>CM024094.1:0-1200000 GCA_013433165.1 Hypsizygus marmoreus | reverse complement strand
TTTCTCGAACAAAAGCGATCGAATCACGACTCGAGCAGCATGAGCCCCCGTCACATGGATGTCATGCATGCTGGGCAACCACGCAAAAGGAAGAAGCCAATCATCGCTGGCAAATTCCTCAGGCAGGTTGCTGATATCCAGACTCTCCAACTCCGTCAAGGGAAACACCGATAAAAGAGTGAGAGAGTCAGAGGAGACATCGATCCGCCCATCGTTTTCCCTGAACATAAGCTGTAGTTCAAGCATGGTGTCCATCCACCCACACAGCTTGAGCGCAATGGAATCGGGCTTACACCTGCACGTCATTTCACTAATAGGCCCATACTTGAAATGCTCCTCTTCCTGTTTGTCTCGTATGAGGCCCGCAAAATACATAAATGTGGGTAACAACTGCAATGCATCATGATCTGCAGTGCTCGAAAGGCGGCATTCGAGTTTAAGGCATGTCGTTGGTAGCAGTCTGAGGT
Source organism: Hypsizygus marmoreus (assembly GCA_013433165.1). Classification (NCBI taxonomy): domain Eukaryota; kingdom Fungi; phylum Basidiomycota; class Agaricomycetes; order Agaricales; family Lyophyllaceae; genus Hypsizygus; species Hypsizygus marmoreus. The sequence continues at coordinate 1,199,533 of CM024094.1, read as the reverse complement.
AGCCCAATAGCGCACTGCATTCCCTGACTCCCGACTTGAGGATGCTGAGAGAGGCGAGGCATGGGAGGTGCACGTTGCGCCGAGGCATGACATGATCTTCGTCCATTACGAGCAGGGCTTTCTCCAGCTCCAGCTCCCTCAAAAGAGGCATACCGCGCAAGGCCGCAGTGACTTCATCGATCGACGGCTGTTCAAAATCGACACAGAACGAGATAGTAAGCGATGTTAATGTAGGCATCGGCACGAGTTTGTCCCATGCGAGGATACAGTCCCGCAGTTCCAGGCTGCGTAGGAAAAGTCCTGTTTGGCCCTGGGTTGACAACAAGGGCATCCCGGGAAGGGTTTTTGGGAAATCAAATGTTATACCCAGAGACTCCAGATGCGGAACGGAGGCCTGCGAGATGGATGCTAGGAAATCTGCCAGCTGGGCGGGATGCGAATCGGATGACGAAACAAGAGACACAGCACGGAGTCTCCCCACATGATCCTTGAGCAAGCTCTGCACGCTCAGCGTGTTTCCCCAGCTCATCTTACCCGAGAACGACAGCGGTGTGCCCCCGGAGCGGTGTATCATCTCCTGCACCCACATCGCGCCAAATTCCGTATCGATAACGTTCCATAGCCGCGGGCAGGCTAGCGCTGTGCTCCTCCAGCGACTGCAGACATGGCTTACGCAGATCCATTTAGGTTCAATGCACGTTCTAGGAAAAATGTACTCGTCGCGTAGGCAGATGAACACCCACGAGAGCAGCTCGGGTGGGAGGCGAGAAATGGGAACTGCGGTATTGCGCTTGAGCTTGAGAACGCGTGCGGCATCGTCGAGGGTCGCAATTTCTTGATCGACTTGTCGTATGAACGCTTCAGCGGCAGTAGGGGGACGAAAATACGAAAGAAGTTCAGATAATGACATGCCAGACGCGTTTCCGTGCTCAAAAATGCTGTTAGTGACTGCAGTAATGGTTCCAAGAAGAGAATAAATTAAGGTCACCTTGCCTTAGATCCTTTCTGTGAGGCCCGCTTGAAGCTTCTTGCAGGAAACGCGTACCTCCTGGCTCAGCCTGGATGAAGGTCAGGCAAAGGTCAGGTAAAGTTGGTTTGCCGAAAATTTCGGGGTCTGCGTCCCACGTGATTAAACGCGTCTACCGAGCACAATACGTTGCACTGCCACATTTCGTTTACCTCCGCACGCTCCCCCGTTCAACACCAACTCCTTCCAATGCATCGATACCGCCTTCTCAAATGGCTCCGGTCCACAAGTATACACCTCCACCCAACCCCGACATCATCATCATCACCACCAAAGCAATTACCGCAGCACAACCCCATCGATATCGAGCTCAGGAATCGGTATATCCCAGAAAATATCAACTACAAGCTTCAAGCCATCGGTACCATGATTTAGCCCTCTCGGGACCGATACAGCAGCGGGACGAACACCTCCGGCTCACGCGTAGACAACACAAGTCTCACAGTCCACCACACCATGCAGTAACACGAAGCCAACCTTGGCAAACGAGATCACCCTAGGTCGCACAGTAAATGGGATGAAAAGACAGTCCGAATGAGCACGTGCTCTGGCGAGGTCAAAACCTCGGAATTTCTTTTCAACCATTTTGGTCACCTCCGAATGGGATAGTCAATTTTGCAATCGATCAGGCTAGTCAAAGACTTTCTAAAGACCATGTCGTGGATTCGAACGGACGGTTTTGTGACTTGTCGACCTTCCCTGTTGCACATGACATTATTGTCTGATGACCGCATCACCTCGCAACCACATCGACCGTAGCGGCCCGCGCTTCCAGTCCACGGGCTACAACCTGTGCTTTCATGACTTTCACTGTTCTGCGCGTGTCATTTTTGGCATCTCCATGCACTGCTGCAGGTATTTCTCGGATACACTTCGTGGAATGGCTGCCATCGTGCGCGTATAAAACCTGGAATGGTCCTTTTGGAACTTGACCACCTGCATTGAACTGACTCACAGACGATGAAATTCTCTTTCTCAGTGCTCGCTTTCCTCGTTTTCTTGACCCCTTTCATCTCCGCTGCTCCAGCTGTTGGACTGGAAGCAAGGCAGGCAATCGACACGTCAAACCACTGTGGTAAGTCTCTTTCGCTCCTTAGAGCAAACTCTGCCCGACCAACCACATCTCTACTCAGGTCAGTGGGACACTGTCATCGCCGGCCAGTACACCCTCTATATCAACCAGTGGGGAAAAGCTGGCGCTTCTTCCGGATCTGACTGTGCTGCTCTCACGTCGCTGAGCGGCACTACCATTGCTTGGAAGAACACCTGGACCTGGGCTGGCGGCAACGGCGTGAAGAGCTACACGAACATCAACCTGAATAGCGTTTTGAACAAACGGCTCTCCGCCATCAGTACCATTCCGGTAGGCATAGCTCCACTTACTCTTACATGATTTTTCTGATTTGACGCCGATCACATGCAGACGACATGGAGATGGTCTCAAAGCACCTCAGGCTCAATTGTCGCAAACATTGCCTATGACTTGTTCACGTCGAGCACTTCTGGTGGCTCGAACGCCAACGAAATCATGGTCTGGCTTGCCAACTACAACGCAGGTCCTATCTCGGCCGTTTACAACTCTGATGGGACTCCGAAACCTGTCGCAAGCAATGTTTCTCTTGCAGGCCGGACTTGGTTAGTGTGACTAGAGCTCGCCTCGCATGGATGTATTGACTTAGTGTACCTACGACTCAAGGAATGTCTACTTCGGTTCAAACGGAGCAAACAATGTCTACTCTTTCCTTCCGACAAGCGGTGCTGTGGTCACAAGTTTCAGCGCTGATCTGAACGTTTTCCTCGAGGTGCGTATACTTTTACTTCAATCTTGCGATTGATTTTGACTTCATTCGCGGATTAGTACTTGACGTCGAGCCAAGGCCTAAGCAGCTCCCAATACCTGACCACGGTGCAGGCGGGAACGGAGGCCACATCTGGATCTGCCACCTTGACATCGTGAGTGTCCTTCACATCACATCGCATGCCATGATTCAGCCTGACGCCGGCGAAAGGTCTGCGTACAGCGTCGTCGTGAACTAAAGGGCAATGAATATATCGATAGTACCTCTTTTTGTGAATATTGCTTGTGCACTCGATGCCGATATTCGAAATACAAAAGAATACAAGATCCTACTAGAAGAATACGATGCACCCCATGGTGGAATTCAACAATGGCAGAGATCTTCATCGCACTATTCAGCGATTCTTAGACAATCGGTTACAGACATCCACGGCTCCAACGCCTGGACAAGTCGAAGCCAACGTCCACCACTCCATGTAACAACCTTACCCCAGGCCTCCTGTGGACTCGTGTTCTTCAGGAATATCAGACAAGCCCCAATTGCAATATCAGGATATGTTATCGCCTGCCCCATCAGAAATTCGGTACCAGTCCCGCCCTTCTCACAAAGGTCCAACAACTGATCAAAGTTCTGTTCGAGCTCCTTCCAAGCATGTTCGCGTTCTATCCCATGGATCCTGGCATCTTCCAGCCTCTTTCCGATTTTTGCTTCCATCCGACCGCGAAAATCACCGCGATCTTGAGGAAGCTTGGAATTGTAAAGTTCCATGAGCCACAGAGAGGCGCCAAACGCCATGATCTTCGTGCTAAGGAGATGGTCAAATGACTGTCGAATGGTTTCGACACTGCTTGGGAAGAGCGGGGATGGCGATGGATATTGGCGCTCCAGGTGTTGGATGATGGGGGTCGAGTCTGATAGAATTACGGGTTTGGCATCGGAGAGGGTAGAGTCGATGATCGCTGGTAAGGTGTAATGCGGTGCTCCCGATGGTTTCGTTCCAGTGGGAGCGATCCCCAATGATATGCAAGTCGTCTCGATATCAATGGTAGGTATCCAGCGAGTCTCGTATTCGAGACCTTTGTAATTGAGGACGAGTCTGCGCAGCAACTTTCAGATAGGTGGCCATTAGACGTATTAAAGAAGCGAATCTGACCTGACTCTCCATGTGTACGGGGAAGTAGGAACTCCAAGGTTAGTCGGAAGGTCGAAAAACACAATCTTCGTTTGAGGTGGCATTGTGCATACTATGGAACTTCGAGGAAGGCACCGAATTCTCTACTTAAGATAACTGCGAAATGGGACATGTGCGTCGCACACAGTGACCTAGTGCTTTCCCATCCCTTGGAGCTGAACATGGGAGAAAAGGTGGTGTTGATAGCGCGAAGTCCGGCGATGGGTCGATGACACAAGTGGCCGAGGCGATGATGAATTCCGAGGTCAGAAGACAGCATATGTTGAAATGATTAAGAGAAGGATATATAAAATACCAATACACAAAGGGTTTGTCTTCATATCTTTTCACGCCCGGAGTAATAAACCTAAAGTCCTAGTTCAGTACAGTTGACATGCTTATCACTTCCGGGTTCCACGAGAAGTGATGCAGCACAACACACCTTTTCAATAACCGCTGACAGTCATTCAATAAGTGACTTCAACCCGCACACTTTCAGTTTATATGCTAGAGGTGTCCGAGAAGAACAGAAAGCGACCACTGAGCTGCCCAGTGGCAGTGCCTACAATCAGCGAGGGCAGGCACGTGGCCAACGTCGTCTATTTGGCTGCGACGTATGAAGAAAACACCGACCCGAACAGTTACGACGGTGCTCAAAGTTAGTGCTCACCGTGACCACCGTTGTACCCCTCCTCTGCCCACCACCCGTTCTACCCTTCCCTCCCCATCAACCATATTATATTCAAAACCATGTCTCATGCTCGAGGCAACTATGTATGTCAAGCTGGCGGGCCCGTCGGCCCGCCAGCTTGTCAACGCGCCGCAAGCTGTCTTCTTCGTGATTCGGAGGATTTTCGATCCTGCTCAAGTGACTTCAATTTATCCGTACATTCTTCCGTATGAATGCATGAAGACGTGTATCCGCCTCTTCACTTTGGCAATATAAATCGTCACTACTCATGCAACTCCTCAGTGGACGATTGTACATGTATCGTGATGCCTTCTATTCAATTCCTGGTGCGACTTCTCTGCTCTGTCATCCTCACCTCTAGCGGCTCTACACGTGTTCTCGCTCGCCCACAGTCATATGCCATCTGGGCAGCAGACTCGGCCATAAAACGAGGACAAGGCAATGGCCTTTCATCCGGAAGTGCAAGTGTCTCGTACGAACACGGCGAGCTTCAATGGGGCTTGAGGCAACTGTACGAAAAAACTGGGAATAAAACCTACTACAACTACATTCTTACAGGCGCTAGCAACATCGTTAACGACAATGGAACCATTCACGGCGGATATACGTACGTTCATAATCTCATCGCGATGGGCATCTGGCCTTAGACCTTTTTCATTCAGGGTATCCGATTACTCCCTAGATCCTGTTAGGTGAGGGAATTGAGTTGCTGGTTTTCCTTAATTGACGATTTGAATGACCCCAGGACCGGCCCAACGTTCTTATACCTGTAATTCTTTTATTATTCATCATCTGATTGGCGTCTGATATGGAGTGGATCAGTTACGCGCAAACCAAACAAGAGAAATGGAAGAAAGCCGCTGATATTTATCGTGGTCAGTTGAATGGTCACCCTCGAACAGCACAGGGTCAGTTTTGGCACAAGCTTCGGTACTTCAACCAAGGTGAGTGTTGCGTATAACCCTAGGCATGACTATATATGATCGCTCATTGTATTCGTAATCCAGGTTGGCTGGATGGTATTTATATGGGAGATGTCTTTTACGCCCAATATACGAAGGACTTCCAGCCGAGTAATACCACTGCCTGGGGTGAGCAATCTCTCATCACCAGTTGGTGGTCAACGTCTGACGCATCCTAGCCGACATCGCGTCACAGGTCAGACTCATCTATAGCAACACTCTCCAAGCCCCCGGCTCCGCAAACTACACCGGCCTTCTGTATCATGGTTATGACTACTCGCATACGGCCGCCTGGGCCTCAACGGACCGTGGACATTGTCCTGAAATTTGGGACCGTGCTCTTGGATGGTATGCCATGGCGCTTGTTGACATTCTGGATATCTTCCCCCAAACTAACAGCGGGTACGCCTCGATCCTTGCAATCCTTCGAGACTTGGCACCTAAGATACGCGATGCGGCGGACCCCACCACGGGCGTCTGGTGGTTAGTCATGACGCAGCCTAGGAGGGCCAAAAACTACTTCGAGAGTAGCGGTGCAGCCATGTTCGTGTACTCATTGTTGAAGGGCGTCAGATTGGGTTACATCCCAGACACGGATGGGAGTATCGTTGGGGCTGCGAAGAAGGCCTACCAGTATATGGTTGCAAACTGGGTTGTGGCCAATTCTGATGGCACGATGAATTGGATGAATACTGTCGAGGTGGGCATTTACTCAGCTATAGCCTTCTTCGTCTTTTCACTGAGGGCCCTGCCAGGTTGGAAGCTTAAGTGGGAATGGTTCCTTTGAGGTAAATTTTATTCTTGCTCCCTGCACACCTCTTGCTGAACAATTGATACAGTACTACGTCGGCGTCCCGACCGTTGTGAACGATCTCAAAGGTCTAGCAGCATTTTTGCTCGCTAGTCTTGAGTTTGAAAGGCTTTGATAGAGTGCGAAAGAATTCACGGCCCGTTCGAGATATTAGCATGGTATTCTGTGCCTTGTCGTTTTCTATTGGCACAAGACGCACTGGTTCACTGGACTGCCCGTCATTGCAAGATGCCAGAGGCCAACGCAACCATCAAATGGCCAGAGCATGGTCATCGGGTGTCAGTAAGTGTTGTCGACACTCCTCTGGAACTACTGTGCATACCGTTGCCAGCATTGCCTTGTTTTCTTTCATGGCTACAAATCGCAATTTTGCTTGTCGCGAATCGTGCGCAGCCTGGTTACTGGTAGCGGATAAATAACCACCTACCCATTCAGTGTTTTGGCCTTGGCGATGGCAACGAGGTGACCTATTTGAACGCAAGTCAGCCTTGTCGACGGTGAGCTGCCTTTGGCATGACGTACTGTAAAGCCTGTGGTATGGTATGAGAGGCATTGTGGTTTGGACGGCGGGGGTCGTCGTATGCAAGGATCCGTAAAGTCTGAATCACATCTTGAAGATATTCTTGCGTCCTTACATAAATAAGTAACGAACTGCCGAGGATTCAGAAAATTATGGATGTTGCTTGGATGTTGCTTCAAACTTGCGAGCGTGCGTGCTGTGCACCTCGGCATCATTTTGACTTTACTTACCGCGCACCCTACCCCCTTTCAGTCCCCGTTCGTACCCTACATTCTTGTGGCACACGCTAACTTCATTTGTTAAGCCTCAGGTAATTCTTTATCACTTTCATACGTATATTAGTTGGTCGGAAATACTGAATGTACCCATCCGCTTGCCTTACGAGCTCACCGAGGTCAAAAGCGAATTCATATTTGTTCTTGCTTGTTTCTTCGTCGTTCTCAGACTTCCATCGTCGATTTTACCAAGTCTCTCAAAGTAAAAGCCGACCTGGAGGTTGCGATATTGGTGAATGATCCCTATCACCACGGTGACGGTCCTGTTTGTGGCGTAGTTTGGCGTCTTAACAAACGATCATGTCGGGCTCTACATAAGCCGTTGGCAAAGACGTCTTTATTTAATTGACTTGTACTTCAATTCTCCGTCGTGACCGCTGACAACTGCATGGTAGGATCCAATATCCTACGCCAGTGCCCATAGACTGTCACTTGGTAATAACCCTCTCTTTCTATCCATCCAGTGGCAACGGTATACCTCGGAAACATGTCTTCCTTGGTCTCCTTTGCCAAACGGCTGATGACCGCAAACCCAACCATGAAGAGCTCGGGGTCAGGTTCAGAAATCCAAGCCCCTCGAGGTTCCTATCCACCCATTTCTACGACGGGGACTCCGATTGTACCGTTACCTGCAACAATCACTGAAAGGCTCCCATTGGAACTGGTCGAACAGTTTATCGACTACCTCCGTGACGATGTGAGGTCCCTCTCAAGATGCAGTCTTGTCTGCCATGCATGGCTACCTGCGAGCAGACATCTCCTCTTCAGATCAGCCGTCGTGCATCCGATTTTCCTTGACAGAGGCATACCCTTCTTCACTGGCCACATCAACTGTTCTGCCGCGTTGCGTATGTCTTTGGGCTTGGACATAGTGGATATTATCTGACATGGAGTCTTCCTGCATTTTAGGTGATTCGACGCACGTCCTATATGGCACAAATGATGGAATCTTCATGGTATCGGGGCTTTATCAAGGAGTCGTGTCTGGTTCGTCTCCAAGGCAGGTTCTGGCTGGCGTCTCCAGTATCACACACATAGAGATACTAGAGCATTACGATCTTGTCATATTCCTTTCTGGTGAGCATTGTAACAATTGTTCGCATACTCGCGTTGTGACAGGCTGTGTTTGTGGATTAGGGCGTCAGATAATGGCTATTCCTCTCAGCACCATAAATACCACTACCAACGTGGAAGGCGGCAGATCCTGTGTCAGGGTTTCGTCGCATGTCTCGTTCTTCAAGGTTGGCGTCGTCGCGGGAAGAACGGTTGTGTGCATCGTCAAAGTCGGGTTGTCCGCGACCACAATCAAACTGATGGAACCTTTTGTCACCTCTCCATGGCAAAATAGTTTGCGAATGTACAAGGTAAAGCAATGTGTTGCTCACCAAGGGATACATTTGAGGCCTGACGATGCTCTCCTCGCCATTTGAAGGACTTCTCCGTCAGCGAGAAAGTCATCTCGATCAACTTCTATGGGACGAAAGTAGTAGCTGGGACGCATGACCACGACTTTGATGTGATCGATGTCGAGACGTGGGCATCGCAGACCCTGCTGGACCCCGATGTATGGCTTCCGAAGATGAAATGGGGGACGTGTCTTGCAGCGTATCCGATAGGCCAGGAAGTGTTGCTGTGTTATGATGGTGAATAGTGTTCTTATCGTTATTGCAGGTTCCTTATACTGAACTGGACTGGGAATAGTGTTCGCCATATACGTTGACCCCCAAGGTCGACTATCTCGGAGCGAAAAGATATTGTGGTTGACGGAGTCTGTCCAAGCCGTCGGTTCGTCCTCTTTACATTGCCTATGCAATGTATTTATCATAGTCTTCCCAGCATATCGGGACCCATACCTTCTTGCATTCAGCCCTACACACATTGAAGTGCGACACGTGGAGACTGGTAGCATGGTGCAGAAAATATGGATAAATCATCGGTTGCTCTGCACGTCTTCGGAGCTGTTCATGATACAGGCTGACGACGGTCGAGTCATTGGGCTCAAATTTCCTGACTAAATTCCAGAAATTCTGCGATACTTATCAACCCAGATCCTCATTACGGGATCAGTCGCCCTCCCCGAGCCCTCAACGGGACTCCACCTTCTCCAGCTGGCTTTTGAAGGCGCGCTATTAATACTTGATGCAGTCCCCTAATTTTCAAGAAACGAGTGCACAATAAATAATACCTCCATGATAATACACCCAGAGAATGGTATGGGCAAGAATAGTCCCTCAAATGTGTTACCGCAACTAGTACCCTCGCCTCCTCAGCATCTCATTCTCCTCTCGCAACCTCCGGTTCTCCTCCCTCAGCTCATTCAAACCTCCAACATATTCGTCCATCAAATCCCGCAGCTCCTTCTTCCAACCCCTTCCCATCCTTACCAAATCCAAATGCAGCCCCATCATCTCCGCCTTGTTTTCGCGCTGGAAATCATACATCACGTCTTGCACTATCGTCCGCAGAAGATCATGAGCCGAGCTTCCCCCAATGCCTGCCGGCGATCCCGGAATGGAGCGTCGTACAGGGGACGGCTCCCACGAGGTAGAGGACCCGACACCAGTCCGACGCGGAGAGACCTGGATCGTCAGGCTACGCTCGCGTTCCAGTTCGTCATGATCCACATCGCGCTCCGCATCACTTTCCTCGTCCTCTTCATCTCGCTTAAATCCAACACTCTTCCCCTTCCCCTTTCCTTTCCTATCCCCTCTGTCTTCTCCCTCCCCTGCTCGAATCCACTGATCAACCTCAGGCGTCCCAAGCCCCAACACCCCCATCCTGTTCCGCTTCGCAACCGGGATAGGCGTAAGTAGATCTAGATCCATGTCCGGGAGATCAGGAGACGGGGTCCGACTCGCTGCATCTGAGGGCGGGGCAGGAGAGGACGTGGCCCCAGAGATGGATGAGCCAGGACGTGACGCCGACGAGCTGGGGCGCAGAGACCGCGCCGATACGGCAGAGGTGGCCTCTGAACCTGCACGGGAAGCTGAAGAAGCGGCACGGGAACGTGAACGGATATGCTCGTGCGACTCTCCCGGGACTGTGAGCATTGCACCAGTCGTTGCGGCCGTGGACGCAGATTCTGCGGGAGTGGTCGTCGAGGTTTTTCGTGTTCGAGGTGCGGTGGGCACAGTCCTTGCACGGCGAGGCTGCTCTGGTTCCTTGCTTTCTGCTCCCCGGGATGTGCGTTTGGATGTGGCTGAGGTTGCGGAAATACTCGTAGGGCCTGAAGTTGCTCTCGGCGAAGACGAGAGACGAGAGCGAGCGGAGATGGACGTCTTTCTGTCGGCTTTCGCAGGAGTGACTTTGGTTGCACCTCTCATTGCGCTCAAGGACTCTATTTGAACTGCAAGAGGTGATCAGTCGAGGCAAAATGCAGAATATTGAACGTATAACGAACCAGATATATCACCAGCGCTATTACCAAGCGGGTCCCGGACTGGAGAGAAAACCTTTTTCTTCTCCGGCTCTGTGCTGGCCTTCTTTGTGGCAGGTTTGGGAGAGTCTTTCAAAGTAGACGGAACACGTCGGCCAGGTGATGCAGTGGAGCCCACTCGGGCAACACGAACGCGAGCTGGTGATGGAGCCGGCTTTGCACCCGCCTTCGCTGCTTGCACTTGCGCAGAGGGTCGACGCGGAGGTATTGCATCGGGTGGGGTCGACGACTTGGATGTAGTGACAATTGCGGGCTTTGTGGCTGAGTCCGGTCCCCCCTTGATCTTTTTCTGTATTTTTTGAGAGGTGGGTCACTTCATATGATAAATATGTGAAAGAGACGCACCTGGACACACATAGTCTCTATGCGACATCCCGTTTCGCTGATGGCGATGGTCTTGGGTGGCTTATCCAGAGCTCTAAGGTCCATAACCAGAAGCTTTCCATGTTCTGTACCAAGGTATACTGAAGCTCCTTCGGGAGAAAAGCCAATGGATGTGAGAGGAACTTTAAGGTTGAGAGTACGGAAAAGCCTTCACATTAATTAGGGGAGGTCATTCACAGAATATTTAGACGATGGCTGAACGCACCCCTTCTCCTTGTCCAAATCAATGAGTCCCACGTTTCCACCTGATGTTGCCACCGCGACGAGGGTTTTACTGAACGGGCTGCATGCCACCGCGATAATATCACCGGACGTCGTCTCAATCAACGGCACCGTCTTTAGTGGTCCAGAAGGTCGCGTTGTATCATATACTACGAGCTGCTTCCCAACTCCTAACAGTAGCCTCGTTCGTGTATGCGGATGGAAGGCTGAAGTGGTGATGCTTTGGCCGGCCAGCGCCAGGCCACGGAGAACTGTGTGCGATCCGAGTGAGAGGTTGTGGACGTGGACTACATTGGAAGAAGTAGAAGCCAAGAGGCTAGAGTCGTTGGATATCGACAAGGATGTTATGGGGCTCTTGTGGGACTCGAAAGTTTGGGAGACCTTTGGTGTTGAGCCGCAGTCCAGGATATGGATCTTGTCACCTGTGCTAAACACGAGACTACCCTTGTCCCTGCATAGAAGGTGAGATATTTCTTCCGTCTCTCCTGCGGTATAGAAGTCCTTCACAGAATTTGACGAAGGCTCGTATCTGCGGATGACCTTGGCCGATGATAGGAAAAGGAACGCATTGTCCGCTGACCAAACACTAGATGTCGCCGGTTCTATAAGTGTGAGGCACGATGGAGCTGAAGAAGGTGCTCGTTTGATAACTGCTGGGTCCAAGATGCTAAGCGTTCCGGTCGCGGATATGGCTAGCATCGTCGCCAGGTGAAAGAAGTGAAGTTGAAGTTTCTAGGCGCGTCAATAAACCCAAACAAACCGAACACGAAAAATTGCACGTGATCCCGTAGCACCCTGCATGTCTTTTCCCAGGCTCTCTCTTCTCAACGGTCTTCATCTGGTTTTTAACCCTCCGGATCCTGCCTCTACCTCCTCGAGTTCGCTGACGCCAGAAAATGCAAGACTCGCTCGATGCTCTTGCTAGGGTACACGCTGATTTATGAGTAATGCAGGACTGTGTTGCTAAACCACTTGTTTCAATGATCCTAAAGGCCAGAGTCCCCCATTCCCCGAAGCACTTCGATTCAGCACAAGTAGATTAATTCCGGTTCCGTCGAAAGCTTTGCACATGGTAGAATATGCCGAACATGTCTCTATCGATGCAATTACATGTTGATTCAACGGTCCGTCACCGGAAGAAGCGCGAACGGCAACACTCAACGGCCCGTGTGTGATCAGGAGGTCTTCCTCAGTCTTCTCGTCTGGTAAAATATCGCATGCTGGCAAGGTAGCTCGAGTCCCCAACCCCATATGTTTGTCAGTACAATTCTGATATCGCTTTCCTCAGCTCCTGCAGTCTTGGCTCGTCCTGAATCATACGCTGTCTGGGCTGCGGATTCGGGAATCGCAAGAAGACAGGGAAATGGCCTGGACACTAGCGGAAACGCTGTTGTCTCCTATGAGCATGGCGAATTTCAATGGGGATTGCGACAACTTTTCGACCTGACAGGCAATAAGACATACTTCGATTACATACAGACCGGCATAGATAACATTGTCTTCGACAATGGGACCGTTCATGGTAGCTACAAGTTAAGCGTATTATTTTAGACAACGCAAACAAACGTTGACACTCTTTTCCAATAGAGTCACCGACTTTGTTCTCGATCCGCTAAGGTGTGTCTTATCCTTGTGTATTCGATGCTCAAGGAAAGTCATATCCCGAATGCAGGACCGGTCCGACGTTCTTGTACCTGTTAGTCCCTCGGTCTCCTACATTGTTCAAACTTCGAATCCTTGCTGACAGTGCGCTTGTAGATTTGACCAGACTCAAAAAGCGAAGTACAAAATAGCAGCCGACATTTTCAGAGGTCAACTCAACTCACATCCCCGTACCGCTCAAGGACAATTTTGGCATAAATTGAAGTACCCCAATCAAGGTGCGTTGTGTTTGTGGCCGAGAACACTGGCCGTGAACGCATTAAATTATAAAGGATGGCTCGACGGTGTATACATGGGAGAGATTTTCTATGCTCAATACACAAAATCATTCCAGCCAAACAATGCGACAGCTTGGGGTGCGTCGCGCTACTGGGTAACTACTTTAGCATCTTCATTCACGCCAGTTCCTTTCAGCGGACATCACGTTGCAATTCCAGCTCATGTTTGAAAACACAGTCCAGAACGCGACCGCACCAAGCAGCACAGGCCTCCTCTACCACGGGTACGACTTTTCGCACGAACAAGTCTGGGCGTCGCCAGATCGCGGGCACTCACCAGAGGTCTGGGACCGCGCGCTGGGATGGTATTCGATGGCCCTCGTGGATGTTTTGGAAATCATCCCGACTGCCAATGCTGGGCATGCCATTATTCTGAATATCTTGAAGACGCTCGCTCCCAGGATCCGGGATGCGGCTGATCCGACGACTGGCGCATGGTGGCTCGTGATAACTCAGCCTGGACGAGCGAAGAATTATTTTGAGAGCAGCGGGACGGCTATGTTTGTGTATTCGTTGTTGAAGTCGGTTAGGCTTGGATACGTGGCTGACGGGGATGGGAGTATCGTGGCTGCGGCGAACAAGGCGTATCAGTATATGGTCAAGAATTGGGTCATTCCGAACACTGACGGGACGATGAATTGGATCAACACGGTCATAGCAAGTCGCATTCACTTTTTTTTTGATCCAGAGTTCGTCTTATTATCTGAAAGGTCGGGAGTTTGGATACGACTGGCGATTTTAATGTAAGAGTCCTCGCTCCTTTTGCATGCTAAATTATTCCGATTAACTTGTTCTGTGACCTAGTACTATGTCAGCCAACCCACAGACATCAATGATCTGAAGGGTCTAGCTGCATTCGTTCTCGCGAGTTTAGAGTACGAAAGACTCTCGACTTAACCTGGATGTAGTTCCAATACTGCAAGCAGGGTTAAAAAGGATTGATTCCGATGCAAATGACTATTTTAGCATTTTGACTTTTACGTTGTGGGCTCAAGTAGGTCCATGCGTTGGGTGACGTCATCCAACCTCGAGCTTTCCAGAAATTTTGCCCTTGTTCGCGCTGATCAGTGATAACGCTCCTTCTCCCATGATCATCGCATGCGCGTGTACTCTACTAGCTGTGCTATTTTCTTTCTTCATCTGCAGGTTCAAATGGATCGTCCATCTGGACTCCTTCCCCGACACCATACTTTGGACGATTCGCGAATGGCGAGCCGGTAATCCCATCTCAGCAAACCTGGAAGAATGGAGGCATTTGGATAGTGACGAGGACTTCTATCGCCGAGTCACTGAAGTATTTCATGCATGGCAATTTTTGGCTCCTTTCTTTTTCTCTCGTGGCTATGTACTTTATGTGAACCGTGCACGACCCCATCACCCCTTTGAACTCTTCCCGGCTCCTTCGAAATCGGATGTAATGGACTTATGGGACACCGTTGAGCATACCTATCCATTTGCACGACGTGTATATATATCCGATGACGATGCTGTGTTTGACTTTGCGGTGAGTGACACTAATTCTCCGGCATTTATATTCTTGACGCAAGGCTCGAGCTTACCGTACATTTATGGGCAGTCGTTGCGTGCGTGGCCTGCAAGAGACAGTGCAGGACGAGATGTCGTTATCAAGCATGTCTCGCCACGATATCTTTTGACTCTCCTACTTACATCGTCGTGAAACAGGGTCGTGGCCCCCATGGAACTCGATATCTTGAAATGGCTTAATACGCCAAAGGCAAGAGCTGATCCTCGCAATATTTCGATTCCTGTTCTGGAATATATCAAATATAATGGCTATACTTTTGTTGTTATGCCGAGGCAAGTATCATGTTTGATTCTGCATTCTCGGTATACGTATCAGCATTTACTCCTAAATCAGATGGGATATCGGATGGGAGCACAAGTTCTACACTATCGCTGATCTTATTCACGCGATGGGGTCCTATCTACAAGTCAGTCATTGTCTCCCAGGTTCTCCCAGCTCGTCTGACTCTTTTATGACAGGGAGTTGACTTCTTGCTTGAGAATCGGATCGCCCACTGCGATTTGAGGGTGCAGAATATCGGTCTAAATATCATAGGTACTCCAACTGACAGCGGGCGACGCGCGCGCGATCCTTCACATGCGTTATACACGATCTTCGATTTCGGCGGCTCCTTTATGTACCCGCGTGATACCCCGCTCGAGGAGGCCTTGCCTCTTGAGGAAAATACAAACGGCGATGTGAATCCATTCCAGGTGGACGTCGCATTACTGGGGTCCGTGTTTCAGACATGGTTTAAAGTAAGTCTATCCTCATGTTATCCAAGTCCGAAGCTCAATGTTGGATCATGACATAGCCTGCTGAGAAACTCCTACCACAAATAGTCACGCTGTTGAAGGAAATGGTGCACGACAAGCCTCAGAAGCGTATATTGATTCACCAGACGTTGGAGCGCTTTCAGGAGGTTCATTCAAGTTTGCGACCTGACCAGCTGGAATGCGCTGTTTCCAATCAACTTGATGACTACAAGGGATCCTTGTATAAGGTTTTCCCTGGTGGTGCGTAGCCAGTCCCGAGGTGACCTGTATCTAGGGAATCTGGGGATCGTTAGCATAAGAAAGAACACATCAGGGTGGACTTTGAGATGAGGCATAATTTATGGTGAGTGTTATACATGAGATTGTACAGAAGTATCTGTCATCGCCTAGTCAATTGCGGACAGATCTGCTCTGACGATGTATCAGGATTGCGGCCCTGCTACTCGTCCACGGTGTCCAATTTACTCTCAGGAACTCCTCGTACAATTCCCTTTGTGGAATCTAACTGGATAGTATAGCGCGTACCAACTCCCTGTATTCGTAAATCGATTCATACCACGATCATTAACCGTATCCGTTGAACAGCTCACACCAGTTTTAGAAAGGGAAACAGCGGTTACGGTCCCCGTCTCGTCTATTCTTGCGGTGGTCTGCATTGGATCCGTGTGCTCATATATAAACACGACTCTGTCGCCTCTCTGTTGAATTCCAATAATTTAGTTTGCACCGATGTGTTCTTTTCGGACTCACTTCATAGGCAGCGGGCATTAGGAGAACTCAGTGGTGATATGCTTTCACTACTCTCCTTGAGCTTTAAATAAGTACCATCAAGTTCCTTGCCAGTTATCGTTATCTATGTATTCGGTTGTGTGCACAAGTAGGTCCATGGTATTTGGGTGATGCTCGAGTGACGCAACGTATTAATTTGAAATATAGGTGCCAACTTTCCCACGTAGTTTCGTGACCATTTCCCCAGTTGCTCGTGAGCCGTTGAACTTCAAGCTTCAAGTTGTACGTCTATATAGAGATTTTCGTACACATGGGTTTGCTAACCATTCTCTTTCTCGTGTGACTCCAGATCTATGAGGGTTGTCCGTCTCGATTCCTTCATCGAGAGCATCCGCTGGACATTTCGCGAGTGGCATGCAGGATTTCCAGTGCCAACGGACCTCGATGGCTGGACTGATCTGGCCAGCGACGAAGACTATTCCCGTCGTTTACTCGAGGCATATCATGCATGGCGGTTTTTAGGCCCTTTTTTTGCTTCGCAGGGCTATATGCCTTACGTGAGTCGCCCTCAGCATACTCTCCTGGACCTTTTCCCGGCGCCATCCCAGCAGGACTCCAAGGACACCACCGAACCGATCTTTCCGTTCGCACGTCGCGGGTATACATCTGATGATGACGCGCGCTTCGATTTCACTGTATGTTTTTTATGGACTCTGCGAGGTGCTCTTCATTAACTTCCACTTTGCACCTGCCAGTCATTGCGTGTTTGGCCAGCGAGAGACAAAGCAGGACGAGATGTTGTCATTAAGTCAGTACGCCTCAAATTATTCGACGCACATATTGACGACGAAGTAGGCTTGTCTCTGGACCAGAGCCCTCGATGGAACTCAAGATTTTCCAATGGTTAAATAGGCCTGAAGCACGGTCCGATCCGCGCAACATCTCGATACCTGTGCTTGATCACATATCTTATAATGGTTTACAATTTATTGTCATGCCAAGGTAAATTTCCTTAATAAGAATTCTTTCTTGAATCTAAATCAAGCATCGCAGATGGGATTTGGCCTTTGAGCATCCCTTTTATACAGTAGCTGAGCTCATGCACGCAATGGACTCACTCCTTGAGGTCTACCACTTTTTGGCAGGTTACACTGTGCGAATACTGATATGCTTCCTATCTCCAGGGCGTAGATTTCTTGCACGAAAACCGTATCGCTCATTGTGATTTATTGGTGCAGAACACAGGCCTTAACATCACAATTGGTCCAGAGACTGAAGGTGGGCGCTACGTACGTGATCCAGCCGTCGCGAAGTATACCATTATCGATTTTGGTGCTTCATTCATGTACCCACGCGATATCGCTCTCGAAGAGGCTGTACCTCTTGCGTTGAATAAGAACGGTGACGAAAATCCCTTTGACGTTGATGCAAGGCATTTAGGCAACCTTTTCTCTAGGTGGATAAAGGCAAGTCCGCCTTCGAATGAATTATGGATCATGATGCCTTAACCTATATATTGCAGCCTGCTAAACTACTCGTGCCGGGTATACACCCTATTCTCCAGGACATGATGATTAAAAGTCCAGGAAAGTGTATTACCGTCCGGCAGGCTTTGGAGCGCTTTCGAGAGTTTCGTTCAAGCCTCTCACCAGCACAACTCGAGTGCGAGATACCTCAGAGCCGGCGGCGATAATCCGAAGCCTGGTAGGGGAGCGCTGGTCATATTCGCTGCGTTACAATTATGCTTTCTTGACTACCGCTTCCACGTGCATTGACTTGCCAAGTAATGTGGTCAGAATGGATGTGCAGGTATAGTATCCTCCTTGACATAATTTTTATCTACCATTGTTCCATTGTGTGCACAAGTAGGTCCATGTTTGCAATCTACAAGATTCTGGCAATTTGAAATTCGAGGCACCAACTTTCCCACTCCAAATTTTAGTTTCCGCGTGTCTGCTCTTCCCGACCATATCTCCATGACTATCGACGCTCCACTTTACCTTCTGTACGCGTACGTTTTCAAAACTAATTACCGACTCCATTGTGCAATGGTGCTAACTGTTTGTTTCATTCCACCAATCCAGCTCATGAGGGTTGTCCGTCTCAACTCCTTCCGAGAAAGCATCCTTTGGACCTTTCGTGAGTGGCGCGCTGGATTCCCGGTGCCAACAGACCTCCATGGCTGGACTGAACTGGCCAGTAATGAAGACTACGCTCGTCGTCTCTTCGAAGCATTCCACGCGTGGCAATTTTTAGGACCGTTCTTTACTTCGCAGGGCTACATACCCTACGTGACTCGCCCTGAACGTAATCTTATGGATCTTTTTCCGGCTCCATCCCAGTCAGACTCCAAGGATATCACCGAATCTGCCTTTTCTTTTGCGCGTCGTGGGTACACGTCTGATGAGGATGCCCACTTCGACTTCACTGTATGTTATTTGGCACCCTTTATCACGCGTGCTGCTTTAACTCTCAATTGGCACACTCAGTCATTGCGCGTTTGGCCGGCGAGAGATAGAGCGGGATGCGACGTTGTCATTAAGTGAGCATTCTTCTCCACGCCTCGACTTCGACCTCGTGTACCAACGACAAGCCAGACTTGTATCTGGCCCAACACCCACGATGGAACTCGAGGTCTTTCAATGGTTGAACAGGCCTGAAGCACGGTCTGATCCTCGGAATATCTCGATACCTGTCCTGGATTACATTTCCTACAATGGTTTGAAATTTATTGTCATGCCGAGGTAAATGACAATCCGGATGAGCCTTCTCCCTGACATTCAAACTCATGCAGATGGGATTTGGCCTTTGAGCAACCCTTTTACACGACTGCGGAGCTGATTCATGCAATCAGGTCACTCCTTGAGGTCTGACGCCCTGAGCAATTTCTACTCTACAGAGCTGACAAGCCTTTCATTTTCAGGGTGTTGACTTCTTGCATGAACACCGTATCGCTCACTGTGACTTACTGGTGCAGAATACAGGCCTTAACATCACAATCAGCCCAGAGGCTGATGGGGGGCGCTACGTACGTGATCCAGCCATCGCGAAGTATACCATTATCGATTTTGGTGCTTCTTTCATGTACCCACGCGACATCGCCCTTGAGGACGCTGTATCTCCAGCGTCGAATAGGAATGGTGATGAAAATCCTTTTGATGTTGATGTAATGTATCTAGGTGACCTTTTCTCTCGGTGGTCAAAGGTAAGTCTATGATTGTATGGGGTTTGGGTTCTTGATGGCTGATATGTCCCAGCCTGCAAAGCAACTCGTGCCTGGCCTTTATCCCATCTTACAGGATATGATGCTTAAAAGACCAGCAAAGTGTATTACAGTCCGTCAAGCTTTGGTGCGCTTTCGAGAGTTTCGTTCGGGCCTTTCGCCAGCACAACTTGAGCAGGAGATACCTCTCAAACGACGGCGATAAGCTGGGGTCTACTTTTGGGGAAAGCTCAGTGAAATCTCCCTCCTACACAATTTTGATTTTTGGACGATGGCTTGCTGTGGATCTCGACCATTTTTGTGTAACACTTCTGGGAGCAAAAATCGGTGTACAACGTTGGTCGGTGCTCACGAGCTGAGGTGGCGGACTCCACAAATTATGAGAGAAATTCAAATGAAAATCAACTGAATGTGGCTCCAACATTGAAGAAAGTAAAATATGTAAAGTAAAGTAAAATGGAGGATGAGATCAATAAGTTTAACTACACCGCGACTTACTGTCTACGAGCCAGCTGAAATTTCTGCGAGGTGAAGGTCACGACCATCCAGTCAAAATTCCGGTCCAAATTTACATTAGTCGGAATCCCAATCATCATCTTCCTCTTCATCATCACTCTCTCCCATATTCTTATTCCTCTTCTCCAACGCAGAAATCAAGGCAGATGTCAAATCACCACCACCCGCAGCGGCAGCAGCACCACCTGCAACAGCACCCACACCAGCGGCCACCGCAACACCATTGGGTGATGACTGTTCAGCAGGCGGTGGCGGCGGTGCGCGAGCAGGGGAAGCATTTGGATCCGTTTTCCGCAAGGAGTGAACACCTTTTCCAGCAATGGAATCCAGCAGTGCTGAGCGGCCGGGTTGTGGAGGCGGGAGCCCGGCGAGCGGGGGCGCCGGGGCACCACCTGGAGGAGGAGGCGGGGGAGGTGGCGGTGGCGGGGGAGGCGCACCACCCATCGAAGGGGGCGGCGGAGGTGGTGGAGGCGGAGGTGGAGGTGGTGCTGTGGACGTTGGACGAGGGGGTGCTGGTGGTGGTGGTGGGGGTGGGGGTGGTGCTGCACTGGGTGGGCGGGCTGGTGGAGGTGGAGGTCCGGGTGGAAGACGACTGACTGGTCGTGCGGGAGGGGGAGGAGGACCGCCGTTAGTATGAGGGGGAGGCCGGCGCGGGGGCTGTGGAGGAGGCGCGGGAGAGGGAGGAGCACGCGGAGGCGGGGCTGGATGCGTAGGTTGGGGTGATGGGGGTGGCTGAGCTCGTGGAGGTGGGGGAGGTTGAGACACTCGGACCGGCGGAGGAGGGGGAGCGGGAGCAGCAGGTGGGGCAGATATGCTGCCATTACCTCCAGGGGTACGTCGTGCAGGAGGTGGCGGAGGTTTCTGTTTCTTGGGCTGCTTCTGAGAAGCCTCTTGGGCCGCCTGAGGGTACTCACGGACGAAGTCCTTAATGAATTCCATGTCCTTTGCAATGACATCCTTGGATAAGCCATGTCCTTCTAGAGTACCAAGGAAGGCGGTCCATGATGGGTCAACTCCAGTCGACGTGAACCCTTTCTCCTCGTCGTATCCCATGTGTGCGACGTGAACAAATGATCCAGCTGTAGGCCCAGAAATCAACGATTTGTCGATCTTTCCGCCCTTGGCTGCCTTCTTCTTCTTCTTCTCGGTGTGAGGTTTTGCTGCGGCATGATCAGCGAAAGATAGGAGTGCGGGACTGAACGTAGCGTACATGTTTTCGAATCCTTTTTGGCGATGACTTTCTTCCAGAATGCCTTCGCTTCCGTCTCGTTAACGAATACAAAGCCAATCATACAGTCCTACATGACCTCAGAAACAAAGTTTGATATCTTAAATGAGAAACGCTCACATCTCCCGCAAACGAATGGAAGAACGCCCTGTCAGGATGATAGTCGAATCCTTCGTAAAGCTCATGCTCCCAGATGACGCCTCGTGTCCCTTCAAGATCGATCATCTTGAAGCTAAGGGTATTTGAGGCGTCTTTGACGAAGGCAATAGCGCCCTGAAGCCCAGCATAAGACCACTTGTCTGGCTGTGGATATGCATAGTAAATGCGAGCAAGAGCAGCATGTAGAACCTTAGACCCTGGCACAGCGGCTTTCAGCTTTGCCCTCTCTTCGGCAGAGAGAGTCGACTGGGAAGGCATCCTGGAGAAAGAGCACAATGAATTCCGAAGTCAAAATCCGAACACCGTCCGCAGGAGCCACAAACACCGCCACGGTGATAATGACGATACTGTGAGAATAATTCCTCACGTGATAGTCCACTGAAGAAATGGCCCAAATCGGTTTCCTTGAAACTTGCACGAAACCACGATGTCGGATCGATTGAACATCATATACGACTGGCTTTCACCTGAAGATATTCCTGCAGCACTTGAGATTGAGCATCAAGGTTTCTATAGGCTTCTCCTTTGCCCGTATGATCTGTTCACAGTTCGAAAGGTTTCCCCGTACGTGAAAGAGCGAGCCTAGAAGCATTTCAGTACGTTACTAAGGACTTTCAAGAGAGATGCCGCTGACCATGTATAGACAGATATCGGCAGTCGAACGCAGGAGATCTATTTTTAGGGGCCTACCTTGTTAATGGGACCGTTCGTGAACTGGTCGGATATGTTTGCGCCACCCTCTCTCCTTCCGAGTCATTAACGCACGAATCTATGTCTACACATACCCCGTCATCCGCCTCAGTCTGCATCCATTCTGTTTGCGTTTCCCTAACTCAACGGAGAAACAAGATAGGATTGAATCTGTTGAAGGAATATATCTCGAGGCTTGAGGCTGCGAACAAAGCTGGTCTGCCCTATCAACGAATCCTGCTTATAACACACGAATACCTTCGGTCGTTCTATGAAGAAGCTGGTTTTGAGTGGTTGGGGAAGAGCAGTGTAATTCACGGAGATCTGCCTTGGTATGAGATGCGCAAGGTTCTCGTATCCAACGCGTCGGCCGCTGTTCCTGACGCCATTGCTACTCCCGACACTCAATCTGAGGAGCAGCAGGAAAGCCAGACTATACCCCCAGGGCTTTGGGATGCACTTCAACGCCCTACGTCTTCTCGACCTTCTTCAAGATCGTTCTCGTCGTTCTCAGGCGGCATCGCCGACGTTATTCAACCACATCCTCACAGGGATGGTGTCGCTATTAACAAGTTCGATCTCATATGTCCCAGAAATGGTTGTGGAAGTATCATTCTAAAGAGTGGCATCGGTGAATGGGTGGAGCGGGCGAGCGTCCAGGTACGCTACTCCTTCAAAACAGTCGTTCCGTCCCTGCTGAATTCTTCCACCAAGATGGAACCAGAAGGCCTTCCAACGCAGTCAATTTTAGCCTCACTTCCACCTCCTCCGGAGACTTGCCAATGGTGGCTCATTGGTCCTTCGCCCATGGAGTTCGAAAACATTGGATTTTCGCGACCTGTGCAAGCTGAGAGCACAACAGGTCTGTCGGAGACCCTCATCCGATTCGAACGTTCTAACACATGTTACTCTGCAGGGCCGAGGCTAAAACTCTTGGCGTGCGCAGAATGCGATCTCGGACCTCTTGGGTGGTGTGAAGAAGGTGGTAAGGAATTCTGGCTGGCCTGCGAAAGAGTTGCATATCGTGTATAGCATGACAAACCATCAAGCCCTGCTTGCTATGGTTGCTGATACACGACTCCCTTTCACACCATTTTGGTAACACTGATCAGGGAAGCGATCCTTGGCTGCTCCGAGTCGATGCTTATCAAAGAGGTTTAGACCAGACCATATTCGAGTTCGCATAATTCAAACGCCTCTGCCTCTGCCCATTTTCTCTCGGAGTGTTTAAGTGCCTTGCGAGGACGAGAAACGCGGAGGCCCGAAACCAACACGATAACTCATCAATGCACATGATGATCACCCAATTCCGCACCATGTTGAACCAATCTTCCTTGCATGGAATAGAATGTCCTCTTGCGTTCATCGACCATTCTGCCTATCTAGCAATGTGATGATTTATCAAGATATCGTCATGTTCAAGGCACCGGCCAGTCCTGGTACTGCACTTTTCCGGATCTGCTTCCCAACACAGACACTTCTTTCTCAATCGATTTTTCTCTTCTCCTCCGCGAGGCCGCCGCGGTGACAGGTTCTGAGGTCGAACTCCTGAGAATGGTCGTACACATGATATCACACCCCACACTTAACATTTGTGGGCGCGATGGATATGAAGAGAAGCGCGTTCCCTTATGCCATTTTAATTCTTCTGATTGCGTTTTTTTCCGGTGGTCCACAGCTGTCTGATCTGTGTATATCCGTGCCAGACCAGATGACAGATAGGACACCGAACTGAGAAGAAACGTACGGGATTTGAAATTTGGCTTTGTGGGCGCGATGTCGCGCCTAGCCTTCGTCTTCGTTCGACCTTGCGGCACGTCCTCGCCGAACTAGATTATAGTACGTACTGTCCACCTGCCCAGCGCTTGTTCTATACCTAGGGTCTGGTCATTACGAATGCCATTGTCATCTGTCATGATCACCATGTCCGGGCTATGACGTGCGCTCAATTTAGTTCACCGGAATTCTGCCCAAGATATAACTTTAAGATATACAAGTTATTTATACAGATACAGATCTCAGTTCAATCATACTGATACACATATATTCTCAAAAGAACGAAGGAAAAGAAATCAGAATCCAGCTTGGGCAGCAGTCCTCTCCGCCACCGAGCCACGGGGTTCCCAAGCGTTAATGTGCTCCGCCGCAGGCTTGTTCCCATGCCGTGCATCCTCGTCCACGCCCCACGCGCCCCCACCCGGCGTCTCAATAAGCAGTTTGTCGCCTTTCCCCATCCACACCGTCGCTTTCCCACCGATGTTGATATCCCGCGTGACCAGCTCGCTCTGACCATCAAGATCACCGTCTTCCGAGCGAAGTTGCTTGATCCAGGTGTTCCGACCCAGCGCACCTGGGCCTCCGCCTTCCAATCCGTAGGGCTGTCGTGTGCGTCGCTAGAAGTGCATGTTGTGGAGTAGGTGAGTGATATCCGAGAGTAAGAAGACGGCGCTTGGGAGTATGATGGGTTTTTACTTACCTCGGAAAGGATGGATACTTGCATCGGCTCCATAAACTCCAGCTCGCGTATGACGCCTTCTCCGCCGTGCCATTTTCCCAGACCGGCGGAGCCGTGGCGCAGTCCGAACTGATGAAGCATGACAGGGTAGCGTCGTTCGAGGATTTCGACATCGCCAATTCGCGTGTTTGTGATATGTGTGTGGACTCCATCAGTTCCATGCCAACCGGGTCCCGCGCCTGAACCTCCTGCGATGGTCTAATTGAAGATGAGATATGGATCGGAAATAAAAAATGGTAGACGAACTTCGTAGTATCCCCAACCGGCGACGCTCTTGCCTTCTTTGTCTTTTCCTCCGGTGCCAAACGTTAGGTTGCTGAGGCATAATTGATTAGTAGAGTACTGCCGAGAGATATACAGTGAGAATCACTTTGTGCACCCTTGGCTGGCAGCAGCTGCATGGAAGGCTTTTAGAACAACATCGACGATGCGCTGAGAAGTCAACACGTTTCCACCACACACTGCGGCGGTCCGTGAAGGTGACAACAGGGATTTGCGGGGGATGTGAACTGGTCGCATCTGAGTGACAAGCACAAACACAAAGGACGTTCGACCTACTGTCTAATGGAACAAGGCAGCCGGCGTTCAAAGGGATGTCTACATCAAGCATTGAACGCATGCAATAAATCACTGCTGAATGAACAACTGATATGGGAGCGTTGAGGTTTCCACGGACTTCACAGCCTGTGCCAGCGAAGTCGAGAACAGCTGATCCTTCGGTTTCGTTGATTTCAACGCGAAGGCTTATCTATGCGGATGTCATGATGATACTCAAGGATCCCATGAGGAGGAAAACTTACAGGTGACCCATCATCAAGGTAATCGATGGCGCTGAGGATGTTGCTTCCGGCTCGTTTTGCAACATCTCGAAGAAGGTTTCTAACTGACATTTCGGCATTGGCGCGGATGTGGTACATGTACTCCTGTACAGTCGGGAGACCATAATCTTTAACAACTACAAATATGACATGGTTAGTATGCAAGGTGCTGGATTCGAGAACGCGGTTCTCACTTGCGTGAATAAGTTGGATGCCCTTGTGGTTGGCCGCAATTTGCTGTCAAGGCAAGTAAGACCACCGAAAGTATTAGATAAAGATCCATACCGCTTTCAGGTCACTCTCGACATCGCGAATATTCCTGCAACCTGAGCTTCCTGGATACCTCGCCGGCTTCTCGACCATATGCTCCAAAAGGCCATTGTGGTCAAAAACGCCTCCATCAACGATCTTGAAGCTCTCTATCTCGGCGCCTTCTTCAAAAATATTCACGGAAGTGGGCGGCATGGAACCAGGAAGGATGCCACCAATGTCTGCATGATGCCCACGAGACGCCGTGAAAAAAATGATTTCTTGTGTGGTAGAGTCGAACACAGGCGTAATTATCGTGATGTCAGGAAGATGCCTAGAATTTGAAGGATGCTGAGGATTGGTGTTAGGTTTGAGAAGAGGAGGCGTGACGTACGAGCCTCCCGCATGAGGGGAGTTTGTCATTAAAACATCTCCTTCCTTCAGGCTCTTTCCGTGCAGCTTCATTTGATATTTTACAGCACTATGGTCGAGTTTAATAATTGAAAGTTTCGACTGATGTTATGATGAAATGAAGAAGCTCACAAGCTCATCGATCCCAGATGGATCGGAATGAACGGTGCATTGGCGACCAGATCTCCGTCAGGTGCAAACAACGCGCACGAGAAGTCCAGTCGTTCCTTGATGTTCGTGCTTATAGAAGTCTGCTGTAGGGACCGTCCCATCGCCTCCGCAACGCTCATGAAGCGATTGGCAAAGAGAGTGAGTAGAATTGGATCTGGACCATTGCTTGGGCTTTTGGAGGATATCGGAGGGGTGTCGACACTGGGCATTTTAGTCGTTCAACTTTCGAGATAGTTGAAGGAGGGTTGTTGTCCTTTTGACTGAAATGCGAGATGAAGACGCTGAAGGTCCTCCGAGCTAATTCCAATCGTCCCGTTCCGCTTGTATTCCGGTGTAGGGTTCGATGCTTTGAAGATATCGCGATTCCGGAGCCTATTCCACGCTCAGTTATGTAGAAATGATTCTCAGATTTGGCAAGTTGCGAAATTGCAGCAGAGTTGAGGTGAAATCGCCTACGAAAAAGCTGGCAATGGAGGATGCGCGATGGGAAGACGACCGTTCAGCTCGGAGTAATCGGGCCGGGGCTGACCAATATGCCAAACACGAGCGCGTTCCGACTCGAATTCAGGACGACTTTCCTTCAAGATTCAACGGTCAACACTGACAGTGCCAAACGTTCTGCAAATATTACTTGCATGAATGGCGACTCTTGCAGAATATCTGGCGTCACAGGACGAACTGCTACAGGAGGCGGCACTTGCCCTACCACACCAATTTTCTCAATGTTCTTACTCCTTAGGTCCCCTTAGGTTTGAATCCTTTGAATACTACGTCTAATTTACCTTGCTGAAGTGAATTTAGGCAAGCGGTGTATCTTTGTGTCACCTGTCCTGAAGCTCGGGGAATATGTTCAGCGTGTTCCATTGCATGCCATACTGACCACGAGCAAATTGAACTGTAAGGTCACTGGTTGATTCATTATCACATGAAGCCTACCTATCATTTCAGATTTCCCAAGCGCAATTTCCGTTGCGATTGTCCAACTACTAGCATTGCGCATGCATGTACTCTCCATAAAATCTCAGAAGAACCAAATGTGTCCAATGACTATGGCCAGAACTTCAAAGGTCAATTCTGTCGATGTGGAAAGGCTTACGACCCAAAGACGGAAAGAGAAACAATGATACAATGCCTTGCTTGCGAAGTGCGTGCTTGCTTGTCACCTTTAAGATCCTTCGCTGAACATATCCCTTGTCAGGATTGGTTCCACGAGTCGTGTTGCAATCTACGAGAACGGCCATCTTCTCGAGAGGCTTCTCTGGAGCCGCATCCGGAACAAACGGGGACAGCCGAAGAAGGGGCAGGCGACGACGCGGTTTCAGAGGCCTCTTCTTCTGGCCTTCCTCCACCTCTTATCTCTGGTTCAGACTATGAAGCTTTCGTGTGTGGATCATGTGTATTGAAGAATAAGACATTGCGGAGATGGGCTGGAACGCCCGGCATCACAATGGTTGTTCGCGACAATTCCAAAGACACCTGGAGGCGTTTGGATGACGACCTTTCGACGACAAGCGAGCTCGTCGATGTTGATAATAGCCTCAGCAGCTCAGTCGCCGGCAACAAACGTCCTCCGCCTTCTAACCTTGACGTTCCCGAAGCCAAAAGAGCTCGTGGGTCTTCTCTGATGCCAGCTTCACCGCCTAGACCATGCCTTGCTCCAAAGTCAAATCCATTCGCCCAAAAAATCCTTGAGAATCTAGGTACTTCTACAGAATCCGCTATTGGTGCAGGGGACATATTCTTATCCGAGGGCTTTCGTGAACGATGGTGTCGCTGCGCCTCTGTAAGTATACCCGGCCCTCCGTTCTCCTTGCATGTGATGTTCATATTTCAAATTAGTGCTTGCCGTCGCTTGAAGCAAACAAGTATCTCTTGGAAGAGGAGGACACGTACGAGCCGCCTGAGGATCCTGACTCAGGTAAGTAAATACAAGGACCCAAATCGTTGGTTCTCCGAATCTCGCGCAATCTCTTCTTTTTATGGTCAGTTAATGAACTTGATTTACTTGTTTCCCCAGGTCTATCTCTGGAAGAACTTGGTATGCGTGCCCTGGAGCGTCTCCCGCGTGACCGAGCGATAGACGGGATTCATGCTTTCAACGAAATGCGGTTAGTCTCGTTGCATGGTTCATGTCCTCATATCCCGCTTATCCATTGTTCTGTATCAGGGATGATTTGGTTAAGTATCTGCGCCCCTTCGCACAAGAAGGCAAGGTGGTCAACGAAACCGATGTCAGGGAGTTCTTTGCTACTCTGACAGAGGCGGCTAAGAAAGGTCGTATGGTGCCGTTCACTTAGCCACCGCTACTTTGGAACAACTGCCAAATCGGCCGGAGGCCAGATTTTTTTTTACACCTCGCGAACCAGGCTCAGAACGACTTGTGGGCACCGCAAATCTACCAGACATAGCACTCAGAGCTCACTCTGTATGAAAACTCTATCTTTTGCACCTACAAGCCTGTGAAAATATGGCCCTCTAGCGACGCGGAACACAAAGTTGATGTCCAGATTTTTGATAGAAAGGAATGAGGAAGGAATGTGAATGCCGACACAACGTCCCAATTGATGTTTTGCTGCTTTTGCGCTGTTTTTGGCCCCTCAAACACCGTTTTTGGCGTGCACTGCCAAATTCATGGGTCCATCATTTCCTAACTCGGTCAGTTTTTACCCTATCAAAAATCCGTCTTGACAAAATGTTCCTTTCATTAAATAGAGCGTTTCTACAAGAGGGATAAGAAATCTGATCATTTTTAAGCGAGCCCTAAGGCTTATTCCAAAGTAGCGGTGGCTAAGTGAACGGCACCATAGATAAGATGCACATCGTCTTAACTTCCTATCATATATTTTAGCCGATATTCCACGTCATTGTTTTGGAGAGACAGAGAAGATGTCGCGGAGCCTCAGTTAACCGGCTTGGCGGATGCATCGTTATCGACTTTCTGCTTCGCGTCGAGAACAGTTCACTCACAGCGAGAGTTACCTACAAATCGTCTCAGGATGGCCGGGGTTTTCTAGTGCCTACGTCGCCTATTCGATCGCATGAGAGCGCCGTTCCATCGCCGCCTGATCTTATTCAAATGAACTTTGCAAGCTCCCATGAACGAGTCTCTTCGATCACCTATGATAGGCACACTGTGAACAAGACAGTGATATTGTTTCCGGGATACGATGCCGTCGTATGATAAATCCTGGCCTTTCTGTGGGTGTGTGCTTGATTATTGCAAATTCTGTTTTCCGGGATTTCTCTCGAGCTGACGTGTTTGCGAATAGACCTGTCTTCCGGTCACCGGAACAGTGAATTCATTCGGCTGGCAGACACACATTGACCTAGCATATGCTACGACACCACCTGCCCCAGGTGATACCGATGGCCGGGTGGCCCGTTCGATGCTGATATGCGTGTTTATGTATGTAACTTGATTCAACCATGATTCCACGTTTTCTGACCCCCGACGAGAGTTCAATGGGGATATATCCGGTTCTCGGAATCAGTTCGTCATGAGAAAGATATATTGCCGATCTTCCAAATGTGTGCTATTCCGCGATCTTCTGACACCTGTGTACTGTGTTCTGCCATTTATAGATCATCGTATTTACTTCGTTTTTGGCGTGCGTGCATGATGATGAGGTCCGTAATAGATTGGATGTGCATCTTCCTTCAATCATCCTGCTAATATGAAATCATCGGTGAATCTTGAGACCGACAAACCCGACGAACCTCGAAAGCGCTTAGTTCTCTAGCGCACAACCCTGACAGTATGTTTGGGGATATAGTCCTCGGGACACCCCCGCTCCGTGTTGACTTCATCCTTTGAATTTCTGATGGATTTGCTGAGTTTCTCGATATAGAGTAAGTACAACACTAGGAACATACAGCTTGTGATTTCTATTGTACAAACAAGAATTTGTTTCCGGTGCGTCAATCATCGTACAAATACGTTACTGATAGATAGGGGGATTCGAATGCCTTGGCGGCCGATCATAGAAATTCTGTCACAGGAATCTCGGTCAGGACGAAGACGTGGAAGAGGACTAGAAGAGGACGGACCAGCTTCGACTACAACATGGCTTGCATAAACTCAACTTCCGGGACAGCATTGCCAGTGTGCACGGGTAGTGCCGCCAGATAGTCTTTCCATCGAGCATCTGACACGATTGGCGCATTGACATATTTGTCAATATCGAGTTGAGATAGATATGACGCGAGTTTAGGAAGCATGGATGTCACCGCCGCGTCCTCGTGGATACGCTGGTCCATTCGTGAAAGACAGCCCTGCTCTGAGTACCACGCAGGATCCTGGCGTATCACAGCACACTCATAGACGTCGAGTATGGGCTGAGGTAGATTAGATTTCAATGCCGCGGAATAGGCAAGAGCGTGACCGATGGCTTCGACGACGGTTTGGGATTGCGGGAGAATCAATGAATTGAATGCATCACTGCGATGATCGCCTTTGAGAGACTTCAGCAGCGCCTTGTTCTCTTCGAGAAGCGCCCAAGCGTGTCGGGCCAGGAGTGACTCTCCGGGGTCGGGCATGGGGACTTCGTATCTCTGGAGAAGCAATTCGGAGAATAGACGGATGCACAGGGTAAGAACGTCCCCTTCTGCGATGATAACACCTTTCCCGTCATTCTGGTAATTGCAAGTGAGTCACCATGACCGGGTAAGCCGAAGACAATCACTAACCTCAATCCGAGCCATATAGTTGTGCTCGAAAGTCCCTTGCGCTCCACAACGTTCGGCGACCTCGGGTACACATCGCTGGAAATGCCGGCAAACTGTAGTCTTCACGATAACAGACATAGCATGCCTGACGCGATGATCTGTGCTCCGATTCATTGCTTGATCGATGACGAGCGGAAACCAATTTCCCATTACTGCCCCAACGGCGGTAGCGTGAACGACGGGCCATTGCTGGGTTCGGAAGGTGAGGATCGGGACAGGCTCTGAACGTTTACCAAGCAGACATCGGTGCATTGAGTAGCGACCACCGATGTACGCAACCGCCTTGATTGCCGAAATCCAAGGAGCAGGGACGGCCATGGTCCCAAGCTGGATTCTCCATATTTCATCCCACCAGGCTTCAAGCGGATGTGCAGGGGTGGAAAAGTCGAATAAATCTGATGCGACGAGTGCGGTAGGCGGGAGATGGACATGGTCAAAGCTGGTGATAGAGAAATCGAGAGGTCCAGTCCCGCTTCGAGGAGGAAGCCGGATAGAATGAACGCCGTAATACATCTCGCGCTCGTTGCATATTGGGACAACGAAAAAGCGAGACCCGCGGTCTTCTCCACTGACGATTAGCCGAGCCATGACCAGAGCCACCTTGGGGATGCCGAAAGATGGAGTGGAGGCGGGCATAAATCTAAAATGAACTCAATGACAGATCCTCAACGAAGTTGATGGTATACGAACTTGGCTGCTTCTTCTCGCGGCGTGTGGAGAATATAGCCATCAGCGGTCTTCGTTGCGGTAGTTTCTATGTTGAAAGCGTCGAGACCATGGCCTCGTTCGGTGAGAAGATAGATGCCGACGGTATCGAGGCGCAACAATCGATCGACCAATGGCTTGAAATCAGGACGTTTCTTCAAGTGTCGAGAGAGAGTACCGATAGTTAGCCCTACATGTGCCGCCAGGATAGTAAACATGGCTATGTCGAGCGAACATATAGGATCCATCATCAGCGACCAGAATTTGGGAGAACAAAATTGAACATCTGATGGCGTCAATCCTGGAATTGGACCATGAGCGTGTGGTCGTCACTTGTAGACATGAAGTACTAACGATATGTCTGTAGTAATAACCTTGCCCTCTTATACGACAAAGAGACGCGCTCGTCTGGGGTGAGGAGTTCGACTTTGGTCTGGAAGAGAGGGTGGAGATGTAGCTCGTTAGACATGGCTATTCGATATGGGTGCTAAAATTTGACGTTACTCTCAAGCCATTTATAAGGATAGGACGGTTCCGATTCAGGAAAAAATATCAGGATCCCATTATCTGGTATACCTTTGCTGAGAACCAATGGATCATACAGGATTGGGATTCCCAGAAAGGTTGGGAAACATGCAACTCGCGCATCATGTCAAGCGTGATTTGGTAGACGCAGACCGCCATAAGGTTGGAAATTCTGCCGAGGGACGCATCGATTAAGGGGATCGGCAAGAGTTTTCCAGCCTGAGGTTGGTCCAGGAGAGGGTGTATGCTCGATCGGGAGATTGCACGCTAAAGAACCATTAAATGCCGTAAATTTTTGCATTAGGATATCCTAGCCTTCGCACCTGGAACAGTTCCTCACTGACTTGGGGTGGGAAGGGGGAACGGGATAAATAAGCATACTCCATAAACAAGCCAAGCTTTACATCTAAAACAACTTCATCCCGTGCGGTTCGGATTGGCACCCTAGGATTTCGAAGCACAAGCCGTCCGTCTTCATACTCAATGAACAGCCTTGTCAGTCGGTACCTTCGAAGTCAAGACGCAGCCAGCTGGTGCCAGATTCCGGAGATTATATGAATGTACGTAGCTTCATGGACGTACGTATCTTGTTGGCTGAACACCAGATACTTCCAGGCCCAGATGGAGGCTGAGATACATTTGGAATCCCGAATTTCGACATGTAGTTACTAGTCTAGATCTGCAGCACTGGCGGACGACTTGAGTTTTCCATGGTCTGTGATCGTGTGAAGAAGCCTGTCGGGCCGGAAAATGCTGACAAACACCATTGTGGCAACATGCTTTTGCTCTGAAATCTGTTCGTCAATCTTTCTCCTTCAAGTCCTACGTCTCGTTATCCACTCTTCTCAAGGCTTTAAAGCTCGCGAACCTCACACATGACACCCGTCATCGCGCCAGTTTCTGTCGACATCTGATTGGAGTATCATTTCCAAAACAATCGCGCACCTCCGCCTCTCGCCAGCAAGTTTATTATTCCGAGTTGTATTTCTTCAAAGGTGCATGTAGGCCCAGCGCAGCGGA
Source organism: Hypsizygus marmoreus (assembly GCA_013433165.1). Lineage (NCBI taxonomy): Eukaryota > Fungi > Basidiomycota > Agaricomycetes > Agaricales > Lyophyllaceae > Hypsizygus > Hypsizygus marmoreus. The sequence goes on along the minus strand of CM024094.1, from coordinate 1,166,310 downwards.
TTCTTGAATCTGTACCACCGCGGTGAATTATCTGTGAAAAATTATGCATATCACATGCCCTAATCATTGAACATCTGGTTCTGATTTTGCGCGACTTGCCTTTTCGATGATTTCCCCCAGTTGCCACTTGATTGACTACGCCATCATGCCGCTTTAGCCCCACTTGAACACTCTGCGCTTGAAAGACTCTTGGTCTATCAGGATTTATCTCACAATTTCTAAGTATTGCTGGAGGCGTCAATGCAGATCCTCATTCATGGCCATAAATAAATCGCCTTGAGGCGCTGTGGGGCCAGTGTGCCTGCAAGCCCAGTATAGTCTCTGGGTTGACACAAGCACCTGACAGGCCTTGGCAACTCCATCGGTACCTCCCGTCGGTATGTACCCCGTCGAGTGATGCCAGACGGTGTGAGATGGGATATCAGTGTCTTTCCAAGTTCACAGACGAGGTTGGCGGAGGGATGGTTATTGGCTCAGGGTTGCATAATTGCCGTCGCTCGGCATTGGTGTGGGGGAAGAAGCAGGAAGAACTGCGATATAGATATACGCGAATGCATGGCCCCCGTTTATGGGTCAGAAGGTGTTAGCCGGTTGGCCGCTTGTCTCGACATGGGAAGTTCCTTGTGAGAGATTGTAGAATCATCACGCTTCATCTATACTTCTGACATGTGTACAAGTGCAGGACACCCATCTTCCCCCCACGATAATGCTTGCAACGAGAGAGGAGGATGGTGTAGCTTTGCCACATGAATCCACCCGCACTTCCAGCGAAGAGGGCTTACACTCAACGACTATGACTCAATCGACCGACAACAAGGAGGACGTGGAGTGTGGAAAGGACGCAAGCACAGAACCCACGACGTCCCCGCAGTTCCCTGAAGGCGGGCTGCGAGCCTGGTTGACTGTCCTTGGAGGGTATGATCCATTTCCATCCACTATTCACACATTCGTTGACGCATCATGTACTCAGGGCCATCGTCACATTTTGTACCTTTGGTGTTGTGCAGTCGTTTGGCGTCTATCAAGACTACTATACAGTGAGGAAACAGCATAAGGATATAGCTGCAGGCTTGAATGTCCAATTGATTTACAGAGAATATCGTTGAACGAACACACACCATCCACGATCAGCTGGATCGGATCGGTTCAAGTCTTCTTCGTGTTCGCGGTAGGTCTTCCAGCTGGAAGACTTTTTGACGCTGGATATTTCCATCACTGTCTTCTTGGGGGATCATTTCTTTACCTGTTCTCGTACGTTATCCTTCTTATCTTCGACCCGAAGCCAAAGTTATTGACCACACACAGGGTATTTATGTTGTCGTTGGTTCAACCACACCACTACTACCAGAACTTCCTCGCGCAAGGCATTGGAATGGGAATCGGAATGGGGTTCATGTTCTTGCCTTCCCTGACTCTGACGTCACATTATTTCAGAGCTCGACGGTCCCTCGCGATGGGGTGTGTCATCGCAGGTAAGTGCAGTACGACTATTTCTCGAGGCAGACCTCTGAATAACCATGGGAAGGCTCAAGTTTCGGGGGTTGCCTATATCCGATTTTACTAAACAACGTGTTCCCAAAGAATTCTGGTTTCGGCATGGGTGTCAGGTGTGTTGTTCTTTTTTTGGACTTATAGCGTCGAGGTTAAAGAAACTGAACCAGAGCTGTTGCGTTCATGGACCTCGGCCTTCTGATCATTGCAAATTTAATCATGAGAACGAGGCTCCCACCAAAAGTTCATGGCAGTGAGAAGGCGTCAACATTCAAAGAAGTTGTCACCGATGTGCCATACCTGATATTTGTCGTTGGCGCTTTTTTGGTGCGTACCGCGTAGGAGAGGAGTGTTGTAAAGGACTGACTGTGAGTAATCCTTAGGTGTTCTGGGGAGTTTTCGTCCCATGTAAGTGAAATATTTAAGGAGGTCGCGCGTATCGGCCTAAAGCTGTCCGACAGTTTTCTACCTTCAGCTATATGCCGCGCTTCATGGTGTTACGCCCTCGTTCGTGAGATACACGGTGAGTGTACTGACGACATTTTATTGGCGATATTGTTCAATCCAAATCATTCACTAGATAACTATCATGAATGCTGCGTCCATCCTTGGGCGGACAGTTCCTAACTTCCTCGCTGACAAGTATGGGCCACTGAACAGTATGTCAATTGATCTCAGCATTCCTCGTATGTCTAACACCAGTTCGCAGTTATTATTCCATCTTCCATTATATCGGGTGGCCTGGTATTTGCGATGTTCGGTGCATCAAGTATTGCTGGCGCGGTGGTCTTCGGCGCGTTCTATGGCTTTTTTTCCGGGGGAGGTACGTTGCACCTCGCGCACCTCAGAGCGCTTGTTGAAAGATCATTGTGTCAGTCATATCTGTCATGACACCAGCTGCTGGTTGCTTTGTGACGCACAACGATCATTCTGATCTCGGGTATATCTCCTTCCGATACGTCCTTATACGAAAGCTCTAACCGAAATTTGGAAGAATTCGTATCGGATTGCTTTCCTTCACCCTAGCATTCGCCTTACTAACAGGAAATCCAATCGCCGGCGCGTTGTTGTCTCCGCCTCATTATAGATGGAGCCAACCCGTCATATTCGCTGCTGTTCGTTTCATCTTTATGAGCCGTAATGATATTTGCTTGACCATCTTTAATAGGTTGTCATATTTGCGGGCGCAGCATGTCATCTCATTGCTCGGAGAGCCCTTGTAAAACGAAAAGGAACTGTATTAATATAACCACGCAACAGGACTTTATGCAATGTTGGAAGGTCGAAACTGCAAACCTACATTCAAAAGTCTGTCTAAATTGCATGCTTTTCATCGCGGACATGGGTATGTGAGTTGGAGTGCATATTTACTGGCGACCATCGCTCTGTTGTCCAGGATCTGGGTGGAGCTGAATGGATCGACGTCTTTATCCTTAAGTAGGTGTGCATGCCCGGATCGTGAGCGCCACAAAGTACTATGGCACTGGTCAGTCAGGGACTGTGACAGGGGATCATGGTCGGACAAGAGAATGCTCGCCACTACAAGTTTGCACAGAGTCATTCATGTATGACCGGAGAGGTTTGCCTTCATTGCAGGCTTGTCTGGTAGGACGCTCTGCTCGGATGCACTGGGACCTTTATAAGTTATTTGCATGTCATATGGAACCCTTCACCATTTGCAATCGCGCAATTGTCTTTTTTTTCTAATTTCTGTATGGCTTTCTGTATGGGAGCTGAATTGGTTAGCTATGTCGCGCTCATCTTGCCGCCTTTCACTGTCAGTTCGAGAAAGTTGTAGTCCCATAGTTGCCGGCGGCTCTGCGTTCAAGTTCCTGATCGAACACTTCGATCGTAACGCAAAACATGCACTTCAAGCGCGACTGACCACCACAAATTTCCAAAGCACTTGATCTTTGCTTTTCCCGTGGGCTTCCGAATTGAAGTCTTAGGCACATGCTGGTGAGAAGATTTCCTTGGAGACTGAAAATGTCACTTCTGCGGTCAATTGTCTTTCTCACCGCGTGTATTTATCCTCTCTAGGCTATGTATACCCGCTTCAAGGGCTGGGGTAGATGTTTTCGGAATTCGACCTTCACGTGGCCTTTTAACAGAAGTAACCCATCACCGTGTTGATCTGATGGTTCCCGCTGATTGTCAGTATGTGGTATATATACAGAGGCGCTTGCCGTGCGACGCCTTCCTTTCTTCTCCACGTCGCCGCCTCCTATAGCGCTAGCCCCTCCCGGCCCATCACTTGGATATCCAATACTACATGCCTGGCCATTTAGCTGTCAATTATCGTCGCGCATCGATATCGCTCAGGATCACCATCGTTGGAGGAAGCATCGCAGGTTCGTTCTTCTCACGCCCAAAGTCTTCGTGAGCGTTCAATTCAAGTATCGATCTATCACAGGTCTTGCCAGTGCATACGCTCTCCAGAAAGCGGGACATGAAGTTACAATCTTGGAGAAAACCGATGGAAAGGCAAGGGTGAGTTGATCTCATTCTGGCCAACTGGCTGTAACTGAAGGTAACTGATCGATCTGAGAAGAGTCGTGGAGGCCTTAGGTGTGTCTTGTCAAACTAGAAGCTGTGGGATTCTAATATTGGCACGTCTAGGAGCCCACCAAATATGACAAAAATCTTGAATTCATGGGGCCTTGGACCATCTCTTGAAAAGTATGGTCACCGATGTACTCAATTTGTCTTCCAGAAAGGTATTCAATACCAGATTGTCGATTGCGTTGCTTTGAATTGAATATTCAACAAAAGGGGAAAGTGGAGAGCTTATTGGAATTATGAAGCTGCACGAGCAGTTTCTCAGAGACCTGATGGCCGACTTTCTATTCATTCAGGTTAGTTTGGTTATTTTCCGATCTTCGGGGTCATATGAACTCCTACCTGTTCCGTTCTTTCAGCATGGTGACTTGCAAACGATGCTTTTTGAACAAGCTGCCCAAGAAGGGGTTCAATTCCGGTTTACCTCCAATGTTACCTATGTCGACTCGGAGGCAGTTTCCGTCACGCTCGAAAGCGGGGAACAGATAGATTCCGATGTCGTAATTGGTGCTGATGGATTCAGCAGTCTTGTGCGCACCAGCGTCATAGGGAAGAAAGTTGCGGAGACGAGGGAACGGGACATATCGTTGAACTTTACGATCCCGACACATTTGATGAGAGAAGAGGAAGATCTCCTGCCGTTGACAGAGAACTCAGACGTAAGTCGACTCGGATCACATGCGGTTGGTAGACTCACTGTATGTCGTTTCAGTGGGCGGTCTGGTTGGGCGATCGCTATATGCTTCATGGGAGTATTGTGGTAAGTGTATTCTGCCAACTGGACGGGGCTTGCTTCACCTTTGCGATCAAAGAACTCCGGCCAAGATTTCAGTATAACACTGGGATACACCCTTCCGGAAGATGCCCCTGAGTATAACGAAGAGTGGAAGGACCATTATTCTCTTGAGCACTTCAATCTTGATCTTCAAAAGTTCGAACCAAGGTCAGACCGGAGCCAATATCACAGCGCTCAATACTGACGTTACGACTACATTTGCATATCTCGGCAGAGTCCGCAAAATGCTCAAGATGGCGAAGGATATCACACCCCACATCTACATCAGTCGGCCGTATCTGGACAGCTTCGCTTGCGAACGCGCAACACTTGTGCTAGTTGGGGAGGCGGCGCATCCACTCCTGGTTCGGATCTTTACGCTACTTACTATCTGTGTTCCAGAGATTGACTATAGATATCTTTTTCAGCCGAGTGGGCAGCATAACACGGCCCTTGGGATTGAAGATGCGCAAACGCTGGGAAGCCTGTTTTCAGGCATTCAACAACGTGACCAGGTTCCACAATTGCTCACGGCATACGAGGAACTACGGCAGGCACGGTGTGTGTCGACGCAGGACTGGGAGAGGCGGAAGCGAAATATGCTCACGTTGCCCGAGGGCGAGGAGCAAGAGCGAAGGGACGTGCGCCTAAGGAAGGCGATGGCTTATGGAGAGTGGGATCACATGGACGAGAAGACTTTCAAAGCAACCTGGGGTGATGAGATGGATCTGTTTGTATATGATGCAACTGAGAAGGCGGAGGATTGGTGGACAAAGTGGGGACCGTTGCTTCGGGGGAATCCGAATAGACAGAGCATGGGGCCCAGCCTGCAGGTGTCGATATCTAAGGACGGGTAGTGGTGGGCTCTGGGGTGCGCAGGTTGAGTGGAGACCCAGTGAAGATCGTCTTATACACTCTGTTTGGCAAGGATCCTTGTTCGTATATTTATTTTATCTACGTCATTACCGTTTGGTTCACTGCACTGTAGAGCAATGTCATCACGCAGAAGCACACAAGGAGGATTCTTTCGAGTCATGAAGGCTGGTTTAATTGCCGTAGAAGAGCATCCACAAAGAATCCTAGCGGACGGAAGCACAAAGGAGATCTGAGGACATTGTCTTGGTTCGGAAAAAAAGACGACCGAAAAGACAACCGAAATCCCTGGAAGGAAGGCCTCCGAATGTACCGCGATTTGAGAGGAACAGGAAACGAGACCTTGGACGGGAATTTCTAAAAATATGGGTTGAGTGCGGCCCGCGTATACGAGGGGGAGTACTTTAAAACCATGTGGTAGACGTCTGATGGAGCGGAGAGTGTATGTGAAGTAGCGAGACAAAATAAAAACGCGAAGCCGAGCTAGGAATACCCAGTAACAAGTAAGTAGGACTGCAGACGCCGAAAGCAGCGCGTGACTCCGAATTTTCAGGACTCCATCTCAGGCTGTAGCCCTTTCTGGCGAAACTGTGGCAGCGGTTCACGTAAATCAGATGGGTGACTGGAAGGTGAAAAGCCGCCGTTCCACATGTAAGTGGCCGTAAAGAGAGCAAGAATTTGGAGTTTGCAGAATACCCAAACAGTTTGATGATAAGACTCGGAACTTGGGGATTAACGGGACCCTGAGAACGAGATGGAAGATAATGGTTTCGTGTGCATGGAGGTCTCCGTAGGAGTGGCAGCGCAGAACACCGAGTCATGGATAAGTAGAAGCCATAGGTAAGTAGAAGCATGTAAAAACTAGCTTAAAAACACCATAGAGTCGTGACCGTCCGGGCTAAGTCTGCGGCCTCTCAACCGCCTCTGGATCATCCATCCCTCAGTCGGTGGCTCGAGTTCAAAAAGAGACGTTCAACGGTAGTGGACACCCAGTGACCAGTCAGACTCATGAACACAGAACAGAGCGGAGCACTGAACAGAGAGGAGCTTCAAAAGGTTCGACGTGGGAATATTTTGAATGAAGAGCGATCACGTGTCTGAGTTTGGTTGACGCGACTTGAACATCAACCATAACGATCTCACCCTATTGTTTGGTGCAGACAGCTACCACAAGCATTCTCGCGCATTTCACCGACATCTATGCACCATGGCGGCGCAGTCGACATCATTACTGCTCACATCGCTCCTTAACTCGCTTCATACCCATTTACAATCCCAGACACAGCTCCTGCCAACCTTACATGCTCAGCTTGGCCTACCTGCGACCGCTTTAGAAGATGAGCTGAAGACCCTACAGCAACAGCTTATGGATAGCGTAGAGAGCCAGATAGAGAAGCGGAGGAAGGAGGTGAATCAGTGGATGGAGAAGTGTGAGGCTGTTGAGAACACATGTTTGCGTTATTCTAAGGCCTTGGGTGGGAACATCAAGGCGACAGGCAGTACGGTAGGAGAGTTGCGCAAGGAGATGGTTCTGCCAAAGAGATACGAGATGGTGACGGGGCACCAGGAAAAATTGCGGCAAGTGAGTGGCAATGGTGGTTCAACCGACCAGGAACAACCTAACGTTTGCGATAGTTGTACCACACTAAGCTCGAACAATTGACAACATTGACGAATCGTCTCAACGCTCTTGCACGCACTTTGGGGAAGGAGTATTATACTCAAGATATCCTAGAGCCTCCATCAGCGGTCGGTGAAGACCCTCGTGGTTCGAACCCGAATTCAGACGTCACGCCGGAAAGATTTTCAAAGCTTGAAAAAGAGCTTGTAAGGGGGAAAGGCGAAGTTGTGAGTACCGCTCTCTGCTAATAACTTCTCAATTCTTCATCATGTCCTGATTGAGATATGACCGCAGGCCAAGCGACTGCATCAGCTATCGGCTACGTTTGTACAGATTGACTGGTTGTATACTGAATTGGGCATGGTGCCCCCTTCATTAGAAGATCTCCCCTCATCATCTCACTCCAACTTCCTCGGCGCATCGTTCTCCAACTCTCTTCGAACTTCCTCGTCCAGCTTTACACCTAGCGACGACCCCTTCGCCATGTCCACGCCGACGCCAGCATCGCGCAGTAAACCCTCACTTCTCTTCCAAGAAGACGTTTTCCCACCTCCCGAGTCTGAATACCAGCGCATCTTCGCGAACTTCGTCGCCCGGGTTGAAGAGGCAGAGGATGAGGGTATGCCAGAAAATCAGACTACCCCAATTGGCCTCGAGAACGTAGATCCTACCCCGGGCCTTCTGTCATGGGCTGCAAATCTGCGAGCATCGTTGGAAGATACGAAACGCAGAAGAGAAGCTCATATCCAGGCCATGTATGACCAACTCGAGGGTCTGTGGAAGAGACTTGGTGTATGTGAGGCGGACATGGATGCGTTCGTGGAGGCTCATCGTGGTAGCAATGAAGACACTGTTCAGGAGTATGAGGAAGAGCTTGAGAGGATGCTGGAGCTGAAGCGGGAGCGAATGGGGCAGTTTGTGATGAGTGCGAGGGAGGAGATTATGAAGCTTTGGGATGATTTGATGGTTGGAGACGAGGAGAGAGCAGACTTTGCTCCATTTGCGGACGGTTTGTTGTTGCCAACTCTTTCAGAATGGAAAAGCTAATGGTAATTATCTCAGATGAGCACACCGAAGAGCTCTTGACTATCCATGAAGATGAGATTAAGCGATTGAAGGAAGAACGAAGGCAGAAAGCTCCCCTTTTGGCGGGTATCAAGAAATACTTTGACATTTGTGAAGAGGAGAAGGAATTGGCGGCCGCTGCTTCTGATCAGACGCGTCTTCTTGGTCGAGGTCGGGATCCTGGAAGGCTTCTTCGAGAGGAGAAGATGCGAAAGAGGGTAACGAAGGAGAAGCCCCGCGTGAGTGCCAATCCTAAGTATTTGTTTGGGAAATGTTTTCTAAGGACATGTTTTCAGCTCGAACAAGATCTTCTCGCTTCCATCCCAACCTGGGAACACGAAGCTCAACGTCCCTTCCTTGTACACGGCGAGAGCATCTTGCAGATTCTCATGGAGACGGTCAGTGCCGCGGAACAGGAGAACAAACGAAAGCCTGCACGGGCCGGTTCGGTACCGCCCCGTGCTACCACGCCAGTGAATTCTACTCATGCCTATGTTCCCGGGACGAAAACTGGAGTGGTCACCCCAGCTGTACGACCTGGTCCAGCCTCGCAATCTGTTCCGAACAAGCGGCAGAGATTGGGTACGGCAGAGCCACCCAGCTTGGGACATCATCGCCAGGCAAGCGGTGGGAATACAAATGGACACGCGTCAAGTCACAACGGGGCACCGCTTGGTGCTTATCGTGGAGCCAACAGTGCGGGAAATGGGACCAGGGCTGCGTCGCCTTCAAAGATTCCGGCGCGGACACCGAGCGGTGCACATTCATCTTTACCTCGGCCTGTGCCGCATGACATGCCAGTGCCGAAGCCTGGGACACAATATCATGCCTTGGGACACGGAAGAGTTCCGAGTGCTGCCATTTATGCTGCGGGTTACGCAGCCGGGAGAAGCACTTCGTCAACGGCGAGCGTCACATCAGGAGGTTATGGGGTGAGGTATGCTAGTGGCGGTTCTAATGCTGCTGGGATGATGAAAAAGGCCAGCAGAGCACGGAGGGAGAGTTTTAAGCCGCGTCCAAGCATGGATGGGGTGGATATGGGGATGAGTGTTGGGCTTGGGGGTCATGGAGGAAGGTGGCCTGGATTGGCAGGGAGTGTGAGGGAGGAGGATGAAGGATATTAAGCTTTCCTCCCTTTTATGACCTTCCTGACGTCGACACACAATGACGACCTTATGATATATATTACGATTTCTTCGCGTTCATTCCTTTCAGGTCTCTTCCTTTCATATGATTATTCTTTTCTCTTCTGTTCAAGCATTCTTTTTGACTGACTAGCCAAAATTATTAATGTATTACCACAGTATCGGTAGCCTATAACAACAAGGCGACAGGCTTCGCTTCTATGTCGAACTTTCTGTACATACGAGTACTGCATCTGATTGTTCTTGAATTCGAGTCGTGTTTCTGCATTTGGTCCCGTGATCGCACGACGCGAACCGTCACGCGAACGTCACATCTTTTGTCACCCAAAGCTAAAACGTTCATTCAGCGCTCCCCTCGACACGATATACGATGGCCAGAGGCCGAGGAGCATTTGGACTATCATCAGCACGTGGAGGAGATAGAGGGAGAGGGTCCTTTCGTGGGCGAAGGGGTGGCTCATGGCGTGGTGGGAGGGGAAGAGGAAGGGGGGGTGCGAAAGCTGGTGAAGCTGGACCCAAGCGTGAAGACGACGGTACACAACTTGCAGAGAGGTTCGAGAGGGTGGCAGTCGCAGATGAAATTGACGAGAAGCTCGGTTTTTCGCGGATACAAGAGGGTGGTCGGAGGGAGGGATGGTTGGTTAATATGCATCCTGTAAGTACCTCTGGAATGTGGGTTTGGAACTACGCTGAATGCTTTCATAGACCCTCATCAAGGACGCGGATTGGCCTTCTGGGAAGTCTGCAGTTGATTTCTACTTTATACAAGATGACGGAGGTATGTTCAAATGCACTTTGCAATATGAGCCGTATTTCTACATTGGCTGTAAGGTGTGTTGATTCAGCCTTGGTGTGCATATGTTTTCTGATATTACAAACAGAGCGGAACGGAGACCATTATTGAGGAATGGCTGAACAAGAAGTACGAAGGCCTCATCTGTCGCATCACGCGAGAGAAGAAGGAAGACCTTAAACTGCCCAATCATCTCATGGGGCATCGACGTCTCTACCTACAACTGCATTTTCGGAACGTATCTGACCTCCTAACGGTCCGACGTGATGTTATGCCGCTGGCGCTTGCGAACAGCGCGAAACGTGATGCCGTCGACGCGTATGCCGAGGTCATCAGTGCTACCGCTGGTGCTTCTATGGATATTGAAATCGACGGCGATGAGTGGACGGACCTGGGTGGGGCCAGGAATGGAATTAGAGGTGCGCGGGACCAAGATCCTCGCGAAAGTATCATCGATATTCGGGAGTTCGACGTGCCGTACTACCTTCGGGTTGCAATCGATAACGACATCCGTGTTGGTCTGTGGTATGCTGTCACATTTACAGCGGGTCAGCCGTCATTCGTTCAACTGGTGGAGAAAGTTAAGCGTGCAGACCCTGTTGTTATGGCCTACGATATCGAGACGACAAAGGCACCACTCAAGTTCCCGGATCAGGCTATCGACCAGGTTATGATGATTTCATACATGGTCGACGGCCAGGGCTATCTTATCACAAACCGTGAAATCGTGAGCGAGGACATTGAAGACTTCGAGTATACGCCAAAAGAAGGTTATGAAGGACCTTTCATAGTGTTCAACGAGCCAGACGAAGTGAGTCTTTTATCTATGCTTAACAATTAATTGCCCACATCTCCCCAGGCCGCAACAATCAAACGGTTTTTCTCTCACATTCAGGACGTGAAACCAACAGTAATAGCCACCTTCAACGGCGACTTCTTCGATTTTCCCTTCCTTGATGCTCGCTCGCAAGCCAATGGGATAGACATGTACTTGGAGACTGGTTTCGCGAAGGACTCCGAGGATGAATACAAAAGTCGAACTTGCGTCCACATGGATTGCTTCCGGTGGGTAAAGCGAGATTCTTACCTCCCCCAAGGGAGTCAAGGCTTGAAGGCAGTAACCACCGCTAAACTTGGTTATCATCCTATCGAACTCGATCCTGAACTCATGACGCCGTAAGTTCCTTTGGACTTCTGTCCCACAACCAGTTCTCATTTCGTGCTATTTTTCAGTTATGCGATTGAGCAACCGCAAGTTTTGGCCCAATATTCTGTCTCCGATGCGGTTGCCACGTACTATCTTTATATGAAATATGTTAACCCCTTCATCTTCTCTCTATGCAACATCATTCCCCTCAACCCGGATGAGGTGCTCAGGAAGGGAAGTGGGACCTTATGTGAGACCTTGCTTATGGTAAGGTCCTCCTCTCGCCTCAAGGGTGATTTTCTGAAAACAATTCCAGGTCGAAGCATACCGCGCCCAAATTATCATGCCCAACCGGCACGAGGACGCTCAGGGAAACATGTATAATGGACATCTGCTTGCATCAGAGACCTACGTTGGTGGGCATGTAGAAGCACTTGAAGCTGGCGTCTTCCGAAGTGACATACCGACTGAATTCAAGATCGTCCCGTCTGCTGTTCAGCAAGTACGTCTGCATGAAGAGTTCCACCTCAGTATCTAATGTTTTTCTTTTCGAAGTTGATCGATGATCTCGATGCTGCGTTAACGTTCTGCATCGTCGAGGAATCCAAGTCCTCCCTTGATCAGGTCACGAACTACGAGGAGGTCAAGGCCGAAATCAAGACTGCCTTGGAGCTCATGCGCGATAATCCTAAGCGAACAGACAAGCCTCTCATCTACCATCTGGATGTAGCGGCCATGTACCCGAATATCATGTTATCCAACCGCCTGCAGCCAGATTCTATGGTCGACGAATCTGTTTGTGCTGTATGCGACTACAATCGGCCTGGAAAAACATGTGATCGGCGCCTTGAATGGGCTTGGAGAGGCGAATTCTTCCCTGCGCACAGGGACGAGTTCAACATGATCAAACACGCACTCAATCAAGAGACTTTCCCTTCCAAACGTCCCGGTGGTCCACAGCGAAGATTTCCTGATCTTTCCGACGCTGAGCAAACCGCTCTGCTCCACAAGAGGCTTGGGGACTATTCTCGTAAAGTGTACAAGAAGACCAAAGACACTCGAGTCGAGAACCGGGAAGCTATTATCTGCCAGAGGGAGAACCCATTCTACGTGGACACAGTTCGCACGTTCCGTGACCGACGGTACCAGTATAAGGGCCTGCATAAAACGTGGAAGAAGAATCTTGATACGATTCTAGGTGAAGGAGGGTCTATCACGGAAATCGATGAGGCCAAGAAGATGATCGTCATCTACGACTCCTTACAGCTTGCGCACAAATGTATCCTGAACTCCTTCTATGGATATGTCATGCGCAAGGGTGCTCGCTGGCATTCGATGGAGATGGCAGGAATTACTTGCCTGACGGGTGCCACCATCATTCAGATGGCTCGCGCTCTCGTTGAGCAGATTGGCCGACCTCTGGAGCTCGACACAGACGGAATTTGGTGTATGCTTCCTGGAGTATTCCCAGAGAACTTCAAGTTGAAGCTTGAGAACGGGAAATCGATTGGCTTCTCATATCCCTGTACTATGCTCAACCACCTAGTCCACGACCAATTCACTAACCACCAATACCACGATCTTCACCCCGAATCTGGCGAATACGTCATCCATAGCGAAAATTCCATCTTCTTCGAACTTGACGGCCCATACCGAGCCATGATTCTACCGTCCTCCAAGGAAGAGGACAAGCTGCTCAAAAAGCGCTACGCAGTGTTTAACGATGATGGCAGCCTTGCCGAGCTGAAGGGATTCGAGGTCAAGCGCCGAGGCGAATTGCAACTCATCAAGATATTCCAGTCGCAAATATTCGAGAAGTTTCTCCTCGGCACGACAACCCAGGAGTGTTACACCGCTGTAGCCCAAGTTGCCGACCAATGGCTCGACGTCCTTTTCAGCAAAGCTGAAAGCCTGAGCGATGACGAGCTTGTAGAACTGATTGCGGAGAATCGAAGCATGTCCAAGACATTGGCTGAATACGGTGGCCAAAAGTCCACCTCGATCAGTACCGCCAAACGCCTCGCTGAATTCCTTGGTGACCAGATGGTGAAAGACAAGGGGCTGGCTTGCAAATTCATCATTTCAGCCAAGCCTATTGGTGCTCCTGTTACTGAGCGCGCTGTCCCAGTGGCCATATTTTCTGCTGAAGAAAGTGTCAAGCGCACATATCTTCGCAAGTGGTTGAAGGATAGCAGCCTCATCAATTTTGAGTTGCGGTCTATATTGGACTGGCAATATTATATCGAACGCTTGGGCTCCGTGATCCAGAAGCTCATTACCATTCCGGCGGCAATGCAGAAGGTTACAAACCCCGTTCCACGTATCCGACATCCTGACTGGTTGCATCGCCGGGTCGCAGGTGCTGTCGACAAGTTCAAACAGAACAAAGTCACCGATTTCTTTTCGCGTGCCACCATCGGCGAGACACAGGGAGGAGCGGAACCAGTGGATATCGAAGACTTCGGAGCAGAAGAAAGCCAAAGCATTCGCCCTCGTATAGCTGTCGTCAACCGTCGCCCAGTCCGTAAACCAACCCCTGAGCTCGAGCCTGAACTTGTTCCGTTGCCAGACCCATCGATCAACTACTCTGCATGGATCAAGGCAATGCGGCCACGTTGGAGGCAGAGACAGGATGCCCGTCATGGAGATACCGCTTCGACAGCTATGCCCACAATGTTCCGCAGTGCTCGAGTTCGTACCAACCACAAGTGGGACATAGTTCAAATTCGTCCCAGCAAGATCCCCGGGCGATTTATTCTATGGCTGTCCGTCGACTCCGAGCTGGTTTCCGTTCCCTTGCGCATTCCTCGGGAGTTTTACGTCCATTTAAAACAATCCGGCAAAGACAACCTCTTCCGACCAGAGTACTATTCCTTCGAACAGGTTACTCGCAATCTTCCTCGGGACATGCCTTGCCAGCACTTGTACAAGATTTCTGTTCGCGAAGATGTTTATCGTGGCATTCAGGAACATTTTATCGATCTCACGAACGAATCCAATGTGGATGGAGTCTTTGAGCAACAGGTAGCTTTCGCCTAGCCTGAATCCTTAATTGCTCACCTCATTGAAATTAGGTACCTCTCATAGTTCGAGGCCTGCTCAAGCTCGGCAAGACTTGCTTCGTGGAGGATTCCGCCATGACATTGAATCGAGCACAGCAGGTTGGCCTCGATCTAAGTCAATTAGGTCGCATCAATTCATCCTCATCTCGTCATTCGTACCTTGATGGCGGAAAAGCTGGAAAATACATCCTTCTCTATCATGCGTGCTCCGCCAGCGCCCCTCTACATGTTTTTGCGACTTTCCTCCCCGTTGGTCCCGTTAAGCTCCATATCGTTGATCCAGCAACTCGCCGACAGCCTATTGGTCGGTTGCAGGAGATTTACGCTGAACTCTTGCAGAAGCGTCACTTGAGCTATGGACATTGCAATTCAGTCGCATACACTGATACAAAGGAATTCACGACAACATATCACAGCAACGACGTTACGGCCTTGAAGGCAGTCTCCCGCGAACTCGGTCTTCTGGAGGACAAATCATACACCGTGGTCATCTCTTCGCACAAAGATCAATCTTACTTCGATCGATTAGTTCCAAAACTTTCGAAATTCCCAGTCCTCTCCATGTCCAAAGCTAAAGCACCTCACACCTTGGATGTCTTTCCGTGGCAATCTCACGTCTCCCAAAAGATGCTTAGTCGATATTTGTCCATGGGTTCTTGGATCGACCGATTAGCCTCTCTGGCGAATTATTACGACGTCCCGATCGGGCATGTAGAAGGAGACCAGCCTCTTTATTTGTCCGACATCAGTTTCGCCCGTCGCTTGGTTGATCAGGATATCGTACTGTGGTGGTCAATTGGCGAACATCCCGACCTCGGAGGAATTGAAAACGACCGTCGGCCGATGGAGGAGTTTCCCAAAACGGAGTTTCTCTCACCCGGATGCTATGCGAACGTTTGTCTCGAAGTCACGGTTCGTAATCTGGCCGTTGATTCCGTCCTTCAGTCTGTCATGGTCAACGAATTGGAAGGAAGTGGAGGTGCCACGGCTTTTGATTCTGTCTCTCATACTTTGGATGAGTATAAGGATGGCGAAGCCCAGCGAGACATGTCGTTGGGAGAAACGAACGTCTCGACACAAATGTTCCACATTTTGAAGTCTATGATCAAAGCATGGCTCTTGGACAAGATGCAGAACGGCTTGGAAAGTCCTGCCACTCTCGCCATCGAACACTTTTGGAGGTGGATTAGTTCCAGCTCCTCGAACATGTATGATCCAAGCATCCACCGCTTCGTTCATGGCCTCATGAGGAAGACTTTTATCCAAATGCTCGCCGAATTCAAACGTCTTGGATCTCATGTGGTCTACGCTGATTTCAGCCGAATTCTTCTCGCTACGTCGAAACCTCCAGGAACGGCCCATGCGTACGCGACATACATCACAACTGCCGTCACTTCCCATGAACTCTTCCAACATATCTATTTGCATACCGACAGGTTTTACGACTTTCTTCTCTTCATGGATCAAGCCAACATGGGAGGTATTGTGTGCGAAGATCCCTTAGCATTGGAACCTCCCGATGAGCTCTCGCTGGAGATGCGCTGGAATATTCAAACTTTCCTTCCTCCCACCTTACAAGGCGACTTTTATACTGTCGTCCAGTTTTTCATCGTCGAGCTTTTCAAAATAAAGCAGAGGACGAATGGGGCTTCACGAGTACCATTACGAGCGTTAGCCAACGGGGGGACCGACCCAACTCAACGCGATGCAGGGAAGATAAAGGAGATGGAAGCCGTCCTGGAATTCATCACCCGTCGTCTCACTCGGAAGCTTTTGAAGGTCATCGGCAACGCGGAGGAGAGATATCGTGACTACAAGATGCACGGTGAAGCCGGTGGGGATTTCGAATTTCCCGTGCGACCCGGCGCTCAGCTCCATATGGCGAAGCCGGTCCTGGAACTCATCAAGTTCATCTGTGCAACTTTCGCCTTGGCGAAGGAGCATCAAGTAGAAATTGGTCTCTTAAAAAGGAACCTCCTCGAACTCATTGGGGTCCGAGAATTTGCCAACGAAGCAATATTCCGTAACCCCTGCGAGCCACTTAAGCTGCACAACGTACCTTGCCGTCACTGCGATGTCCTACGTGATTTCGACTTCTGTCGAGATCCGGAGCTCATGCCCAATAACATCGACATCTCTCCGAAATGGATCTGTGCAAACTGTGGTGGCGAGTACGATAGAACGGCCATAGAGTTTGCCTTGATGCAAATGGTCTTGACGATCGAGGTCACATTCGCTCAGCAAGACTTACGGTGCTCCAAATGCCAGCAGATTCGTTCAGATAATGTCTCGATGTATTGCCAGTGCTCTGGTACTCAGGCATTTACCGTCAACAAAGCGGACATGCGACGCAAGCTACGGACAATTGTTAACATTGCAGCGGTCCACAATCTTGGGCGTTTGAAGGTACGCCCATCCTGGACCAACATCTTCGCGAACTCATGTCCCCTACCCAACAGGAACGTTCTCAATTCATACTTAACAACTGGTGATAACTTCCTTTTGGTAATACTGACGCTTGACTTGATACCCTCATTACAACTTCATACCCCGCACATGTATGATCATATCACTTCCCACATGCCATAATTATTCCACCCCATGTTGGGCCATCACACCCATTGTTCAATGTACAACCCCGTAGTAAGTTTTGCTGGAGCTTTCAAGTCGAGAGGCTGCAAGGTGACTTTCACGGAGGCAGCACAAGGCTAGATCGCGTGTACATCAATCTATAATTTAGGTCTTCGAGTATCTACGTACTCGAACGACAGAGATCAGGTCAATGGAGCATTAATGGCCGGATAGCCTTATTGCCGAACCTGGCACAATGAACTCAATTTTCCTCCAGTAAGCCAGCCAGTTCTCAATGTCCAACGCGCACAGAGGACGAAGAATCGCAGATCTCAGAGAAGGTGAAACTACAACTGCGGCATCAGTCGAGAGCCTCGGAAATCCAAACGCCTCTGCATTGCTCGAAGGCAAAGGTTTGTCCGCGGAGCGAAAAAAGTCGAGCAAGTTCAACGCAGGGTTGTAGGAAGCGACTTTTGCAACGTTCTCATTTTCGAGAGCTGTGGACGCCTCGAGAGCTGCGAGCCATTCCGAATATGGCACTAGGGGAACCTTTAGGGCGTCGGAAATGGGGACGAATAAACGGGACCATGGCACAGCTGTTGGATGAACTAGATGGAGGAACATCGTCTCGCTTTGCCTCATCTCTACAAGGGCGGCAGCTGCGATATGGACCGGAATCCAGGAAATATACTAATTGACAGGTTATCAGTCAGGCACATACAACCTAGAGCACCGGTGAGCACTTACGCCGGGTGCATTGGGAAGACATCCCAAGACCTGACCGGACCGCACGATGCTAGGCACCCATTCGACCGGGTTCCAACTGCCATTCCTCCCACCGCTGAGCTGACCAATGCGGACTATAACTGGTCGTAAGGCTGTCTCCTTCGCAGCGATTGTAAGGATTCTCTCCGCTACCCATTTTGATTCTGGGTATCCGGACCCAAGAGCAACTGCAGCATCATCGAAAGCCGATTCTGGCGCAAACCCTTGCGTCCAATCTAAACGAACAACATTGTCAACATCGACCAAAGGAGTTTTGATGTTCAAGGGACGACTCACTCCTGACGACACCAATGGAACTCACGAAAAGAAATCGGGGAGGTCTCGCCTGATATGTTGAGAGAGCAAGATCTATTAAGTTGCGAGTTCCTTTGATGAGCGGCTCCATTGAGGAGATCGCAACATTGAAGTCGACGCGCCATGCTGAAGATAACATAGAGTCAATATCGTATGAGGAAATTATAAGCTTTATCGAACTTACCGCTATGTATGATACATGTAATGTGAGCTCTCAGCTCCTCATAAACGTGGTCCTCAAGGCCCAGCATCTTTAGACTCGCATCGCCATCGATGAAAATAATCTTCGGCGAGTCCAATACCGCAGCTTCGATCCCTCGACCCTCAAAGGCCGTCCGTTGCCTCTCACGTGTGTGAGTGCCGCGTGAGCTAGATCGATTAAAGGCAAATATACGTGCGACGGAAGGATCCTGGACCAGCGTCTCGAGGACATATGATCCAAGACCACCAGTACTCCCAGTCAAGAGAATAGCATCTCCTGCACCAGAATAGCCGTTCAAGCAGACATGCTCATGCATACGGAATCCCTCTGAATATTTTTTTACCAGAGCATTCACCTCAGCGATGGTCTCAGTTTTTTGGTCGACAACGGTATCGGCTCTCCCGTTGCGATCTTGATTCGCGACACGCGATACATAGGCTCCTAAGCGATGGATGGTAGGATTGAGATAAACAAAGTTAATGGGCATGACTTTTGTTGAGATCTTGGTGGACTGTCTCAAGGCATGGAGGATTGTGTTGCGGGTCCACGTAGCCTGAAGGCTGATGAGAAGAAAGTTAATGAGAGGACCAAAGAAAGCATTCCCAGCGAAAAGCACCTATCACATCCGTACTGAAAAATATCGTCGTCTGGCTTCAAATTTCGCGTGGTCATGACCTTTTCAATGACCTGCCTCACGAAGGCAGTACTTGTTTTGGGGTCGAATACAGCAGGGATCGGCAAGTCGGTCTGGGAAGATTCTTCGATTGCTGCGTATCCTGCATCAATCTCCGCTCCATAAGAGTCCAGAATGACATGGCGCCTCGGTGTGCCCTTTGGAGTATATTGGAAGGGCTTGGATGTCGTGGCAACTAGAACCATCTGCAATGAGATTTTTAATCGTAACTGCACCGCATCCACAACCAGGATACCACCATACCTCTTTGAAAATCCTGCTGTGAGATGGAGCGAACTTGTTAGCTTCCTCGATGCTTGGCCTACGTGTAGCGTTATGTGTCAAGTTAATCGACTTCTAAAAGAAAAAGAAAGTATTGTGACTGACCAGACCAGGTTCCGGAACGCCGCGAGACGACCATGGTCGGCTGGATCGAAAGCAGCCTCTGCGACGGGCTCTATCAGGACACCTACATGGAAACGACCCCTGCCAAAGACAAGGGAACTGGCGATATGAGGATTTCTATTCATAATGGTCTCTGAGAGGAACAGTCAACATCGACTGGTTCATAGGAGCAGCCCAAGCGATTAGCTTACCCATGGGCACGGGGTTTGTCTGTATTACAAGCCGAGTGAGTGTCAACGGCCAGAGATAGATATGCTTCAACTTGCCTTTTCACCAGTAGAATGCATAATTTGGTCATCCGATCTGCATCCATGAATGGGATTTGGTTACAGATAGAGAGAAAATAGATACGCACCTCCCATATATCTTCCAAAGCTCCGGATTGGTAGGATGGCGAATCAACAGGTCATTAGTGTCATACGATTTGACACCAGCTACCTGAGTATTGACAACGGCTGGCGTGTGGGAATGGCAGTCCTAGATGGATTAAGATGAGCAAGGATAACACAAAAGAAAGAAGATAAACTAGGAATACCCGGAAAAGGAGCTGGAAAACGTCGTCTTTATCTTGTTGATCTTGAAAGGCAGGGTCCGCATGAGAAGATATCTAGAGCTCGATGAGCCGTCTCCGATGAACAATAATGAGACGGTCGAAGAGCTACCTTAAAGTATTCCCATCCTTCTTCAGGTGGACACTCTAATCATGGCAGAAACGATTAATGACATCCACCAATGGGTACTGTCTCACATACTGGGAAGGAACTTCGACGTGCCACCAATTTCAGTTCTGATATGAACGTTCGATGACCGGAATAGCGGATATATATATAAACACGTACGCTCCATAGAAGGGGTACAAATGTACACCCCTAGCCGCCAGATCATCCCCGACTGCCTTCTGAATCGGAGCGCCTCCAAAGAGCTTCAAACCAGTTAAAGATGCCGGCTTGCCACTTGAGGTAGATGCTTACCACAGCATCAAAAGCTGCCAGAGCAGCGACTTTCTCGGGATCCTGCGACCATTCCTACCAAGAACGATGAGATTCACGCAACACCCAGCAGCCGTGGAAATGCATGGTGGCACTCACCTCCAAGAATGCGGGCACACAGAATATCAACTTGCTTTTGGTGGTTATTGCGCTGTTGTACACACGATCGGGGGTGGAGACAACAGGCGGATCGGAAGGAGCAAAGTTGGACAAAGTGATACCAGCCATAGTCTGATTATCAAGGAGTCGGAACGGTGATGCAAGTGCAGGGGTAATGCGGACTTACGGCCCAAGATAGTGATACAACGCCCATCGCATCTTCAACCAGATAAATTGGCACAGGTGCTTTCTCAATAATTGAAAACACCTACGGAAAAAGGGAAGTGCATGATTTGAGAGAATGCGACCACATATATCAGTTTCTCCGTAATCTAACAGAATGTGAGCTAAGGTAGAATGAGCCAAAAATGAGGGATTGTAGTACATGGTTGGGTTCCCCATTGAAGGATATTGCGATGTGTCAGAAGGATCGGTTTAGGGAAAGAGGTTGATCCTAAGGCATGGGATATTGTATAACATCGGACATCGCTCACATCAATCAAGCAGCCGAGCTCACCAGAGGAATGCAATATCATCACGGTACTATTTATATCCCGTTTCTTCGATGGAGGCAGAGGGACGAAGGTCGTGTCATCAACATTATAGAGCACGTTGAAACTTGGGATTTCAAGCAACATCGACATCGAAGGGTGCTTCTCGACCGCAGAAGCCGCTAGTTTCTGCATTGCTTGATCCTTGCTCACGAACAGATACTTCACGTCCATTTTTTGGAGGAGATTCACAATACCAACATCCGAGTTGCGGGGCGATATGGGAAATGCTCGATATCCCGCGCGAATTATGCCTGCAGTCAGCGCGAAATAAGAAAGCTGGTCTATTGGCGCAGTTGTTAAACATAGCAGCACTGAGGTCTGAAGGAAACGAACTCACCGATCACTCCAAGAATGCCAACAACTGGTACATCGTCCAAAGCCTCTATGGAAGTCATTACATGTCGTGCAGCTGTGTGAATAGCTTGTACAGCTCGTCGCCAGGCAATAGTCAAGACGGCGCCATCGCTCTCATTATACACGAATAAAGGGTGCTGTCCGTTATGTTCAAGGTGAAAGTCGTAAATCTCTGGTAGAGTTAGACTGCCATCCAAGGGTGGAGGCGAGAAAGTTGAGCTCGACGTTGCCTGAGGCGTTGGAAATCCACTGCTTGAAGAAGGCATTGCGAACGCGGTGGGAAGTGGTGCCCTGGGGTAAAACTTAAAAGTCGTGTTAAAGTGGCCGACATACGCGACATTGAATGGGGAATGTCACCGCATCTATCAATGTTTGACAGCATGCGTCCCTTGAGGAGGGCGTTCAACTGAATAGAGTATAACCGAGGATGTGCGGTTGGTTGGTTGGGGGGACCAGAGTAGGGCATCTTTTTACAACACTCCATTGCGTTGTTTGCGGGATGAGGTGGAGCTCGCGGAGAGATTTCGCCATGGGATCCTCATCGTGGTAATCGTTACTTATAATAACGAGGTTATAAAATTGGATCATGGATGTTGACTGGCAAGTGAGGTTCGCCGGTCCGGACAATTCCGGTGACCGCACAACTTCAATCACGACTTCAACGCGACTCAATCAACCTAACTTTATACGCAGTACTCACCCACCAGCGAGCCTGGCTCAAACTACTCTTCCCCGAACGGTGAAGCCTTCCACCTAAGGCCTCCACTTCAATTTTTCCATACATTCCAGGCTCCGAGTCAGTAACTCCTCCACTTACCATGGACCATGGTTCCTTCAGCAGTTGATAGTTATACCAACAGCACAAGCACGTATCCCTACCTCATCCTATACATCGTATTACTTATCTGCGAGCAAGCCAATGGCCACAGTGCAACTTTCAGCGCGCTGGCGCGAACCAGCCGTCTACTCTACGAGCACGCTATCAGGTACCTGTGGGCGAAGATAGCTTGCATCACCCGCATGATCAAGTGTCTCCCTTCGGACGTATGGGAGCCAGATGACTATCGTGTCCTGGTGGGTACCAGGTAGTGACCTCAAAAATATCCATGCACAAGCGTGTTCGTCCCGAGCCTACAGACCTTCACCAGGTCACTTCTTCTCTGTGATTTACATACCATGAGGCTTAGCTTTCTCCCCGCATCATCGAGCATTTCAGCAACGCCTTCGAAGAACTGAGCTTCCTGCCAAACCACATAGATTTATCCTGGCAAACGCAGCACTGGTTCCACCCTCTAATGCACCAGACCCAGCATCACCCGCCTCTTCATATCATGCGACAGCCTTGGTGTCGAGTTGACGCAACTGCCTTCGGGGCACAGAACCTCCCCGTGCGGTTATCATCACACCAGTTGTCGAAAATGGAGTGTTTCCCCAGACGCTCGATCGGTGTGTACCGCACCGCCCGTCAGTCGCTGCAAAAGCTTGCCCTATATTCTCTTACCTGGGACCGAGATGAAAATTCCATGGTGTGCTGGCGATCGACGCCCTCCCGTACCTCTTCCCATTTTCTCAACTCACTGTCGTCGGCGTGCAGCACATGGCTCGACGCAGGCTTGTCGTGTTGGAATGCTTGGCAGAAGTCCCAGTCCATTGTCCATTGCGGAAGATCCTTGTTGGAAAATCGCCGGTGGAAGATGCGAAGGACGCAGTGACGTTCTTGGCTGATTTTCATCCGACAGACTGTAGTTCAAGGCATGCTCATTGCTGAGCATTTGGAGTGAGGTGGACTAGTCGAAGATGCACGATATTCGCTCCGGGTTATCATGGAGACCACGTCGAGCGTTGTAATGAACATAGACAATCGTATTTTCGGCTGTCCATATGTAATCCAGGTTGCGCATGCAGCGGTGCCAAGGCTCATGACGCAAACTCCCAATTTTAAATTTCAAAAAAAAGATCCCGTGTGCAGGCGTGAGTTATATCCCCACTCTGCAGCCAAACACACACGCACACGCACAAATGTTACCATCACCACCGTGTCACGCGCACGTCCCCCCAAATTCCATTTTTTCCGTTCCAAGCTCCAAGTTTCATATTCCCTATTCCCTATTCCTCTCTTAGATTTCTCCCTCGTCTTCTTGAAGATGCTCTCCGTCCTGAGACTCCGTCTGCCCTTGCGCGCCGCGGCGCGTCCGTTGTTCCAGATTCACCCGATCCAGACGCGTGCGTTGTTGACTAGTGCGGTCGTGCGCGAGCCTGCGAAGAAGGTTGAGGCGAAGGCGACTAAGGCTAAGACCGCGACTAAGGCTAAGGCTAAGCCCACGACTAAGGCGAAGGCTACGACGAAGACCAAGGCGAAGACTACGACGAAGGCAAAGGCGAAACCGAAGAAGGCAGTGGAAAAGAAACGTACGTGTCCGTCGTCATTTTTTTTCCTTGTGTTCAGTCCCGTGTTTCGTGTTTCGTGTTCCGTTTTGAGCTGGGTGCTGACGTTTCCCTGTTTTCTCTGCCGCAGCCAAGAAGAAGGAAGCCCCGAAAGGTGCGGTCTCATGTCTCTCATTCCGTTGCTGTATGTGTTAAGCTGACCTGACTACCGAAACCATGGCAGACATATCCCGCGGCCTGAAGATCCCGGGCCAGGGTCCCACCCCCTTCACGCACTTCTTCAAGCAGTACTGCGCGGCGCTGCCCAAGGCGACGGACCCCACGGAGTTCGTGCAGCGCGCAAAGGATGCGGGCGCCGCGTGGCGCGACTTGCCGCAGGCTGAAAAGGAGGTACGTTGGATTGCCTTTTATCTAGGTTGTTGTGGTTTTCGGGCTTTCGGATTTGAATTTTCTTAAATTTGGTTGTTGGGCATCGAAGGTCGGATTCGCCTTGGCAACATGTCGAGCGAGCGTTACCTTTTTGGTCTTACCTCTTCCTTGAGGGGCACCCGATCCCTTTTAATCTTCACCTCCACCACCTATCGTCTCTGCTCTCACCGTTCACCCTTGACTAACACCCCTCCACCCCTTCCCCACAGCGCATAGCACAGGACGTCCTCCCCCTGCGCGCAGCGGCCAGGGAGGCACGCGAGGAATTCCTGCGCGGGCTCGAGCCAGGTGTACTCTTCGCCCTCAACAAGCGCCGTGTGTTGAAAGGCAAGACGCGCCTCCATTATACTACCCCGGAGGCGGATCGCAGGCCCACGAATTCGTTTGTTCGGTGAGTGCTTTTTTCGTTTTCTTTTTCTTTGCTTTGGGGTGGGTGGTGGTGGTCTTGGGAGTTTGTGTTGGTGCTGTTTTCCATTTTTTGCTGTATTACTTATCTTTAGCGTCTACTACGGTGGTACCCCCTCCACACACGTTTCCTCTTTGTTTATCTGGTATCCCACATGTACATGCATACATACTCATATCTTCTAAATTCAGGTTCACGCTGAACTACCGCGCCACCAACGATGTCTCAGGCAAGACCCCCGTTGAAATCGCCAGGACCACGGGCGAACTCTGGCGTGGAATGAGCGAAGCGGAGAAGGCGGTGCGTTTTCCTTTTCCTTGCCGTTCTGGTTCCTTATCTGATGTTTCTATTTTATTTTTTGGGGCACTAATCAGCCGTTCGTTGCGGCGGCCCAAGCAGCCAGGGCGGAGTACGATGCTGCGCACCCGAAGGAGGAGAGCGCTTGAGTGGGATGCGGGAAGAATGGTGCATGTTAATGGTTAATGGTGATTTGTTGTTCCCTGCGTAAACGGTGAAAACAAATCTAAACCACAAACCCAACCCCTCCCCCAAATCCCTGTGAATCCTGGTTATGATCAGCTACATACGTACATGGTACTTTTAAACTTGTCCTTTCCCTTTTACGTATGCATATGCATATCTCGTATTTTCTCTCTAGCTCTAGTACTTAAAACTATTGTACGACTCTGACTCTGCGGGGACATTTTAAATTTGCGATTCACGAAGCTGCGCATCCCGGGTTTGTTCGATGAATGGATGACTTGGGTGAAGGGCTTGTTGTGAATCAGAACGAATCGTGAAAAGGGTTGAAACATTGAAGGACGATAAGACCACGTGACTTAATTTGGACGCGTCAATTAACGCGACGCGACGCGACGTATTCTCTAAAGTGACCCCTCAACTGTACGCAGTGATAGAGGTATCCTATGGCGTTTAAAACTTTACTTTGACTTTGAAAATTGAGTGCACCACTACACCACACCCTCTTTAAAAGGAGTTTTTGTTTTTTAGGATACTGATGAGACCTGTAGAATATTGGAATGTAAAGCAGAGGGTTATGCTGGATTCTTCAGGACACGCTTAATTGAAAATTTGGTAGGATGTGCAGCGTGCTGTATATTTGTGGTTCCAAGGAAGACTTTGCTCAAGAAAAACCCCAAGATTCTAAGGTCTAACATGTGGATACTCAGTGCGTAGCATCTATCCCAGGCTTTGAGCTGAATGTCTTATGAGTGGGAAGTTCGTAGGCGATCTGGCAGAAGTTTCGAATTCAAGCGGTATTCACTCAAACGATGCGCACATTATTTGTGTGATACTCACGATCTCGAATGATGAATGATCCCTGGACAAGCCGTGAGAGAGCCAAGGTATGTTTCCAGCGAATAGCAGGCTGGAGCAGGAGACCGGCCGACCTTTCCAGTGTCGAGTAAAGAGAAAAAATGATATGCATTCCGATGAGAAAATAGTGTGTAGTATTAGGGCAATGAAGCAAGTCTATGTAATGGATGCAAGTAAATAAATCCAAACCCGCATAAAATCAATCAATAACACGGCGCGTCCCTCAAGCGCTCCACACACCGCCCAATAACATCCCTCGCCCACCTCCTCTTCTCTCCAATCCACTCCTCCTCCTCCTCCCCCTCCCCATCCCCCTCCCCATTCTGGTTCCCCGGCCCATACCTCAAAAGCACCACCCCCGCCAAAAACAAAGTATACCACATCCGCTTCGTCTTCTGTCTCGCAAACACCAACACGGGCCCCCCACCGCCGCCCGCGTACCCCTCCATGAACGCCCGCGAGGGACCCTCACCGAGTGCGGGCCCCATCATGAGGGACTCGAGGAGGGGGTCGCCCCAGAGTGCGTGTATTATGTTCGGGAGGATGGCGGCTATCGTGCCGGGGGTGGGGGAGGAGGCAGGAGGCAGGGAAGGAGATGGATGGGAGGAGGACGAAGGTGAAGGTGAGGGGAGAGTGATGTAGATATCGTGTTCGGACCCCGTGAGCCAGACGAGCGATGGCACCTCGACGTCGTCGAATAGGAACGACGCGATCGCGCGGGAGAGGTAGCGGTGCACGTCCGAGTAGGCGATGCCCAGCTCGTATTTTTGCTCGCGCGCCTCTAGCTCGGTAAGTACCCGGTCCATCAGCCCCGTGAATGTTTCTTGCCAGCTGTACCTTTCGTCTCCGCCACCCTCGCCCGGGCCGAGGATGGGGAGCCCGTACCAGTCGTTCTGGACGCCGGAGTGCAGTTGCCCTAGGAACTGCCCGAGGAGGAGCTCGATGCTGAGCTGGGCTTGCGGGGAGAGGAGGCCGGAGGCACGTGCGAGGGGGAGGGAGATGAGGGTGTGGGAGGGGAAGGGGGAGAGCGGGGAGAGAAGGTAGTGGAAGGGGATGGTGGAGAGGGAGGTGTCGAGCGTGGATTCGCGGATGGGGATGGAGGTGTGCGTGCGGATGAGGGAAAGCAGGTGTGCGATGAGCGGGAGGGAGGGCCGGGGGTAGATTACGTCTATGATGGATGCATGGGGTGGGGTTAGGGTTGGGTGTGAGATGGTGATGAAGCAGGAGGAGGACGGCGGGGAGGACGATCCGGGCTTCTGCAGGTCGGCGACGTAGGTTTTGAGATCGGGCGTGTGGCTGGAGCTGGGGTTAGTGGATCGTTATGGGCACGTGCGACGACGCATATTTACCTGTATCCTTGGTTCTCCAGTTGAACAAGCTTCACGATCGTCGAGTGATCCTCCGTCCCCCCAAAGTGGTGGTCGATGATCCGCTGCGCTTGGGTGACATCGATGGACGGGGAGGGTGGAGAGGACATTGTGGGTGTCTGATGGAAGGAGGACGGGGTCTTGAAGGGTTTATATAGGGGATTTGGTCCACCAGATGCAAGGGTGACAGGTGAAAGGGCTGCTGAGGAGAAGGAAGAAAGGGAAGAATCAATAAAGGTACATCTCATCTAATCTAATCTCCATATTTATAGTGAACAAGTTAAAACTCAGCGACATCGGCCTTTCGTGACCACCAGTTGGCTTCTCTAGACCAGAAATCGACACTGAACTCGTTCTCTCGAAGCCGTCGCTCATTCTTCGAGCCCGCGGCAGTGCCCCTATGACCAGAACTGGATGTCACCATAATACGCCTATTACCCAGATGCCTGATGGTAGGAGCCGATCATGCCAGTATTCAGAGGATTTGAATTGGGTACCCGTACTCAGGGATTTGAAGGCAATTGACAGGCTTACGTTGAGTACGTCGGTTTTAAGTACTGAGAAATTTTGACAGTCGAACAGCACTTGGGTGAAAATTATAACTGGGAAATATTCGAGAACAAGATGATATTGGAAGAAATTCGAATACGGGATCCAATCCGAGGTCAGAGGCTCACTAATGTACTGTACATATCGCCAGCGATGGACAAGTTACTGTAGAGAAATTGTACCTTTCTTCAGCACATGAGTCTGACAATAATCAGCGTTGACAAAAGAATTATCGTCACCTTGTTCCAACGAGATCTAATCATCGCATCCAATTAGGAGCAACTCCTGCATTGTGAGACATACCCGTGTGAGTAGGAAGCGGAATTGGAGGTGCAACGAGTAGCATGGGAGCAGGGTTGAGATTGGCTGCAAGCGCGGCTTGCTGAACGAGGCCGGCAGGAGTTGGGCCTAGAAGTCTGGGGGCGCCAGCTCCCCCAAGCTGCAAATCATGGGTTATGTCGAACAAGTGCGGTAGATGATAATAGTGCATCTTCATCCCCAGAACGGTACTTTGCAGCTTCATGGGGGGATTGATCGTTCGGAGCATCCACATTGTTGTCCACGTGTTTGCCGCGGAGATGGCCATTGACCTGTAATCTGAGTATTGGTGCCTATTGAATCCGACGGCGTTCAGCATGTCGATAAGCTGGCGGTAGGTGTTGGCTGTCATGGCATCAATGAAGTCAATTTCAGAGAACAATCATTCAAGGCATGCGACTAACACCTATCTGCGTTCCAGCCGTTAGGCAGATCATTCTCGGTCGCGTTTGTTGAGATATCATAGGATATTCCGTAACATCCGACAGGAAGGAGGAGGAACTGGATTGGTGGGGGCATGAAGTTCGGTTGTACCGCGTTAGCTGCCATGGTGTGTCTAACTGATGTTACGGTGGATATCAGAAAACATCTGTGTCCTTTTATATTGATCCAGCTCAATGAACAACTTCAACTCAATTCCCATTGTTCCGCTTTGACTTCACTGGCCATCATTCTGTTCCATTCCAGGTCGGTGCTGGGCCTGTCAGAGAGGCTGCCAAGTCCAGCTTGATGTCATCTATTCAAGATGTGGCCGAACGAGCTCTTGAAGGTGTTTCCATAGCTCACCGATGGCCTGTCGCGAGACACATGCCTTTATTTCGATTCCCCTGTAGCCAGCAAATTTGAAGAAGCAATGGCGAGTTACAGGCAGGATACGGCTCGTGTATGCGACTGCTCAGTCCACAAAGAAATCCAGTACGGTCAAAGCTTGCCAGTGGTGAAAGACCGCACGTCAAGCCTACGCGTGACACCCCCCCAGAGACAATGCAACTGGCCAGAGTGTGCCAGCCGGAGAATAAAGCAAAAGTTGTCATCGAGAGAACTGGACAGGTTTTCGCAGGAAGTTTGACCACGCTTTGACGGAGAGATCAAAGCGAGATGCTGTCCAGTGTCACGTGGTGGTGTTTTGGTCCTAAATATAAACCCGGAACCCAACCATCTCGTTGTGACTATCTCTACTACCTACTCCAACCATGCCTCGCGTTAAGAAAGAACCATCGATATCCACCTCTCGCCGCTCGACGACATCTGTGAATGCGGCTGCGGGCAGCCAGTCCACCCGCTCGATGACAACTAAACGTTCGACGAAAACGACTGGGCTGGCGAGGCCGAAACGCTCCACCACAGCTAAGGGCGCTCCTAAGACCTCAGCTAGGCAGAGGAAGGACGCCAAGCTGCGTGAGCTCCACCAATTTGCTGAAACAGTCTTCAAATACACCAACCTCGTCCAAACGACAGCGGAGTCCATGTGGCATGATCCCAACGAGCTCCGGGCGGCCCATGAACGACAGTACAAAATCGCGCTCGCAAACATCTGCAACGAAATGAAAACGGAGGAGGAAATACAGAAGATTTTGGAAGATCTTGCAGCTCGATGCGAGATCGAGCCCAAGGATTTCGATGAGTGTGTACACTATACTCTCATTAGTTGCACCGAAGATATTTATCTAATATTCCTTAGCCGCGTTAGCATTTGCTTTGATGCCTTGGCATATACCCAAGTCTTGTTGGAGTGTGTGGTCTGCCATCCATCACGACCTTTCACAGACCGTCTGGTCGTCCTTCGCCGAGTCGCTGAAATAACGTACGCATCACCTCTTCCGTCATGCCCGCTCGATCAATCTTGCTCATGCTTCGTTAGCCGGGAGGCCTATGGTGTTACGCCTTCTTCTCAAGATCCACCTCGTCTTGTTAAATTCGTCCCTGATGTGCCCACCACACGCCCTGTTGAAGTCACGGATGTCGAGCGCTGGCGCGCTCACCCGCAGGAACTGCTGAGGAACGCTTTCATCTTCGACCAAGGCACACGCAGGGTGTTCTTGATTTCAAATTATTGTGTCAAGGCAATCGGTGGTGCGTGCTACGAAGTCCAATTCGAGGACAGTGGCCCAGATGTTTTTACCTTCGGATTGGAGGAAGCGTTGGCGATGGTGGCTACAGCGGAACTTGTGACGAATGTATAGGACATGTGCTGAGCAAGTTGAGATTGTATTGTTCAATTTTATGTACTTATACTTACTGTAGTAACGGACTTTTGCATGTAGTTCTCTTTATCGCGTCGTCTTTCATACGTCAGATCGGATTTTTGTAAATCGGGGATGCAGAAAAACTTGTGGACCATCGGATGTGCAGCCCGTCAGACCGAGCGCGAATTTCCGAAATGCCAGCCTGCCATCATCTTCATCTCCTGTACCGTCGTCCAGCTGGGTCAGGTCTGTTTTTGGCACGTTTTTGGGTTCTTTGCTTCTTCGGGGTCCTCCTCTTGGCTGGGCATCATCGGGACACGATTTCCAGTCACAGAGTGTTATTTTTTATATTGGCTATATACCTATATCGCTGGATTCGAACTTCACAGTGGCTTCGAGTACTCGTACAAGTACACGGACAGCAGGAATCCAAAAAGATTCTAATGTTTCTGGTGTCGATATGGCTATTAAAGCCTATTTTCCCGGGAGTCGGCAGTGATTTGAGCATGGTTTGAACACCCGTGGAATATTTTAGAGAATTTTCGACGTTTCGTACTGGATCTACACTGTTAACGTCGAGAATACACATCGTGGACGAGACTGAGTAGCAAGTATGAGTAGAATATCCGAGTCAAAATCGTCAGCTTGATATGAAGCCCCCGTTCAACACTGACCTCTCGGCAGATACTGGTGACAGTCCGCTTGCAAGACACAGCAAGGTGACCGACCAACGATAGAGTCCGAGGAGAGAGAAGCATGAGTGAAGAGCTGGGATACAGTACGATGACATCAGAATTCAACGCTCGTTCATGAAATCACACTTGTTTCAAATTTCCATTGCGGACCCTAGGTCTGGTTTCCTTTTTGTTTTTGCGCACCTTGGTCGAAGGCATGGCGTCAGAGGGTAGTCCCTTCAAAACCCAGCACTTGTAGATCTTAATGACTCCACCCTATTTGAACAGCGTGAGACCCTGGAGGCGCAACAACTCCAGAAAAAACAACCTGCCGCCAACACCTCTGCCAATCAGCCCATCCACGGTACCGACACGACGCCCGCCTCATAATTCATTCCTAGTTGGCACGCGGCAAGGACAATTCCAGGTACAACCCCTCCCCGCGCTCACCTTCCTCCTCCTCTAATATCCGTGGAGGAAACATGTCGTCACCCCATCCCACGGGGGCCAGACCACCATCGAGTCCTCCACCGGTCACATCCATAGGAATGGGGATGCGGGAGGACGAGATCTTGACCGCTGGTATTGGGCGCGGGAGCGAGGCGGCTGCTACGCGAATCACGGCAGAGAGCAGGGCGAGCTTGCCGAATGAGTTCGTCGGGGGTGGTGCAAGGAGGGAGGGAGGCAGGGAGACGTACACATGTTGGGGAAGTCGTGGCTGCTGCACCGGAGGGAAGCCTGGGAGGTCAGCGGCGGGTACGGTTCAGACTTTTCTGGTGTTAGTGACCATAAAGTTGGGAATGTAAAATAATCTACAACTCAGCCTCTAACACGACCTCGAACGGTAGTACACGCATCAAATGATGGCATAATACATGGCGTCCGAGGTGGAATCGTGGCAATCATGGGCCATGGGAGAATTTCGAGCGAAACTCTGGCAGTTGGAACGTTAGTATCATGACCATATGTATTGCCATGACATAGTACCCTTCCCACCGTCTTTTCTGCCTCTATCCCAACCCGAGTGACACGAGAAGAGAAGAGGAAAGCAATGGGTTGACGGGATAGAAAAGAGGCCGGCGACGCCTTGAGAACTAGACGGTTGGTCAGAGGGTGGGCTTTCAGGCGATCAACGTGGGATCGGAGCGTTGGTCATAGGGAGCGTTGCACTTGCGGCATGAACCAATATCTCGGAAGTCCCGGGAGTGATGGTGTTCAGGCATTGAGAGGGTCGAAAAAGATGTCATCGACAGCTGCGTTCAGAACCGCTCTGGACGTCCCGCATTCTCAGCTCCTGAGGATTGGGCGGCCCACATGGAAAAACTATCGGTCCCTTCTTCAGAGTCGTTCGTCTCCTCATAACATTTCAACCTCACCTGAAGCTCTCCTGAATGGTCACGTCGACAGCAATCCTGATTCTTCGTCTTGTCAATGCTGTTTGGGAGTTGCGTCGCGTTTTGTCACTAGCTTATAACATATTGTCAATGAGTGTTGTTTGATAGTTTACTTACATGTAAACTATATCGAAGTACTCACAACGAGTCTGACGCAATCAATGGTGGATGCAAGAGTGGTATTTTTTGTATTTCTCGAGGTGCCTGTCACGTTCCGTTTCTGGGAGTTCCAGGACCCCAGGCGCACGTCTCGTTTCAGCCATCACTTACCAAAAACAGACCTGACCCTGCTGGACGACGGTACTCCTGCCACTTCCAACAGGACACCGAACCAGCCCACAAGCTCCTCTCACGGATCTTTCGCTGTTTGCCATACATAGGACTGTCGCCCCAGGAGCAGAGCATGGTATGCAAGTCCCGTTTATATCTGCATATGCCCTCATCTTTATATCTGTTCCTAGGTATTCACAACATCGATACTCGTATCCGTCTGACTAGGCCTGAGAGCAAGAGAAGGCCACACCTTGCTTGTCACACGAATCTTCTATTCTCGCTCCGCCCTATCTAACTCTGGAACGATACACACCGAAATGATATAGCTAGTGAGCAGGGAATCGAGAGAGGCTTCTACACACCACGCGTTGAGGGTAACAGATATTCCTCTCGGCGCTCCCCACAACATGTAGTGGGCAGAGCAAACGACTCGATACTGCTGAATCTGGTGTCATTTTCGAAGTTAGCGTAGAGATGATGGTACGCGCTCTGGCGGTTCGTAACAGCGATCCGAACTTCCCCTGAGCACTGTACGCCGCCATCGTTACGTGGCTCCTTCACCCCGAGCGACGAGCCGAATGCAGAACAGAACCCCGTCATACGTCCGTTGGTGGCCGGCTTGAAGGATCAGAACTCGAGATGCCTACGACGTCCCCTGTACACATTTACGTTACTGAAGCCCCGCTTTGGTGATTTCGTTTTTTCATCCGTCGGTTGACTCGATTATTGCTTTCCGCTAGGGTGTTGGTCATTTTATTTCAGGCCAGAATGAATGGAAAATATTCAATGGGGCAATTGAATTCTTTGAACCTGTGTCCAAGATAGTGCGCTGACCACTTCTCTCTCTCTCTCTCTCTCTCGTCTTTCAAAAATCCATTTCACTTCATTCACTCGGAAGAAACCACATTGCAGGCACTCATTCAACCATAAGTATCGGATCTATTCTAATCAGAACACCGACACTCCTTTGAATCGTCTAACTCCGGGAGGAACGACTGATGGTGTCTGTCTAGGAAAGACTAGGGCCAACTTGTATTTCCAAAATTCCAGGTCCTTGC
Organism: Hypsizygus marmoreus; assembly: GCA_013433165.1. Lineage (NCBI taxonomy): Eukaryota > Fungi > Basidiomycota > Agaricomycetes > Agaricales > Lyophyllaceae > Hypsizygus > Hypsizygus marmoreus. The sequence continues at coordinate 1,132,475 of CM024094.1, read as the reverse complement.
GTCGTGCATCTCATTTCACACCCAAATCCCGACACCTACACACCATAGCCTATAGGGCGAAGGGTTTGTCAGTCACTTGACGAACGAGCGCTCGTCAAATCCTCCTTTCCTCTCGGAATGACACATCCTGCGTCCCAGTTATACACTTATACATGAGGTTGGGCGCTCGGAACCGCGGAGAACAAAATAGAAGAGTCACGATAGTCTGTCATATCGTGTCTTCCATGCCTCGAGGCGCCTCATGCGCGTCTAATTTCCTCGATAGGGCACAATAAAAGCCCACCAGTACCGCGCAACGTACGCTCCCCTTCCCCCAAACAGTGGTGTTGGGACGGCAATGGCGTCGTACCTCCCGCTCCTCCAGCAGTTCTTTTCCAGCACCAACTCCTCGTCCGCACTCCCATCCCCATCCCCACCCCCACCCGCGTCTATAGGAAATGCAACCCTATTATCCACGGGGACGACGACCCAGGCGGACTTCCCGACATCGATCTCCGCCCTCCTCACGTTCCTCGTCTCGTTCTCCGCGCTGCGCGAATGGCTCAAGCTCATCGTCGTGGGCGGGATATTGGAGAGCTGCCGAAGACTCCTCATGGCGGTGTATAACAAATTCACGGGTTCGTTCTTTATTAGTGCGTCGTTTGATCAGAACGATGCGAGTTATAGTGAGTGCCTTTTTGTGTTTGGATTCTTCGCTGTGTCGGTCGATGTAATGAACGTACGTCGTGTGTAGATTGGATACTCGTGTGGCTCGCGAAACAGCCGTCGTGGAGTACGTCTTCCCTCACTACCCCCTTCCCTTCCCACCCCTTCCTCCCTTCTCCTTCCCCTCTCCCTCACCCACTAACACCCCACCCCAACCCAGGCCGCACCCGCGACGTGCAAATCAGCACCAAGTCCTTCGGGAGCAACAGTCCCGCCGTCGAGCTAGACGGCGAAGAAGACCGCTCAAACGAGTTTTTCAAGTCCTCGCGCAAGATCTCGTTCCTCCCCAGCGCGTCCCTGACGTACACGCTGTGGTATAGAGGGAGGTGGATGAGCGTTACTAGGGTGCAGAGTCAGGCGTGCGTTTTCTTTTCTTTTCTCTCTTTTTTCCAGTTGTTTTTTGGGAGATGGCGGACTGATTGGGAGGTGTACTTGTAGTGGGATTTATGGCGATAAGGAGAATACGCTGTATATCAGGTGCGTTCGGGGTTGAGTGGAGGGTGGTTTTTTTAATTGGTGTTGATGTCGATATGAATGGAACAGGATATTATCCCGGGACCATAAAATCCTCACGGAACTCCTACAAGAGGCCCGGCGATACTACATGGCGGGGCAGGAGAACAACATGTGTGTATACGTCTCCGACAGGTGCGTTCCGCCCCCTCCCCCTCCACCCCCCATTTCCTCTTGCATCGTTTCCCTTCCAGTCCTAACAAGTTCCCGACACAGCTCCAACAGATGGAACCACGTCGCATGTCGCGCGCGCCGCTCGATGCGCTCGATCGTGCTCGACCCGGGGATCAAAGAAGTGCTCGTAGAGGACGCGCAGGATTTCTTGAACAGCAAGTCGTGGTATGCTGAACGTGGGATTCCGTTTCGAAGGGGGTATCTCCTCGTACGTCCTTCCCTCAGCTTGTCTTTCCTTCTATTCCCCTTCCCCTCAGCTTGTCTTTCCTTCTATTCCCCTTCCCCTTCCCCTCTCCTTCCACATCCTACTACACCCCCTCCCCGTCCCATCACATAACGATACACGATACAAGATACTGACACCCAAACCCTCAACGCAGTACGGCGCCCCCGGCTCCGGCAAAACCTCCATGATCCACTGCATGGCGGGCGAGCTCGGGTTAGACGTCTACATCCTCTCGCTCTCGCGTGCAGGGCTAGACGACGCGTCGCTCAGCGAGCTCGTGAACGCGCTTCCGGAGCGGTGCGTCGCGCTCATGGAGGACATCGATGCGGCGTTCACGCATGGTGTGAGCCGGGGTGAGGATGATTCCGACGACTCCGAGGGTGCGGGTTCATCCAAGGAAGGTGGTAAAGACAAGGGAAAAGAAAAAGAAAAGGATAAGGGCGGGGAGAAGGGCGCAACGACAACGACAAGTAAATTGAGTCTGAGCGGGCTGTTGAATGCGCTGGATGGGGTGGGCGCGCAGGAGGGAAGGATATTGTTCGCGACGACGAATAGGTATGCGGCGCTGGATCCTGCGCTGTGTAGACCTGGAAGGATGGATTTGCATATTGAGTTTAGGAATGCGAGTCGGTATCAGGCGAGGGAGCTGTTTGAGAGGTTTTATTTGCCGAGTGAGGGGGTGGGTGAGGGGAAGGGGAAGGGGAAGATGGAGGAAGAGAAGGAGAAGGAGAAGGAGAAACAGAAAGACGAGGAAGTGGTCGAGGAGAAGGAGAAGGAGGGTGGGGACTCGGGGTATGGCTCAGACGCTGACCAACAACAAACGAACAACGAAAAGGGAGCTCTAACGCCAACGCCAACGGAGCCCTCCGCACTGACAGGCGCGACGCACACTGGGCGTGCGCCATCGCTCTCTCGTCCACGTATCCTGTCGCTGGCGAAGCAGTTTGCGGGTGCGATACCGGAGAGGGAGTGTAGTATGGCGAGCTTGCAGGGGTATTTGATGACGTATAAGACGAGACCGGTGCAGGCTGCGAGGGAGGCGGGGGTGTGGGTGGAGAAGGAGAGGGAGAGGAGGAAGAAGAGAGAGGGGAAGGGGAAGAAGAGAGAGGGGAAGGGGAAGAAGGAAGCGGAGGCGGGGAAGGAGGAGGTGGAGAAGAAGGATGATAAGATCGCGGAGACGAAGACAGCTGAGAGCACTCAAAAGGCGCCCACGCTTTGTGTGGCGTGTGGGGCTGCAGCTGCCGTCGATGAAGTAGTTTCGACTTCGCTTCAGCCTCCTACCCCCATTTCTCCCACCACAGTATCGTGCACTTGAGTTTTGCAGTGTTGGGATAAGGTTTCGGGGTTGGAGTGAAAAATAGAACGATCTCTCCAGTGGAAGTGCGGTATCATATCATCTGTAATTTGTAGACGATAGTGGACCCTGTATGAGTAGACACAAGGCGAAAGGACGCCATATTACAACTCCTATGTCTCGTGGTGTATGTGAACGATTTGCCAGTATGCTGGAGGGGCCGGAAGCTGTGAACATGTAAAGTGCAAGCTTGAGATCGGGAACATCATGATTGAGGTGCAAGCCATCATGGTGCAAAGCATGTGGAGGTGGAGACGTAACCTATGTCTCCAGACTGTATGTGTTCTTCTCAAGCTGGAAGCGCGTCGTTACACCTCATCCAAAGAAAGCAAAAGAGATAGTGCGCACCTCGGCCTCGAGCTCCTTCCTAACCCTATACTCCTCATCAGCCTTGATGACGAGATGGTGGTCGTCCAAGTCTTCGATGATGAAACTCTCCTTCTCGTTCATTGTTAGCAGGATCTGTTTGACGGCGGGGTCACAGGTAAGGAGGACGCCTGGAACGTGGGTGGGAGGTGAGTATCATAGATGAGTTTGCAGCGATGAACTGACCTCTGATGGCTCTCATATTGGAGCGTCGTGGTTGGTGGATAGGTCGGACTCGGAATTATGCGTGGTGGATAAACATCATCTTGCCGGGCCGGCGGATACGACAAAAAAAGGTACACACATGCTGCCTCGGTCTCTTCAAATCCACAACCTCCCCCGACTCCTTCTCCCCCACCGTCTGCAGCTGCCCGCCCACCGCAGCTTTGCGTCCCGGACGACCTCGATGCCTCTGTACTCCCAATCCAATGTTTCGTACGTTCCCTCTTCACCTCGAACACGGCCATCTCATCTCAATCCAGGTTTTATGATCTAATCTTTCCGAACACTTTGTCTTTATAATCCTCCCTCCCCCGGCCTCTTTTTTTGTAACTCTGGACTCTTAACCTGGATTGACGCGCTATGGAATCCTTCTGCAGCGAAAAGGTCATCCGGCCGTCGTACAGCGCAGAGAGTGCGTGAACGGCACCTGCTTGCGTCACTCACTACCCCGGGTTGATCTTTGTTACCTCGCTGTCTTGCAGACCTGCCGCCGACCTTCCTTGTACCCTTGCCTGCCATCGAGGCATCGAAAAGGCTAGCAGCATACACCGCTGTCGATCAGCACGTCAGGCCAGAACACCAAGTACGCTTCCTTTACTCCGCTTTCACTTGTGCTTCTTGATGATAATGGCTTGAAGGTTATCGGTATCGGCTCTGGTACGTCTAAGCCCATCAGCTCCGACTGGGGGATAACGGCGCACAGGATCGACGGTGCCATACCTCGTTGAACGGATCGTGCAGCAGGGCAAAGCGGTGAACAAAGGTCGTGTTTTTGTACCCACAGGTAAGAATTTTAGAATCTCTGCTAGTCAGTTCGGTTCGGTTCGCTGATCTCCCTTCGGTGCAGGTTTCCAATCGAAGGAACTCATCGTATCTTCCGGCCTGACTCTCGGAGATATCGACCAATACCCTACGATTGACGTTACACTTGATGGCGCTGACGAGTAAGTGACGCGACATATACCATGACGTTGTGTGGCCTCATGACATATGTGTGCAGAGTAGACCGACAGCTGAATTGCATCAAAGGCGGAGGTGCATGCCATCTGCGCGAAAAAGTACTTGCAGAGGCTGCAAAGACGTGCGTGTGCCTCTCCACCTGCCTCCCTCTCCCTTCGCTTCCCACCCCCTTCCTCACTCACCCCACATCCGCAGCTTCATCCTCGTAGCCGACTACCGCAAGAACGTCGAATTCCTCGGTACAAACGTGCGTTTCCTTCCATCCTTCCTTCCTCCCTTCCATCCTTCCCCCAAACCCCAATCCCCAAATCCACACACAATCTCACCTTCACTTCCCGGCAACGTCAAAACAGTTCGAGCCCGGCGTCCCCATCGAAGTCGTCCCGTTCGCATATGCGAAGGTTCTGAAGAACTTGCATGACGTGATTGGGTCGCCCAAGGCTACGCTCAGGATGGCTGTGAGAAAAGGTTCGTTCCATATTCCTTCCCCCTTCCCCTCCCAGTTTACAGCTTAACGCGATTATTTTGTTAGCCGGCCCGGTGGTGACGGACAACGGCAACTTCGTCATCGACGCGCCGTTCGAGCGGGAACACATGATCGAGCCGTTCAAGGTGAGTTCTCGCATACCTTACACACTGATACTTGAGATTGACGGAGGAGTGTGGTTTTGGTTTTGAAAGACGATGGCGAAGATCAAGATGCTGACGGGCGTGGTGGAGGTGGGGTTGTTTTGTCATTTGGCGCAGGTGGCTTATTTCGGTAATGAGGTGCGTTTATTTCTTCTTTTTCTTGCGTTTTTTGCGTTTTTGCTTTTTTGCGTTTCTTTCGAGTTTGGTAGATGTAGGTGATGTGTTATTGATGGTGTGTTGATGTGCGTTTTAGGATGGGAGCGTCACGATCAAGAAGAACGATGGGTCCGTGGAGCAGTTGCCCTCGGCGAACCAGTGAAAGAAGTTACAGTACAGTAAATGGGTTGTTTTGCCCTTTGGTTGGGTTTGAACTTTTGGATGGCCATGGGTGATGTGGAGTTGGATATAGTAATATCGGTGTTTTGGGGCTACGCCTGCATACTAGAGATGCTTTGTGCTTTGTGCTACTGCGATGTTATGGTGTTGATTGTGGAATTGCTCCGGGTCCCACTTAGAACTAAGCGCGACGACTTTTGCCTGGACTTGATCATGAGCTCTTCGCTCGACTCGGAAGCGACATCTAGCGATAAGTGATCATGAGCTCTTCGCTCGACTCGGAAGCGACATGTAGTACTTATCACTATGAATGATCACCGGCATGAATGAACTACGCGACTTAGCGAGAGCATTTAGAAGTACGTACGCTGACCGTGACTGAGGCTGACTGTATATTACTATGATTTTTGCCTAGACCTAGATTGGCCGCTCATCTTAGAAAAGACACTGGGAATCGACATCTATCGCCATTGAAGAAAGTCAAGGCGCATGGTGCGATTTGGACCGAATGCTGAAGGGGCTCGGGGTGTATGTTTGCCATGCCATGACTCGGAGGCAAGAGGTACATACATAATTCAGTACAGTATATTTAATTCTGTATGTGTTTACACGGCGCTGTTCAGCGTGCAAGCATTCACGGCACATTGCTTGAATGCTTCGCCGTAATCTGTGTGGTCCCCGCCCGGGCCCTTCCAGTTCATCAGCCATGATCGACTGGCATGAATGTACCACGCGACTTGGACGCCATCACGTCAAATACTCGTGCCTGAATTTGGCTTGGAATGGTGCTGGTATACTGCATCTATGAATGTGTCCAAGTTCGCTTCCGTTCTCAGAATTTAATCGTAAGTACGCCTAATCGTTGGAAGACTCGGAAAGACGGGCGTCCATCACCAGAATTGGTGTACTCCACAGTAGAACTAGTGTTCTGATCAAAGACATCCGATTACGCCGTGACAATGCTACGATGTCATATATGTACCAGCGTCGAGACGCGGGAAGGAACGAGGCCACACGCTCTGGGCTGTCGATCGGACGAGTCTTCTCTCGCGTCGTCGATGGCGGACGGCGGGCAGAGTCGAATGTGATGCAGAGATATTCTGAAAGTTCGGACAATATTTGTCGTTGGTGTGGTGAACGCAAGATGAGGTTCTTAAGCTTGAGATGGGCATTCACCACTTCAGAGAAATGGGCGCCAGTCAGGTTGAAGCCGGAGGTGAGGTCCAAGTGTATAGTCAGGAGGCTAGGGAAGACGGAAGTGTATCACAGAGTGTCGATATTTATCGTGCCCGTCAGTGAACTGCGTTCCCTTCTGAATTGTAGAGTCATCGGTGTAGTCAGAGATTGATATAGACTAGTGAGTCATGGGCTGTACTGTGCGATTGCAGCATCTGTTGAAGATCTTGAGCGTGTTCGAGGTCGATGACGCGGTGGATGCCAAGCTCGAGCTTCAGGGGCGGGGATGGAGCAGGAAATAGCCAGCCCGTACATGGCTGTATACGAGACATTACATGCTGCAATACGGGAAACCAGGGTTTGTTTGTGGAGTAAATGATGCCAGAGTGCGCGAGGTTTGTGGGAGCGGTGGGGAACGGGGACCCGCCGACATTGAGTAGGCATATAGGTAGGGTGTGGAGGGTGAGGGATCGGAGGTGAGTCCAGCTGCTGAGCATGTTGGATATGATATTGGCGACGTTCCAGCTGTCTTTAGGGTTGTCGAGTTTGAAGATATGCAAGAGAGGGTAGCATGCCGGAGAGATCAGTCGGCATAGGGCTCCGGCTATGTCGTTTGTGACGCTGAATTTCGGGCACAAGGAAGAAACGTATCCACTCAGTGGCTGCTCAGTCATACGCGGGCCAGGTTAGCTCGGTGAGGTTTGGGAGGAGTATCCCCCGGATAGAGGCGAAGAGGTACTCGAGGATATCGACAGAAACAGTGGAGCACGCATCGTCAGTCTTCGTCCAAGGCGCGAGCTTTGGCAGGCACATATCGCCAGCTCGGACTACAGGAGGGTGAGAGCGACAGGCGCATGAGAGCAAGTTGACGGATACATCTCGGTCTGGAGAAGGGTTGACTTGTTCGCAGAAGGGGGGAATTGTTTCTGGGGCGAGAATCCGATTTGAGCTAGCTTTGATTGGTGAATGATATAACAGCATGAGGAGAAGAGGCGGGCAGACTAGATTTTCACTTCATTTTGGCGGAAATAGTATGAGAATGAGGAACTACTGAAATCCGACGTTGGGAGGAAGTGAAGATCGAACAAGCTGCCTGTGGCTGTGGCTAGGGACTAACATGGATGACTTCCGGATATACACGGGTACGCCATTTTTGAGCCGAATTTCAACATTCACTGTAAAGCATTTTACTGTAGTATGGACATAGCCCTACTACATCTATATCTAAAGTGAATAAGATACAGATACGATTTTGCATGCAGGAGGTTGAAACGGGTGAGTTTCATCCGCGGATAAGCCAAAATCACTCATCCGTTTACCCGTTTGGATCTACAGATCGCAAATCATACAACAAAGCTACTAAACCTGGTACAACTGTACTTATGCATCCTGTCCTCAGTTCTGCCAAGTGGATAGAGGTAAAAATGTGTTTTGAGTCCACGCGGAGTGAGTTGGTGAGGAGGGTCGGTCATCCGTTGTTTATCCATGTTAGTCCCTAGCTGTGGCGTATTCGTTGGAGGGTCGGACCGACGGTCCGTGCTGCTCCGACCAACAACTGTGGTCAATCGAACTTTTCCACAAACGTGTTAACGTTCATGACCATCGACACTGCGAGAATTCACGATCAGACTCCTAGGCAAAATCCCCGACGTAACCTGTCATTTTTCTAGCTCTGTATTCATGATCGTTCGAGGCTTCCCACCATCGATAAGTACCAATGAAGGTCCCCCGCACCCCAACCTGGCATATCTATTAGTCCAAACTCTCCTTCATATGGAAAAGCTTTGCATATATCGGCTCTGGAATCCTCTGTTGGACGTGCCACTGGTGATTTGACCCCTCGAATGCCTTATCTTTTGATGCGTACTGCCTTCAAATACGGGATCCACGGAAAAACACGAGTTCCCCAAATGTCGACATGTCATACAGTGCCTAGCCCTTGCATTTGAGATGAGAAAATCTGCAAGGCACTGTAGGTACAAATGTTTTGCAAATGCTTTGCGGTGATCGAGGATTCCGGGATGGGGGACATCTTACTTCCCGATTCGATGTCGAACTGCGTCCTGTGAGGTCTGGCGGATGTCCAACCTTGTGGAATTATTTACCCATGTTTCAGTTGCTTTGGGATTCCCCCTTCCAATAGAAGCCCTGGACGATAAAGCCCCCTATGCTGGACCAAGCGATCTATTCTTCTGATTGACTGTGGTATATGTTGGTATCGACCTCTCCCCATCCTAGCCCTACGTCTTCTGGTGCAAGTAGTACTCGATCTCAAAAACTCACATAACCGATGGCATCATTTTCGATCACGGAAGTCTTCTCGCATAGCCTGCAGCAGCTTTAAGTACTCTCAAAACATATACGACAGGACGGGATATTGCTCGCTTCGGATGTATCCTGTCTCAAGGAACACCAGAGAAATATGTTTATAGTTGCTTTCCCTTGCAGGCGTCTGAAGTCCAGACCAGCTGCAACGCAATGAAGGGACTGCGCGTACGTGTCGGGTGTTCCGCGCCCTGTTCCAGGCTCTCCGCTACGCTCGTATCAGTTCAATTCAGCTGTTGCTTGAAGCCTAGAATGCTGTTTGGCAAGGCCAGTATAAGCCGTCTTCTCTCAAGCATTCCCGTAACGAGGGTGGACTTTCTCCCTGGAAAGTACACGATCGTCAATGTGGCCATAGGAAACCTGGTGGACTAGGCTTGGCTTGAGAAAGTAAGTGGTACTCCAATTATTGGATATTCTGACAACAGCGGAGATGACCAAAGAGTAAGCTTCATACTTCTCAGTAATGTCGATTGGGCTCAATGTTGTCTTCTGCACTACTGGACTGTCTTTCCCACCGGCAACGCAGTGATAACCTTGAAGAACGTCTTCGCGGGATCATTCGCCTCTCCTATCCAAACTACCATTACAAGTGTTCCCTCAATGCAGGCAGATTCCAAAATGGTTGACTGGTGAGTCAAGCCAGCTGAAACTACACGGGGCGCATTCATGTATGACTCTTACCCATCGCCCTGTCGCCGACTGTTGCGAACCACCTGACAAATCATATTCCAGCATCCAAGCTAATATTTTGGATTTCGCGTACCCACTAGCTGGTACTGTCATGCAGTTACAGGATGGGAACAATAGGGAGAGTACTCTTGTATGAGAATCACCGAACTTCATACTACTCCCACACTGACATTTTTTTCAAGGCCGTCCTACACGGGAAAAGAGTCAGCGACACGCTTAGCCAAGAATGGCGATTCCAAGGCGTTGATGCGTCGCCCGTCGCCGATGGCACGTACTTCGTCAGTAGCGCCCAATACCAGAACTACGCCGCAACAGCGGATGGTACACCCATCAACGCCAACTGGTCGAATTCAAACCCGAATCAGCAGGTACGCTGGGATGCTCCGTTTTTATTTGTTCTCGTCGCGTTGGCTAAACAGCTTCCCCATGCAGTGGATCTTTAAAACTACAGGAACGGCATATACACGATCGTCGACGGGAACGGGTCGTATGCTTCGTTCAGTCAGACCAACCAGACCACCCTGGATGGGACCCTCCAGGCCAATTCTCAGCCATGCTATTGGAAGATCTCCCAGGGAACAGGAGCAGGCTACGAGTAAGATCGTCATGCTTTCTTTCTTCAATCTATTTTATGAGCTGATGTCTATTATACTGGTAGAATCCAGGCTGTTGATCCAACTGTCAAAACCTCCTCTGGTGGGACTGTGCTAACGTTGGTGTCCGGCACGATTAGGGCGCCGGTAAGCATGCTTTGCAGGATTCATTCTCGCTAGACCTTCGTACTTAGTTGTTTGTTTGAACACAGGTCACACTGAACCCAAAGGAGTCATCGCTCGTTCTCAATAAGCAGTGGACTCTCCGCAGATTCGAGTCATGATTGCGAGGCGCGACGATGGTCTCACTCAATTAATATGGCTATTAATGTACTTTGTAGCGGAGATTCCTTTTCCTAAATTCCTTTTGCCTCAACTTTGTTACACACATATATATGTGTCCTGTGAAGCTCTGCACTTTTCTGACAAAATACTATGTCTGTATTCTGTTGAATGCTGTGTATCCACACTGTCGCGGTGCACTTCAAGTTTTATTTAAAGTCTTTAACGATTCTAACATTGACAATAGTCTGGCAATAGCTTGGCATCGGCGGTTGTTTGATCCTGCTTGGCTGGGGTTTCTAGTCATACCGTTTTGAGTGTTTTTCGACAACTTGACCTGTATCTGACCTGTGTTGTCTTCTCTTTTTGGTATCCAACGACTTGCGTGACTGTGCTTGTTGGCTTTCATCTAGCACCTAAGACCTGTATGTGGTTCACGGACACCTTCATAACTTTCTTGCGCTCATTGAATTCGACAGAACATTCGTAAATCGCCAGATTGAACTTGATTGAAATACTGTAGGCCCTTTGTACGGTCAAGAACGAGAGACCCATATTTAATCCGACGCTTGTCCAGTATTCGCGATGGCCTTCCCAAATCCAAATGCCACGGCTACGGTCTCGACACCAACTCATCTCACATCGTCTTCACTCCCGATTCCGCAGCTTGAATCTCTAAGGTTCAAGGCAAATCAAATAATAGACTCCATACAAGCACTTCAACGTACTATTGAAGCGGGAAATCAAGCCGTAATGCCTGCATGGCCCGACATCCTCAGCAAATACAACATTCTACTCTCCCAGACGCACAGCTTCTCAATGGGATTGACTGTGGCTTCTCCTTCAGCCGGTCGATCTCTGAGCGCTGGCCAAAGTAGCGGAGGACCTGGGAATCTTCTGGAGCGCATTGCACTGCACCCGAGTGTAGGTATGACCGACGCGCAGTTGGATACAGATGTGATCCCACTCTTGCGAAACCAGCAGACACTGGACGTGTTACGGATGGAGAACGAGACAGTACGCCGCCTTGCAGAGCATATGGCGACACGGGGCTCACTTGGTGTACTTGGTGGTGCCGCTCCTCCTCACCCGCGGGATATGACAGGGAGTGCATTTGGCATGGGTACGCACAAAGCAACGGAGTATGAAGATGTTCTACGGGAGTGTGAGGAGATACGAAGTGCACATGATAGAAGAGTAGAACGCGCAGCGAGGGCCGTTATGATGTTGAGGGACAAGTTTGACTGGAAGCAGAGGGTGGAGGTGGAAGTCGAGGAGCCAGAGGAGTTGGAGTGGGATCCCAGAATACGTCAGCACGCGGTTCCTGACGAGTCTGGCGATAATGACAACGAAGGCGAAGGGAATGACCAAGGAAATGAGGAAGAAGACGACGGCGACGTAGGAATGGAGTCGCCTGACGGTGGAAGCAGTGATGAAGATGAGGTTCAGGCTTTGGTGGATACGGCAATGGATACTCAATCTCCGGCGTCGGCGACGCTGCCTATGCCTCCAAGTAATGGGGTTTTGGAGATCACGCCGGCTTCTGTGACTGTTTCTGATTCGAGCCCAGCGGCTACAGATGTCCCTAGTGCTCTGGGGTCTTGATACTCTCCACCCGACACTTTTTTTTCTTTGCATGAACATTTCCCTTCGTCCTTTGCCAACCGATCAGATTATGTCTCCAACGAAGCACTCCTCCCTTGAGAGCATTCAACTCCCACCTTGACGTGGGCTCATCTAACATACCATTTCCAATTGCTAGGCAACATTCTTGGTCCGTATTTGATTTAGGTCTCTGCATTTCTAGCTTCTCCTGAGCGCCTATTTGTTTAGTTTGACTTGATCGCCAACACCTTCCGTGAAAGATGGGCCTAATCGGTTGCCTTGATCATTTATCCCGGGCATACTTTCATGGCCTGCCTGAATTCTTCACTATCGTGATGGCATATCGATGTGAAGGCCGAGCATCTGCAGGCTGAGTACCAGCAGTGCCCAGTTCAGCCAATCAAATGATAACAGAAACGGGTCTTTAAGCCCGTTTTCCCAGCTTCACCTCATGCTCTCACTATCCGCTCATTTGCATTTCCAAGAAAAAAGCAAGAATTTATCCCATGTCGATCGATCACAGACCAAAATTGGCAACTATCATGCCAAATTTGGTTCCGCTTTCCCCCTCCATGCTAGTCATGTTCTTCGAAGAAGCCTTTGCATGATACCCACTCTACCCCAGCCTGCATCCCTCGACACCCAACTCCGCCACACAAGCGAGCCTCCCGAGACACATAAAAGCCTTTGCCTGTCTCATTTTTTTAATCCATTCCCGCTCAACCCACCGAGCGCACCACAGTCCTTTCTCTGCATTATCGGCATCTCCGCACGCCGGACAGACTTCCAATGCGTCTCTCTACTGCATTCTTTGTGTCCTCACTTGCCGGTCTTTTCCTCCCTTCGATCGCAGCCACCCAATACCCACGTGATGGCCTGAATACTCCGCGTTCTGTACTTTCGACGCGTCAGTACAAGGTACCGCGTGCCATAATCGACACCTGTATCTCCATTACTGGGGATGTCTTCGCGGTTCTGGCCGGCATTATCGACCCCGGTAGTTATGTGGACCTTCGTATCTGTGTCTGCCTCCAGGTTGGTTTCCTTTCGATACCATATGTCGTATCTGACGGGATGAAATTTGCATAGGACCTTGACATCTGGCTTGATACAAATGCTGATGCACAAATTCTGATTGGCCTTCTTGGACGGGAAGCTGTGAGAGCTCTCCTCAATGTTTTGGTCAGTTCTCTCGTTATGATTCGTTCCGAGCTAGACTAACTTCCTCCAATATTCAGCTCGCGATCGGACCAGTAAGTTCACTGACATTTGAGATCCTGATTTTATATGCTGATGCGTTTACAGACCAACCCTCTCCCTGAAGAATGCACATTCCCTGATCATTCTCAACGTATCTGCGTTGCTGGTGAACCTTGTGCTTTTGAGTGTACGGACGGCTACACTGAAGAAAATGGTGTCTGCGTCTGCGCCCCTCCCAACCTGGAGTGCAACGGCGTTTGCGGCAGCTTCCCTGGTGTAAGGCCCTATAACCAGTCCCTCAGTGAAATCTCAGCTCACTCCTCATTTCTCTAGGGCTGTAGCTCCGCCGTCCCTCGCAAACGCCGCAGCCTTCCCGTCACCACACTGGCACGAGCGAAATCGACTTGCAAGCGTAAAGAGTCGGTTTGCGGCATTCCCGGCCGTGAGGATACCTTGGACTTCGAATGTGTTGACACAAGCATTGCCCTTGACAGCTGTAAGCAATCACGGACCTGACTATGTTCTTTCCTCGCTGACTAGTCCATAGGTGGTGGATGCGTCGTTCCTCATCCTTTCTATGAACCTGATCGGTCTTCCGTTCTCGGCATCGATTGCGGCCATCTTCCTGGTGTGATCACTGCCACCTGTGCCCGCTCTCAGTGTCTTGTCTTGCGATGCAGGGGTGGACAGGAGCCCAGCGCCGATGGAACGCAGTGTGTTGCCGTCAACGTCGTACAGCAGCTCTTGGGAAGCAATGGTCCCCTCCGTTTGAACACGATGAAGCGTCGTGACATCCTCGCCAACGACGTCGGTCTGGGCGCAGATCTCAACCTCGATGTTGATGTAGCAGTCGATGCCATCGTGAATGGTACTGGTCCCCTCTTGGCAGACCTCGCAGCTGTTTTGGATGTTGATGTCAGCATTGACCTTCAAGCCAAGATCAGCGCCCTGGTCAAGCTCGTCGCCAGCATCAATAGCGGTGCATCGCTTCCGACTATTGCTGGCCTCCCGGCTCCGCTGACCAGCAATCTCCTCGATGGCGTCATCAATGCGACTGTAAATGTCCTTGGTTCATCCTCCCTAGCCGACCTCTCCGCCAACATAGACGTTCTGCTCAACGCTAGCGTCTTCCTTGGCAAGCTCCTGGATGGCCTCGAGGTGCTTGGCTTGGTGAACCTCAAAACCACCTTGGACCTCGTTGTCGAAGCTGTAGTGGACCTGAAGGACTACACCACCAATAACGTTGTCGCATCAACCTCAATCCCTGTCATAGCTAATGCTTCTGATTTGATCAAGGCTCTCAGGGTTTGATCCAGGTTTCGATTTTTTGAGAGTCTTCAGTCCTACGCGTCATTTGTGTGAGTCTGTCGCTCATTGTTGCTGGAGCGTTCCTGACCCGATATAACAGATACCCTCTTAATCTCTATGCATATCCATTCGTTTGTTGTTTGTACAGTATGTACACGCACAGTACCTCTTCACTCGCCCATGCCTGGTTTTATTCTACATCCTTTCTTAGATCGGATTTTATGCCATTGCTGGGAATTACCTTTCTACTTCGTCGCTCGTTTTCCGTTCAGTCGAGGAGGATGACAACGCGTGTACCTCCTACTCCTAGTTTTGTAGAATCATACATCCATATATGCCTTATCTCGCCTACTCATGGCCATCCCCATATGCTATTGAAAGCCCAAGGGCCAAAACGCACGTCACCACGGGACGACAATATTTGTTCTGATGTTGTCTTCAATTTGTAACGAAGCCTTTAGCACAACCACCGTCCGACTCCCAGTGGGCCCGGGGAACGAATTCGAACTTTTCTGAACTTGTCCTCAACCATGAAGATATCCTATAGCTGTGTTGGTGATGCCCACCATGTTCGGCAGGCCTTCTACAGTATTCGACCATCAAATATGGTCGAACTGTGAAGGTACGCGCTCTTCCTGGTTCTCAGGCCTTGTCACGCACTCAACGCCGCTGGTCTTAAAAACGCTCCATTCTTTTCCATAGAAGGCGCCCAATGCCTCATCTCGATCATGTTCTGTTCCCATTTGATGTCGGGCCTGGAGAGAGACAGCTCCTCCCAACAAGCAGGGCTCCGAGACATACAAATGTTCGGAGACATTTCGCTCAACCACTTCCTATCTCGTACAGGTCGATCGAGCTCCATATTCTGTATAAGACCAGCTTCCGTGTTCTCTGGTTCTTCTCTGCTCTCCCGATGCGCCTCCACAGCTTGGCTATTTTTTTTTGCACGCTGCTTCTCCCCTCTGTCATTGCCATTCAATATTTTCCGCCCTCTGCTAAGAAAGGCGGACGCTCCTCTTTGAGGCGATCTCTCGCTCAACTTCAGTATCGAATTCGCCGTGACACTACCGACACTTGTGTCTCAATCACCGGCCAGCAATTCGCGGAAGCAGTGGGGATTCCCGACCCCGAGTCTTACGCCGACCTCACGGTTTGCACCTGCCAAGGCGTATGTCATTTTTGACATTTCTCATATGACTTCTCCGATTAAACTCTATGGCAGGATTACAGTACCTGGCTTACCACGGACCCCAATGGTATCGAGTTGGCTGATAGGCTTGGCGAGACAGAAGCAGCGTCGTATTTAGCTGAATTGGTTCGTTGTTCTCCCGGCACAAAACCATTTTAAATCTCATTGCCGATATCTAGTTTGACACGGGTGGGGGAGGAGTAAGATTCTCTTTCCGTCGATGTGAATTTTTTCTCAATTGGGACTTAGGCCACTGTATGCGTGCTCCCGACGAGTGCTGACCGGGTGTGCTCTGTCGGCTCTCCCTGTGCATTCGCATGTCAGCCGAACTATACAGAACAAGATGGCGCCTGTGTCTGCTTGGACCCGTTCATTGAATGCAATGGAGTTTGTGATGAGTTCCCAGGAGTAAGGCACTCACTTTTCGCTCCACAACTACATATTACTCACCGCCTTGATATTAGGGATGCAGTTCAGCCACTCCGCGAAAAAAGCGCAGCCTTCCAGTTGCCAGTCTTGCGCAGGCCAAAGCGACTTGCAAGCCCACAGAGTCCGTCTGTGGAATTGCTGGTCGGGAAAACACATTCGATTTCGAGTGTGTTGATACCAGTAGCACGCTTGATAGTTGTATGAATGTTTCTCTTCTTTCGAGTTATCAACTTCTCATTTGTATTTCAGGCGGAGGTTGCATCACTCCTCACCCATTCTATGAGCCCTATCGTTCTGCCATCAAAGGCGTAGAATGCGGTCGCCTTGCCGGAATCATCAGTGTTGGGTGTTCCGACTCTCGATGTGTTGTTTCTGGATGCCGAGACGGCCACGAACCAAGTTTCGACAAACGCACATGTGTCCCCATCGCCCCAGTCTCCCAGCAGCTCGTTATGGGTGTTGGCGGTCCTCATCTTGCAAACTAAATCTCCCCAGTTTTTAAAGAAATATGCTTAGTGCGTGTATGTGTTCGAAATATGACAACTGAATTAATCTGAGGCTCCCACACATTAGGGTTTCCAGAGATGCGCCACCTCGTGAATGGACTCACAGATAATGTTTGTACTTATTATACATGTATGGACCACCGGCTCATGCCGAAACCTTTTTTTCGCCTTCCAAATTTTGCTCAAATTTTCAAAGCTACTCCCATCGTTTGAACGTTGAACGTCTCAGTAGAATCGATAATGAATGTAGACCATGCGTACTCCAATTTCCGGCCTGACAATTATGAGTAATATTGGGGGGCTACGTCCGTCTTGTTTTGTTTCTTCAAGGTGCTTCCATGCTTACTCGAAGAACTTCGCACTAGACTCGATCACACCTTTCGTTGCCTTTCCAGGCAGTCACTGTCATAGCCAGCTTTCTTCGAATCATGAGGTTGTGTATAGACTACGATGGAGCCGAGTACGCGCCCTCCTGGACATTCAGCAGCGTCCGACCTCGCACCGTGCATCTTTACCACGCTTCCATGGAACGAGGATAGCACTCTCGGCACGTATATAAACTACGTTAGTCCAGTTGTTCCTGGACTCGAGTGCTATCATGCGTTTATTTGCTGCCTTCGCCGTTTCGTCTCTTGCGACGTCCCTCCTGCCCTCGATCGCTGCTATCCAGTATTTTCCTCGCCTAAAAGCCGGTCCTAGATCATCTGTGGCCCGCGCATTTCCTGATCGCCAGTATCGAGTTCGTCGCGACGTTACGGACACTTGTACATCGATTACCGGCGAAACGTATGCGAGTCTTTTGGGCATTGAAGACGCTACGCCATACGCCGGTATTCAGATTTGTGTTTGTGTCGGGGTATGTATCGTCACTCTCTTATAAATTAAGCTAAACGCCTCTTTCTGTTATTCAGGACATCGATACCTGGCTCGACACAGACACAAACGGCCTGGCCCTTTCCGCTATCGTAGGTCGAGAGACTGCGAAGGCAAATCTGGAAGCAGTGGTATGTCTACTATTTCTTACCTGCTGGTTGAATAGTGTTGACCTGGACGGTTTTCCTATTTCAGTTTGCTTTAGGAACGGTGAGATCCCATTTCACTGGAGGCTGTCATCTTTTCATATAAGTTTAATCATTTACCAGGTCTCTGAGTCCTGTACCTTGCCTGACCATGCCACCCGTACTTGCACCATCGGCTCTCCGTGTACCTATGCATGTAACGAGAATTATACACCCACTGAAAATCAGTGCGTGTGTGAAGCCCCGTTCCTTGAGTGTGACGGTCAATGTGCCGAATTCCCCAGCGTGAGTCTCCTTATGTGATATCATCATAATATACATAGTGATATATCTTTTTCAAAGGGCTGCGCTTCGGGGATTCCTCGTCGTAAACGCCGTAGCCTTCCTGTCACTACGCTGGCTCAGGCGAAATCAACGTGCAAACCCCGTGAATCGGTTTGTGGAATTGCTGGACGCGAAAACACCTATGACTTTGAGTGCGTTGATACCAGTGTCGCCTTGGATAGCTGTACGTATCCTCTCTGCTTCTTGTTCCCTCAAATATTGATCTAATTATCCTTGATAGGTGGTGGATGCGTTACGCCTCACCCATTCTACGAACCTGATCGTTACGAAGTCAAAGGCATCGAATGTGGCCGCCTCCCAGGTGTTATCTCTGCGGGTTGTTCCAAGGGGCGCTGTGTTGTTTCCCAATGCAGACAAGGCCAGGAGCCCAGCTTTGACAAGAGCAAATGCGTCTCTGTAACCTCCGTCGCCCAACGTCTCATGCTGACCGCGTTTAAACTGGCGTCCGCTTCCTATAAGCGCCAAGCTCTTCCGGGCCTAACTCCCAATGCAGACCTTCAAGCGCAAGTTAAGGGGATCGTGACAGCGGTGATTGACCTCCATGCCGCAACCAAGGCTGTACCTATACTGGATGGCGCGGCAGGCGTTGATCTCAATGACCTTGTTCAAAGCATCGTTAACGCAACTGCTGCAGTTATAAAGTCCAACACCGTGGTCAGCGTTGTCGCCAACGTCAATACATTGGTGGACTCCATTTCGCAACTTGGAGCAACGCTCAGCACATTGACCTCCGCTGGACTTGAGGATCTCGCTGTGAAGCTCGCCACTGTCACTCGATCTGCTCTTGGTCTGCAAACCTGGATTGCAGCAAATGCCATCGTTATCCCTGCACTTCCTAGTATTCCTGTACTCGGACTACCACTTCCCTCAGTCTCTTCTATCCTCGTCCCCAACGCTTCCAACCTCCCCATCGATCTCGGCCTCGAGAGTCAGCTTAGTCTCCTCGGAGATCTGTTGTCAATCAAGATCGATACGGGTGTTGTCGTAGGCGTCAACGCTTCCATAACGGAGAAGATATCCGGTGTAGGAAAGCTTGTGCTCGATCTCAAAGCCGCCGTGCCTTCACTTTCTACCTCCGTCGCCGCCAACTTTACCACCAGCACTGGCGCCCAAGTTTCCATTGACAGCAGCATAGCCGAGCCAATCGTTCAGTCCGCCATCAACTTCCTCGCCTCCCCCAATGCCTCTGCCGCCCTTTCTAACATCGATGTTTTCGTTAATGCCAGCGCAGCAGTTGCAACGACGTTGGCTGACTGTGGTGATTGTGTTGAAATTCTTCACCTTGATGACTTCGTAGGCGTACTAGATAGCGTTGGCGAGGCGGTCTTGGACCTTAAGAAGTCGCTCAACCTGGACAGTATCGTTTCAAGTGTCCTTGACCTTGGGCTAGGTGGACTGCTCGCAGACCTCGTTGGCATCGTGAACCTGCCAGGCGAGCTAGCGGGCAACCTCGATCTACAGATCAAGATCAGCGCCCTCGTCAAGCTCATCCTCGGTCTCCAAGAACAGACATCATCACTCCCCACTCTCTTGCCCGCCATTCCTTCTGTACCCAGTCCTGGCCTACCCGATAAGAATCTCCTCGGCGCTGTCGTTGATGCCGTAACGGCCTTGCTTCAGTCGGTCAGCATCGAAGACCTTCTGAAGAATATCGAGGCACTCATCCAGACAATTTCGGTTGTGGACGATGTGTTGCGCGGCTGTCAGTGCATTAGTGCATTAGGGTTGGGAGATGTGCAGAGTGGCGTGGATGTGGTTTTGAAGGCGTCAAACGATCTGAAGATTTGGGTCGATGCGAATGCTGTCGCTGAGCTATCTGTTACGGGTCCTATCGTCGTCAATGCGGATGTACTCATAAAGGCTCTGGGAGTCAATGTTCTTGGGATCGTCTCAACGTGATTTGTTTATTGCTGGGTCGAATATTTATGGGTGAGTTGCGGTTCTCCGTGATTGTTACATTCGTTGTTGATCATCGCTTCTCTTGGCTGTGCAGATATATAAGTCAGGTATTTTGGCGAAAAGCTAGATTTTGTCGCTTCTTCTTTGGTCTGAAACGTCCCAGTTCCTGGATTTTGAACCCGCCCTCGGCAGTTGACAGACGTTGTTCGCTTCTTCTAAGTAGAGGAAGTTTCCACTTCCCCGATGTGTTTACAATTAACCGTATTCAGTAGCTACTCTTATAGAAATTATATACAACTACATATATGATATTATACAAAGCGTTCACTGGTCATGAGTTCAGACTTGGTGAGGTCCTGTCCAGCGTGTCGCAATTTTTGGAGCTACAAACGGTCAAATTCTGTGCTGAAACCAAGGTACCCGCCATACGTATTTGACGTCTCTCGACCGAATAGTACCAATTTTATATGCGATAGCAGTGGCGCGATGTTTCTTCTTTCCAAGGCTTGAAAAAGTCAAACTTCAGGCAGCGGGCTTCGCGGAGTTCCTAATCTAGTAGGTTGCCGATCAATCGCGCGTCTCCTTTAGGAAGGTCGACTGCAGTTTGGGGACACATCCTGAACTCTTGAGGAGCACGGAATCTATTCTGTTCCGGCCCACAACCTCCGCATCTGTGAAGGAGCGCGTCGAAGACGCGTCACAATCAAAACTCCGCTCTCCAAATGACATATATAAGTCCTCGAAAACGCGTATTTCTCCCCTCACCCACTCCTTCCGACCCGCCACAACCTCCGCTCATTTGTGCCCTGCGCTGTTTTCCATCTAGGAGCACTTGGTCGTGTGAGTAGCACCGTACCAATGCGTCTTAGCTCAACATTCTTTTTTTCTTTCCTGGCGACATGTCTTCTGCCGACCGTCGCTGCTATTCATCGCCCTGGCCTTGGATCCCTGGCGAAACGCGGTGGAGGTCATAAAGCTGCTCCTCCTCAATCAATCACACAGCGCCAGCATCGCGTTAGCCGTGACCTCCTTGATCTTTGTATCTCCCTTGATGCTGGAATGCTGGCCAGTGTCCTCCAAATCCTCGACCCACTCGCTGCGAAACTCCATCTTTGCTTGTGTCTCAAGGTAAGCTTGGTGAATTCTGACCGGTGTCCCTATCCGCTAACTTGTTCTTTATAGGATCTTAATATCTTTCTTGATACGGATCTCGGCTTGCTTTTGGGTAAGCTCCTGGGCGGGAAAGACGATCTTGCAGTCGCCCTTGAGGTCTTGGTACGTAGTATCTTGCGATGTCGAATTTTGACAAGACTCTTACTTCAACGGCGGCAGATCAACACCTCGTCTCACACTCAGCAATGTTCTCTCCCGCCCCATGCTCATCGCGCATGCGTCATCAATCATCCATGCGCGTTCATCTGCGAGCCACCGTATGTTCAGTCCGGAGAAACGTGTATCTGCCCTCCCCCAATGTCGGAATGCAACGGTCAATGCGGGAACTTCCCTCATGTGAGTAGACAATACGATCAACACCCTGGGTGCATCGTACTTGCGCATATATGCATCTGCTTTTCATTCATTAACATGTACCTTTCGTGTCTAGGGTTGCAGCTCTCATGTCGCCCAGCAGCCAAAGAACCGACGAGCCATACGTCCTGTCACCACCCTCGAACAGGCTCAAGCATTCTGTAAGCCGCACGAAAGCGTCTGTGGTATCCCAGACCGAGAACAGATATATGATTTCGAGTGTGTCGATACCAGCATTGCCCTTGACAGCTGTACGTATCAATGTTGCGTCGTTTTTCCATGGGCATTGAATGATTCTCTGCTCAGGCGGAGCATGTTTCACTCCCCATCGATTCCCGGGGACAGATCATCCTATGGTCAAAGGCAAGGAGTGTGGCAAACTTCCTGGTGTCGTCACTGCTAGCTGTTCGAACTCTCGGTGCCTTATCAGCCAGTGCAGAGAGGGTTTGGAACCGAATTCAGATCGCAGCGAATGTGTCAAGAACAGCCCGAGTGCAGGTTTGAGGATGAGAAAGGAGCGACGTAGAGATGCGTCCCCGGCCAACACCAACTTGAATGCTGACGTTGTCGTTAATTCTCAGTTGTTGTCGAAGATTACTGCACTCGTCCACCTTGTGGTCGAATTGGGCGACGCTTCTACATCGGTTCCTCGGCCACCCGTCCCTCATATTCCTGGGTCATCACCTATCGACCATACGGATCTTGTCGACGCCATCGTCGCAGTTACTGCAAAGATTCTGGGCTCGCGCAGCATCGCGGAGCTCGTTGCCAATATCGATGCCCTCGTTGACCTCAACGCCCTCGTGGCAGAAGTTTTGGGCGGATGCGGTTGCATCGAAGCACTTGGACTGGGCTCGGTGGTCATGGCGCTAGAGCGGGTGGTCGAAGCGGCGTTGGACATTCAGCATTGGTGTGGAGGTCACCCGATTGGTATCCCAGCTCCGAACACATCTGGCCTTCCTGCCAGCGGCACAACTGTGGTTTCTCACTCGCCCACTTCATCCACGGCTCCTATACCAACCGCACATCCAATCCCTGACGATTCGGATATCCCTATCACTGTTGGACTCGATGACCTCCTCGATACTTTGGGGATAGGATCGAAAGGCATCGTTACCGTCACAGGCTTGGGACGTGGACTGACTGATACGATCAACCGTCTTCTCAATTCGCTTGGAATGGGCCCAGCGAACGTAAGATCCCGAATGTTAGATACTTTGCTCGAGGACGGAAAAGTAATGGACCCAACGCTGTCGAGTCAGGTGAAAAGACTAATAAGTCTCATCGTCGCCGTTAGAGACCTTTCTCCACCGCAGAATAGCCCACTCAGTCCTGGCTCTCCGGATACAGCAGTGATCTATGCGAATATCATTGATGCCCTTGGACAGGCCACGAAGGCGTTGCTCGATTCCAGGACCGTGTCATCTCTCGTCCAAAGCATCGATGCGCTTGTCGACGTTAGTGTTGCTGCAAAGAACACACTGCGTGACTGTGGTTGCATTGATGCGTTGAACTTGGGATCCTTGGTCAAGTATCTGGAGGATATTATCGACGTCATCTTGGGTATCAAGCAGTGGTGCGCCCATCACCCAGTCATGATTCCTACGTCGCCTCTATCCGGTTCACCTATCCCGCACCCGTCGAGCTCCCCTGTCCCTTCACCCACAACGACCTCTCGTCTATCAAACTCGGCTTCACATCCTGCACCGACGTCACATCCAGCGCCCAACGCCTCGAATGGTGCCGTAATCGTTGGTCTCGACGATCTTCTTAACAGCCTTGGTCTGGGTGCAATTAAAAGCAATGTTGTGGTCGATGGATTGGTCGGAGACAGCCTGGCGCGTACGCTCAATGACCTCCTGAATGGCCTAGGTATTGGACCAGGTAACGTCAGACCTCGCCGAGAAGTCGGATCATCCTTGTCCGCAGATGTCAAGGTCGACGCGACTTTACTCGCCCAAATCAAGGCCCTCATTAACCTCATCCTCATTCTGAGGGACACATCATCCTCGTCGCCCCTTCTTCCGAACAGTCCTCCTATTACTGGCGACGTGCATCTTCCTGATTCGAACGGCCCTCAGGCGGACGCAAACATCGTTGACATCATCGTTCAAGCAGCCATCAGGCTGTTGGAATCGAAAACCGTTGACTCATTGCTCGAGAGTCTCGGTCTTTTGGTTAAGGCCAATGAACATGTCCGCAGTGTCCTGGATGGATGCGAGTGTGTCGATAAACTAGGACTGGGTCAACTGTTAAGGGATTTGGAAGATGTAGTCGAAGCCGCGCTAGGCGTGAAGCGTTGGTGCGAACAACACCCTGTCGTTGTTGGTGTACCGACAATCCCCTCCAGTCACGCGTCCTCTGACTCTTCTAGTTCAGGAGGTCGTCCTGATGTCGACATCCACGTTCCAATCAACATCGGTTTGGACGACCTGCTGGTTGCCTTGAAGCTCGATGTGACGCTCCATGTCAATAGTGACAAAGACCTTCAAGGATTAGTAGATGCGCTTGTGCATTTGGTCGTGAAGCTTCTAGGTGACTCGACATCGTTACCTCCGTCTGCTTCGTCATCTTCCTCAGGTCCTAGTCACCCTACATCCGCACCGGTGCCCAATCCTACAACTCCACACACGCATCCCATCACTCGAAACCTCGTCGATGCGATCATACACGCTACGGGAAATCTCGTCAAGTCACTAACCCATGGCGACCTTTTGGTAAACGTCAACGCACTCCTCGACGTGACCGAGCTCCTCAGCCATGCGCTCAGTGATTGTGGGTGCGTTGAGAATCTGGGGCTGGGCCAATTGGTGAAGGATGTGGAACACATCCTGGATGCTTTGCTCGATATCAAGAAATGGGATCACGATCATCATAACACCGGCAGCCATGGTTCTACTGGGAACGGTACAGCGCCCGGTGGCAGTGGTGGCGGGGGCGGACAGGGATCTTCGGATTCAGCACCGATCATCATCAATTCCAAGGAACTCCTCAAGGCCCTCGGACTGGATGACCTCGTGCAGGTGAACGGTACCGTGAAGGGTTTGGGCGATGGTATCAATGGCTTGGTCAACTCGCTTCTTCATATCTTGGGCCTGGGTGGGGCGAAACGTTGATTGTCCCGAAGTTAATCTCCCATAGCGAGGTTCGGGTTTCTTGTGCGGTTTGTTATCGTGAGCCCTTTCTTCCTCCTAGAGGACAATACACTGATTGATGAAAACGCTTTGCAAGATCTTTCCTTTGTTTGTTCGTTTGTCCTGTGATTCAACATCAGAATCGTTCCATTCATTTGCTGGTTCTTCTCTTACCTCCTCTCTTGGTATTCTCTCGCTTTTCGTCCCCGCCATCTCTCACGCGCGTCTCCCACCTTCCCACTGCTTCAGCACATCCTTTCGTAGTCTAGAACTCTTGTTAGTTATAGATAGAAAATAAATAATACCTGATGGACTGTTTGAATTGGTCGCAAACATGCCTGGACGGTTGATGCCTTGCTTCAAGTTCCAATATCTTGACGCCGGAGAAGGTCAAAACGAAGGCTTTCACAGAAGATACCAATGCAGAGAAGATTTGATATGTATACAGCAGCTTGAAATTGGCCTGAAAACTGAAAATGAGCGTGTTCAAGTACACTGAGTGATGAGTCGGTGAAGTGAAGCCAAGGAAAGCCCGAAATTCACACCACGTTATTGTTATTGTTATTTCCGGAACGGTCCCTATCGAGGAACGTGGTTGAGAACCTCCTACTTCCTCCTGCCATTGCCAACCCGATGACTCTGAGGCCCAGTGAGCCCCCTGCATCCCTTGAAAAAACCACTATGAACTGGTTAACACCATTTTTCAGTTCCAAAGATTACTGAGCTCGGAACCCTGAGTCCTGGAGAGTTGATTTGAACTTTGCACTACTCACGCCGCACGCCTGTGCCTGTGAATGCACAAACTTCTACTAGAGTCCTTATTTTGAAGGAATACTGATGGTATCTGACTAGGGGAGACATCTGTGTTTTGATCCATCCGGTGCCAGTGGATTGATGGGGGGGTAGTTGATCCCAGTACCTTTGTCAAGTCAACGTTGTGAGTGACTTTTGCCATTACAAGTAGGTCTTACGGTATACTCTCGGAGTCGATCGCAAAACACCATTCAAGCATCAATGTAGCACATGGGCAGTTTCATCGAAGTCGACACAGGGTTGCTTGACGAGTTTCGGTTACATCGAGACTATCTTTCCTTACAGGCTCGAGCTTTCTGACCCGTCGACACCCTCGACGGGTTCATCCCCCAATAGAAATTGAAGATATACATCCAAGTAAGTCATGGCATGCGGATAGTGGATTTAAGAGTACAGGTGTGACTGTATCCCTGACTGTACACTCAGAGGTCATCAGGTGTCTCCCAACGTCCGTCCTTCTCGCTGGTGTCCGCATTGTCGCCGATCTCTGTTCCTATCCTCTGTCATGATGATAAACCCTTGCCGCCTCATCGCCTTGTCGCCTCACCGGTGTCATTCTGTGACTTCATTGAAGTTCCCAATAGATTTCCCCTACATGTCGGATCTGAAATGTCTCCTCTCTTACCTGATGGCACGACACTGCGAGGCCCTAGATTTTCTAAATGGCAGTGTCGTGTCGTAAATAACCTGCTATCTAGCCGCTGAACGGTGTTATAAAGGAGTGATCGGCTCTGGCGTAGATAGCCTCACTGCATTGCGCCAAGTTCCTCGCCCTTCGTCATGACGCTCTTCGAAGTCTTCGAATTGTAAGCAGGAACCTTTGGCGGTATTTCTGTATGCTTACCGGCTTGGTTTAGTGCTTTTGTCTGCTGCAGCGTCGCATCTGTCGGTGCGTAAACCAAGCGTTTGGGATCACAAAATTCAAACGCCCTTTTTGTCTAGCCCTTCTCATATGGGAGCACGTTATCACATTTGGTGCTGAAGTTTCGAGGATATGGTCACGAAAATTCTCAGGAGTAACAGTTCTTTACGCGCTGCTCCGATACGGGACGCTCCTCGAGAAGATATCGATCATGTTTCTTGCATCGTGGTATATGACTCCCAAAGTATGTAAATTTCAACCCTGCCAATTATATATTCTTGCTCACAGACATGCGTCGCTTTCTACCATTTAGGGGTTTGTGCTTGGGCCTTCACATGGCGATCACCAAAGCTGAAAGGATCAACTGATAGGTGTAATATCGCCGTCCGGTTCCAAATTTTCCCAATGATACTGAGGAGTCTCGCCTTTGGTCGTATGTCGTGCTCACCTTCGTATATCCAGGCTGCAGCTGAAGCTCTTTTCTTTGCAGTATTCTCCTCATTGCGAGTATGTGCTCTCCAGGGCAATGACTGGCGACTTGCGTCTTTCATTTTCCTTCTCTGCCTCCCGTCCATAATTACACCTACCGTACGCTTGCCTCTGTTTCCTATTTTCAATTTCACGATCTGAATTGTGCCAACGTAGTATTCATACGCGCATCAATGGTCCACAGCAGTCGGCAGATACGGGTGCCAGTTAACTTACGTCGCATCACAGTCTGCCCATGACCACAGTGTTCGTGGTTCCATGCTCCCGGACATTGGCATTTTCTAATATCTCAATACAGGAGTGCTGGTGCTTTCGTGTCGCGACTGTCGGAAGATGAATATAATTCACGATAGTGCGCATCGCGGGCATCGTTGCGGATATTGTATCGGAGACGATTGTCATTGTCGTAACTGTCAGGAAGACTTTCCGAATCCGAAGTAATTTAAGACTTGCTGGCCCCGCGCAACGACCGAGCCTTGGTCGGTTACTCTTCAGAGATGGTGAGTTTGGCGTTCTTGAAATGATCTTCACTGATGCAGTTATACGATGATAATTAGGAACAATCTACTTCTGGTAAGTGACCATTAGTCTGTTCTTGTGCCTCGATCGACGACATCAAAACTTCAGTGCCCTCTTGATCCTGTCTCTTGCTGACATGCTTGTTCTTGTGGTAAGTCTGTTTTATACCCCCTTTGAGTACGGCAGGCTAATTTTATACCTTTCAAGTTTGATCACGTCGTGAGTTCGATAAACCTTATACAGTCTCAATGGACACACTTAACACTGACAATTTAGCCTCAACCTGTCGTGGGTTACGACTATTGGGTTGTCCCTTACTATACGCCAGTGTATGTTTTCGCGCGCGAGTGCTGCTTAAATATATTGACAATCACCACAGTTTCCGTACCATCATCATATGCAGATTCCTGCTGATGCTCCGCGCCATCTATTACGATGAAGGGAATGAGCCCAAATCACAGTTGGGATCGTTGCATTTCGCTTCAAGGGTTGTCGGGCCTCTGGGAACGACCGTGAATCCCGACTTCGATGACGAGGACGATGTTCAGCGGCAGTCATTGGATGATGGAGAGCAAGACGAGATCACCTACTCAAAGGATCCCTTTGCTGCAGGTATGATGGTCGCAGAATCATCTTCGAAAGCCTCCGACACAAGTGGTAGCAATCTGGCAAAGGAAAGTGAAGAAACGGAGTCATCAGGGTTTTCTCATGACGAAGTGTCGGGTGTGGTGTAGATCATCGAGATGGTTGTTTGATTCTACACCTCCGACCCCAAAACAACGGCCCAACTCAGTTCGAGTCAAAGAGATCTTTTGGATCCAACGATATTTATGGTCTAGCAATTTCTAGAGAGGCATACTAGAGAGATGCATTGTGTCTATATGAATAATAACAATGAATCGGGAAGCGTCTCCACGGGTACTTTACTTAAAGTTCAAGGTGAGTGCGGGATTTTGAATCTTTCCGCGATATAAAGTCGCTGGGAAGGGGGCGCTTCGTCCGTAAGCATTTCTACGCCACCCGCGAGAACCCCAATCCGCATCATGGCAAGGGCCTGCAGGTTTCCCATGATTATGTAGTATAAAGACAGAGAAATTTACTCACATTGTGCGCCGCATTCGAGTGCCTATATACGCCGCCGAAGAAAGATGCGGTCATATCTTTTCCTGAGTTGTTCACGAGGAGGTACTTCCCGCCTGGATGACTCTCGGCAAATGATGAACAATCGTGGATATACCCAGAAACAAGGAGAAGGGTGCGTCTCTTGGACTCGTTTTGGACTGCGGACACTAAAGTCAATGAATAATTATCGACAAACCAGCCCGGACTCACATGTTTCCCAAGAGACAACCAGAAGCTCTTTGGAGGAAGGCGGCCATGCAATCGAATCTTGCGTTTTCTTGAGCTCTTTAAGCTTCATCGCCAGCGCTCCTTTCTCGATCTCGTTAGATGGAAACACTCGAAGGTGGCTCGCAAGGCCAATTTGATTGCACAATGCAATGAACCACTTCGTCGGGTCATACTGATACCAAAGGTAAGCGTTTCGATAGTCCATGGGGAACTGATGGTGAAAGTTATGGTATCCTTCGCCCATAGTAAGGATGGCCGAGAGGAGATGATCGCGAGGGCTCAGAGCATCATCGTAGGAAGCTGAACCGAGGTAGTGAGCGATAGAATTTATACAAAACGTACTCTAGGAGGGGCATTTATAACTCAAGTGCTGGCTGAGAACACAAAGAACGAGGCTTACATGGTGCGCGACAGTCAATCGTAATGCTCCAGAGAAACAGAGTCCGCCAAGCCAATCACCCCAGAACAGCCCCGGGACAATGGTTGGGAGAATATAACCAAAGATCAGGAGAAGGTGGAAGTACCAGCGATGCTGCCATTGGATTAGGCTGTCCTTTTTTAGGTCGGAAATATCGGCCTTGCCAGAACGAAGGTCTGACTTGAAAATCATCCATCCTATATGTGTCCAAAATAAGCCGCGGTTTGCGTCATAGGGATCGAGGTGTGTGTCTGTGTGACGATGATGAGAGCGATGTGCTCGGGCCCACCAATAGCATGACCCTTGTACAGCACTTGTTCCGCCGAATATCAAGATAAATTGCAACAGAATCGACGCATTATACGACCGATGGGACCATAACCGGTGATAGCCTACAGCGTCGATAATTGCAATAAGATAGACACCTCTTCAAGCGAGCAAAGGTCCATACCGGCAGTAATACCTAAAGAGTTGCGGAAATTTCAGACTATCCAGAAACATTGATGCAGGGAAGGTCCTCACCAAGCATGGAGAAGACATAGTAGGCTATCGCGAAGATAATGGTTTCTCGGCTACGTGGTATCGACCATATGCCATAGCCTGCGATGGCTGGCGTTCCTGTTAACACCAGAACGTTGAACCATCGCACGCCCGTTATAACAGGAAAATTTTGGTTGAAGAACAAAGACATCGGTCGTAACGCGGTTCAGCCAGTAAAAGAGACAGTGATATCGTGCAGCACTATCGTCGTTGACGATTGAGCTCACCGAGCGTGGTGTTGTCAAAGTCGTCGCACACAAGAAAGATGTAGTATTCGTTGAAAGGGCGGACTTTAAGTTTTTTCAAGAGCAGATTCCCTCTGGGATCGCTGCCCCAGCCCTTGCGGTGTCTTGATATAGTAGACCACATTCCGCCGTTTTCTTCTTCAGAGGGAATCCAGCCACCCAAAAGGCATTGATTCCGTAACGCATGTTGCGACTCGCTTGGGTAGAAGATCCAAACCGGGTCACCGGTAAAACCCGCCCGGAGTTGATGCCAAAACTCATGCGCATGAGGTTAAGAGTCCTAATCATGTTCAGGAAATATTGCCAGTCTCCCGTACGGGAATGCTTTACAGTTTGTTCTCCCCTAGACGAGGTCCCTCCGGTCGCTTGCAGAGATATCGTCTTTACACTTAGGTGTTTCTATGCCTTGTTTCGAGGCCACGGCCATCAAAATGCATTTGAATGGAATTGAAGACGCACGAGCAGGCCATATGCATCACATATATTCCCTTGTCACCTCTACCCTTGCCTGTCTCGAGTCTCGAAATCGTGTGTCTGGGCGTGATGGAACGATAGCGCCATGTCAGATTAAAATCCAAGCCCATTTGGAAAAATCAAGCAGGTGAGAGACTCTCATGTTCAACGGATAGATATATATGCTCGCCGAGATTTAGCAGAGATTTGTTGAGAGGACTTCCGACCTGATGTTCAGACGTTTAAGCTCAAGGAGAAAGGAAGATCGTGGAGTTTAAAGCTGGGAAAGTGCGCCGAAGTGCCGAAGTCCCTGTATCATTATGGATCATCCAATCAAGTCGCGTCCTGAACATCATCACTGTAGGTAGGGACTAACATGGATGACTTCCGGATATACACGGGTACGCCATTTTTGAGCCGAATTTCAACATTCACTGTAAAGCATTTTACTGTAGTATGGACATAGCCCTACTACATCTATATCTAAAGTGAATAAGATACAGATACGATTTTGCATGCAGGAGGTTGAAACGGGTGAGTTTCATCCGCGGATAAGCCAAAATCACTCATCCGTTTACCCGTTTGGATCTACAGATCGCAAATCATACAACAAAGCTACTAAACCTGGTACAACTGTACTTATGCATCCTGTCCTCAGTTCTGCCAAGTGGATAGAGGTAAAAATGTGTTTTGAGTCCACGCGGAGTGAGTTGGTGAGGAGGGTCGGTCATCCGTTGTTTATCCATGTTAGTCCCTAACTGTAGGGAGAGGCTCGGAGATTCTTTCTGTTTCGATTTCACATTTCTCTGTTTGTTTCTCGAAAGTGAACGGGGAGTAAGACTTTGCCTCCAGAGGACCTGTACAGGGTACGCAGAATATGCACACCCTAAGAAATGTTGACATACAGTAAATAAGGACAGTGTGAGAACCACTGGCTGATCCACAAGACAAACACTTCCACGCCCAAAGCTTCTTGAATTCTTGTTTCCAGGATGAAAAACTTAAAGGAGACGGGTCGTCCGAAGCATGTTGCAAAAGCACCGCCATCTTCAACGATGAGAAATACTGTCATTTCATCCATTCTGATATGTGCTGTAGCTTATGGGGCAACTGTCCTTGCTGGCAATGGCCGATTGGCCATGGGCAGCAACCCACATGGCGGACCTTTCAATCTCCCACCACAGTCAGTCGTACGCCTTCTAGATCTTTACGAAGATGTTACTGCAGCTTGCTGACCCATTTGAATACCCCAGTTTATAGACCCTAAATCGTTTGCTGTCCTCGGGAGCAGCTCAGCCTTCCGCAATTCATCCTTCGATTCGTTCTTCAATCCGACCTTGACCGTGGCTCCTTTCTTCCAGATATTTGATCGGGCTTTCCTCTCGATCTTAGGACCCAACCCTTCTATTCGGGAGATCGCATCGAACTCAACCTTCGCATTTGCACACGAGGCACCCGTATTTGTTCCCGACACCAATGAGGTTTTCTTCGCCAGCAATGATGGGGGCGCACTAGGAATGAGTGACTTGAATCATAACAATGTTATTGGTAAAATCAACTTGAACGATGTCGATGGCGCACTCGCTGCTAATAACAGCCCCGTCAATGTTCCTGTCACACTTGTGAGTCCCCGGAGAATCCCCGACATACATCTAACTGATACGTACCGCGATTCGATTCGTCTTCAGCTCAATCTTCCGGACACAATCCAGATGACTAATGGTGGGACAGGACCTTTTAAATCATCTCTGCTGCTTATCACGTCGGGACGCGGCCCCCGACCGCCGTCGATTGTCCTCGTCAACCCAAAGGCACCACATAATGCCACGGTGCTGTTGGACAACTACTTTGGGCGGCAATTCAACTCCTTGAACGATATCAAAGTACACCCAAGCGGCAAACTTTTCTTCACCGATGTTGTGTAGGTGATAAATCAACTATTATTTCCCACCTGTCATCTAGCGTCTACGTCTTGCTGTTTATCTTGCTCATGCGGTCTGTCCAACGACAGATACGGCTTCGTCAACCATTTCCGCCCGAATCCTTTACTCCCGAATCAAGTATATCGCTTTGATCCTGACACCAATGCCGTTCGAGTGGTAGCAACCGATTTCGACAAGTGCAATGGAATAGCATTCACACCAGATGGGAAGACAGCCTATATGTAAGCCACCCGCTCACGCGAGAGATAAATAGCAGTTAACCATGTCAAAAGCACAGACACTGGCGCCGTAGGAATAGAGATCAACCAGACAGAACCTGCAACGATGTGAGTGTCTGTGTTTCTAATCCCCCTCCCCTCGCACCTTGATATTTGTCATTGACTCTTTGGGGGATAAATCTGACGTTGATGATTCGCACCAGCTACGCATTTGACGTTGACTCGCGCACGCAGGCCTTCACAAACCGCCGCGTGTTCGCATATGTCGACACAGGCATCCCTGACGGACTGCAGGTTGATCTCGCAGGGAATGTGTATTCTGGATGTGGCGATGGCGTTCAGGTTCGTCTCATTTTGTTTTTGTTTTTGTTTCTTTTCTGCACCTGAATTCGGGGACGTGGCCGACATCATTATGCATACCCATAGGTGTGGAACGACGAAGGCGTTCTTCTGGGAAAGTTTTTCCTAGGCGCTACCTCGGCCAACATGGTCTTTGCAGGAGATGGCCGGCTCGTTATTCTCGCCGAAACAAAAATATTTCTCGCCAACATCGCAGCGAAAGGCATCAAGCCTATCGTGCCGTAGGTTGCGCTGTCCACTGCAGGACTGACAGGGACAGACATTACCTACTAAGGATGTTCAAATCATGAGACTGGCGCAAGTCCAATTTTCACAAACACCTTTTCGTCATCCCTTGAAGTTTCTTCTCTCCCACTGACCGGTACAGGATCTTCAATGTAAGGACATGTTAGGAAATGATTTATGCATCAGTACTTTTCATTGCAGGCCTTCGTATTAAATACATCGAATTTTGAGATGAAGGACAGGAAGGGAAATGACATGCAAAAAGGAAGAGTCACGAGAAAACCAAGGTTTAATAAGTGAGGATGGAAACCCTCGATAGTCGATAGGTTAATCATGACAGGTC
The DNA here is from genome assembly GCA_013433165.1 of Hypsizygus marmoreus. Lineage (NCBI taxonomy): Eukaryota > Fungi > Basidiomycota > Agaricomycetes > Agaricales > Lyophyllaceae > Hypsizygus > Hypsizygus marmoreus. The sequence goes on along the minus strand of CM024094.1, from coordinate 1,098,984 downwards.
GGAGGATGGGTCTGTCCCTCTATTGGGCAGCGGCAGCGGCGCGTTCCTTGGCCTTCGCGGCCATCTAAGAGACATTGTAGGTGGTCAGTGCCACGTTGAAGAGCAGAGTCAAAAGATGCACATACCAGATTAAGAGCAGAACCAGCCTTGAACCAGGCGATCTGCCCCTCGTTGAAAGAGTGTGCGAGAGGAATTTCCTTCAAAAGGTCGAACCAGTCCAGTCAGCATCAAGATGGCCAAGTATCCGCCATGACGACTTACCTCTGAAGAACCATCCTCATGCTTCACGCGAAGTGTCAGGTCCTTCCCGGGGGCGAAGCTCTCCAGGCCGAGGATGTCGACGCGGTCAGAAGGCTTGATCTTGTTGTAGTCCTCGGGATCAACGAAGGTCAATGCGAGCATACCCTGCTTCTTCAAGTTGGTCTCGTGGATTCGAGCGAAGGAGCGAACAATGATGGCCAAACCACCAAGGTATCGGGGCTCGAGGGCAGCGTGCTCACGGGAAGAACCTTCACCGTAGTTGTGGTCACCGATGACGACCCACTTGATGCCCTTCTCGCGGTAGGCGGCTGCAGTCTGGGGAACACCTCCCCACTCGCCAGTGATCTGGTTCTTGACCTTGTTGGCCTCGTTGTTCTCAGAATTGATGGCACCAATCAGGCAGTTCTCTGACATGGCACAGGCTTAGTCTATGGATCTGAACACCGCACCATCGAAGAAACTCACGAGAAATGTTCTGAAGATGTCCACGGTACTTCAACCAAGGTCCACCAGCAGAAATGTGATCAGTCGCTGAAGACAAACATGTCAAAAAAGATCGAAATATTAGGTTGTTGTTGGTACGTACTGCACTTGCCAGCAACCTTGATCAGGATGGGGAGGTCAGCAGGAGTCTTGCCGTCCCATGGTGTGAAAGGATGGAGGAGCTGCAGACGGTCGCTCTTGGGGTCAACGGCAACCTGGACAGTGGCGCGATCCTGAGGAGGGGGTTGGAAGGTGTCCTCGCCAGGGTCGTAGCCACGAGGAGGAAGCTCATTTCCAGTGGGATCAGAGAATTTGAAGGGTTTGCCGTCGGAACCTATGAGGGAGTCGGTCAAAGGGTTGAAGGAGAGACTGCCACCGAAGGTCATGGCAGTGACGATATCAGGCGAAGCGACGAAAGCATGGGTGGCAGGGTTGGCATCATTACGTCCAGTGAAGTTACGGTTATAAGAAGTGATAACTGTTGAAGACAATACGTCAGCTGCGGTAGGAATGCAAACAAGGATTAGCTTACTGGAGTTGGGCTCGCCCTTCTTCACGTCTTTCCTGTCCCACTGGCCAATACAAGGTCCACAAGCGTTCGCGAGGACAAGTCCGCCAACATCCTCAAAGACACCGATCTGGCCGTCGCGCTCAATAGTGGCACGGACTTGTTCAGACCCGGGAGTGATAGTGAACTTGCTCTTGACCTGAAGGCCGTGGTCGAGAGCCTCCTTGGCGATTGATGCAGAGCGCGACATATCCTCATAGGATGAGTTGGTGCAAGATCCGATGAGACCAACCTTGAGTTCCTCAGGCCAACCATTCTTCTTTGCCTCCGCTGCGAACTTGGAGATTGGAGTAGCAAGATCGGGTGTGAAGGGTCCGTTAATGTGGGGCTCAAGCTCGGAAAGGTTCTAAGATTGGCTTGTGAGCATATGTCTTATCGCATGGAATGCGGCAGACCTACAATATCGACGACGTTGTCATACTCAGCGCCTTCATCGGCACGAAGATTATGCGCGAAGCGCTGGGCATACTTGGCGATTTCGGGACGCTTGGTAGCATTGAGGTAATCAGCCATACGGCTGTTCCACGGGAAGAGAGAAGTCGTAGCGCCAATTTCAGCACCCATGTTGCAAATAGTGGCCATACCCGTGCAAGAGAGAGACTCGAGGCCAGGACCCTTATATTCAACGATAGCACCAGTGCCGCCCTTGACAGTCAAGATGCCTGCAACCTTGAGGATGACATCTGAGGAAACACATTAGGACTTGGAGTTGGCGGAAGAGAGAAAGAACACTCACCCTTGGGAGTAGTCCACCCGCTGATTTTGCCCGTGAGGTTCACACCAATAACCTTAGGGCACTTAAGCTCCCAAGGAATGTCCGCCATAACATCCACAGCATCCGCACCACCAACACCGCAAGCAATCATACCAAGACCGCCCGCATTCGGTGTGTGTGAGTCCGTACCGATCATAAGTCCACCGGGGAATGCATAGTTCTCCAAAATGATTTGGTGGATGATGCCAGAACCAGGTTTCCAGAAACCAAGACCGTACTGAGGAGATATATTAGACTGATGGCGGCCTTAGAGCGGGCTGAAACGGACCTTTGCGGTAGCGGTTGCCAAGAAGTCATATACCTCCTTGTTAATCTCAATAGCCCGAGCCAAATCCTTAACACCTCCAACCTGCGCCTCGATAAGGTGGTCACAATGCACGGTAGTAGGCACAGCAGCCGTATCCATACCGGCAGACATGAATTGCATAAGGGCCATCTAAGGTTATTACGTCAGTTTCGAAAATCGAAGGTATGATGTAACTGCAATGCATTCACCTGCGCAGTCGCATCCTGGCATGCAACTCGCTATTCAAGAAAACACGTCAGAAAAAGTGAACTTTATATAGTGCTGAGGCAAACGCACATCCGGTCGAAGCTTGAGGTAGCTGACTCCTCTCTCGATATCTTGACCGTGAGCGTCGTCAAGATGACCGTACAGAATCTTTTCTGATAACGTCAATGGGCGCCTCAGTCTTGAATAAAAAAAGGTCAGAAAAGGTGCCTGAGACTATATCAAAGTTCTCCTCGCCTTTCGCGAACAATCGCGAGGTTGTCCTCGATGCGCTGGTAGTTGATGTACGCGCCCTTTTCGAGCAAAGACATGGGCACTTTTGTTTCTCCAATGCGGGGTGCAACGGTGGCCATACCGGCTGCCATCCGCTGGAGTGCCCGCACTGCGTTAGCAGTCCTGTTTGAGAGGTTGAGCATCGTCGGCGACGATGATGAAGGAAGGAGGATGAAGGATGGATGGAGCTTTCCGGACCACCAGATCAACAAATTTATGCAATCCCCCACGTGAATCTGGGGCGTCGGAGTTTGATCTGGCCAATGAGAATCCCTGGTTTATGCCGAATTTCTTATCTAATCGTTGTTCCGGGGGCTGTAGAGGGTCATCCTCCTCCCGTTACCTGCCGTTTTCCGTCTCCGCACGGCTTCCACTTTATTCCATTCCTTGCATTCGAGCGGGCACCGAGTAATAAACACCGACGTAGAGTCTGCACTATTCCCTGCGAGCTATGTGTCGTTTATCTCGCCTTTCTACTCGGTTTCTGGACTTTGTAAAACGACTTGCCAACGACCGCCTCCGTTAGGCACCCCCGCCTTCCGGGCCCTCCGAGGCGAAATTGCGTCAAAACATCAAACTGAAATTTTCTCTGATTCCAATTTCCCTTTCCTTTTAAGTAACCGTCCTCGCCTTCGTCCGAACGCGTCCGTCGAAAGACGACTGGCCTTGAGGACGTTGACAGCGAGAGGGGGGATATCTATTTCCCTACTGTGACTTTATCCTCATCCTATTTCTGTCCCTGTCTTAGTCTTGACTCTTGTGGAACTTGACCCTGTTGCATTCCCCGCGATCTCTGTGTGCCTGACGCCCCACGTTTGATTTACGCGACCGAAGCTTATTTCAATCCAGTCTGTTCGATCACTAGCATAATTTGTCCTGTGGCTCATTCCAAGGATCGTCTGGCGATCGCGAAGTATTGTTGCTTGTCGAATGCTATTTAAGGCTTGGGTGCGGATTATTTCAAGACGAGCCCACAGAAAACGGTCACCGCTACACTGGTCTGGTCGTTGATTTGTTCGTCAAAACAAGCTTCTGAATCTGTAGAGGCCTTGCTCTAACGGGTGTCGGTTGCCATCAAGAGGGACCTTGGACTACGCATGTTCTACCTTTGCTTCCTAAATTTCTCGTTGAAGGCTATTAGCAACGATGCATTTCCAACCAACCCTTACTATTCTCCCCCCATAAAGGAAAGTGCGCCGCGTTCCTGTGGCTTTCCACCATCGAAACTAGGACGAAAGAATCGTTGAGCCACGACACAATCAACTCTCCTCAGTATACAATATATACTCGTATCTATATCCTGTTGAACACATCATTGGTTTCGAGCGGTGATCTTATATGGCGAACTGATAGTTCTCATAGGGACCGCATCAGTATAATGAACTCCTCCTCATTTACGACTTTGTTTTCTGTCAGAACTATGCTCTCCTCCGGCCTGAATACGTCCGAATTCCCCTACCCGACAATCGCCCTTATTTCAACTAACAAAGTCTCCATATCCTTCACAAGCGAGTTGCCCAAGCTAGCCTTCTCTACTTTCCTTGCCAACAACTTCGTGGCGCGTTCTTCTGCGTTCTCGAACTCCTTGTCATGTGAGGCTGGATTTCGGTTTTAAGACAATTCCTGCGAGGGGGTAAAGAAAACATACCAATAAGTGTTTCCTCATCTGCGTTCGGCGGCGGTACATGGAGATTGGCGAAGGATGCGCGTGCTGAGGATTGATGACGGTCTAGACGACGGCAAGGTTCAGTACATACGCATTTGATGCATGAGGAGATGAAATTCTCACATCTTTCAAGGAGATTTTCGATATCCCTTAAGACTATGTCAGAGGACTATATATCCTCGTCAGAATCTACGAAGATGAGAGAACATAAATCATACCTCAGAAGCTCGGATGTCACAAGCCTTTCCAACGTCTTGGATGAAACCATCTCTTCTCAACTCATCATGGCAGCTTGCTGCGACGAGAAGTCTCAGCGTGTCAATATACCCTTTGGCTTGAGGCAGTTCATCTTGCAAAGATGACCGTAGGATAATCGATGTCTGGTCAAAGAACACAGATATCTGCACAGAACGTAGTCAGGATGATATATCATAACAGGAATTCGAAGCTCACAGTTGTCAGGAAGTGCTCACACAGGAATCCCAAGGCTATTGTATGATCTGACAGCTTCTGGAGGTTATTTTCTTTCGTCCGCTGAGGTCAATCAGACGTTGTCATGACTCGAAAAGTGTGTGGCTATCATGAATGGACCTACATTTCGAGTTAATCTTTGGTCAAGTGCTTCGTTCGAGATCGATGCTAGCGTTTCGAGTTTGCGGTATTGTATGACTTCCACAGATCTCGCACGGGCAGCTGAAACACATCGCTGACTTTTGAACAAGGCCATCAACAAGGATCAGATCACGAAGCAGCAGTTGAAGCAACGAACAGTATAATTTTGGCCTCTTGATTAGATTCAACTCTGGCCGAGATAATTTGTTCGAGGCGGGAAATAACTTGTGAACCGAGTTCAACTTCGACCTTGGATATCTGTGAGAGACGAGAATGATACGCATGTATATTCTGGCCAAGTAAGAAAGTCGAACTTTTGCGCTGGTGGATGTGGTTGATTCCCCTTACCGTAAGTGTATCTCGAGTGTACGAAAAACGGGGTAGCTTTCGGAGTGGAGACAGCTCCTGAGAATGAAAGAGAGGGTCTGCGGATTCTGGAGACATATCCTATAGTGCGACCTCAGACTGACAGACTTTGAGAACAGCGCAGGACGCACCTGGAGATGTGGCGCTTTCGCTGATCGCCTACCGAGATAATAATTATGCCGAGCCGATGAGACCGAGTGTAGGAGACTTGATGTACCTACCTTAAGTCCTCCATCATCTTTGACATCTCCCTGAACCGTTGTATGCGGATCTTCTCCTTTTGTTCTAACACCCGCAACAATAGCGCGACGCGACGTTTGCTCTGTAATTTTACATTCATTTCGTCGATGTTTCGCTCTGGAAGATGGCTTCCATGAATTTATCATTTGACAAACACAAAAGACGTGTGAAACTTGCGAGTTTTTTCCAGTGACGTCTGCCGATCGACTAATTCTCTCCTGAAGACCTCAAATGTCTGTTGCGCGGCGTTCAAGGACGACTCGGATCGATCCACCGGAGAACGAGCAGCGTCGTCCGGTTGCTTCACATGTAGTCGAGACCGCACTTCTCGCAGCCTAATATCAAAGTCATGTTGATGCCCATCGAATAAAAATATAACGGTTCAAGCTCACTTATGTATTGCATGCCGACCGAGAGCCACTTGTCTCCTTCCTTTGAGATGTTCACTCATGAAACGTAGCGTATCAGCAAAGGGGCCACTATAAAGACGATTGAACTCCTCCTCTTCGATGGTTGGTGCACCAAGAAGATCAAGAGCAGCGTGGACTGTGGAGGGATCACTGGCACTTCTGGGTGATGGCCGGCCTGCATCTTGATTATGCGCTGCCTTTGCTTGCGGAATACGTGACTTCATTGTAGTATTTTTCAAGGTAAGGACCTGCTATTGAGGAGCTGGTGGCCGAATTGGACAGGTAGTGACACAGTGAGTACGCGACCGCCGACATGAAGGTTGAGCACGTGTCAGTGATCCGAGGGCCGAACAGTCGCTCTCCGAGTCGTTCAACTTCCCTCAAGTTTCAACCTCCCCAAATCCTGCCACGTCGCGCCCTATCTCACGCAACCTGTTCAACTTTACCATTGTCTCCGGTGCTTCCATTGATCATAGATGCGCAAACCTACTCTATCTATACTCTGGCGGTGCTTTTCATCTGGGTAACCGACTCCCTCAGAGTGCATAGCCTATGTTGATCTTGAGTCGTTACCATCTCACCTCACTCAACCACTCCCCCCAACCCTCATTTGCACTGGGTGTGATGTGTGCTTTATATGCGAAGAACACAAACACCCAATCATGCAATACGTTTCACCTACCCCACGATGCGTAGACATTGTTTGATCTCGCAGCGCCATGTTTAAATAATCAGCTCGGGCTTTTTTGACCCACAGTATACCAGTTCCACAGCTAGATATAAGCCCGTTTCTTTGTCGAAATAGCCCTGACCGAGTTGCCCCCTCCTGAGCAACATCCACCCCTCAGTCCAAGAACGCAGGATCAACTCAATGACAGCATATTTGTATCCTGCACCCGACGGCCCTGTATTAAGATACCCTAACACGCCAGAACCTTACATCGCTGCAGTTGTCGTGAGTGAACTTTTCTCGGTAGAGGTGGAAGTCATGTTTTAACGGCAAACGATGCACGACATTTAGTTTCAAACGTTCCTTTATGGTCGACTTCAAACGTTTTTTCACCGTTCTTCGATATGCTTATGTTGTCGCGCCACAGGCTTATACCTTGTACTCTTTTGCGGGAGCATCGTTGTGCTTGGTCGAAAACCTCGGCAACGCTGGGTACTACTTGCAACTACGATGATCATGTTCTCGATCGCAACAGCAGACATGGGCTATACATATTACTTGCTGTTCGGGAATCTCTTCAAGCAGGGGCTCACGTACGGCTCTCTTCGTCCGATTTACATCATGTATGTCACCAACAGGTGAGCCTTACGGATATTTTCTCCGTCAACTCTCACATTCATGATGTGCCTCCATCAGCGTCATCGCTGACTCGCTCTTAGTAAGTTGCCAAGTTGCCATCAGAATTGGCGTTTAAGGTACATGCTGTATTGACTACATATGTGTAGCTGTATCGATGCTACCTAGTCTGGGGCTCCAAAAGGCGGGCCGTAGTGGTTCCTGCCGTCCTCTTGATTCTAGCCACAGGTATAGACTTTCTATCTCATTATTTATGACCAACATCCCCCTTTAGGTTGCGGTTACACCTTTGAGGGGACTTCGCTTTCCCTTTCACGCTTCTCGTGGATAAATTTGAGTCTCACAGTCACGCTCAATGTCATTCTTACCTCAATGACCGGTAAGTTGCACCTCCCAGCCGCGGATTGCGGGAATTAACGAGCGGTTACAGTGGGGAGGATATGCTGGATTTTAAAAAGTGCTCGAGGCGTGTTCAGGGAGGACATGGCTCGACGATATCACAATTCCGTTGCTGTCATGTGAGTCTGGTCGATCCGCAAGTTCGTTACTGTATCACTGCCTCTACTAATGGGATTCTAGAATCGAGTCAGGAGTCATATACACTGTTTATGTATCGCTCGATCTTGTATTTCGGAATAACAGAACTGGAAATGTGAGCGCAGCTTGTAGACACCAGATTTTCTGACCTTACTAGCGTCTTCCGTGAAGGCGATTCTCGACGCGGGGCTCACACAAATCGTGGTCAGTGACATAATCTCACTCTGCCCCAAAGGATTAGCATCTGAATTGCCTTCCTAAATAGGGTATAATGCCTACTCTAATCATCGTACAAATTGGATTGGCAAATCCACCCCAACCCCACCACACAACTATGCCTGCACAGCACATCCAGGAACGTGAGGCTTCAAATACGATGTGCTTGAGTGAGATGTCGAAAACTAGCGTGGTTTGATTCCAGCTTATGGATCCCCCGTTTGTTTAATGAACTTACCTTACACTTGTGCCTAATCATGTAACCCTACATTGTCCAACGACTTACGCTATGCCATCTCCCTGATGCCTTGAGAAATCATCTCTCCTTACATTTCGAGAACAATAATCGTAACGATAGGTGGATGTGATTCCATAGTCTTGATGTATGTGATCTACAACAGTTCAAGCTGTCTGAGCGGATATGAGATCACTAAGGAATCCATTCCAGTCAGTGGGGAAGTTCTGATAGGCGATGGCGTTTGGGAAGTCGGTTATAAAACTTGCGCCGACTTTGATGACAGATGCGAGGTTCTCGACAATTTGCGATGGAATCTGAGTTGGCCCGGTGTGCAGAATCACAGCTTGTTTACGAGATGGTGAAGAGGGGCCAATGACAAGATCAGAGGCACTACATAGTATAGCCGCGTCAATCATGAGAAAGATGACGCATAAATGATACTGTAACTCACTCGAAGTCATTGTAAAAGCCTTCGAAGGTAACAATCAGATCCGAAATACCGTAGTACCCAGTGGTAGCCGGCACAGCTCCAGGATTGAAGACGATCTGGATCGCAGCATTGTCAGCCCGGAAAAACGTAATGATGCATCTTTGGAATGCTCACATAGCTCGTCCCAAAATCGGTGTGGACCCTGGTAGAGTATGTTTGATAAGTACTCAGCTGGTTTGCAGCGGTAGCAACCTCGTCGAAGAAAATTCCCTCGGGGCGATATGTCGTGGCCCACTGAGAGTACGTGTGGATATCGGTTGTCACGAGCGAACTGGTGCGACTACCATATCCAGTCGCTACGTAGCCTAAAAGTTTGACATTTCCACCAGCAGCAGCGCCGGTCGAGCGAAGAGTCGCGATGCACGCCTGATATGTGGTATCGGGCTGAGTCCCCGCAGCGCCTGGTCCGCTGGCAGGGTTGATTATTAGGTAGAACTGGAGGACCGTGTTGGTTCGAATACTGTGAAAGAAGATGAAGACATTTAGAGTTTAGCTCAAGTAACGGCTGAGTGGATTGGTCGACTTACGCCGAGATGAGAGGCGACCACGCAACGCAGTTGTCTCCGGGGTAGATATAGAGGGGGAATATGACCCCAGAGGGCAGAAGTGCGAGGGTACCGATACAAGCATTGAGCAATACTAGAAGCCAGAGGGCTGCAGTTCGCGGAGAGAGCATCAGTTCAACTTTTGATGTGGAATTTCGAGGTCTGGTGTTCTAGCAAACTGGAACAATCCTCGTTTATATAGACAATTTTGTGCGCGGCCTGGGCACAGTAAAATGGGGATGCAAAACATTCGAAGTCGTCAAGAGTCCATGTAGGTCATAGGTGCACATGCTCGTTTCCGATCTTTGATTCCAATTGCACGAGATGTTAGCAACATGGAGGAAGGAGTTGGGGACAAGCAAGCAAGCAACCATCTTCTCGGTATCATCAAACGCCGCAGCAAAACAATCCCAAATAACGCGATCGAGAAGTTGGACCGACTCTGACGCGTCTGTCACAACTCGGCCGGATCCAGAGCAGAAACAAGGTATTTGTGGCTCCGGGATGTCGGGCTTCGCAGGGGGATGAGTATTGACCTCGAAACTGTAGTGCAGCAGCCATTGGGAGTGGAAATTTTGACATGTCAAGATGTGGCAAATGGGGATTTCTTGCGTCAACGGGTTGCATGGTCAGACCCTGCACCATCTTGTCCACACAATACCCACTGTATGGGATATACTTTTATCACGAAGGAGCTGGGATGACGGAAAACAAGTAATAGAAATCGTCATGGATGAGTACAAGAGAATGTTGATTCCCACGTAACCTCCATGGGTTTGCAGCAGCGTATGGCTGATCGATCCAGAACAACACACCTATGATGCTTTGGGAGCTGCGGCATCCTATGAACAGACTTGCGGCTTTCGATGTTTTCGGCATGGTCAAGATGAAGTGTCTTGGGATCGGAACTGCTGAGACTGTTAGCAAAAATGAAGCCACGACCAGCGCGTGTCCAACTCGGGTCTGGTGGAGGCCGATTGGAGGTCCCGCTCATTCGCGTCAACAGGAATATAGAAACGAGAAATGTCAAGATAGCCACGAGACAGTTCAATGGACCACCTATCGTCAAGCGGAAATCCAAGGTGCCGCTTTGCTCAAGTACAAAGTACAACAAAACCTCTTTGCCGTGCTTTCACCAGTTCCTGTTAACATCGAAAAATGAATCCTTCAAATGGTGGCTGGTGAGCTGCACGTGAGGCGGTAGTTTTATGAAAGTGTCTATACTGGGATGCGCACCGCTCTCAGAGCCTTCCATTCCACGATGGCAACATCGTCGTCCCATAAACCACTCCCACGCCTTCAGGTGGCGGGTCCTGGAAATACAGTCATGACACCAAAAGCAACCGCAAACCCAACACAGGATAATCGCCCCGATCTCCCATTATCAGGCCCTAGCCAAACGGACACAAAATATGTCAACATGTTGCTGGCGTTGGACAGCATTCCGCGGTTACACAACATAATGGCGTCTTTCTTCACGTGGATCCTATTGGCCGGTTTCGTTCTCTTTCCAGGAACATTCACCAGCTTGCAGAATGTTGAGGCGGACATCTCGAGTGAAGTCGGAAGGCAGGTGCTGAAAGCTGTGACACATGTTCCACTGTGGGATCCTTTATAATTTTCGGTGGAAAATATGACTGACGGCCGTTTAGATTCGTCATCGCGTTCATTTGTTGCGGAATAGGTGCGGCGGGGATGCTTTATCTGTGGTGGAGATGGATGTACAATTACGTCTGGCTCGTGAACAGAATATTCCTGTGCGTGCATTGTCAGTCAGTGTTTCGTGGAGCTCACCTTCTTTTCATAACGCTAGCCCGGGTGTCTTGAATTCACTAGCTGGCTTGATCTCGACAATCGCAAACATATACGGAGTCCAGCATGGCGAATTCTCAACAACAAGTAAAACCACCATCATTGTCACGGGTGTATCGACGTTCATATGTGGGGTTGCAACATTATATTATAGTCTGTGGAAGATCAGAAGGGTGAAGAAGAGACATGACCAGGAAATTGGAAAGGAAAGAGCCGGGAGACATGGTGAAGGATTTGTTGAGAAGATGGAGAGAAAGGCAAAAGAGAGGGAAACCGAACCTGGCACGATATTTGGATGATGATGGGATGAGAGCTCCACTGGACTTAGTCACTTGAGCGAGATCGATATGCCTTTCGTCCCTTGAATTTTACAAAACATGAGGGTGATAAGCTCATGCCGCGTTTACCGTGCAGCGCATGTCTACTATCGAAAATCGTCGCAGTGGTGAGAGGCAGACTCAAAAACAAGCGTGGGAGACTCGAACTACATAAATCAAGACATCACTACCGTTGCCGCACCACTGTCTTAAGCGCTCAACGTCCGACATCCAACGTTCAACACTCGTGATTTGACGGTATCGTGCATCGTGTCTTCATGATTCGGAGTCGAAGTGAACAATCCCTCCAGCCTCCCTCTCGGCCTTAAGTATTTGACATAAAGACAGGCTTAACGACGGAATATCTCATATGTCGACGAAGGTGGCTTGTATTCGCAGGCTTTTCAGTTTTTCAACCTTCAACCTCTAGGAAGGATAATGGCATGAGACGTTTCATCTTAACAGATCGCAGTTACTGCGCAGCTCCCGATGCCGCAATGTCCGGGGTATTTTGGATATATTTGAGTGTCCTACAGCATTTCCTGTAATGGCACGCGTGGAATCTGACTTCGCTTGTCATCTGTCTGATTCTGGTTCGCCGATAATCGCAGCCTCCTTCGGTTACCGGGTCTCTTGTATAAAGGCTCGCCACGGCCTTAATTCCTGACATTGATCAGCGATGTTTTTGCGACGTCTTCCAAGTCGACTTCCACTATGTCTGTTATACGCCTCGGTTGGCATGTTCCAACTCGCCTTGTCCCAAGCTACTCTGAGCCCTATCCTTAATGACGAGACTGGTGCTTTCATCAACCAGGTCCTTACAGAGTGGGGATCCCCTGGTGGAGCTGGTATTGCCGTCGTACGGCGAGACGCTCAAGGCACGTGGAATGTGGAGACCAAAGGCTATGGCATTGCGACGGCAAACGGAAGCAAAATCACGGAAAACTCACTCTTCGGAATTGGTTCTAACTCAAAGGTACAGTACGCATCAAGTCGATGCAAGTCAATCAACGAAAGGTCACGTCCATAACCTACAGCTCTTCGACATATTTGCCACTGGACTTCTCATCAACAATGCGAGCATCTCACCTCGCCTCTCTTGGGATTCCAAGATTGCTTCCATTGTTCCTGGCTGGCATTTGCGGGACTCGACTGCTACCAAAGATGCGACGATCGTTGATCTCATGAGCCATCGCACAGGCTTACCTCGTCATGACCCCAGTCTCAGGCTGTCAGATGATGTACCGAGCATGGTTGGTTTTCATTTTGTCCTTGTGTTCGTGTCGTATCAATATAAAACCTTTTCTGCATAGATCAAGAAATTGCAGTCTCAGCGACCGTCTGCTGAATTTCGCGAGGTCTACCAATACAATAATCTCATGTATATTGTCTTGTCCTATTTGCCTCCCCTTCTCCTCCCTGCCAAGACGCCTTTTGCACGATATGTCAAAGAGCACATCTTCGATCCTTTGGGCATGGTATCCACCACTTATGCATACGACCGAGCGAACAAGAGCGGACAACTCGCTGACGGAATGGCGCGACGTGGGTTTAATGTCACTGAAAATCCCTTTGGCGGGATTCCCGCGGCGATCCCGTTTTGGTGGCCAGCTGATGAGGACGGAAATGGTGAATACGCTCTACTGACTCGCCATTATTTTTGGCTGATGCAACTGACAGCATCGTCTGGGCCTGGTGGTGTCATTAGCAGCGCAGTGGACATGGTAATTTTACACCTCTTTCGCTCTGTCATATTTGACCATGGCTTTTCGTCAGGCTACGTGGCTCCAAACACTCTTGCTCCGGGGCGTAAAACCAGAGACAAACCAATCGGTTATTCCTGCCAACGTGGTACAGAGGGCTGCGACAGGAATAACTGTTGTAGCTGGTGCAGCGTAGGTCCTCACTTCCCAGCTGCTTACATTCCAACGATCTCACATTTTGCCATACTATGATTAGGCAATTCCCGGAACTTTCTCCCCTCGTTTACGGTGCGGGACAAGAGTTGGGCACTTATCGTGGTCATGGTGCGTATGTTTTCTTTCACAATGGCTGCAAAGGCTTCAATTAACCTCATTTTCGAACAGAAATAATTGAACATGGAGGGTCTGTTCCAGGTCTGATTCCTGTTTTGCATATTAGCATTGCAACATCCTCAGACGGAGCCAGGTTACAATTCTGTGATCGCGCGACTTCCATTCAACAACCTGGGTGTTGCAGTGCTCACAAATGACAACGAATATGGCGGTGTTATCTCAGAAATTATCAGGTATCGGCTCTTGGATGTGTCCCTCGGATTGGAGCCAGTTGATTGGAACAGCAGGTGCATATGTTTCGTCTTAACTGTCTCTTGTCAAGTCCAACATTCACTTATAGGTACCATGCCATAGCATCATCACCGCGGCCTCCTGCTGCCCAGCGTCCACAAAACGCGTCCCCGCCAACCGTAAATTTTACAAGGTTGGCTGGGACCTACGATAATGCTGGATATGGTGGATTCGAACTCTGTCTGATATCCCCCAAAAGCCCAGTCGCGTCCACGACCTGCAAAGCTTTGGCTTCAAATGTATCCACTATACTTCCTGGTGCGGTCAAACTGAACTTACCCACTCTACTCGGAAAATATGACAGTCCGGACCTGGAATACATCAGACTCACCCATTACAATGGAAATATATTCAATGTCAGTGGATTGAGCAGCTATGTGAGTTCTTCCATTTTTTAAGCGACTAATGTTATCTGACCCTCCTTGTAGCCCACTAACAATGCTTCTGAGCCTTTCTGGACATACGGAGACTCGGATTTAAGAACTGGTATCACTGCAGAGATTGGTGTTGACCGGGGCCGAATTGGGTTTGGGTTGAGGGGTGCCTGGGGTGCAGGGGCTGGTATCCCGAGCCCCCAAGGCATGACTGCGCGCGATCGCGGGGAGGTCTGGTTCGAGAAGGTTTGAGCTTCCAGTCACTAACATGCTGCGATGCGTTGTCTATGCGATTGTGGCGGAATTATCTACTTCCCTCCTCTCACACATAATTGAGATGTAAAATTCCTTCCCTGTAATACGCCAGCACTCAGCCAGAGCGATCGAGGCAGCATGCCGATACCTTGTAGCAGAATATCATCTGAATGAAACCTGAGCTGAAAGTTTGAGGAGTCTGGAGCGTTTTCGACACGAAAGTTTCTCACGGCCGAAATTTCTTCTTCCACTCACTGTTCACTCGAGCTCTCTCCGACCATTGCCTTGGGCACTCAACTATACGCCCGGGCAAAATAGCACTTTACATCAGGTCACCGTTTCTTAGTGGGATCTTAGGAAATGCGTGATGCTGGCATTTTCAGCATTAAGAGGGCTCTTCCTCGGATGGTGAGCACTGACAGCAATTCACAGTTAATGAGACTAATTCATTATTCAGAGTTGGTCGCCTAAAAACTTGTTCAACCTGTACGCTCGTACAGTCGGCGAAAGACGCCGCGAAATTACCTTCCGAAGTGCCAATTCTACCCTCTTTCAACAGCGCTGGAAGTCAAAGGCCGTGGTACGCGCATACCATGGTGACTTCATCAATGAGAAGATATTCAAACGCTGGTATCTGCCTGAAACTCTACCCGATGTACGGCCACGTCGAAAGGTGCTTGGAGACGATAAGGCTTCGCTGGAAGAGTTCGCGTTGCGGAGAAAAAAGGAACAGGACTTAGCGAGGGAGGAGGAGAAGAAAGGCATGGCGCCTGTTGGAAGTTTGATGTTTTCAGAGGTCGAGAGGCGGATAGATGTGTTCTTGTTCAGATGCTGCTTTGCACATAGTGTGTATGAGGCGCGTCGACTGGTGATTCACGGGGATGTTCTTCTCAATGGGAAGAAGGTGCGCGTCATTGTCCTCCAGCGGTGTTATATTTCTCACTGCCTCTCTCCTCCCTTTGCAGCATCAAAACTCGAACACACGGCTAGCACCAGGAGATATGGTGTCGGTGAATCCAAACGCTATTCGCTTTTTCAAGCCTCCGAATGGGGAATTTGATGATGTCAACGGCTACAACGAGAAACTTGCTGCAGCCAACAGGGAGCTTGAAAGTAATTTGCAAGCGCAGAAGGCCAGAAAGGGTGCGGCCGAAGCCGCACCGCCCAGTGATGCACCGACACCCGCTGAACAGGCGCTTCTTGATGCGGCTGCATCTGCGAAGGAGTCTACTTCAAGCGAGACCACGGCGGCTGCAGAGGATGCTCCCGCTAAAGACACCAAGGATGTTGTTGAAGCCACTTCCGAGCCAAGCGCGACTGAAGTTACGAAGCCTGATATTGGTCTGACCCCCTTCTACCTCCCGCCATATGCTTCTCCCTGGTTATTCATTCCTGCATATATTGAGCCCTCATTCGCCACCTGTTCAGCCATCTATGTCCGCCATCCCACTGCGCGTCCTGGATACTCCGAGATCCCCACGCCCTACGACGCGGACGGCGAGGTCGTGCGTTTTGCATGGGAGTGGTACGTGCAGAGGCGTCCACGTGTGAGGACGAAGGCGCAGCTTGCGCGTATGCCAGAGGATCGCGCGTTGGCCCAGCTGGATGTTGATGAGGGGAGGAGGAGGTTGAGGAAGGATATTCTGAAGATTAAAGCTGCACGGAGTCGCATTTGATTAGTTTAATGATAATATTACTGCACATCACTCTCCCGACCACTCGAACGAGGTTTTGGTTTTAGGAAGCGTTACCAACATGACTTGGTCGGCTGGCGCTCTGACAAGTTACAACGTTACTTGAACTTCTTCCCCTTATGACCGTGGGAATCGTTGAATATCTCCCAAGCTTGTGGCATCACTTTCTGGCTTGCTCACTGTCGTGCACGATGACCACCACTATAATAACCAAGCTTCCCCCACCTAAGCCCGACCATTCTGCTACTCGGCCACCTAAGTCCGAGATTGGCAAGTTCTTCTGGCGTCGGAGGATGTGGTTCGAGTCGACGTTTGTGCTCTCCATGCTCGAGCCATGGGAGAAGATACTTCTCTGTTCGTCTTTTCCTGCATTTCTAGCTCTCTAGCACACTCACACTGAATCATCTCGCGTTTAACCACTGTTTCATCTCAATTTTAGTGACAATCTTTGCTGTGACGTTCATCCTAGTCATGACGGGACTCGTCAAATACCTCCCACACCACCTCCTGCTCATGCAACGACGCGCCGTGTATTACCTGTGGGGACAAGAGGGCGACGAGCGACTGCTGTGGCAGTGGCTTGGGCTTGGAGCAGGTGCCGGCGCTGAATCGAATGGGCTGCATAAGGAGCTGTAAAACGCTGCATTCATCGTACCCCTCCGACTAACATTGATCCCGAATTGCCGCGGGAGGAAGGATCATCGCACTTAAGTGAGTTCTTGCTGCTTCGGGACAAGAAGGGGACTGACAGTTGGAGTGTTCAGTGTTTGCTATATAGAGCATCTATACTATACCATTTAATTGTTGGATTTCGCGTTTCTTCGAACCATCCGTCGATTTCGATGTCTAATTCAGGACCTGAGTACATGTCCGGGGGATCAAGAACACACGGAATCCAAGGCGCGTTCCAACGCCCCCGTCGTTGTCCGCATGACTACCATGCATATAACGGACTTTGGTTGAAGCATATGCAGCGGTTGCCGTTTCTTTCAGTCTCTGGCTCACCAATAAGGATAACAATAATGATAAGAATCTTCAAGTCGTTCTCAAGGTTACCTGCTGGCCGGATCCTTTCCCTCCCTTCCCTTTTTGTTCCAAACTTGCAGAATTATTTCCCGGTGGAGAAGAATTCTAGGTGCAGTCTTGATCCTCTTCTCTGTACGCTGGCATTCTCTTTCTGTCTCTGGGCTCAAGATATGAATTGTAAACTCACGAAGGACGAAGTCAAAATCTATACGGAAAAGCTTCTATATTGAGATTCTTTCAGTATCGAGGCTTTCCCGATATATATATCGGTGCCGCGGGCTGTAATTGTACATGTATGCTTACACGATTGTTGATGAGGGAGGATCCTATGTATGAAGGGGTGCTGGGTCGCGGTAGTCTAGATGAAAGGAGGGCGTGAGGCCACAGAGGGATTGCGTGGAATGTGGGGGCAAGAAAGGGCGTGCAGTACTCTACATTATACAAGATCGAGCAAAGAAATAAGCTAGCAGAATAAATGAAAGATGAAGATAAATGCATTAGGAAGGGCAGCCAGCTACCATCCGAACACCCTGAAGATCGCGAAAAATAGCATGTCAGGACGGTGGATAGAGAAATGAAGGGAGATCGGACGTACTCTTCGTGAATCTCAATGCCACCAACTTGATCCCTCCTCATGGGATCCACGGCGCCTACAGCGTTGCTAACATCGTCACCGAGTGTCACTGGGCCACATACGCCAACCAGCATCCCCGTGATGGGCTGCGAGTCCTTCGGACCGCCACCGAGGCACACCGTGCGGCTGATTGCTGCCTCAAGCACCTTCGTCACACGCGGGCGACCCGGCGACAGTGTGAGCCCGGGTTGAGGGGGGGCTGTGGGAGTCTTGCCTGAGAGCGGTGCACGGGTGTAGTGGATTGAGATGTGGACGGGAGTATAGATGCTTTCCTGGATCATGGAAACGAAGAGCGGGAGAAGTGGGTTGACACATTCTGAGGGGGACAGTTAGTACGGTTTAGAGCGAGTATTTAGGAATAAAGACAAACCTGCATCGGGGACTACCCAGATCAGCTCGATAACTTTGACGCGGCTCCGGCCTTTCAGGTCTTTCTTGATGAGGTCTTGAACGACTGAGAGCGCAAAGGTGATGCCACTGCCACCAACAATGAAGACTGCCGCCGAGTAGCTGGCGAAGATTGCATGGCCAGGTCCACCTTGCGAAATCGTGTGAAGTCAGTCTATCGTCGCGGAAGGAGGGACAGAGAGCACTGGGATACTGACCATACGGACCCTCGACCACGACCTTGATATTCCGCCCGAAGCCAGCCTCTGTGTAACCACCTGCCTTGGCCATTTCATACAACCTGCTTGTGAATCCTCCATCCTTCCGGGCCATGAGGACAAGACCTTCCTGACCGCCACTGGTGCTGGCGATGGTGAAGGGGTGAACTTCCGTCCAACCCAACCAGCCGAGGCCAAACGAAAGGACGCGCAGACGCACATGCTGCCCAGCACGCCAGCCCCCGTTGATGTTCGGTAGTTCGATACGTGTGGTCTCAAGCTCGGGCAAGGGGCGAATAGTGGCAGTGGAGACACGGGTCTTGATCATACGGTGAATGTAGTCCAGGCCGTAGAGCCCAATGCAAGCTGCAAGCCAGGGAATCATTGCCGGTTTGTGCAGCCAGAACTGTTAAGAAAGTACTGTGGTCAACGGTGGCATGATTTGGGGTTTGAGGGGAATGCTTACTCCGACCATCGTGACTACCATGCCAGCTACATGTGTAGCGATGAAGAGGTTGTAGGCCTTGCGCCGGACGAACGAAGTCGAGAAGATGACCATTAGGTCAAGCGCAACGAGCGCAACGAGGCCCCAAGTGGCGAAGGGGAGCTTGATCGATTTGGTGAACTTTCCGTTCAATGTCCACTTGTAGACTGCGAAATATTGGAATGGTAAGCATTCAGAGCGGGTGGCAACGGGATATACATACAGTAGCCCAAGCTATGGACATTGACGGCAATCACAACCAGTCGCCCAATGAAGCGATGAAGATAGTTCAGCTGGAATACAAAAACGTGAGTTTCACTAATAGACATATGAGTGCCTGCCTCTCACCTTCTCGTAAGTGAACCCCAGCAACATACTCAATATGTTGTTCTTCGATGCGAGGGCAAATACGAAGGGAAGTTGGGCAACAGCAACCCACCCTGTGCGGACGGGATCCGTGAATGGACTCGACTTGTAGAAGCCAGCGTAGATCATTGTGCAGAAGTAAAGGGCCATGATGACACCCTGAGCCAGCGAAAAGCCAGGGGAAATTCTGAGGCGTTGAATGCGGGCCAAAGGTCTCAGGAAGCGAGGACATGTCGCAATGTGTGGGGGATATGATACGTCCTGGGGAGCCCTTCCATCGAAAGCCCGCTTCTTCTGGTGTAAGTAAAGAGTGTGAGAGTCGTCGGTAAAGTTCTCCTTCGTCTCCCTGGCATATCCCGGGAACGAGCGATCGACGTTCGAGGAGGAGGACTTCGTTGTGCCTGATCTGGTGATGGACGTGGCATTCTGGTTTGAAGTACGCCAGAACAAATGCCCGTTAGACCACTCTGAGGCTCGCCAGAAACGGGCAAAGGCACGGGGGAATCGAAGGAGGATTAGGAGACCGACGGTGGCGAGGACGAAAAGAGTGACATGGAAGACGAGGACTTGGGGATCGATCTCTCCAGAGACGGACATGTTAGAAAAAGTAGAAAAGCGGCTCAGCCCAGGGACCCAAGATAGCGAGATTTATATAGGGTCGGGAGGTGGTTGAAGCAAGGGCTGGACCGGCAGTGGCATGGTTCTATAATTGACTCTTTATTAGTCGTCCGTTGCAGGTTGGCTGAAGTCTCTTACCCGCACACACGAGTTCGACGCGAGGCCATCGATCATCGATCGTTCCCGAACAGGCAACTACAAACGCCGATTCCTTTTTTTCCCTTGCAATTTTTTTTGTTCATTTGCCAATTTCCTGTTTAGAGGGCGAGCAAATGCTGCGGTCCCGCAGCCCGCTGTACCGCAACCATTTTCCGCTTTAGTAAGACCCCATTTCTTCCGCCTTGTCGGCAGATTATCTTGGCACTTGCGTAAAAAGGCCGCGGCGGAGACATAACCTTTCTCACGAAGACCATTGGAAACAAACTTCTGACTTCTCCTGAGTGAGGTTCCACATCCGAGGGTTGAAAGACTCTCAAGGCGCGGAAAGGATCTTTGTGCCCTCGATGAAGTCAATGTAAGGTTGACAGTGAGCAAATTTAAAGTCCAGTGAGAGTTGCGAGTCGGAATTTGGGGGTAGAGCGGATGTCCGGAATAGAAACAAAATCCTTTGTTGGTTCTCGGTCGTCCGTGTAAGGACAATGGGGGGGGATGGGCAAAAAAAAAACAAGGCGGCTACGACGTGAGTGTTATTTGGTCTAGAAGTCGTTGCCAACTGATCACGCGTTTTGATCCATGATCATGATCAGTGCACAGTCACTGAGTCAGGCACCCAGTGGCTTCAGGCACTTCCTACATACCACCAATAACAATAACAATAACCGGATGCCTATCTATCTATGTATCTATCTGGTCTCATCAGGTCTCATCTGTAAAGTGTAATCTTCGAGGCTTTTATTATTTTGGATTCAACTCAGGATGAAATCGACCAGGTTACCACTCACAAAGAGCGACTAGGACGACGTAGCATACCTGACGTAGGGTAGGCAACGAAGGCAACGAATTCAAAAACACTCGTCTTTTCTATCTTGATTCTTAGCAGTTCTTAGCGCTTGTGATAAAAGCGGCAGCCGCACGTGGTCGCTTTCATGTTCTCTCCTGGATGTCTCTCTCTGAGGAGATCGCCCAACTTCGAAAGAAGGAATGGGTCGACTTGCATGGTCTAATCTCCTGCGCAAATATTCACCTCTCGACCGCCGGACCATGCATGTCCATCTCTCTTCTCGGCCGGGGCAGCTTCGACCACGTGTACAAGCTCGTCTTCACCGATGGCACGCAGATTGCCGCCAGCGTCTTCAACTATGACGGCGAAGACTTCAACCCCCAGGCAAAGCGCTCCAAGATCGAGACGATGCGATTTGTGCGCGAGTCGGGGTTGTATCCGGATATTCCAGTGCCGAGGGCGTGTGCTTTCGATACGACGTTCGACAATCCTGCGGGTGCCCCGTATATACTTATGGACGTTCTTCAGGGGCAAACGTTGGACGACTCAAGGGATGGCAACGTTCTGCGTGGGCTGGACACGCTGCGCCCCAAGCAGCAATTTTCCATTGTCAAGTCACTCGCCAAACTCCAGGCGTCGCTTTCCAAACCCCTGCCTTATGACGCGGTAGGCAGCATCACGACTGCCACGCAAGGTGACTATGTCGTCGGTCCGCTCGTGATACTAACCCAGCAATGTCTCGGTGGTCTATTCAAGCTCATTCAAGACCTCTGGCGTAATCAGTTCGAACATTTAATCGTTCACGCAATGACAATGACAATGACGCCCTCCAAGAATGGAGTAACAACGAGAAGGATGACCTCTCTCAAGACATGACTGAGACTCGCAGGCGGGCAGGAAGGGACGCTCATCATCGCACCGAACGTTTAGAAAGGGCATGTGGAGGTGCTGGTGCGTAATTTGGGCGCTCGCGAAGAGGAATGGCACAAAGACGAGTCTGAAAGAGACGAATTTACAAACACTCTTCATTGAGTACGACGTTTACAACCGACTGCAGGCATACCGCATTGCTACATAATCGGTAGAAACAGAATATGGTCAATTGATTGATCGATGGAATTCCTGCTCAGGCCGTTGGAGTGAGCTTCTGCCGCTTCGTCTCACCTCTGTCACGTCGGACGCAACGCAACCGACCTTCTTCCTCCTCGAACGTTGGTTCTCCTTAGGATAACGGACAACTAAATCGCTTGCTTCAGCCCGACTTGGAGGATACATCGCAGTAATCTTCGCGGTATCAGCTCCAGGCTTTCTCAGCTCTTTCCCTTTTGTTTCTGCGGGACAAGGATGGCGGCAAAGGGCCTATGTTCTTCCTGGTTGTTTAGCTACCTTGAGCTGGTGCTGCGCAATTCCGTGGTGTCGGCCAGCCGATAATCGTTGTCCTTCCAAAGGCATTGTACTTTTCCATTCTTTGTGGTTAATGAGGGTCGATGTACTCGTACAGGTGGAAACCGGCTGCTTTAGCATTTTCTGTCAATGGTGGTTGCTGAGCTCGACCATTTTCAGTAGCATTTGAGGCTTGAATTCAGACGGTGGATACCAGGTCGCCTTACATTATCTTTCGTGACGCGGTTCAGAGACATAAACACCGGGGGATGTGTAGGTGCATGTGAGTCAGGACTGGGGCTATCGAACCCAAATCGAACCCAAATCGAAGTGGCTCGACGCAAAGCCCATTGTCAAGGTGAACACCTGATTCACATCCAAATATCTATATCATTATAACGGTCGTTATCATACAAAGTCTAGAGCTCGAGGCACAAAAGAAGTCTATGGGTGGTAATAAAAGAAATTTCGATAAAAACAGCTCAAAAAGTGGGAAAGAAAGCATCGGAGGGCCGACTCATCCAAAAACATGCCACTCGCTGCATCACATTCTACTCTCGGCTGAAATCACTACAATGGGTGGTCAGCCTGGAAGAACTTTTTGGGTTTTCGACGACGAGGGACGTACCGGCCGAAGAACTTGACCTTGAGCCAGTCTGATGCAACCAGCGTGCGGTTGCGGAGCGAGAACAGGGTGCTGAGGTATGCACTTCTCCAGAACAGATATGTCGCAACACCTCCGCTGGCGAACTAGGACAAGCCACTCAGTCTTAATCAAAATCACAGAACAATCTGGGGACGCACATTTCCGTTCATGAACGGCAAGTCAGCGATAGCCTTCTCCGAACCGATATACCTATCCGCCCGATGAAGGTCAACTTCAGACTATTGAGAAGATAATCGAAGAAACGGGACACGCACGCCAAAGATCCCTGGTGAGTATAATGGAAGGGCCGCAGCTTCACTTTTGCCATCTGCTTCTCCGTTGCCGACACATCCTCCAAGAGCTTCTTCTTCTCTTCCTCGTCCGCGCTACTTTCAATAGTTGCCTCAAGGGAATCAAGCTTCTTCTCAAGTGCATCCTTCTTCGCTATCTGGACCAGCATACGCGCAAGGTATGCGCCCTCCTGAGCGGCGACCTGCGCAGTGGGGGCGTAGGAGGTAGCGGAGCAGTCACCAAGTGCGAAGATGGTACCGTCGGTACCCTTCATACGGAGGTAGTCTGAAAATAGGGTTCGTGAGTTGTCCCCGTAATTGTGAGAGTGGGGAAGGCTTTACCGTCGACGGTGATTCCGCGTCTGTTCTTCTGTTCTTCAGGAAGCTTGGCCATGAGATCCGCCGTGACCTTGCGACCCTTGTTTCCCTGAATGCGGTAACGAAAAACTTGGTTAGTGACAAGCTACTGATCTGCTGTGAAGATGAAGACTTACCCCGGCCCAGACAACGAGTCCACAAGGCAATTCCTTCATCGTTTTATCAGGCATCTGGAGTACAACGCTCCCGTCCTTGACCTAATTCCGATTGATATGTTCGAGCATTCTCGCTGCCTATGTGGGGACGGACATACCTCTTTCACCATGGTTTTCGTCATGATATCGATTTTGCTCTCCTTGAAAGTCGATTCGGTGTACTCGATAAGCTGTTTGCTGAAAGTGGGAAGTACAGAGGGGAGAGCTTCGACAAGCGTGATGCGTATCTTGCTTGCAAGTTCCGGGTACCATGATTTGAGGTCATCCTGAATGCAAGTCTAAGTACCTGAGCGGACTTTGATGAAATGGTGGGTAACAAACCTCGAGGAAATCATGTAATTCGCCACTAGAAGTAACATAGATATTCAGTATATCCCAAATGTGCTGTATGGTGTTGAACCTGACCTTAGTTCGATACCAGTTGGACCACCGCCCACTACGACCTATGATGAAAATCACCGCCTCAGAAAGATGTTCATAAATAAAATGCAAGGCAACATACGAAATGAAGGAGACGGTTGATCTCCTCTTCTGATTGACCGGGGAATGCAGCGGTTTCAATACCTTGTATTCAGAAACCATCAGATAATTAGCCATATGCTAGTTGCAGGGCACTCACAATCCATGAATTTCTTTTGCATCCGTTCCGCATCACTCAACTCCTTCATGAAGCAGGCATGTTCTTGGACGCCAGGAATACCAAAAGTCTGAACCTCTGCGCCAACCGCAACCACGAGATAATCGAACGGAATGGTTTTCAAGGAAACCTGTCCCTTGATTTCCGAGCTGTCTGAACGTGATCGATGTCATCATATGTGAGGAGCAGAATGTGATGCTAAATAGACCTCTGAAAGTGACGGTTTTGTTGACCGGCTAGCAAGAAATTAAGTCAGATGTGCACGGGTTGCGGACGGAACGCCGCCTACATCAATTTCCTCCGCGTCCGCTTCAATTACCGTAACGACGCGCTTTTTGTGACGGGTAATGTATCGTGTCGATTGTATGATTGAACGAGAAGTGACAGTACCGGCAGCCACACTGGGCAGCAACGGAGTGAAGAGGAAAAAGTTCTTGGGACTAATGACGAACTATGCAGATGGTTGAGAGAAATGCCAAGAATTAACAAGGAGAGGTAACATACAACGTTGTATTCGGTGGTGTCAATCGTCTTCAACAAGCTCGTTGCACCCCAACCACTTCCCAAGACTACTAGAGTCTTTTTCGACGAGTCGAACGGCAACTGGTTACCTGGATGACGATCGCGTTGGGAGATGTAATAGAACGCTCCAAGCCCGCCAAAGGTTGTAATCAGTGTTGCCCGACCCAGCATTTGTAGGAAATTCCTCCATTTCGATTGCTTTGGGGGGAAGGAGGAGTTATCTGGCCAGGATATTAGTCAACGCGACCTTTGAGGAGACGGAGGCAAAGTACTGTTGTACTGGGCTCGATGGAAGGTTGAGAAGCAAGAGTTCTCGTGACCAGGAGGCTCTTGTGACCGTTGTGTGCCGACCGGGGCAAAGATCTGGCGTGTGCCAAAGACCTCGACAAGATCCGAGTCGCTGTGAAAGAAAATGATGAGCTCTAGACCGACGACCTTGGCACCCTGGGAAGACTGACCTCTCCGGTTGAGCTGCATAGTAAAGAAAAGAAAAGGAAGTAAAAGTGGAGGGAAAGGTTATGGAAGAAGAAGGTATGAAAGTTTTTACGGCGTTTTTTGCCTCGTAAATTTGGAGCCCTTATGCGAATCGGAAGAGTCGGAACCCGAGTCGCACTTATACAGCGTTCGTCACCGTTTCATTGTGAAAGTATTGATATTCGCACGTGGCAGACTCGTTTTGGGTCCGATCGTACAGGTCAACGGTGATTCGCTGTCTTCCGCCTCCGTCAATGTCGAGGTTACGGAGGTACGTCCTGGCTGAATGGTTCAAACTTGAATGCCATTCCGCCCTGCTTTATCACAAGCTCTGTAGAGCCTTGTAGAGACAGTTCTGGAGAGTTGAGAGATGTTGACATGTCTACCGTACGTCCCGAATTATCCGTTTGATATCCAATCAAATCCCCTGTATGTGGTGATAAGAGCAGCCAATCACGGACCTTTGAGTTGGCGGCACGTTTTTTCAGTTGAACTTGAACCCACTCCCGCATCGCATTGCATTGGGCCAGCCAAGGTCAGAACCTAGTCAAAACTCACTGAGACTAATTTCTAGCTCGTTTGTCGACGTCAAGTTGCAATTCTGTAATCACGACCATTTTTCAGTCGACGCTGGTCGGCCTGAGCCGCAAGGTTTTCAACCTCTTTGCACAAGGTGAACGGGATAATCAGTTTTATGGTGGAGGACACTTCAAGTTGTTTAAACAGGCAGGCCCCAATTTGTATCTTGGCCAGTGTACAGGTAGACTCGATCCAGTCCCTATATACATACTTACTTACCTGGCCACAACATTTGAAGACAATCATTCAACTGGCGGCTGATGTGACTTGATTGACTGTCTCAGATGGTTCGAGCGTCCAGTAAGCATTAGTTTGAGTCTAGTAAAACTACGCTGGTACTGAGTCTTGGCAACAGACTGTCTTGATCTACATATACGAGTCCGAGTGTCCCTCGGATGTATTGAGTCTGAGCTCTCCCCACTTGCTCACCACTGCCAGCTTCGATACGTGCTGGACCACCCCACATGCGGCATGAGCCTGCCAACCCTCAAATTTCGTAAAGCCCAAGGGACGAAAGGCGTATCGATATCGCTCAAGTGACCGGAACTCTCTTCCAGATTCAGGATCCCTCTCTTTAACCTTTACTCTCCATCTTCTCAACAAATCCTTGGCCATGTCTCCCGGCTCTTTCCTTTCCGATTTCCTGATCATGTCTCTTCTTCACCCTTCTGATCTTCCACAGGCTGTCATATAATGTTATAATCCCACATTTGCAAGTTGATACAGTCAATGATGGTGGTTTTACTTTATGAGGATTCGCCATGCATGACTCCGTATCTGTTTCCGATCGTCGAGATCAAGCCAGTTAGCGAATCCAACAGGTTCGGGCTAGTGATATGGAAACAAGGTGAGCTTCACGAGACGCTGTCTCAAAATAGACACAGAGGCGTATTCTGTTCACTAGCAAGACGTAATTTTACAGTCATCCCTACCACAGATAAAGCATCCTCACCGCGCCTATCCCGCAATAAGTGAACGCGATGACGAATCTACACGGCCCTCAGTCATATTATTTTTCGCCGACAATTCTAAAGGAAAAGGCAGGACCCGACAGTGGAACATGTGTCACAGCTTTCAGCACCTCCCTTAGGACTTCGCTAGGTTCTTTCAGAAAAGTACCGTCGCACGTGCAGCTCACCAGCCACCATTTAAAGCATTTACTTTTCGATGTTGACGGGAACTGGTCAAAGCACGTCAACGAGGTTTTCACAGGAGTGTCACTCCTTCGATGATCGCCATCTATCGGATGTTATACTTGGCCAGATGCTACACCTTGGATTTGTGCACGACGGTAAGTTGTCCATTGAACTCTTTCATGGCTATTGTCATATTGTCATTTCTCAATTTCTATATTTCATGTTGACACGAATGAGCTGGGACATTTAATAATCGGCATCACCACCAGACCCGAGTCGGACACTTGATGCCACAGCTCCGCAGTATCAAAGTATCATAGATGTGTTGAGCAGCCCCCTCATAATAAATATATCCCAAGCAGTGGATATTGTGTGGACAAAATGGTGCAGGATCTGACAAGCCATCAACGCAGGAAATCCCCGATTCCCCATTTACTTACCATGTAACTGTTGCGCTCCAGTTTCGAGCCAATATTTCACCCACGAAGCCAGACGTCTCGGAGCCACAAATATCTTTTTTCTGTTCTGGATCTGGCCCAATTTTGAATTTCGAAAGACGCGTCAAGGACAAGTCACCTCGATCGCGTTGTTTGGGACTATTTTGCTGCAGCGTTTGGTGATGCCGAGTTGGAACGGTTGCTGCTCTCCTTCCTCCCGCGCAACCCGAATCAAAGATCAGAAACATGCATGTGCGCCCATGATCTACATAGTTTCTCGACGACTTCGAATGTTTTGCATCCCCATTTAACTGTACACGGATCGCGGTCTATGTAAACGAGGCTTGTTCCAGTTTGCTTAAACGCCAGACCTGGCAATCCACGTCAGTCAAAGTTGAAGTGATGCTTCCTCCGCGAACTGTAGCCCTCTGGCTTCTAGTCTTGCTCAATGTTTGTATCAGTACCCTCGCGCTTTTGCCCTCTGGGGTCATATTCCCCCTCTATATCTACCCCGGAGACAACTGCGTTGCGTGGTCGCCTCTCATCTCGGCGTAAGTCGACCAATCCACTCAGCCGTTACCTCCGCTACACTCATAAATGTCTTATCTTCTTTCATAGCATTCAAGCCGGCTCGATCCTTCAGTTCTACCTAATAATCAACCCTGCCAGTGGACCAGGCGCTGCGGGAACTCAGCCCGATACCACATATCAGGCGTGCATCGCTACTCTTCGCTCGACCGGTGCTGCTGCTGGTAGGAATGTTAAAATTCTAGGCTACGTAGCGACCGGGTATGGTAATCGTACCAGTTCGCTCGTAACAACGGATATACACACATATTCTCAGTGGGCCACGACATATCGCCCCGAGGGAATTTTCTTCGACCAGGTTGCTACCGGTGCAAACCAGCTGAGTACTTATGAAACGTACTCTACCAAGGTACACACCGATTTTGGAACGAGCTATGTGAGCATTACAATGATGCATCATTATGATTCTCCCGACTGACGATGCTGCGGTGCAGATCATCTTCAATCCTTCAGCTGTGCCGGCTGCCACTGGGTACTACGACATTTCGGATCTGATTGTTACATTTGGAGGCTTTTACAACGACTTCGAGTGAGTTATCATTTATGAGTCATCTTTCTCCTGATTGACGTGGCTATGCTATTTAGTTCCTCTGATCTTACTATTGGCCCATCTTCACCATCTCGTAAACAAGCTGTGATTCTTCACACTGGGCCAACTCAGATTCCATCGCAAGTTGTCGGGAACTTCACCTCTATCATCAACGTTGGTGCAATTTTTATAACTGACTTCTCGAACGCGACCGCCTACCAGAAATTCCCCACTGATTGGAACGGATTCCTTGGTGACCTCATATCTTCCCAGATTGCTTTATGTAAGAAGAGATGAATTCTAAGTGCATCAACGAGAGGGCGTGGGATAGGTCGTTGCACAATGTAAGATTATATGATGAAGCACAAGTGTACGGTACTTATGTTCAGCAGACAAACAGAGGATCCAGGCTCATGTGATTACAATGACTGTCTTCAAATTGTTCGAGCATCCGTGCTGGTTTGAATCTAGTGTATGGGAGTTTGGTCTGCGATATCCAAACTCGAGCTTTCATCTCAAATATCCGTGGACCTTTCTCTCTGGATAGCACTAGTCTTAGCTTCAGCCGGGAACGCTTCTCTCCCTTGGCTAGGATATTTCTCTGAAGTTCTCCTCCTGACTAGCGACAACTACCTTTTGAAGGCTTCTTTTCCTTGGCGATTTAGCCCACCCTGGCACTGCTTAAACGAAACGCGAAGACATACCTTCTTTCAACTGGATATTCAAAATGCCAAGCTGAATTTTATGTATGACGTTTGATATTGACTTTCCGATATTGAGCCAACAGCGGCCCACCCTTCCCGCAGGCCCGACTCTACGCATGAGGCTGGATGCAAAGAAGGTCATTCAAGTGGTAGCAGCACTGCTGGGCGGGTCCTTCTGTCGCATGGCGGGTAAACTCGCAGCTCTCCCGGCCCGTCTCTGCATCATGACGTTGGGACAGGTCTTGGACCTTCCAGTACAAAAGACGCGTTCCTCGCCTCTTGAAATTCAAACACAATATCTGCTGCACCTGAAACCAGACGACTTCGAGAATGCGCGTCGCTCTCACCTCACTCACTGTTTTCGCGACGGCTGCGACGGTCATCGCCTGCAACGCGTACAACAAAGGCCTGCCTACCCCAACAGGAACGGTTGTGCTCTCCTCAGTAATGACTATTGCTGCGGGACAGACCTTTGACTGCGGCTGGAAGAAGTATGGTGGGTGGTAGATTATCCTAAACATTTCCTGCTCCTTGATGCGCTGAAACATGGTATGGTTCTATGCAGAACGTGCATCTGGATCCTGCAACGATCAAGCCGAGGGCGACTACAAGGATGCGGTGTTTTACCTCCAGGCTGGCGCCTCGCTTAACAATTGTATTATCGGCAAGAATCAGGCTGAAGGTGTCCACTGCAATGGGAGTACGTCTACTTTTTGTTGTGGCTAGCATGGCGTCAATACCAACTTATCATTCTAGACTGCTATTTGAACTTCATTTGAGTTGGTACCGTCCGCCTCACATCATCAGTTAAGAGACGAATCCACAATCTGTTCAGTTCGAGGATGTCTGCGAAGATGCCATCACGTCAGCGCTCCTCTCGACACGCTTTAGTTAATTTGACTTGCTGACTTCTTTTCAACAGGATCAAGAATGACAAGGCCGGGCAGGAGAGTTGGATCGTTGGAGGTATGATCATCGCTTCAGTTTCCCTCCGACGGCCACAGCGATTCATTCATTTAGGTGGTGCATACAAGGCAGGTGACAAGATCGTTCAACATAACGGATGTGGAACTGTGTAAGCTCGATCGCCTTGTCTTATGGATACCATTATTAATTCCTCTAACACAGTAATATCATCAACTTCTACGCCAACGATTATGGCAAGCTGTACAGGTACGCATTGGGATGCTGTAAGATTCTGTGCAGAATTTAATGAACCAAATAACAGGTCTTGCGGCAACGTTCGTTGTTTTTTTTTTTTGACTACTGCTTTCAAAGGGCTAACCCGGCTTTGTGGCGAAACAGTGCAGCTCCCAGTGCAAGGTAACTTCCTTTGACATTACTCTCGGGCATTATTTGAGACACAAAGCGCAGCGTAACGTTTACATCGAGGGGGTCGAAGCGCGCAATGGTTAGTATCTTCAACGTTGACCTTGACCATTTCCTCCAACACCGTTTGACTCTAAATTCTTCCCTTTTAAGGTGGCGAGCTCGCTGGAATCAATCTCAACTACGGAGACACCGCGACGATCAAGGATGCTTGCTACGGTATGTCTCAACTGGACCATGCTGAGCGTATATGGACTTAAGTTGGGGATTGCAGATACCGCTCATCCTTGCGTGTTCTACAATGGCTGGTACGTTTCTCCAGGTCCCTTATCCATTGAAGTGACTGAGTGCTTGGTGCTTCTCCACGTAGCGCTGGTGGCTGCGAGCCCACCAAGGCTGGATACTGTTCTGGGTAATTGGTCACACCTGTATACAAAGTGTTGCTTCTGTGTAAATACGATCTCACGCATCTGTCAATATACCGTCTCTTGCAGTCGTTCTGCTCCACAAGGTAGATGCCTTAAAGGTGACCTATATCATGCTTTTAAGTGTCTTGTAACTCTTGTTGATGCGCAAATACTTATTACCCTCGCGATTGATCTTGAACGCGAGGCGCGTCGCACGTCACGTGATCATAGTAACTGTTGCTCTCATCTTCCGTTCATCACGATTTATTGCCTGACACCCTCGAGTAACGCAAGGCGATAATGGACCCTTACACTCCGAGACCTCGTGCTGGAGGACGCAAGAAAAACCTGACATTGTCAGCCAAGGAATACACAAAGGCAGGCACCGTTTGCCAACAGACAAATCAACAGTGTTCACTGAAAGAACACGCTCCAGATCACTGGTACGATCGCATCGGTGCGGCGGAGCAGACACCCACAGGATGATATCGACGAGGAACTTGAGAGGCATGTACGTTCGTCGCGTGGAAATCAATCTAAGAGTGCGTCATTATGATCCTCATCTTACATGCAACTCATTCGTTGAAAACTAGGCCACGAGCCCTCCTTCATCGCGGAGACCTCTTTTGTTCGAGCGCCATTAAACTCTCGCGTTAGCTCCATGGGAGCTCTTCCAAAGACGAAAGGGAAGGCAAAGCAGGAGTCCCTTGATCGCGTTCCGTTGGAGATCCAAGAGGCGTTGGTGCTTGAGGATCTACTTTACGTGCTCATGGTGCGTTACTCGCTGTTCATGCTCTATTATGCCACTGCTCTGACATAAAGGTTATCTTAAGGGCATTGAAGGATCGTATGTTACTTTCCATCCAGATTACTCTCCAGAGGACGATGACCCACTGCAGGGTATCCGTTTCGTCGTCGCGGCCTCCTTGGGTTCGTCACTTTTTTAATATGGTTCCACGGAATATTTAAGGATACGGTAGACACCTCCTTACGCGACCTCGTCGAACGGATTCTCCCACTGGGAACCTATTACACTGCAATATCGTCATTCATCGAGCTCCGAAGCCATCTCGATTACGGGCTGG
Source organism: Hypsizygus marmoreus (assembly GCA_013433165.1). Lineage (NCBI taxonomy): Eukaryota > Fungi > Basidiomycota > Agaricomycetes > Agaricales > Lyophyllaceae > Hypsizygus > Hypsizygus marmoreus. Next base: position 1,066,756 of record CM024094.1, on the reverse strand, counting down.
TCAATCATGCGCTCTGTGCCGCGATTCGGGACATGCTCAAGGTTGGTCATATCCCATACTTACCGGATTGCTGTCTGACCAGTGGAAGATAGGACTACCAAACTCTCCTATCGCAGCTTGAGTACGCGTTCACATCTTCGGCGACATTTTCCCTCCAAAAACTTTGGTTTTATGTCCACCCCACCGTTCACACCTTGTCGCTAATATATCAACTGATTATCGAACTCGGAACCGCAGATGACCCGTCTGCGGACGCGTCGTCGTCGTCTTCCATCTCTGATGCTGAAGAGGACGCCAGAAATGAAGCTCTAGGTCTCGGAGGAGCCAAACTCAAGGCCGTCCTTTCGGAAATCAACAAAAATGATCTGGATGTTGCTGGTGGTAGTGGCATCGCTGTGAAAGGAGGGGAAGTTCTGACGATCATGTATGAGAGGATGCAGAATATGTCTGGAGACCCTACCGCCAATACTTTGTATGAAACATTACTGAGGGCGGCAGGAAAACCGTATGTGGAGATGCTGAGGGTGTGGGTTACCACAGGGAAGCTGATAGACCCGTATGAGGAGCTGTTGCTAAAGGAGAGCAAGTTCATCAACCGGGGGATTTTGGAGATGGACTACACGGACGATTACTGGGAGATGCGATATACAGTACGTCTCAGCTGTTGTACGTGTGCCGTGTCCCCTGCTGAGGTCTCTGCAGCTCAGAGATGGGTCAACTTTGTCGGGCACATCCAAGCGTCACCAAGCAGGCGTCCCACCGCCTAGGCCAGTCGGTGGTAGGCTTCCTGGTGGTGCATGTGTTCCGCCGCTGTTGGAAGGATGGAAACATAAGATCCTCCTCGCAGGAAAGTACCTCAACGTGATCCGGGAGTGCGGAATCGAGATCAACCAGGGTCAAAGCCAGCTTGAAACTGAAGGCCTCTCGATGGATAACGAAAAGTTAGTTTCCTCTCGTGTGATTCCAAACATCCTTTTCCAACCGTACGCTCCCCTTGTTTGTCAGATTCTACACGTTCCTAGAAGATGCATACTCACATGCTAACCGGACACTGCTACAACTTTTGCTGCGGGACCAGCAACTAATACCCCGTCTTCGATCTCTTAAAAGATACTTCTTCCTTTCTCAATCATCCTTCCTTACCCACATGCTAGACCTTGCATCTACTGAGCTACGAAAGGCATCCAAATCAGCATCAATAGTGAAGTTGCAGAGTCTTCTGGATCTCGCTTTGAACACGGACGCATCGGGCGAGGATATCCTTTTCCGAGAGGATGTCAAGGTGACAATGGCGGATAGTGGCCTGTATGAGTTTTTACTCAAGGTCGTGAGTGTCAGCGGAGTGATTGGTGGGGAAGGGGACCATCAGGACGGACATGGCCACGAAGAACACAAGAAGGAGAAGGAGAAAGATGAAAAGAAATCGATGCTCGGTTTGCAATTCTCACATTACAGGCATTCGATGATTTACTGATATCGCATCTACGCCTCAGCCATCGACGCTCTGACGCTTGACTATACAGTCAAGTTCCCGCTCTCCCTCGTGATCTCGCGCAAGACCATAGTACGGTACCAGCTCCTCTTCCGCTTCCTTCTCCATCTCAAACACGTTGAACAATCACTCACCTCGATGTGGATCGAGCAGAAAACGACACCATGGCGGCGTCCTGTACCCCACCATCCCGAATTCAACAAGTGGCGGCTGAGAGTTTGTCTCCTCCGTGCGCGTATGCTGTCGTTTGTACAGCAGATTCTGGCGTTCACCACCTTTGAGGTCCTCGAGCCTAATTGGCGCGCGTTGGAACTTAAGCTCGATAAAGTCACGACCGTGGACCAGCTCCTCAGGGATCATGTGGATTTCTTGGATACTTGTCTAAAGGAGTGTATGTTGACGAGCTCGAAGCTGCTCCGGGTGCGTCGAGGTCTTGGGCAATCTACTGGGGATGATTTTTCTCATGTTTTTGCCAGGCATACTCGCGGTTGATTGTGACGTGCTCGACATTTGCGTTATACACTTCCTCGTTCACGAAGTCGGCCAACCAAGCTATTGCAGCTGCGGAGATGCCTGAGGGTGACCCAGCGATGGCAAAGAGATGGGATTTTTTGAGCAAATTCGAGACGAATTTCAATCATTGGTAAAATTCCTTGCCAAGTATTTACGTTGCTGTTCTGTGCTTACGCAGTCTCCGCCCTTCCTAGGTTCCAGGTAAATAGGCGGTAATAAACTGTCCATTTGCCATTGTACTCACACGACTCTGCTTTCTAGGTTCACTTAGACTGTGTACAGTTCTATGCTTCGAGCGAGAATGTTTCACTATTGCCCTTGGTCGTACGGCTTAACAGTGTCAAGGCTGCTTCATGAAGCCTTGAAGCCGTCCAAGTTTTCCCCCTCTCTGGCCGATTTGTTACTTCCGGGCTCAGTAATCTAAGGTTCTATTTAATTATGGGAAATTTCGTGTTGATTTAACGAAACGGAAGAACACAGAATAGGTGTTCTTTGTAGCAAATCAACAGATCGCCACCGGTTTGAACAAAACATGAAACTGTTGTCCTGGTCCTGAACCATAAAGATTGTGTCGAGACTACGTGGCTCTTCCTGTTGACACTAACTAGATTCAGAAATCAGCATGATATAGATGATTGGCAGAATGGCTTGATGAACCCAGAAGAGCTAGTAATATACAAGCTAGAACTGCCTCCCGATCAAGCATTTTGTCTTGCTGGGCAGACCGAATGCAGCGACAAAGTGTATATCTTTCGACGCTTTGACGAGGTTTAAGACCGCTTGCAACCCGCTAGTAGTGTGCTGTAGGAATGCCGAGTCATGGCATCGATTGGCAACGCCATGTGAGAGGTAGAGGAGGCCGTGTGAGGGGAGATATTGACGCCTGTGGGTCCATATATAACCGTTATGCCCCAATCTGGATCTGGTGATCTCGTTGTACATAGCTTCCATCGATCACCATAAAAACAGGGCTGTGACGATAAAGACGATGCAGTTCTTCCCCTTCCATATAAACCCCCTGCCATGGCTGCCATCCTTGCCCAACTTCCTCTCCCTCTGGCTGTGCATTTGACATTGCCGGTCCATAACCCCGACTCTCTAGCGTCTTCAACATCGCTGGGAAGCACATTAAGATCACCTATTACCAAGAAACCAACTGCGATTCACCCTAACAGGATTAGCATAACGTTACCTCGAGGAGAGAGGCTACCGCCATACACCTTGAACCCCGACCCGCCGGTGTATACTGAGCATGTGCGACACAGAGAGCCGAACACCCTTGCGAGATATCTTTTCGTTCTTGGCTTCGGTATGACGCCCTCGTTTTTGTCCAATACGCGGCCTGATTTTGCATCTAGTGTGTCCTGTTTTATGGGTGGCGGGAGCGCTCATGATGAGGTTTCCAGCGCACAACGGGCCAGTCTACCTTCCCGGTGTTACTGGATTACTAGACAAGACCGTGGGCGAACAGTATGATTTTGTGCAATCGAGGCGCATTGCCGAATTCAAGTGGGCGAAGAGATGCATGGTGGCGGTCTTTAGTTTTTTCTGCCTCGGTCTCGTGTTGGGATTCTCAGCATGGGGCGCAGTGAATGCGGGGAGTGAGAGCCGAAAGGCGTAACCAATCTAATTGCTGGTTGGTGCACCGGACGGTGGGTGGAAGGATCTAGGGGGACTTGGGTCACTGCAGTGACAGTACGTTGAAGCCTCGACGTACCGGCCGTTTGAACAAAAGGCAAAATTCAATTGCTGCAGTCTGTGTCGTATGAATTAATGAGAATGAGTGACAGTCTTCTTGGATCACACGTAGGGTGGTCGCTAGAATGGACGGATCCAAAGACTTCGCTGGTAGGAAATATGTGGACCCATGGGCAGTGGTTCCGTCATTTCTCAAATTGGTGCTGGCGCTCAATCCACATACCTTCTAAGTTCTGGCGTCTGGAATTTTGTCACATATTCTCATTCTGTTCTTCAATTATGGTGGGGGGGGAGGGATTTGGGATCCGGTGTGCTGCAGCTTAGACCTGCTTGGCTCCGAACTAGCCTCCCAAAAGCAGTTGTAGCGATTCCGGTGCTTCAACCTACGCAAGCTTTGGATATCCGCATCTGACCTCTGATCCACAACTCATGGTTGAGGTGACGGGGTACCGTCTGCGGTTCGAGAGAGTATGGGTGCTGCAGGTGGCGCTGATATCGTGTTGCGTCGGTAGCTTGTGGTGACTAAGTATAGCTCAAGACTTAGAAAGGACGATCTACGGCTATTCTACGCGTCCTCCCGCATCAACGTTGCGATTTGGCACGTGATCCTCTCATTCTCATTCGCAACCCCCAACTACGATCGGCTCGTCTATCATAGAGTCCACGCTGGAGATTGCGCGGTCGGTGCAGTATACTCAAATTGAAGCAGGCAGTCCCTATTTTCCTGAAATAACCTGATTACTCATACCCCAACGACTCTGCTCTTGAATCGCCCAGTACCTGCGTCACCAGCGTGCTTCGTCCCACTGCCGTTGCCATATGTATCAGAAAAGCTAGCCTGAGCATGCTCGCAAAAACAACTCTGTGGAACGCCATGGAGATACCGTCCGAAGGTCAGGGCCGGACTGGAAGGAACCACTGAGTCACCACACTTTCCTTTCTAACGTCTATCTACCAGCTGATTTCTCATCTGAATAAGTAGATTGATGCTTGTTGGATCATCAGGGCTTTAATGGGTCATTTTTCAATCGCCAAGCCACGAAATTAGCTAACAAAGTGAACCTCATATTGCATCAGGTGTTCTAGTGCGCGCGTACACGCTATGAAGACGACTCCGAAGATGCTATGTACTGTGTGTGCCTCCCTTTGACACAAATTTGGGTTTCGTAAGAGGGTGCTCATAGCTCATGGTAGCTGTCGGACATTCACATGTCGTTCAAGAGCCTGTAGGTTGTGGAAAATGCTCGCAAATCCAGACCTATCGATCCATCAATATTCTGGCGATGCATCTACCCGAATGGCTCATTTAGATCTGGCGTCTCTATGGTTCAATTATCCTGGAATGTCGCTGCTGTCTGTCCTGGGATAGAAAGCCTACTGAACGTTGGTCTTAAACTTGTGGCCATAGGCGGTATGCTATGCTTCCCGATTATGTTTACACTGTGGGTGGCATCGTTCATGCCACCTTGTCATCCGAAACATCCTAAAACCTAGGGGGACGGCTTTATTCATGTCTTTGGGCTAGACTTTTACTGTTACCGGGCGAGCTGATTTCGCAGTTGGGTCAGCGCTATACCCGACACTCGGGACCGTTCGAGCTTGCAAGACTCGAAAGAAGAAACAAATTGGAAGACCTTCCGACTCACGCTACATGTCTGCCGTCCGTCCGCGTCATCCACAATGCCTATTTATGGCCCAAGTCTGAGCGGCCGGCTTATGAAGGACTCCGGCTGCTCTAGTATCTGTATGTCGAGAACTGGTCACAATGGAAGTATTCGTTGGTTGGCAACCTCCTTTGGGGTCTCAGAGTTTTCTCAACTTGCGTTGAGCTGACCAACCTCGGAGATACAGTTAAATCACAGTCAGCGCCAAGCTCGTCATGATATATAAAAGGTTTTAAACCTGTGTGCTTCAAAGCATCCGCGACATGAGAGCTTATTTCGCATCTTTTTTGGCGTTCTCGACGTTAACATTTTCTTTCGCTGCTGTCTACAAAGATGCAGAAAGCTTACCGAACACTACTCGGTTTGACTTTGTGGTCATAGGCGGTACGCCTCCCCTACTTAATTGGTTAGCTGTATCTACTTACGACCACTGAAATTTCAGGTGGAACGGCGGGAAACGTTATTGCCAATAGACTAACAGAAAACCCCAGTTGGAAAGTACTTGTTATCGAGAGTGGCCCCACGTTCGTACCCTAGTTTTTTTAACAGTACGAGCTTTCTTTAACTCTTGCAAAATGTAGAAACGACGGCGTACAAGGCTCGATCATACCGTTTTTCTATAATGGCCTCCAGAAAACCATATACGACTGGAACTTTACCACCACGCCCCAGCAAGGCCTGAACGGACGCATCGTCGACTATCCTCGGGGACATATCCTCGGCGGAACTAGTTCTATCAGTATGCATGATTTTTCTTCTCCCTCGCTGCTTGCGTGCGCAAAATCTGACATAGTTTGATAGACGCAATGTTCTACACGCGCGGATCGTCATCCGATTTTGACAGGTTTGCAAAGGTGACTGGGGATCCTGGCTGGTCCTGGGACAGCCTGCAGCAATACATCCGCAAGGTTTGCACAGATCTTCATAGGGAAGCCCAAGCTATTGATTATCATTCGACTTAGAACGAGAGATTCATAGCTCCAGCGGACCATCACAATACGACAGGCCAATTCATTCCATCCGTTCATGGGTTCAACGGAATTAACTCCGTCAGCCTTTCTGGGTTTCCACAGACTACAGATCCTCGAGTCATTCAGACCACGGTTGATCTCGGAGACGAGTTCCCTTACAATCAAGATTTTAACTCGGGGAATCCTTTGGGCGTTGGTGCGCCAGCCTCCTTGAAATCTTTTGACCTTTAGTGACATTGATATTCCTTCAACTTATAGGTTGGGCGCAATCGACCATTAACGGAGGACGACGGAGCAGCTCAGCCACATCATATTTAGCGACTAAGTTCATCCAAAGACCCAACCTTCACGTTCTTCTGAATACCCGTGTCACACGGCTTCTTCAAACAAAGAATTCCGGCAGTCAGACTGCCTTACGCACCGTTGAGTATGCACCAAATGCCAATGGTGAGTTAGTCTTCTTCGTATTCAACTTTCTGGCTTTATTGGAGCCGTGTAGGTCCTCGCCGTCATATCACGGCCACGAAGGAGGTGATCCTCTCTGGTGGAACATTCGGCACGCCCCAGGTCCTCCTGAACTCAGGTATCGGGGACTCTTCAGAACTTAAGGCCATTGGTATCCAGCCAGTGCACCACCTTTCAAGTGTCGGTAAAAATCTTTCAGACCAACCTTCGCTCAGCAACTCGTGGTTCGTCAACTCCAACAAGACTGTTGACAGGTGCTGGCAAAAATTTCCTTGTCTCATCACTTACTAAGCTCTCCATTGCCCTTTCAGCATAGAAAGCAATGCGACTCTCGCAGCCGAAGTCCTACGACAATGGCAATTAAGCGAGACTGGGCCGTTGGTTTCTACCGCTCTCTCACACGCCGCGTTCTTGCGTCTCCCAGACGACTCTCCGATTTTCAGGGACTATCCGGACCCTTCGCCAGGAGGGAAAACGCCTCATTATGAGCTGGCTATTCGGGTCAGATAGTTTTTTCTTTCACTTGCATTTCCGTTCTCATCTTGTTATATGTTATAGAATGGTGGATTGACCTCTGAACCAGGACATTTTATCGGTATCGCTACCTTTGTGTCAACTCCTGTTTCCCGTGAGTCCAAGTCCATCGCTTTTACGACTAGTCTCATGGTTCCATAAAGGGGGAAATGTTTCCCTAAGGTCCTCAGATCCCTTCGACAAACCCCTGATCAATCCTGGATTCCTGGGGTCTCCTCTAGAGATGTTCATAATGCGCGAGGCGATAAGAGGCGCTATACGTTTCCTTGCCGCTCCCGCGTGGAAGGACTACGTTATTGGGCCACTCGGGCCTCTTCAAGCCACAGCAACAGATGAGGAGCTAGATGAGTACATCCATGCGTCGGCTAATCCAGGAGACCATCCCGTCGGAACAGCTGCGATGTCAGCGAAGGATGCAGAGTATGGAGTCGTGGATCCAGATTTGCGCGTGAAGGGCGTCAGTGGCTTGAGAATTGCTGACGCTTCGGTCATGGTGCGTTGAAAGGTTCTAAATGGCGCAGATGGGCGGGCTAATGGTAATCCGAATATTCCAGCCGTTTGTACCCTGTGCGCATACGCAGGCACCAGTTTATATTATCGCTGAGAGGGCAGCGGATCTTATAAAGAAGGCATGGCTGGTCTAATGTAAATTTCATAGATTGTCGTCGATGGCTCGAAGAGGCCTTTTTTTTAACATACAGTAGACGGTGATACAATGCCATTCGGTCTCAGCAGCGGAAATAATTTTTGGACTGCTAGCGCAACGAGCGTCTCCCTGCCGCCACTATCTCCATCCGTGGTATCAGCATTGCGAAGTGTACTAGTTTGGGAGAAGGGCGAGGAATGTGTTTCTTCCCTGACTATGAAGGTCTCTTCAACGCATGTGACGACATGCAGTGTGGCCCAAAGGAAATTCCATCAGTTGAGCCCTGGTAGGCGAACAAAAGGCAAAAACCGACACGAGTACACCACACTGAAACATATTATCACAGCCCTGGAGGTTGTCAATGATAGAGTCCGGGACTTGTACACATAGGAGCTCATGGGGATGGCTCGGTGCACAGAGTTACTCTGGTAAGACGCCTATAATAAGCCAGGGCAGTGGTTCCCTTAATGGCGTCAAGAAAGCTAGTAGAGTCCGCCTCGGGGAGCTAGCTTGTCAAGCGGGGTATTCGGGCCTCCATGTCCAATGCCACGAAACCTTCTGTCGTCTGGGATTCTGTCGTTGGCTTTTGTTGCTGGTTGTCTTCTCAGCAAAAGAGGTGCGCACTGGACAGGGCACATGGTGTTAAAGTCGACGCGAGCGAGAGAACTTGTACAGTTTAGACATGGATATGAGTAGATGCGCGACGTCTGCATGGGCGGGGAGAGCTGAAGTTATCGTTTGGTCGGAGTCACCGTCATCCTGAGTCTGGGGTCGACATTCACTTTTGTTGTTGGCAGCTTTGGGCTTGTTTGACTGCAATAGATGTGCCACAACATCGGCGACTCGGACCGTTGTTTTCGACCATTGCTCAGCAGTGCAACGTCTGTCCTACTACCCAGCCAGATTCATAACGTTGTTGAAGCGTTATCAAGAAGCGAGTTTCAAAAAAGTGGAATCTAAGTGAGATGGCGCGTTATCCTTTCCCGTTGATTTCGACAGGCTGATCATCGTTTGCTGGTCGTGTCGTCGAATATCTTCAAGAAATCGAGTTGTTATCTTCTCCGCCGGAGTATGCACCATCCAATGCTCTGTGGCATGTGCTGCAAGCAGGCCTCTTCTTCTCTTTAGTAAAGGGTGGCTCAGATGCACCACAGTAGGATGAGAGTCATCCATGTAATGCGAGAATGGGGGAGAGAAGTTTCCGGTCGGACGTCAGGGTCGGGTGGGGAGTGCAAATCCGTCCTTACGGAATTGGTGAGGTGAACTATCATGCTGTTCATGTTGCTTCTGCCGACGTTTTGTTTTGCGTTTGCAAGTGCTACCTATGCGGCGATCTCGCTTCGGGTGGGAGTTGAAACTCTTCAATGGTCCAGTACTAGCACTAGTGCTTGGGTGTTGGCACATACAAATTCAAAGAAAAACGCGACCCAGCCTTGTCCCAACAAGCTTCAACTTTACACAAATGTTGAAAGAATCATTTGACCAACTCAAAACTCTGCCCGTCCCCTGTCTGAAGCTGCATCTATTCATACCGTCGAACAATAGGCTTACGAATGCTCCGTGTATTCTGGAAGGCATGTCAATTCAAACACCTGACATTCGCGTACTATATTTATCGCGTTGAGGCAAGTGTTCGATGCTGGGGTTCTTGCGCCAATACCCATGGGGACACGCTCTGGACATAGTCGGCAGCTCTGATGGTTTTAAGACGCGTCAGACCTCAGAGAGATTGCCCTTGGAGCCCTCTGCGATATGAGACCCCAGCTTGCGTCGCTTTTTCTTTGGGTGTTATCTACGATCAATGGCTCCCTGGCTGCCGTGTACAATGGAATGGAGAGCTTGCCGGGTGTTGAGTTTGACTTTGTGGTTGTAGGTGGTGAGTTACCAGACGTGACCCAGCGTATAGCGCGTACAATCTGATATCGTCCTTCAGGTGGCACCGCGGGAAATGTCATCGCAAACAGGCTCACAGAGCATCGCAGTTGGAACGTGCTTGTAATCGAGAGTGGTCCAACGTACGTGGATGAACTTGCAAGTGCAAAATATTTTCGTTTAACAGTTTCACAAGTAATGAAGGTGTGGAAGACTCGATAATCCCTTTTTATTCCCCTGGCCTCCAGAAAACGATATATGACTGGAACTTCACTACGACGCCTCAGCAGGCTTTGAATGGACGTATCCTGGATTATCCGCGAGGACATTTGCTTGGTGGGACGAGCTCTATCAGTCAGTTTATTTCTCGGGTCTTTTTCGTAGGTGCCAGTATACTTACATCTAGACTCTTCTCCCAAGATAGCATGTTCTACACGCGCGGGTCGTCGGCCGATTTCGACAGATACGCACAAGTGACGCGCGACCCCGGGTGGTCCTGGATTAACCTGCAGCCGTACATCCGCAAAGTCCGTCCTTATTCCGTTCGAAAATTCCATTGCGGTTCCCTTTCTTACATATATTTTGTAGAACGAAAGATGGACAGCTCCAGCTGACCATCATAACACAACGGGGGAGTTCACTCCGTCCGCGCACGGATTCGGCGGGGTCAATGCTGTCAGTTTGCTGGGGTGGCCACAGGCGACGAGTCCGCGAATTATCCAGACTACAATTGATCTTGGGGATGAGTTTCCATATAACCAGGATCCGAACTCGGGGAATCCTTTGGGAGTAGGTGCGTCACTTCTCTTGTAGCGATCGAACAACGTGTTTGATTTTAATCATCTTGCTTGATGTGTTAGGTTGGCTGCAGTCTACCATTGATGGAGGACGGCGGAGTAGTTCAGCCACGTCGTATTTGGCGCCGAAGTTTATGAAAAGGTCGAACCTGCATGTTCTCTTGAATACACGAGTCACGCGGATCCTTCGAACCGGAAAGGGTGGTCCGCCTGCGTTTCGTACCGTTGAGTTTGCACAAAACGCCACTGGTGAGGGATCATTCTACTGTGTTGTACCTGCGACCTTATCGAATCAGCTGTATAGGCCCTCGCAAGCGCATCACGGCCACAAAAGAAGTTATTCTCTCTGGTGGAACGTTTGGGACGCCCGAGATATTACTGAGCTCAGGCATCGGGGACGCAGCAGAACTGAGAGCTGTCGGTATTGAGCCCACTTTCCATCTCCCAGATGTGGGCAAGAATCTCTCCGATCAACCTATACTAGGCAATTCTTGGTTCGTCAACTCCAACGATACCATTGACAAGTGCGTCGCCCATGATCTCTCATGTAATTTGTATTGAATCCCACGACCACCTTTACAGCATAAAAAGTAACGCAACTCTCGCAGCTACCCTCCTTCAGCAGTGGCAGGCGAGCGAGACAGGCCCGCTTGTCGTTACGGGAGCATCACACATCGTGAATTCACGTCTTCCGGATGATTCTCCAATTTTTAGGAAATACCCCGACCCATCGCCGGGAGGAAATACGCCCCATTTTGAAATGATAATCGTGGTTGGTGCATTTTTCGCGTTCCTATATGGGGTGCTCAATTTATCAATGCTCATCTCATCTGTGTTGCAGAATGGTGGGTTGGGAGGCTTGCCAGGGCATTTCATTGGTATCGCTACTGTTGTCTCCACACCCATTAGCCGTGCGTATATTTCAACCTTCTGTTCATCACATACACTTCAATGAGCGTCTCCCCCAGGAGGAAACTTAACATTACGCTCTGCAAACCCATTCGACAAGCAATTGATCGACCCTGGCCTGCTCGGATCCCCCTTCGAGCTCTTCACGATGCGCGAAGCCGTAAAAAGCGCAACACGGTTCCTCTCTGGGCCCGCATGGGCCGACTACGTAGTCGGGCCCGCGGGAGGACTGCAGAACGCGACGACGGACGAGGAGCTGGATGAGTACGTCCGTGCGGGGGTTGCCGTTGGTGCGCATCCTGTGGGGACGGCGGCGATGTCGGCGAAGGGCGCGGGGTATGGGGTTGTTGATCCGGATCTGAGGGTGAAGGGTGTGAAGGGGTTGAGGGTCGTAGATGCATCTGTTATGGTGCGTGCAGCTTGGGACCGAGCCTGGATTGGATTGGATAATGATGCTGATGTGGATGTGCGTGTTTTTTTATGTAGCCGTTTGTGCCGTCCGGACATACGCAGGCGCCGGTATATATTATTGCTGAGAGGGCGGCGGATATGATCAAGGCTGCTTGGGGCGCGGAAGTATAAATTTGGATTGAATGCTGTAGATCGTGTCCTTGTTTGTGGCATGAAAGCCTCTATGGTGATCAACCCATTGGAATATTGACAAGTCCAAGTCTCGTAGCGGATCACCGTCACGACAGTCAATGCTTACCATGCTGAGAATACCAACCCACCAGCTCCTGCAACCCTGAGGGCAATGGATCCTCGAGGAGATTGATCCCGACCGCCGGGCCGAAGCCGAAGGCCCTTCCTCGACGGCACGTGATAAATACCTTACTTTGACACAATCCCCACTCGTCACTCATCCGTTCACATTTCTCCTCATCCTCCTCCTCATCGCATTTTCCACTTGTACTATCGACTGCAGTTACTATCACCACAAACGGTGCTGTATGGGTGAAATCGTTAACGTTCTCGTCGCATTCGCCGTCATCGTCTTCATCTTCCGGTGGGTAACCTCCAGTACGTTGGTTTTCTCTTTTTCTTTCACTGATTATGGTTTACTCATGGGTTTCTTTTCTTCTTCGTATACCACTTTTGCTTGGATGCAATGGGTAACCAGATAATGACACGAACGAACGCCGTTCCGCGACCGATACACTTGGGTTCCGGCCAAAACCCGTAACGCAGCCCATGGTGCGTTCGCCTCCCCTCTTCTTATCTCTCACCCCAATTCTCATGCCCGAATTCCCAACAGATCGATACCGTGTCAAACATGTTCCCTGATATACCCGTGTACGTGTTTTGCATGTTTTTACCTCGGCCCTTTGCCTTACTTGGAATCTTGTCGTTGTAGCGATAATGTACGGTATGACCTGCTACGGACGGGTAGTGTCGAGATTACAACGAATAGGATACTGGAAAGGGGGTTCCTCGATGCAGTGCGTTTGCTTTCCTGCCCTTCTCACACCTCCATATCTCATCGCAAACACACACAGCCTCCACCAGCATACTACACCCTCTTCCCGCGCTCCACCACCTTCAATGCCACCCCAAACGCAAGCGCACAGAAGAAACCCCCCACAGAAACACTGATATCGCGGTACGGCCTACAGGAGCGCGTGGAAGAGGTGGGCGAGAAGGAGATAGAGGATGTGGGGGGAAAGGCAGCTTGGGAGGATAGCCCAGAGAAGAGGGAGGCGAGCTTGAGGGAGAGAAAGGCGAAGATGATTTTGGCTGCGAGGCAGTGAGTTTTTGTTTTTCTTCTGTTTGTTATGTGATGATTTTGCACTTCGCTGCCGCGGAGTCTTTTCACTATTATTGTTATTGCGGCTTTTGGGCAGACGGTGCTGATATTTCACCACCCTCTTTCCTTCCCCTTTGAATTATAGACGGATGCTGGCGCAGCAGCAAAAAGGCAAGGAGCAGGGCCCGGGCGAGTCGTGATGCCTTGTGGGACAAGCCCTTCCGGCAGATGTTGATGATCTTTATGGCCAACGTTATAGTTGTGGCTTTTTTGGATGTGTAATGGTTTTCCTATATCTATATATTTCTCGCATCGCCTCACCTCTCACTCACCACTTCGGAGTCGGTTCTGAATTCTCAAAGGCTACATCCTAATCGCCTCATAGCCTTCAATGTTTTAGGAATCCGAACGCAAAGAAGCTTACAGACGTATGCCCTCTTCACCATCTGCGTCAATTTCCGGATACTGCTCGGCGCTATACTCTCCTACGCCCCTCCTCAATACAATGCTAAGCACAACAGCCCAAGGCCGCACCATCCCCTACGCTTCCTTTAGACTCTCCGTCCACGCACCGCCCAGGATTACCAGCGCCTTCTCCTGCTCGGGGAGCGCAAACGAGTGCAAGCCAGGCACTGTTACCTCTGCCAAGACCGTGCCCTTGCGGAACCGCAGGATAATGGGAACGGGGACGCGCTTAACCCACCTCAAGGGCACGGAGCCGTCGAGTACGAGAAGATCGAGCTTCACCTCCTTCAGTACGCAGGTGTCGCAGAGTCCCCGTTAACTGATCACGCCACCAGACCGTGACAAACCGTTAACGACTTACATGTATTTCGGTTGGCACGAGGCACTATTAACTGCTGCTGGCAAGTTCAAAGCACGTACTTAGTGTTGAAGGGAACGATAACCAGGAAAACGAAATATCCCATAGAACCGAAGACCATCACGGCTTTGTTGGGTACGCAGATGGCAGTAGGCTGAGATCTCGCGGTCGTAGCAGCTTTTACGGTTGTCACTGAAGGCCCGTTATTACCTACAAGTTTTCTAGTTAGCCAGAAAGTGACACAGCACTTTATCGTAACAGTCCAGTAGCACAAATGGTTATGAAATTGACGAAACTAGTACACTTCAATCATATCGATGGTCATCAGCTGTTTTGACGCCGGGCTTGAGCTGCCATCTAGCAAATTCCCAGTGCCACCGTGCTCCGTCGACCATAACGATTTTGTAGCCCGGCTCAACAAATGGCAAGGGATCATAAAATCGTTCGCGCCACTCTTTACTATGCGCCTCCACCCTATCATTCATCAACTGATACCCACATAATTCATTCACCCTCGTCGGACGTGGTGACTCGACATGCACGCCCGCTTTCGTGAGAGCAAATCGCATGTCAGCGATCTCGTCGACGCCAGGGTCCCAAAGATTATTGTACTGTTCGACAGTCATGTCCGTCGGCTTGATAGTCGATAAGCCAAAGTCGATGAGCACCGGGCTGTGAGGAGCTTGGCGTCGAATTATAACATTGTGCGGGCGAGGGTCACCGTGCATTACTCCGAGATCACGAAGACGCTTTATGATCTGAAGGGTTTCTTCCGAGGCGCGCTCCACGGCAGCTCGCGAGAAGGAGGAGTCGATGTTGGGGAGTTGGACTTCAGCCAGGTTGAGGCCGTCGATATGTTCTAGAGCCATGCCTTCTGCGTAATCCAGAATAGATGCCACCAAGTCGTTGTTGTGCAGGTCTGAGGAACTCGACACAAAGGGAAATCGAAATGTGCCATAAAAACGAGGGATGAAACGCCCTTGAAGACTGCGTAGATAGTGGTACGCAGCAACTTCCTTATCGTAGCATCGTTTCTTGAAATCGCAAAGTCGCATCTCCTTGATCCAGGCTTCTTCATTCGTTTTAGAATAAGGGCCCTGGCCATGGAGGGAGCCAAAGGAATCGAGCTGTGGATCAGCATTGAAAGCACGCTCCACGGCAGTTCGGATATAGCACTCGAAGTTGGCAGACCACTCAGGTATGTCTTCGCGGGTGGTGTATCTGCGGTCATTGATCTTCGCTATAAACTGGGTTGGGAGTCCTAGTGCTTTCCCTTCTGCATGGGAATGAGGCCGAACGAGAAGGGCTACAGCACTTGTGAAAGGCTCGAATGCTTTGATGATTTGGACTGAGAGGGGACGAAGGGAACTTCTACCGTCTGTATGAGTCAAGATGAATTGAAGATCAAGACGGGATCCAGTGTGGTATGGATGAGGTCTAGAAATATTGAACAGAGCTCCATTAGCTACTGAGTTCAAGTCTGATACTTGTATAAATCCCTGCCTTTGAAGTTCGGTTTGACTGCCAGTGCTATGGAGGTTTCGAGAAGTGCTCGGTACTGAGATCGGATTATGTGGCGAGTTTCGTGTGGAAGAAGTATTGTTCCTTCTGAGAATCGTACGGGGGTATCGGAGCTGCCGCATCCTACTTCGCAAGATGTGAATGCAGATGGTCATATATCACTTAACATAGTCATGGTCATCGTCATTGCCAGCGAGGCCCGGGCCCAACCAAGGAAAAGCCAGGGTCGATACTGCGTAACCAATATGCAGGAATTCACTTTGAATTCACGGCAGGAATTCTCCGTGAAGGATATCATCGATGTCCAGTTGCACCAAATGATCTTTTTGGAGGGCTGATAGTTCCCAACTGTGCTTCAGTCTTCTCTTTAAAAAGTACATGAGAGCTCTAGATTTGATACGCATATAGATCTACGCCCTCTTCACCACCTTTATCAATTTCTGCATTTCGCTCGGCGACATACTCTCCTCCACACCCTCCTCAATACTAATCTCAACAGCCCACGGCCGCACCGTCCCCAACGCCTCCTTCAGACTCTCCTCCGTCAACGCCCCGCTCAGTATCACCGGCATAGGCCACCCCGGCACCTCCCCGCGTTCCACAACATCAACCACCGCGCTCAGATCCTTCCCCTTCTCCTGCTCGAGAAGCGCGAATGAGTGCAAGCCGGGCAACGCAACCCCTGCATTCCCCAGGTCCGTGCCCGCGCGGAACCGCCGGATAACGGGAACGGGGATATGTCTGATCCATCCCAAGGGCACGGAGTCGTCGAGCACGACTAGATCGAGCTTCACCGCTGCGGTGGTGTGTATGATCTCGGGCAAGGTATGATTTCTAAAAATACCGACAAGCAGCGGACGTACCGCCGTCGCGAGGAGGTTGCGCTTTTGAGCAGCGAACCATGGTGCGGGGTCTGAGGAAGGGGGAAACGTGCGTGGAGCGAAGTATCGTGGGTCGGAACGACGGTAGATGGCGAGGTTGCGAGCAAAGTCGGTAGGCTCGTCGATGGTGGAGTCCTCGTTTTGGTTTTGTGCGTCGAAGACGAGTCCGAGCATGTCCACGCCCTCTTCGGAGATGAAGGAGATGGCTTCTTCGATGATGGTTATGCCGGAGATCATGAGGAGGGGTTTTTCAAGTTCGGGTTCGTCTTGGGGAGAGGAGGAGGGAGAGGGCCAGTTGAGGAGCTCGCGGATGAAGGTGCTGGGGGAGGGGGCACGCATGAGGGCTTCGCCGATGAGGACGGCGCGCACGCCTTGGGCTTGGTAGAGCTGGACGTCTGCGGGGGTGGATATTCCGCTGAGGGAGCAGAGGATAACGTCCCGGTCTTTGACCATGTCGACCAGCCGGCTCGTCGTGCCCATATCGACGTTGAAGTCGTGCAAGTTGCGGTTGTTCACCCCGATCACCTTTGCACCGAGGTCGAGCGCCGTCTGCATTTCGGCCGCGTTGTTTACTTCCACCAGGGGTTCCATGCCCAGTGAGAGAGAGTATGTGTAGAGTGCGCGGAGACGCTCGACGGGGAGCATGGCGACGATGAGGAGGATGGTGTCCGCGCCGTGCAGACGGGCTTCGGCAATCTGGTACTCATCGAGGATGAATTCCTTGCGGAGGACGGCGGGCCGGTCGGGGAGGGTGTCAATGGCTTGACGGACGAGACGAAGGTCGAGAAGAGAGCCGAGGAACCAGGTGGGCTCGGTGAGGACGGAGATGACGGAGGCGCCTGCGAGGGCGTAGGTCAGGGCTTGGGCAGCGGCGTTGGCGTTGGGTGCGATGGGACCTTTGGACGGCGAGGCGCGTTTGATTTCGGCCATGAGGGATGGTGAGGGTGTGTTTCCATCGGTGGATGGGTTGCGGGTGAGGCGGGAGACGAGCGGGACGAGAGGCGGAGCGAGGTGCGAGGCGAGGAGGGCGGCGATGTCGGCGGGCGTCGTGCCTGGTGTCGATTTGGCGAGCTCGACGTCTTTGGCGCGCTGGGCGTATATTTTCTGGAGGATGGTGGGGGTCGACATGGTAGTTGATACGAGATTACATGGATCTTTATCGATCCTTATATACTCCTGTGTGCCACTTCGATTTCTCTTTGTGGGTCCACCGTCCACGTCGTCGCGTCGTCCAAGAATGAAAGGCATCACTGCCGAACACTGCCGAATCACATTCGGCTCTCCGGGCCGCCACTTTTGTACTGCACTCTACGTCTGGCTTCAACTTGATGCTGACTCCAATCCCTTCCTTCCAAACTCCTTCTGCCTTTCACTTGGGGTGTTCATATGAAAATCTATTCTCGAGTATTCGCTAGGAGAATCAACCCCATAGTGACCCAGCCTTTGATGCCTAGCGTTAAAGGACGTGGCCTTCTCCATACCACCCCGGAAAGCCAGCTGAAAAGGCAAGTCTTCACCTGTCTGTCGAGTAATCCACCATGACCATTCAACATTCTTCTCCTCTTCAGTAACACCAGCTCCCATCCTTATTCTCCTGGATCCCGTCTTGACCTGTACTTCTCCCCGGAAAAAGGTGGCTCTCATCCCCTCTCCGTTGAGGTCATTAAACCGTTCGAGCCCTTCACGAGCGCGGTGGCGCTCCTCGTTAGACCTAGGTCTTTCAGTGGTGCAAAGGCACTTGGTCTCCCCTCCACGTTCATCGTGAAGATCAATGATATCAGATACTCAATTCGCGACGACCACGGTCTTGGGCCATGGTCTTCCTCTGTCCAGGCCTCTCTCCGAACTTTTGTCGAGCATACCAAACAAGGGACCTTGGATCAGTGCAGCCCTGACCTGAAAAGGGCTTGGAATAAGGAGACTAGCCTCTACGAGTTCCAAAAACAATGCTATGACCAGGAGGTTGCAGCCTACCGCCATCTTCGTACCCTTCAAGGCCGCGATATTCCTTATTTCTACGGCACATGTCGCTTTCCACTCAGGTCCTTTTTCGGGTCCTCTGCTGCTGCCCATGGCAATGAATTGGCCGCATCTATCCTAGATTCTGCCGAGGGTATGGTTCTTGAATACATCGACGGTCTCAATTTGGCGGAGGCCCATTCTGATGTTAATATCCCCCGCGCCGATGTGGAGCGTGCCTCAGAGGCCACGCTTCAGATTATGAAACGTATCAGAAACCTCGGAGTCTCGCACTGCGACGGTCGTGCAGAGAACGTTCTAATGCGCCGCCAGGCGCCTCACGACCCCGTTCTCATCGATTTCGGATGCTCAGCCATCAAGCCTCCGTCACAGAGCCTCGCGCAATGGATTAAGGAAGACGACGGGATCAAGGAGATGCGGATTGCCCTTTCTGATGCTGGCGTGCACGTTGAGTCCCCCAAGCGTGAATGGGCAAATGAAGTTTGGGGATATTCCTTTTTTAATGAAATTGTGGAGAGGAGGAGTAAGGAGTGGAGAGAGCGGTTTTACGATCCGGTGAAGATTGATGGACCGGGGTTCGTTGTGAGGATGGTGGATGGAGAAGAATCACGGTGGCATTATCAGAGGTGGAAGCTTAAGCCAGGTGTGAAGGCGGTGGATGATCATAGATACGATTGACCAGCGTGTACATACTACATGTCGTGCTTTGATAATTTCACGTAAAACCGCGACGGACAATAGTAACGTTAACTCGATGCATTTTGCTGCGCAACTGCCTCTAGATCTATGGATGGTGAATGGGGAACAGAGAGTCATTCAAGTCGAGCTGCAGTTTTTAAGATGCATTTTTATTGGCGCTGAATTTCTCCACTGGAACGGCGAGAACACGAAGATTCTGCATTTAAGTATGACATGAATTGTGGCTTTGGCGCGCTGGGCGTAGATTTTCTGGAGGATCGTAGGCGTCGGCATGGTGGTGGTAGAAGGCGATTATATACATGGATCTTTATCGATTTTTATATACTCTTGTGCCATTTCTCTTTGCTTTGTGGGTCCATGTCGTGGCGTGAGGCGTCCAAGAATGAAGGAAGAGCTTCGGTGCCGAATCCTGCTGATCGCATATCGGCTCGTCGGACCGCCACTTCTTTCCCAACTCCCACGTCTTGGTCGACAGCTCTCGCGCTGGCCCGAGGCCTGCTTCCCCTGCCCAAGATTGTTGCGGCGAACAATAGGCATTTGTTCATGATATAGTAACGGCTGAACACTTTGTTCCCAATTGGTTGGGACGTGCCTGGCTCCGTGGACTCTGAATACCCCATTCTCCTCTGGCTGGTTCTGCCCACAGATATGCAAGTCTTTTGTCGCTCTCGCACGAGGAAATTTTCGCTTCCCACTATCCAAACCTCTATACGTGACCGCTGCCTCCACGTTAGCCGAACCGAGCTCAGAAGGCAAGTATCCAAGTATTCGGAAACCAAGTTTTGTATTTTCTAATACCTCGCTCCTCAGTGTTGCTAAATCCCATCCTTATTCCGCTGGATCTGATTTTGACCTTCAATTCACCCCAGAGACAGGTCCCTCTCGTCCCCTCTCAATCCACGTCGTCGAGCCCTTCGAGCCCTTCACCAGTGCCGTGGCGCTTCTTGTCCGCCCCCGTTCTAGTATTGATGCAAACGCACTGGGTCTTCCTTCGTTGTTCGTTGTGAAGATCAGTGACCGCAGATATGCCAACCGCGATGGCTTCCCTCCCTGGTCCCCCGCTCTCGAGGCCTCTCTCAGAACTGCTGTAGAGTACACTGAGGAAGGCAAAAAGTGTAGCCCTGAGCTTGAGGAAACTTGGGACATGGAAGTACAACTTTACGAGTTCAAACAACGATGCCATGATCGGGAAGTCGCTGCCTACCGTCATCTTCGTGTCCTCCAGGGCCAGGATATTCCTTCGTTCTATGGCACCTTTCGGTTTCCCTTTTCTCTAGCTCAGGGGTCCTCAGGTCTTCCATGTAGGAATGACATGACTGTGCCTATGTTGGATTATGCTGAAGGCGTGGCCTTTGAATACATCGATGGCATGAACATGAGCGAGGTCCAACCCGACGTCGACATTCCACGCGCCGACATCGAACGCACCTCGGAAAACACACTCCAGATCATGAAAAGGCTCCGAGATTTATATGCCATGCATAAAGACTGCCGCCCGCAGAATGTCATAATACGACGCCAATATCCTCACAATCCGGTGCTCATTGATTTTGGGTCGGCGAATATCAAGCTGCCGCATATGAGCATCGAAAAATGGAAGGAATACAGAGAGAATATAGACGAGATCAAGGACATGCGATATGCGCTTTCGAGGACTGGAGTCCATGTTGAGTCTCCTGTTCGCGAATGGGAAGATAGGTTTCTTGGATATGCGTTTTTCAATGATTTTGTGGAGCGAAGGAGTCAGGGATGGCACGAGCGGTTCTACGATCCGGTGTTTGGTGGGCCTCCGGACGTCATGCAAGTTGTGGATGGAAAACGAATTCGTTGGCAGGCGGCGAGGTGGAAACTTAAAGCAGGCGTGAAGGAGGCCTATGATCATAGATATGATTGATTTTGGCACCCTGCATCGAACCTACACCTGTATCTGCCACCTCAAGTGGAATTCTCTTTGTGCGTGGACATCGTCGCGTCCAAGATGAATATTTTTTGGTCACTGCCATCTGGAGTACTTTTGAACAGTCCTGCCCATGCCGATCACTCGGCTCACCGGGCCGTCACTTCTTTCCTCGACTTCTACCAACCTCTCAGCCATGAATTCGAAGTTCCCATCATCCGACGTCCAACCATGATGCCACGGGTCGAAATTCCTCGTCTTCGATTGAATAATGGGCGGTATATGCCAGCTGTAGGCATAGGGTGAGCGACTTGCTTCAGGTGGTACGTCTCACCAGACGGTTGAACGATCGTAGGTGCTGGATGGGGCGCGTCGGGGAAGGCGAGCATGTCGTTCGAATGGTCAAAACGGCACTTGGATTGGGGTATCGACATATAGATACAGTAAGGAGCAATTTTGACCAGGGGGACTTGTTGAATGATAAACTTCGGTGGGATTGTAGGCATCTAACTATGGTGAGTGGTCATGACAGTGCAGGGTTTTAGATTCTGTCAGTTAATATTGTTTGTTCTCGACCCTCAGGCAATGAAGCGTCGGTCGGTCGGGCGATTCAAGAATCTGGCATTCCGCGCGAGGAGATATTTCTCACTACCAAGCTTGCGTATGTGCAAGCTTGTCGTCCGAGGATTGACCCGGTTCCAACTTATTCTCACTTGTTATTTTTGTAATGCAGGAGTAAGGACCATGGACGCGTCGCTGCCGCACTTGACCGCAGCCTGGAAAAACTTGGAGTCGAGTATGTGGATTTGTTCTTGATGCACTGGCCTCAGACATTGCTGCAAAATCGTACATACGTTCACACCTTGCCTTGCTCGCATGTGTTGATTACCAGGAAACTAGGCGAAGCGTTACAACCGAACGAAAGCCCTACTTTTGTCGAGACCTGGCTTGCCATGGAGGATCTTCTCTCTTCAGGCAAGCCTGCCCCATCCACGTCCCCTACACTCCACTGGTTAAATGTTCAACCACAGGGAAAACCCGCTCCATCGGCGTATCCAACTTCAGCATCAAGACTCTCACAACGCTCCTTCTGCACGCCCTTATCGTTCCCACCGTGAACCAAGTTGAGGCCCATCCCTGCCTCCCGCAGCACGCGCTCCTGGCGTTCTGTGAATCTAAAGGGATACGCGTGACGGCGTATTCACCTTTGGGTAGGAATAAGTATGCGGGGGAGGATGTGGATGTGGTGAGAATTGCACGGGAAAGGGGGGTGAGTCCGCCATGCGTGCTACTTAGCTGGGGGGTACAAAGGGGGACGGCTGTTGTGCCGAAGAGCGAAGATGAGAGGAGGATGAAGGAGAATTTAAAGGTACTCCTTGGTTTCTAAGATTAAGGCATATGTATGTAATTGTGCTGTTTTTCTTTTTGGCGGTACTAGATTATATCCCTCACGGAAGAGGAGATGCGCGTGCTGGATAGGATGCATGAGAAGCCGGGGATGCATAGGAGCGTGTGTGGGTTCCATTCGGAGGCGCTTGGGGGGTCGTGTTTTGGATGGACGTATAAACAGCTGGGGTGGGATATGGGTGTGGGTGGGGTGGTTAGGGCGGGGAGTGAGTGAGGTATGAATGAGTTCTTAGGACTGAGGATCGAGGAATGAGAATTGAGCGTTGAATGAATGGGCTGGGATGGGGACGGCGTAGTATTTTTGGGTAGGCAGGTGCAGTTGTGAAAGAATGTGTATAACTGGTATGATTTGGAGAAGTTGCAGATGAGGATTATATTCATGGCGACTTATATGTCATTACTGAGGAGTGTGATAAAAATGCGGAGATGTGCTTTAAAGTAACTATCATATGATAAGAAGGAAAGATTACACAGGTAACGACGGGAATAACAACACTTTTTATGTTTAATTCTGGCCGGATCCTGATTCGAACACGAGCATTCTGCAACAACTAGTCACTGCACCTCCTTCAGAATGCAGGTGTCGCAGACTCATTGGTAACCAATTACATCACCAGGCCGTGGAGAACCGTTAACGACTTCCGTGTATTTTGGTTGGCATGACGTACTGTCAACCACTGCTGGAAAGTCCAAAGCACGTACCTACAGTGTTTCTTTGGGGACGGTTTGTTAATTTCTGCAGATATGTAGTGGAAAGGGAACGGCGACCGTCACCCATCTCCAGAGCCTTGGAAGCGCAGGCCAGGGTCGATAAGTTCCAATATTCGGAGACTCCGATAGTACGAGTGGCGGGCGATATTTAGTTCCGCAGTTTGTTCGGATACAGTGGACTCAGTAACAGGGAAGGGTGCTAGTGAACGGTTGAACGAGAGATGCCCGAGTTATTGAAGACGAAAGATGGAAGCCTGGACTGGGGTTCAGCCTTTCGGAGGAGGAACGTCGTTGGAGCATGCCACTGGGCGTAACGTGTTTGCTGACCATCCCACAACGACCGAATCTTCGCAGGGGAGCAGGGGACTCGGGGCTATCCAGCACGTTTCCACACGGGGAGAGATTTTGTTCCAGGTCCATGTGTAGGGTGAAGATGCGTCTCCGGGATTGCAGCGCTCGTGAGAAGTACACATTTTGATTACCCTCCTAAACGCTCTTGGAAGCCTTGAGATTGCGGATCGAATTGTTGTTGTCTGTTGAACATAATATTATCAATGAAGCACACGCTATTCAATCGTATCTATGATCACGAACCGCCTTGACACCTGGCTTCAGCTTCCATCTCGCAGCCTCGTACCGCATCTTGCATCTACCCACCATCCTCATAACAAACCCCGGCCCATCCACCTTTACCGGGTCGTAAAACCGCTCCTTCCACTCCTCGCTCCTCCTTTCCACCATTCTATTGAAATACAGGTATCCATTTGGTGGGTCAGCAAACTCACGCTGAGGAGACTCTATGTGCATCCCTGCTTCGGAAGGCACATACCGCATTTCATGGATCTCGTCGTGAGTCGCCATCCATTGCGCAAGACTCTCCGTAGGACGCTTGATGCTTGAGCAGCCGAAGTCGATGAGTACGGGGTCGTGAGGAGCTTGCCGGCGCATTAGAACGTTCTCGGCACGACAGTCGCCGTGCCAGAGCCCGAGGTTTCGGAGGCGCTTCATAATTTGAAGGGTGGCCTCCGAGGCGCGGGGGCGGGGGGTGGAGACGTCAGATTGGGCTTCTTCCAGGTTGAGGCCGTCGACGTATTCGAGTACCATGCCTTCGGCAGAATCTAAGATAGATGCACCCATGTCACTCTCGTGTTTAAAAGAGGACCCAAGAGAAGACTTGAAAGGATAGCAAAATGTCCCGTAAAACCGAGGAACATATGGCTTTGCAGGGTACGCAGATGGCGGTAGGCCGCGATCTCGCGGTCGTAGCAGCTTTTACGGAACTCGTAGCTGTCCATCTCCTCTTCCCAGGCCTTCGTCTGATACAGATCAGGGTTGTACTGATCCAAAGTCCCTTGCATCGTATGTTCGACGACTGCTCGGAGAGAGGCTTCGAGAGAAAGAGACCAAGGTTGGAGATAACGTACGTCGTCCCGGATGGAATGGTCGAGGAGAAAGCTTCATTTTGCGCGTGAAGGCACGAGAGTAGCGGATCATGATGGTACATTCATCAATAAGGCGAGGTTCCAATTGGTAGTCTATGAGTTCAGCTTCTTGTCCGGTTGTCCTTCATGGGCAATGCCCACGTCGTGTGGCGTAAAGTTGTTGACAAAGTATTTTACTTGTCGGAACTTGCCGGAAATCCGACTCCAGACGTCGATAAACAGTTCATCTTGCCTCGCTTTCCTCAACCCTGAAAACAAGGTTCAGTTGAATCGTAAAAGCGTTGTGCGTTTAAATCTGGGGATTTGGCAACTGACGAGCATCCAAAAAGATTTCACGTCTGCACTGCAAAATCCGAGTTTGTTGTTGAAGCCTTCACTGGCCTGCACTGCACTAGGATAGGACTAAAGATGCGGCTGTACCGGTTCGTATTCAATGATACCTGGAAAGGGAATGAATTCTTTGACTCTTTATTTCTGTTTCCGTGTAGATTAGTCAATACATGACACACGCCGACCTCCACATGAGCGTTGTGTGTCTGCTTTCTTCCCGTTTCGGTTGACCGACCCACGCCACAATACTATTACACCCAGGATAGATTCCCTGTCGAGGTCCTAGATGCAACGCTGATCCTTGAAGTGTCATAGGATGGTGTACAAACGGTCGTCTCGGGCTGCTGGTCTTTACTTTTCTGGTAACGAATTCACATCCACTTGGATACCTACTGGTCAGCGGAACAAACGATGCTGCCTATGGAGAAATTGCTCAGTGGCTACATTAATTTATCAAGGTCTCCTGAGGTTAGTTGTGTCGGACTGCCATACACGCCGAGTGGGTATGTGCCCGCCACCTTTGGGTACCCATCGGCATGCCAAGATTTTGACTCAGGACCTCCGCATGTGCGGTCGACTCTTCATCCGGTTTTAGGAACCCCGCTCACACTCTTGGGTCTTGGTTGATGAGCTCTGATACTTATGCCAGTGCATGCAGTGCTCGTCTCGTTATCTGTTGGGGCCCATCTCAAATCGATTGTTCTTGCGTTTCCTTCGCTCCAGTCCTTGTTCTCTATATACAAGCTTGGATGACTGTGTAACCTGCCGCCAAATTCTACTGATGCTTCCTCTACCGTCCGCGAGTGACTCACCATACCATAAGACTGCTTCGTTAGAGAAGTACTTGGAGTGGACAGAGAACCCCAGAAACGTCTTCGTTTTGGCATTGGCACAACCAAAGACATCACCCGCATATGCATATGATACATTAAGGACTCCTGGCCGGTTCTTTTCTTTCTTTTCGTGTCTCCCATCGGGACGAATGGAGCACATAAATAACTGAGGGGTATCCCAAACCTCTGTCTTCCGACCCACGCACATCCCAATCCCTTGGTTCGGTTCCAGATATATCTGATACATTAACGCTTTGCGTGTCCTCGCAGTCCAACGGTATGTGCATCGTCTGCACATCTGTATCGTTGACTGATTGATCCATCCATCAAGGTTGTATTTTCGCTCGGCGATGCTGGAGGGCATCCTATAAGAACAGACACCCGGGACCTTGAAACTTATCGTCTTTGTAGGCTGTCCTAGAATGGTGTTTTCTGCAGAAGAGGTACGCCTTTTGTGGTCCCCTAGATACCCTACATCGCTTAATGCGTCATGAAATCAGTCCAAGCTTGTGTCAATTTTCATTCAAACTTTGCTCTACGGTACTCGCATCCGCTCATTACACAACTGTCTCCGGTTTCTGACAGTCTTTGCCCAGGAGCATACATTGTGTTATTTACGATCACCTGCTGGGTTCTCATTAGGCGACGCCCCCGCGGCCAGTCCGTCCACAAGACTATGCTAGGCATTGCAGTTACAATGTTCATACTCGCTACGATGGTAATGAGCCCCTTCCTATACCTTTTTTCGTTCTCTGACACAATGCCCGATATCGAAAGCACATAGCTGTCAATTACACTCGCATAATCAAGGCATTCGTCACCTTCAAAGATCAGCCCGGCGAGCCTGGTGCCTTCTTCAACCAGTTATCTGAGTTTACACAGATTTTTGGAAGCACGATATATGTGGCTCAGACTCTGCTGGGCGATAGCGTCGTGGTCTGTTGTTTTCTCCGAAGATTCTTATGATGGACTGTTTCAAATTGGCTCCCCTAGCTTCTGAGGTGCTATCTTGTGTGGGGCAGTCGACTTGCCGTTGTTGCGTTTCCGTTCCTTCTTCTGCTTGGAAGTACAGGTAATACTTCTTACTTTTTCCGACGCTCCGAGGCTGATGTTTTGTGAGGCGAAATCAGTGACAGGCATTGGAATTCTGTACTCTTTCGCCCGCGTGGTCCCTCAGGCAGAGATCTTTGTGGTGGAGCTCTCTCAATGGATCGTGGCGTTCTTCTCCATGACGCTTGCAACCAACATCATTTGTACAGGTACCCCTCCAGCCTCATTTCCTGGATTCCTCGCAATCCCTAAACTTGCCACAGCCCTTGTTGCTTACCGCATATGGTCGATTAACCGCACGAGCATCTCGTTCTCGGAGCACAGTCTGAGACCGATAATGCTACTCGTGATTGAATCTGGTGCAATTTACTCTGCAACGCTGACGGCCTTGCTGATTTTGTACAAGACGGAATCTTGGTTCCAGTATGTTCTCTTAGATGCGGTACGTCTATCGTCTTCGATCAATGACCGTATTGGTAAGGTCTCGTCTTCTCCATGGTCATAGTGCGTATTGGCTTAGGCATCACGACGACTACGGGAGAAACGGGGGACTTCGGCGGGGTATCTACTCTGCAGGCATCTGGGGAGTTTAGCGGCAACGCCAAGAATTTTGGTTCCATTGGTAAAACTGAAAGGGTGGAGCTTACCTCTTTCACCGCGGCACCGTCCAACCGTCTCACCTACCATGACGCTTCAACGAGTAAGATCGACGTGGGGACAGCTTGAAACTTGGAAGTATTTATAGTGTACAGTCAGTTGTTCGAGTTCTCCTGAAATGTAAGTGGCCATCTACATATACTATCAGACAATGGATACGCGGCACCTCATCTCCAACATGACTTCGACTCCACACGGTACAGCACATTAGACTCTCACCTCTTCTTGCCGCCGAATTCCAAGATCATAATCGATCACACTGGCACGGTAAATCCGTTGGCGTCACCGATCTTGCATCATAAGAATGTTTGAATCTGCCATAGACGGTATATGAGGAGGAGGTTTGGTGGTCGTTGGCCGTGCTAGTATTATCAGTGGAGGCGATGTAACGGAGTAGATACAGTGGCCCTGCGGCGACAGGTATGTTACGAAATGGAAAGGTCTTGTAAAGGGTGTAGAAGTTCGAAGGTATTATGTAGTGAATGGATGGCCTGCGGGCAGACAAGCGCCGATGGTCCTATGTAGTGTCAACTTGATGTGAGATAACAATATCGAATACTTAACAATGAGTGGAAATATGAATATGCAATGAAGGGATTCTTGATAAAACAGGGTGGCGAGTCCGACGAAATAAGGGTAAGACAAGGATGAAGGGAAAGGAGGTGTCAAGAAGGAATCTCTGGCTCAACTGTCGCCGTTCCTAGTTGATCAGATACGGGAGGTTCCAGAGCTTCAGCAGTGTTGTCCGACACCTCAGCTTCAATCATCTCCATGCTCTCGACCACCTGAATCTCGTCCTGGTTGCCCTCCGCCTTGAGATCTATTAGGGGCTCAGCCGATCCGCTGGATCCCATGCTCGCGTTCCCAAAATCCGAAAGAGACGGAAATGTGAACTCCGTATGCCTGATATCTGCCTTTTCCTTCAACTTCCCCTTCTTGGACAGACCTCTGATACTCCCGGGCCGCTTCAAAATAGCATCAGCAAGCACCTCGCTGAATCCTCCTTCCTCGTCCTCATCCTCGCTCCCTACATTCTCCAGCTCTCCAGGTGGGAGCAACTCATCGTCCTCGACAATCCACCCGTCACCACCACCCTCGCCGCCATCCCACACAGCACCTCCATTACTGGGCCCGCCAATCCGAGGGCCCGCAGTCTGTGTCCTCGTGCGGGTGCGTCTCCTCCCACGGTCGAATAGCACGGGAGGCGGAGTTGTCGAGGACCCGGCCAAGTCAGGTGAGTGAGATCCCACCGAAGAAGACCCGGCAACTGAAGATGGTCTACTGCCTGACGGGGCGCCTGCACCCGCCATGCTTGAAGATTGTGGGAACAGCATGGAGAAGAGATTGGGTTGTGGTTGGTGAGGCGACTGGGCCAGCTGTGGTGAGACCTGGGGGTGTTGGAGGTGAGAGTGGGACGTATAGGGGTAGAAGGGCGAGTGCATCGCCATCGGGGAGAGCATTAATGAGGCGGAGTGCAGTCCGTTTGCCATGAGCATTTGTGCTGGAGAAGGTATTTGGAGATGAGGTGGTGAATGAGGAACGGATGGTGGCGAGAACTGGTATCCGTTAGGATTGGATAATCCGGCCGCGTTGACGCTACTTCCGGGACCATGCAGTGGAGTAATCGGAGACGGCTGCCCAGATATCGATGAAAAAAGAGCATTATAGGTTTGCACCTGATGCAGTAGGTGATTGATTTGGTTCTGGAGCTGTTGGAATTCATCATAAGTTGGCAAACCATAAAAGAACGACCCCATAGATCCATACCTCGCCCTCTCTTCGCTTGCACCCAGTGATCTCCCAGCGCGCCATCTCTAAATCCTTGGTGTACCGTTCTATTTCGCCTTTCGCCTTTTCTTCTCTCATTCGAGCAGCTTCTAATGCGCCCCTCAAAGATGCGAGCTGAGTCTGAGTAGAGACCGAAGGGGGCGGAGTACTAGTACCCGATAATGGCGTTGGTGGCCGACGCGGAGTGGGTGCACGGCGATGGGTATGTCCATTGCCGTTTGGGTTGCTGCCATTGACATTCCCACTGCAGATGCCATTGTTTCCTACCCGGCTGGGCCCCGGAGAAATAGGCGAAACCACAGAAGGACCGGGCAATGCATTCAGTGTTGGAAAAGTAAAAGCGAGAGATTCGTCGCCATGTGACTCTGCAGATTCCGAGGCTAGCAATGTGGACGTTGTGGGAGAGCTGATAGATGGAGATGAGGATGATGCGTCTAAAGAGAGTACCGCTGATGAGTCAAACGGCTGAGGCGGGGGAGATATCGCCTTAGCTCGGGAACCGCGAGACTTTGAGCGGAATCGGGGAGGTTTTGGAGGCGGAACATCGGGTGTAGCAGTTGGACCTGCACCATCCCAATCCCAAGGACCAGGGAACTTCTGTGTCTGACGCACAGGGGGCGAGCTCGCGGAACTGACAATAGGCTTGGACGGCGTATGTGCTGGTAGCGGTTCCGCCTGAGCCAGAGTTGGGGTCTTTCCAGACAGGGATAACGTCGGCGAGGTATTCGGAGTTATGACAGAGTCGAAGGAGACCATTGAACTTGAAACTGAGGCAGAGGAGGATGCGGAAAGGGATATACTCGGAAAATCGGGTGTTTGTAGGGGAATGGGAAGGTCTGATGGTGTCAAAATGTCAACCGGATGAGAATTGAATGCTGCTGACGAAACTGAGGATGAAGTCTGAGAGCGCGTCACAGGCATTTCAGATTTGGTGGGTGTAGACGACGATGTGGCGTCGTCGTCGCCGCCTGCATGACTGCCGTCGCTAGGATTTTGCCTGTCCGGAGTCGAAAAACGTGATCTGTGGTTGGATGTCGAGGACGTGGACACAGACCGCGAGGAAGTCGCCTGAGATGTTTCACGCGAATGCCGCATTGTTTCACGGATTTTGGGCAGGGCGGTGGGTTGTCCGGTTCCACTGTCATCGATATCCAGAGACTTGGCCGCCTTTACGAGTGCTTTGCTTTTCTTCGCATTTTTGAGCATGTCTTTCAAGGGATCCTTCCTCCTTCTTCGCCTCTCTTTGGACCGAGAGTTTTTGAGTTCCTTGGCTTCCGTGTGGTCGCCAAGCTCATCGCTGACAATGATTGCAGTGCCAGCGGAATCCTTCGGAGACGTGGCCTCCAGTTGCGAGACATCTGAACCTGGACAAATATTGTCGCTTGTTACTACAGAGTCAGGGTCCCTGTGAGCACTCTCACCCCGTTGGTGTGATGTTCCAACGATATTCGACCGCCATACGAAGACAGAGCCCGCGATGACCAGAGTGGCCAGAGTCGTGGCAAGGATAATGCGCGGGTCACTGTGGAGGGCGGTGTGCGGGCCCTCGTGGTCACCGTCGTCCATGGTGGGGAAGGAGAGTCGTAGCCGTCTGCAATGGAACTCTGCAAGTCTGCAAATTCCCTCACATGTCCTTTCGAACTCCGATGTCTAAATCAGTAAACGCTTATTCTCACGTGTGGGTGCCTGACCATGAATGGAAGTGCCTGACCGTTGTATTTAAAGATGCCGCGGTTAGGTTCAGGTCCGGTTCGGGCACTTTTTGGCGAACCTCGAACCTAACCTCACCGAATTTCAGGAATCCTTGTGCACCGAACCTGCACCGCGGTTAATGAGGGTTCGGTGCGCTAAGGTTCGGTTCGGGTGAATCAGAGGTTCGAACAAGGTTCGCACCAAATTTTAGATATATATGGTAATATTTTACTTGGTGGCAGCCTTTTGTATGCTACAACCTCCACATTGTCGACATCCCACGTACAGACAACTCTTTTGCTTTGAGAAGCTGCCGTTCGCAAGCTTTGACAGTTTTGCAGGTTCCTTGGTTGATTATGTCATGTGATTGCGAATGAATGTAAATTTCGCAGGTGTTGTTGTTAGCGGCGAAATCTGGTTCTCACCAAGTTCTGACCAATTAATACTCTCTGCATCTTTGATATTGCCACCAGAGTAGCATGCCTCCCCAGGAGGTTTGTTGAGATCTTGTGGGTAGGTTTTTTTACTTGCCATTGAGGAGAAATGGATAACGGGAGAGCGAGACGCGGACTTTTCGCGATAAAAGTCGTTGATTACTCAAAAAATCAGACGGCCCGATATAGTAATGTGGCGGGGTTCGAACCGGGTTCGACCACGTTCGAACAGGTTCAGCCATCCTCCAGCCCCCGTAACCTGCACCGAACCATCCTCGTCGACCTCCGAACCTAACCTGCACCTGCACCGAACCTCGGTTAGGTTCAGGTTCGCACCGCCAATAACCGGTTCCGAACCTAACCGCGGCATCTTTAGTTGTATTCCTTCTGCTCCTGACATGCAATTTCAATTCCTCGTGGAGATACTCATCTGTTCGTTTAGAAATCCTCGATATCTTGTGGCTCTAGAGCTTCGTCGTTTCCACGAACCTCGGAGATTTTTTCTCTTTCCTTGACGTCTGGATTTTGATCATCATTTCCAAAAAGACACAATCAACGTGGACACTGGACATCCTCGACATTGAATAGCTCCTCCGGTGTAGTACATGGGCCTTCTGACTGCTATCGTGCGATGCTTTACTGCTGTGATCCCTCGTCTCTTCAACAAATGTGCTCTCAATAACGTTGTGTATACCGGGAACTGCCGCCGGCCCGGTTCTACCGGGCCGAATGTTGCTTGCACCTTGCTGCGAGTCATCATGGCCAAATCCTCGTCGCCCACGAAGCTTGCTCTCCTCGTCTGCGGAAGTCTTGCAGGTAGCCTGAAAGATACTTACGGTGACTACACTGCGGTATTTGGAGAGTTTCTCCAAAGAGCTTTGCCGAAGGACGTTAAATTCATTCTTGATCCGTATGATGTTGTCCTCAAGA
Organism: Hypsizygus marmoreus; assembly: GCA_013433165.1. NCBI lineage: Eukaryota > Fungi > Basidiomycota > Agaricomycetes > Agaricales > Lyophyllaceae > Hypsizygus > Hypsizygus marmoreus. The sequence continues at coordinate 1,034,376 of CM024094.1, read as the reverse complement.
TGGAGTACCCTCCTGAAGATAAGATCGACACATACGATGGGATAATTTACACCGGGTCAGGTAAATATATGCCATGGTGCACCTTTGAACATATTGCCTGATCCAGGGCATCATCAGCGGCTTCGGCGTACGAGGATGTAGAGTGGATAAACAAGCTCGTCTCGTACACAGCTCACATCGCGAACGACAAAACAAATGTTAAACTAATTGGTAAGCTTCTCGTGAGCAGTACGCACATATCCAGCTCGTTAAGCTCACCAACAGGTATATGCTTTGGACATCAGATTATTGGCCGAGCTCTGGGAGCGGAATGCGTTCCTAACAACGGAAAGTGGGAAGTGGGGCCGACGACGCTGGGCCTAACGGAACTTGGGAAGGAGCTCTTCGGTGTCGAAACTCTGGTATGTGCCGATATCTTCCTTCCGATCCAGCTGGATTGTGGAACAATTAATTATACAACGGTGATCGTCAGAATATCCAACAAATGCACCGAGACCATGTCCCCACTCTTCCCCCAAACGTACAGCTCTTAGCCTCCACACCCGTGTCCTATAATCAGGGCATGGTCCGGTTTACAGCTGGCCCGGAATCTGCGCAGCGGAAGCTGAACGACATTCAGATATTTACGCTTCAAGGACATCCGGAGTTTGTGGAGGGTCTCGTTACTGGGCTTGTTGAGGTTCGGGCCAAGTCAGGCATAATAGACGCTGAGACTGCTGCGGATTCGGAGAGACGAAAGGGTTGGAGAAACGATGGCGTACCAGTGCTAGGGAAGGCGATCTGGGGGATATTAGGTGTCGCAGCCTAGTATCTGGATCAATATATACCATGAAGCTCAAGTGGATGGGGAATTTCCTGCGTCCTTTCCATGACTTGATCGTCCAATGACAAAGGAAGCAGAATACTAATATCATGAGGAATATATAACCGTCCATATGATATTCCGTCCTGATGCGTGGCGTGTGATAATTTACAGGTCGAAGAGAGATTTCCTGGTGTCACGGAAGCAACTGTCGTGAAGGGGTGGGTAGATGTGGGTAGATAGAATGTATATGAAGGATGCAGATGGGGCGGAACTCTATGTTTTGAAAATGATAATGAGGACAAGAAGCACAAGAATAAGGAGGCCAATCGTGACCGTCGAGCCTAGAAAAGTAACATATCATCAGTTTCTTGTGAGCATGGAGCCAGTAACGGCAATGGAGCTGACCATTATTTGCAGCTCCTCTGGCAACTCTGTCTAACCTCCGTCTTGCGCCGGACAGCCTGCTCTCCGTGTGATCCAAGTCGGTGTCAAGCTCCTCTAGCAAGCCCGAATGCACATCTAGCTCATCGTTTATTTGCAAAGATATATGGTGCTGGCGATTGAGGGAGTGCGACAATCTATCCAGATGCCCATCTTGTTCTGAAACAACGGTCAGCCAAGGCTCTGCAACCAATAAATTTGGAGACGAACCATTCATTAACTGGCGCTGGGTTTGGAGCATTATACCAGGCTCATGGTGGCCAGCCTCCGGATCGTCTGTGTATGGAGAGTATAAAGGTTCATTGTCCTTTGCCTGTAGTTTCGGCGGGGGAGTGGGTGCTAATGATGTGGGCGGCGATGGCGTGGGCGGTAACGGTAACTGTGAAGGACTAGATGATGATGGGACCGCTTCCTGCTCGACTTCCAAGCTGTTAATATGGTTGAGCTGAGAGGACAGATATTCGATGGCTGATAATACCTCTCCACTGTACTCTCTTCCCCAAGCATACCCCGCATTCGCTGAAACTGGCTCCGCAGTAGAACGACAGCCTCTGACCGGCCTTCCTTCGCCTCAAGCTCAACGATTCCAGCGCGCATGCGATTCAGGTTCTTCGTTATTTGTGGGAGATGTAGCGAGGTGGACTTTGTTGTTGCGGCAGCGGCATGTGGGTCTGGCGTTGGCGAAAACGAGGGAAGAGTGTGAAGCCGTTGTCGCTCCAGAAGAAGCGATAATGTCTGCGTTGATATAGACGTGAGCTTGGCTAGAGACATAGCTGGGTTTTCAAGGTGAAGTTGTGAAAAAGCGCAGCAAAGCACAAGTATGTACCCAGGTAAATCCCGAAGTGCTGTCGCGCTCAACTTGAGCCCACGTGATGTGCGCGAGTTGGAAGCTCCCCAAGACCTCAACTTCACGTCGACCAACGCTCAACGTTCAACATCAAAATTCTACCAAACAATAAATGGAAGCTTATAATGTTAATTACCAGCATGTTCTGAGAAGCCCATATTTCCACCTTGCACTACCTTATTATGTGCCACTCCACCTGGACTTGTCTTCCTGTAAACGCGCGCTCAATTCTTCCTCCCATCTTTGAACCTCATTCTTCATTCGGATAAACTCAGGCGTCTGCTTGGGTTTATTCTCCCAAAGCACCGACATCTCGGCGTGAACCTATCCGAATGTAACACTAAATCAGAATCCAACTCGTCGCTGCACAGCTTAAGAACCACTTGCCTTCTCCGCTAGGTTCTCAAGACGCTCCCATACGGTCTTATCAATCTCACGAGCGGTGCTGTCCAGTCCGTTTAACAGAGAATCTTTCAAACCGCCGAAAATAGTGTGTTTTTCTCCCTCGAGCCAAACCTGGAAGAAGGTCTGTAGGGTGGTAAATTAGTACACCGGAAATGCTATCGACGAGAGGAAAAGTTACGTTTTGCCTCGCTACACTTCCTCTGCCCCGAATCTCAAGCGTCTCAGCATAACCTGCAGATAGCCTTGATTGTACCTCGGTTACGATCGTGCGAGAAATACCCTTTTGGTCCTCATTCAACTTGGATTTGACCCGCTTCTGGAGATAAGAGAGAGCCTGTTTTGTTGCGTGAGAAGCAACGGCCGCCTGAATCTGTGCACGTTCTCGGAAACTGGCAGATCGACATGTCTTGACAAGTTCATTGAGTATGTTATCAACACTTGTTTGAATTTCATCCTGAAATTGGGGGAAGAAGTCATGGTCCAGGGTAATTCTCCAAGATTCTTCGATTTCCGATAAAAAAGGTTTTGCAAACACTCCATTGATGTTTTGGATTCCTGCTCCATCTCGACGAAATACTATGTCACGGATCAGAACACCGAGACGTAAGGAAGCATGAAAATGAAATGACGTACTGGCACGAAGTCGCTGCCAAGTAATTTCTTGCTGGAGTTTCAGTGCTGTAGGTACCGCCTCTGTGATAGCCTTTCCGATAATGATATTAGTGGAATAAATGTAACACGTTCGGAAAGACGCACTTCTTCGGTAGCAACGATACAGGTTTCCTCCAGTCCATCGTTGAAGTGCTCCTTCAAGGCCTCAATTGTTTTATTTCTCGAAGCAATAAAATTCTATGGGCAGTATTAGCCAAGTCGATTTGTGGCACGCAACCTCCAAATATGTTCTCACTGTGCGCACGCGTTCCTCCAATGATTTTGACCCAATCCTCATTCTTCCTTGCCGTTTCCCCCATAACGTTGACAAAAGCTGCAGATCATTGTCATCGGCTCTCTCGATCCCTGTGAAGACTCGATACATTGAAGATGTCGTGCGTGAAAGTATCTCAAAGGAAGTGAGGGCAAATTCTTCCCGTACACGGCTGGCCAAAAGGCGACAATGGTCTCGTAAAGCTGGGATCTTTGTATCATCAACATCCACGAAACACGTCATCTCCCCTGACATCCAACCTAGATAATAATAGCTCTGAGTGACAAAAGGAGTTCGGGAGTGCGGAGGACTTACGATTGATCTTTTGATAGTCCCGCGTTGCAACAGTGAAAACCGGAAACACTGGAGCTCAGTCCGTCACCAAGTCAGCCCATGATCAAATAAATAGCTTACTTTCTGCGGTGTCACCTACATTCAAAGCAAGCCATTAAACTCGAATTTAGTAAAGGACCATTCCGACTCACCAAAATCATCTTCCATTTCCTCCATGACTTTCTCCAAGAGGGCCGTAGACGTTTCCTATGACGTAGGATAAGTTTGGTAGCCAAGAGGACCTTTCATCGCTTCACCTCTGATCGCTGCTGAGAGCAAAAGGTCCTTAAGGCGTATTGGGCTATTCGCTCCTGCTGTTTGCAGACTTTTAGATGCTCACGATCTTGATTTAGGTGATAAAAGACGTCGTGTTCCTGCACATCACTGCTCCCCTCTGCGACTCTGTTTAAAAAGGTACTGGTATTGACATAAGAGTATCGATTGAACGTGGGGACAGGACTCGCCTTATACGTTTAACGACAGGTGCCTCTTTCACGTCAGAAAGGAGTCGTTTTCGACTGACATCGTCCACGTGCATTTCCTCCGCTTTGACGCACTGAGAGAGGGAAGGGGGTGCCGCATATGGAATGTGTGGTTTTTCTTCATAAACTGTGATAGGTATATGAGGATGCGTACAGGCTATCTGAAAAGATGTTTCTTACATTTACGCGTATTTAAAGCTTCTTCATATTTTGCTTCAGCATCTATAATATTCTGGCGGCATTCATCGACCTTATCTTGCAGTCGAACAAAATCCGGGTCATCTTCGAGTTGCATAGACTTTGCTACCTCCTCCCACGCTATATCATCGCATTTCGTGACTGCCAGGGGACGATTGAAATGTCTGCCCCAGCTATCGGTGACTTACTTACCAACGAAAGTGAGTTTGGAGGATTTAAACCTGTCAGGCATGGTCAGACCAAGGTCCGAAAGATTCCTCGCGGAAAGAACTCACGTTCCATCTTCATTTCGGTATGCCAAACTCAACATAACTCTGCGAATGAATTGAATCGTACGCACCAACTGTAGAGATAAGACATCTGCCCTAAGGGAATCATATAGCTGTACTCACGTTTTAGTTGAAGTTTCGATGTTCCCAGAAGGTCTGAAAGATAAAAACATTAAATCGCTGGCAAGGTAAACACACACGAAACAAACCTGATGTAATCTGAGCATCGACGGCACGTGTAATGGGCAGGATAGTAAAGAAATGGTCCGCCATCTTGATATAGCCTTCCGTCACACTGCATCTGGCAACATTAGAGTCTCCCAAGCCAGGTAGGTCTACTAATGTTACGCCAGCTGATAAAACTGGTGAGTCGCATCGTATCTTTACCCTGTGGATGAGAGGCCAAGGGCCTTTATCTCCTATGAAAGGGAGTATTTGCTTCGAAATCGGAGTTGATTTAGGGCATATTATGTGTTTCGAGGAGCCGAGATCTCTGAGTGAAGGCCCTACAAAATTGGATGGTAAACCATCGGCACCAGAAACAAGAGCTCACTTACAATGATCCCTGTCTCTGAGAGAGTCGATCAATTCGGTCGTAGGATTATCCGCTACTTGTTGTAACGTCAAGTGAGGATAAACCGCTCGGAGCTTCAAAGAAGATTGTACATGAATACTGGAGGGAGGGAATGGATTCATGAATAATAAAAGCCCACCGTGTTCCACGACTTTTGCACATGCTTGCTAACTTTCAATATCGGGCGAGTCGGATGTGTTTTCGAGTCCACACGTGCTAGTTGCTCTTCAATATCTTCCTTTATGTCTCCAACAACAGCAGCGAGCTCTTTCCACCAGGCATCTTCTGTTAGAAACTCGATGTTTGCTTCGCATTCAGCCTTTTCGTGATATGAAATTTCCGTGACAACAGATGTGCATGCTTTTACCTGGTGTTAGCAAAGGACATTCCACTAGATAAACGCATCCTCACCTCGACTACCGCTTGTTGGAACAACTTCCACTATGTAAATATCGACATGTTAAGCTCTCATAACGAAGGCTTGATGTATATGTTGTTATCATTCGCACCTTCAAGTAGGGCATTGATAAGAGAGGACTTTCCAGCCCCGGTAGCTTGAATATAGAAAATATTATGGGTATGAAAGAATTTCAAGAGTACATGGTCACATACATCCTATAAATGCGACCGTGAATACGGGTGGCCTCCGACAGTCATTCAAATCGCGGCGCCAGACCGTCTTGCGCGTCCCAGCTGTGGACATCGCGTCGATAGTCTTCCCTAGCTTGTTCAGCCATTCTGGGATGCATTGAATGGCATCCTCACAAGTGTAGGTCATAATTGGAGAAGATTAGAGCGCCGGATATGCCGTGAGCACAAGCAGCGAGTGGGTTGAAGACTACAGTAGTTCAAGTCGCGCTAAGTCGCGTCAGAATGCGGCCAGAAACAGTTAGACTCTTAGAGTATTTGGCCTTGTTTGATTCAACCACTATTGGCCCCAGTGACCACCATTTAAAGGCCCCGGAGGGGTGCCGCGGCATTGCTATTTTGCTATTGGTTCCATTTATCCTCGTCGCCGCCCTCCTTTCCTCCTTCTGACCAAGTCAACGAAAACTCAAGAAGTGAATTGGGCGGCCCTGTGGTGTCGCACACACTGTTGAGTTTTGAGTGTCCGTCTAGTGATCAGTTAAATTTTACATGCAAGTCTACTATCGCGCAATCACGAAGAAATGCATCCAGTCTCCAGCATATGCAGCACAGCCCGCCACGAGTGCCTTGATTCCGCCTCGGCGTATCCATTGGACCAGACAGTGTGAACTTGAACCGGGTCAAAGGCAGGTTTATTGTTGTGTGTAGTAACGCTCAGTCACGATTTCTTCCTCAGCCTTACAAAACGTCATCCTTATCTTCCTGGTTCTCGCCTTGACCTCCAATTCACTCCAAGGTTTGGTGGTGCCGGCCAGTTTTGCGTTCTCTCGGTGGATATAACTAAGGCCTTCGAACCCTTCACAAGTGCTGTCGTGCTTCTAGTTAGGCCACGGTCTCAAATCGAGGCGGACACACTTGGTCTACCTTCACAGTTTGTAGCCAAGATCACCGACCGCAGGCATGCCATTCGAGAAGACATCCCTGCGTGGTCTGCCAGCTTCGAGAAGTATTTCACAACGGCCGTGGAGCACGCTTTGAGGGCTAATCCGATGCCTGACTCCTTCACCTCCCTCCATGGTACTACTACAGATCCCGAAGGACCGGAGGAGGACTGGATTCGCGAAATTCGACTTTGCGAGTTCAGAAAAAAATGTTATAACAAAGAAGTTGCTGTCTATCGCCATCTTCGCGTACTGCAAGGCCGTGACATCCCTTGTTTCTATGGCACCTTTCGACTCCCTATTTCATCCAAGTTCTCAGGTTCCATGCATGAGAACGACGTGGTGGCGTCTATTTTGGATTATGCAGAAGGCATGGCCCTTGAATACATTGATGGGCTGAACTTGGCTGAAGTCCAGCTTGACGCGGACTTTCCACGGGCTGTCGTAGAGCGGGCCTCGGAAAAAACTCTTCAGGTCATGAACCGTCTTCATAACCTTGGGGCATGGCATGGCGACCCACGCCCGCACAACGTGATAATCCGACGCAAAGCTCCCCGCGATCCTGTGCTCATTGATTTTGGCTTATCAAAGACCAAATCACTAGAGACGAGTATCGAGCAGTGGAAGAATGGGTTCCACCCCGGCGTCGACCAGGTCGCTGACATGCGATATGCTCTCGCCCATGCGGGTGTGCATATTGAGTCGCCAGAACTAATAGCGCCAGATAAATTGGATGGATACAGATATATAAATCGTTGGTTGGAGAGCCGCAGCAAAGAATGGCGAGAACAATTTTTTGATCCAGTGCCAGTTGCTGAGCCAGGGTACAAGCTCGTAGTGATTGATGGGGAACAGGGGTTTTGGCAATTTGCTAGATGGAAGCTTAAGCCAGGCGTCAAAACAATTGGTGATCATCGATACAATTGAATTAATTATAACTGTTTGTACGTCGACTCCTGGATTATTACGGTCAAGTCATGTAGCGCTTTCTGACTGATCTGTATGTCTCGATATTTATGATTTCACAAGTCAGAAAGTATTGATGGATCTGCTAAACCCAGGAGAAGTCATGAAAGACGCAACCATCTTGCCGCTATATAAAACTTGCACGGGCCTCGTCACGATATTCGATGCGGCCGAGAAAGACGCGCTTGTAGGTTTACCTTCGCTCCATTGCAAGTTTACGGTGATTCCGCCACGGACACGGGCACCTCTCATAGAGCCCGATGGCCACTGCTTGGGGAGTGCCGGAAGAAGGGTTACAGTAAGCGGTATGTTCCTACTCGCGACGTCAGGCGCTTGGATCAATGCATTCTTTCATGCATAAATATATTGAATTAAGAGGAATTTTTAGATGAAGAACACACGCACAAGGAGCGCTCCAGGATATGCAAGATTCGCGTCGATCTGGAAGATCGGGTTGGAGTCGAAGGGATTGTATAAACTGAGGAGGTTTGGGCCGAAGTTGAGAAAGATTCCATACTAAACCGAGGCAACGGTCAGCCTTCGCTAGCACAGACGACTCTTCGGGAACAGAAAAGCCCACCGTCAGTTCATGATAGAATTGATTCGCATCCCCAAGCTGAGCCCATGCCCCAGCTCTCCATGCCTTCTCCCAGCCGGAATCTGCATCAGGTCCAGTTCCGTTACCGCGGTGCGTCAGGCTGACGGTAGCTGCATCCATGATCTGCTTCTTCGTATAGGCGCCGTGCGTGGCAGGGTTGTACGTTGAGATCGCGTATCCTGGGTAAAGGCCAATGAGATGCGACAAATGGCGGTGCAAGTCAGTTGGGGAATCTCTGTCGACCTTCCATTCTTTTCGAGGGAAATGTTTGGCTTTCAGGGTGTTGGGCTGACCAGAAGTATCTTTACCTTGAAGTTGACCCCACGAACCAATATGGAGACCCTTGTCCATCTTCGCACGTTTTGCTTTCACCTCTGCACGATGTCATCGTTAGGATGTCCCATTTTGAGATCTCGGAGAAGTCGGTACCATCAAGAAAGGCGGTGTCAGTGTCGCCCGATGCAGCAAAGCCCTTCTCGATAGCGTTGAACAACTGCCAAATCATCTGTTGCGCATGTGCGCATCCTATTGGAACTGTATTAAAACCGAGCATGTGATGTAAAGGGATTGCTATACCGAAAGTGATTGGTGCTTGCTCTGGAGAGTTACAGGGATTGACTACGAGTGTGGAGTCGTTGAAGTGCAGGTCTGGAATGAGTTTATCTAGATGGAAGCTCGCGACACCCTAGAGTGACAGACGTAGGTAAGGTTAGCGAGAGGAGTTCAGGCGAGTAAGACGAGACCTTCAGAAGAGGCCAGCCTTGGGCCCTCCACCATGCGACATCATTGGTGTGGTCGAAATGATCCCATACATGTATCATCTTGAAAGGCGTTGGTATATAATTGCTCGGAATTGCAAGAATAGGACTTTACCATCCAAACGTTTGCCTCTGTATACGTAGTCGAAGATAGGATCAACGTCAGTTCGTGCGAAACTAATAGAGATTTGTACCTGGATAATTCGCCCATTCTGCGGTGTTTCCGGGGCCTTTCATGCCTGTATGTCCGAAGATCTGTTTGTTACTTATCAACTCTCCTCATTCATATGGATGGGTAGTGCTACAACTTGGAAGGAAAACTGACGTTCATCTGGATACCGTCAATATGTTACTTCTTCAATAAAAGAGGTTGCTGAAATCACCTCGTTGTGGGCGACCCAACCGCGTGATATATTATATAGGACTTGCGCAGTGAGTGCACCTCTTGGAGCCCACGTTTTCTTCATATTCATGTGGTGAGCCAGAGTGAGCTCTGTGGTGAAATGAACACGAACCTCGAAGTAGTCGAACAATGGACGTGTTACGTCTAGATTCGTTATCTCTGCACCCCAATAGTTCATCTGAATATTGATGTTGGAGTCTGTGCGTTAAGTTAGGTCGAGACATGAGCCCAGCTGATTATGATCAAAACTCATACGATAATCTGGTTGTTCAGTAAGTTGCGGAGTAATTGTTCATGCCCATGGGCACAGAAACTCACCAGCACTCCACGCGTTCCCATATCCGTTTGCCCATTTCCCTTGGAGGTTCGCAGGTAATATACCCCTCGCACTACTCGCTAACAAGTATCTGCCATAGTTGAACACAAGCCACTCCAGGTATTTGTCGCCCACGTCAATCTTGTATGCGGCTTTGATGACATCTGTTGGGACATCCAGTCGCGGAGTCTGTCCCAATGACAACGAGAACTTGTCAGTTAGTGCAGCTTCATAGTCCGTCACATGCTGGGAAAGCACAGCTGAAAAGGGTGCAGCACCAGTGCTCGGCGCGGATATGAGCGAAAGGAGAGCAGCATGTGGGTCTGCGCCACGGAAAGAGAATCCATGTGTGGCGTCACCAGAATCGAGGGAGTATTCAGTTCCTCCAACCCAGGAAACCCAGGCTTCGCGAGTGGTTCCGCCGATGACCTGCAAAGTAGCATTCGCCGGTGCCCCGGACGGAACTGGGAATTGAATGCATTGGGTAGTGGGAGCAGTAGCGTTTACCGCAGTGACGTGGAGACGAGCAAGAAGCTCATACAGCATACCTCCAGAGGATTCAATAAGACCGCGAATACGGAGCGTGTTCGAATCGAGGCAGGTGACATTAGGTGCTGGAAGACCTGACTCGAGTGCGGAAGAAAAGGTATACGAGAGAGCGGGAAGGCCTGTCGAAGAGCCAGAGGATATCGTTGAGGTTATATGTTGAACACATGCTTGAGTGGGATGAGAGCAGAATGTTGACCTATAAATTGAACTTGAACCACTTCCTGAGTAAAAGACGGGAGAAGCCTACACACCGAAGATAAGTAGTTCCAGATTGCGTCCATGTTGTGCGAGCAATTCCCTGGTCGAGGTCGAGCCAACGACCATAGTTCGATACTGCACCTGTGGCATTGATCCCCGAGACAAGATAACCAGCTCCTGCATATGACCCTGTGTTTCCGTCGGAGTCGGTTTGTACATCACATCTATAACAAGTAGCTGAAGAGAAGAACGTACCGTATGCTCCTGCGTCGGTCACAAGCTGTTCTATGCCTATTCGTGTTACATAAATAGGTGGGTTAAGGTACCCGCGACATGATCCTGCTCTTACTTCCAATGTCGCCGGTAGGGCTCTGGAAAATCGTCTTGCGGATGGTCTCCATAGCTCGAGCTGTGGTGAGTTGCTCTCCAGGCTGCTTGTTTCCTCCATTGTAAGACTAGATATCTCGGTCAAGATCCAAAATTTAGCACGGCGAACGAAGCCAATTTACTTTGTCAGAGAAAGGTCCACCACTCCATAACGACTCGATGTTCAGCTGAGTGACTTCGCTGGAGGTACCCCCAGGTACCATTGCTTCTTTTTAGTGAGTTTAATGAGCTTAAAGCATCCGTGACCCCTTACCTGCAAGATATCCATTCCCAACGGGCAGCCATTCTTTCGACCAGACGTTCGCAGATTTGGTAAACCACAAGCCATTTCCAGAGGCGGGAAACCCCGAAGGTGCAGAAACAGATAGTGTTATGAGGTTTGCTATGGCCAAAATGTGGGTTGCCCACATCTCAATAGCCTGACAGATAGAACAGGGAGGCAAGGAAAAGGAAAACCCGAGGAAGTCCCCCAATATATAGCGGACATCCTCAGGAAGAACTACGAGCTTCATCGTGGAAAATATGACGGGGCGACGGGTATGCGTTGGTTCACTTCGCTAAGTACCAGTGTGAGAGGGAGAAGTTGGGAAGGTGAGTTGGACCTTATGCACAGCGGTTGAGGGGACCGGAACACGAGGCACATGACAGGAGGAGACCTGGTAAGGACCGCACTGTGACCAGCCGCAAGTGAGAGGAGCTAAAGTACCGAGATGGAGTGCGCTATTTGCAGGCTGTCAAGGCATCTGTAAAGGATGAAACAAGACAAGACAAGCCCGAGGAAACCAGATGGACGCGTCTCATCACGTGCTGTCCATATCAGCTGATCCAATATCGCGCAATTTGTCCGCTTTTTTCCCGCTGCCGAGGACAAAATGAGCATAGATGTGTTGCGGCAAACGAAGTACACAGGGATCTCAGACCTTGCCGAATACTAACACCGTTCTACGGACTGATTACAATGCTTGGCTCTCACATTCCACGACAATACGGACCGGTATGGAAAAGAGCGGGCCACGTTTTACATCGAGCGCGCTCGTTGGGATACTTATACCGAAAAACGCCCCATACATATTCGGATCCATGCAATTCAGAAATGCATCACGATTTCTCAGTAGTCACAGGAACCAGACATACATTCAGAGGAATGGGCAAATGCCCCCAAGTAACACCAATCAAGCCACCCTCGCACCTCCCCAAGCAACCTTCTGTCCGCCAGTCCTTGGTGCTCTTGGTTGAGTATCTCCACCTGTCGATGATGGCCCAGTTATTGTAGGTGTAGGAGCCGCGTTTTTCGGAGGTTGTGGAAGGGGCATGTGTTTTAAGTCGTCGAATATTCTCTGCGTCCTCTCTGTGTTTTTGATGAACCAGCCAGCATACCGCCTTCCAACAGTAGACTCCGCGATGTGCACCATATTCTGTAAGTAAAAGTGATTAAGTATCGGTGATGATCGAAACAAAAGAGGAGGCAGCTGACCTCGTCGATGACGAAGTTGAGGTCGCTGGTGGTAATCATCTGGCCATCCAATAGACTGCCCTTATCGGTTCCTGGAATGCGGCTGATGCTCTTGCTAACCTGCTTCATCATCATCATCTCCTGCACCATCTCCTCCTCATCGGCATCTAGAAAGTTTGCCAATTTCTTCGCCCCCAGACTCGTGTACAGTTTCAAGAAACTCCGGAGCGTGGGTACAGGTGCTTGGGCCGCCACGTCAGCAAGGAAAAGGCTGAGGTGCCTATGAGTAGGGTCCGTCGAAGAGGACGGGCTGGACTGGGTAGGGGATTCGACTGGAGATGGTGGAGAGATGAGAGCTTCAAGGGCAGCAGGGTCATCGTAGGGTGGGGGATTGGCGGTGATGAACTTAGGGCAGGCATAGAGGAAGAGCTCTTCAAACGCGGGCAACGATTCCTCGCTGTATCGAATGAAGTTAGATGTGTTTGAGACATTGAGATATGCACATACCCTCCACGCGCCATCTTCGCGAACTGCTCGCCATAACGCTCCTTCGATATGTTTGCGATGTTGTCGTCAAGTCGGCTTGGCGACAACGCGTTACATACGGCAAAGAGAGCATACATTCGGTCTGCCGTCTTGCTGATCTGATCGTACTGATAGCTCCTGGTGTGGTATTGCCGCATACGCATTATGAAGTTCAAGACGGTGACGAAGGTTCGGATGGCGTCGGGATATCGGCGGAGCATCAAGTAGCAAAATCCAACATAGTAGTACGTTGTGACATGGCATGCGGTAACACGGGTGAAGGGCGACTAGATGATTGTTAGATCCAAAAAGTCGATGTCACAGGAAGGCGTCTTACCTTCTGGTTGAGCTCAACGTTGTCCATGACCTTGAGAGCAAGCGTGAAATCTCCCAGCAAAACGTGAACACGCAAAAGACCGATGATACTGAAGTACCCAAGCATGCGATAAAGCGGGCGTTGGCCATATTCACCAACGATCTCACTACAAATGCATTGCTGAGGTTAAGAAGGCATCAACGATAAAAGGGGTCCTCGTACGCGATTTCCTCAGGCAATTTTCCTTCTTGCTGAGCGATAATGTAGTCGTTTATCCGTGATTTTTGAATCAGGGAATATAAGACGTTGAGGACACTGTAAGAGCTCCAAACCTTGGACGACTTAGCAGGCTGATCAAATACACATTGCAAAAAGAACTACTCACAGGTCCGCCTTCCGCCAGCATCGCCACCTCGTCGTCTGTTTTCGACTTCACCTTTGAACGCCAGGTGCAGAACACTTGAAATTGATAGATGAATTCGTCGATGATATCCCACAACCACTGCTCAGGAAGTTCCAGTTGAACGGGACCGTCAGAGTCTGTGGAGGGGGGGGGGGTCAGAGTTTCAGAGTAATGCGAAAATCATGCTTGCATACTGAGGAGATAGTTGAACAGCTCGCAGCTGTTCTCATACGAGTGGAACCGATCATCGATGTTGGGCTGGAGGCGTGAATAGACATGACGGTAGTAGAGTTCGCGGTAGAGAATAAGGAAAATGGGGTCTGTATATGACAGTTGAGGTAATACCAACAACAAATGTAAGGCGAGAAACGTACCGTCGTTGACTAGTGGTGCGATGATCTCTGCTTCAGGCCACTCTGTTCTCGAGTAAAACTTTTCGGTGTACTTATTCCACCCGCTCTCGTACGCAACCGTAATCTCTGCTAAATTGTTATCAAGCACTGCTTGGTGGAAATGAACAATGAACTAGAAGAAAACTTGGTGAGCCTCGCGATCCGTCATCAGCAGGAATAACTCACGCCTTTCACAACATCAGGGATCTGAGAAAACGCCGCCTGCTGAGCCATGTGCTGCTGCATGGCAATGAGAGTCGCTTCATCGATCTGAGGAGGCTGAATGTGCGCTAAAAAGTATCAATGAAGTTGATGGCATGCAAGGCAAAAAAGTATGAGAGGGCACGCACCATCCTCATATTGACCGTTTTGGCCGTAGTCTCCAATGGCAAGAGAGAGGTCAACGTCTTCATCGATATCGGCCTCCGCTGCCCACAGTGCCATTCGTTGTTGAGCCATTTTTTGTGCGTCTGAGCCAAGTCTGAGCACGACAATGATGCGGTTGGACGGCAGAAATTTTGGGTTCCTCGGCAAATTCCGAGGTCATGATCAACGCCTTCAACTCGTGCTCACAACCTGCTGGGGCGCTGAACTTTGAAGTTCCAGCAGCTTTGAAGCCTCTGAACGTTTGAACGTCTCATCCCTGACATCGTCAAGTCCAGTACGTGAAGCACTCCATGTTGCAAGATATCGTTCCTCTATCGCCGCAGCCGTCGCATCCAACACCCGATGTTGAAGGGGAGGCCAATGCTGGCCCACACCGAAACCAGATATCGCCCAACGTAGATCAACAACTTGCGGTTCCCGCAAGGGCTCCCGCGAGCGTCATTGAAGGAAGTGCCTCGTCGCCTCCGGCCCTCGGCACTGCCGGCGTCCATCCAACACCGCCAGCACTCACCCATCTTCCGTCTCCGTTAGACAGAGCAACCTTCCAAAGCACTTATAAAAACTTCTGCACCAGCAAGGGGATCAAGCATGAGATGCGCCTGTTGGCCGTGGGCGGACGTCACATCGATCTCCATATGTTGCATACGGAAGTTATGCAGGAAGGCGGTTTAGCCAAGGTACGCTCAGCCCTTTTATTTATATCCTAATCAATGAGTATGCTTGTTGTTTAGGTGCATGCAAAGGAGCTGTGGAACATTATCGGTGGGAGGATGGGATTCGTCAACTTCCCCGCCACCAACGTGGAGCCTGGAAAATCAGGTCCTGTTGTCGCCCAGCGCCTCATACAGGTGTATGAGAAATATGTCTGGCCGTTCGATCAGGTCTACATCAATGCTGTCAACAGATCTCGAAGGGCTGTGGCAGCGGCGGCGGCGCAGGGACCAGCGAATACTGCGCCGCGAATGCTCAGCACTCAGCAGATGCAGCTCCTCATTTGCTATGCCAGCCAACCGGTTGCCGACCTTCGTGCACAGAGTGTTTCTGAGAACATCATCAAGTTTGTTGAACAAAACCGCGCACATCTGCAAAGGTTTGCTGTGGAGCAGGGCACAACATCGAGTATCGAAGACCTGGTCGGTCGACTTAGGATTTAGCGTAGTGTCACAATGCGATGATCATGGAGAATCATTTCCTCAATTGTGCAACATGCAATCTTGACAGTGACATGCAATAGATCTCCAGAGCAAAACTACGCGAGTCTCGTCAGAAACGCCTGCTCCAACTACATAGGCTGCACTACTTAACGGAGTAAGCGCGATAAGGTGACGTCGGGTTCGTCATTGAGAAATACTGCGATTTTGAGCACCGAGCATAGAGATACCGGCGCAGCGGAGTATCGTCCATGTACCGTAATCAATGTATCGTCTCAGAGACCTCTCGTAACACGCAGTCCAAAAGAGCATACTGAGCTTACCTAACAGTGCTCCATCACACACTACACACTACTACTGCACACCACGAAGCCAAGTTCTCTGCTGAAACTCACTGAATCAAGCAGACAAAGATAACTCGATGAATTGTGGTACTGAAGGTATACTGCAATATAATAGAGAAGATAAGCACAATCTGCCGAATAGTTGCGAAACCCAAAACAAATCCATTTGCTGAATCCGTTGCATCATCAAATGACAAGCAACAAGTATTGCAGCAAAAAGAAATGAGGGATCCCCCGACGACGCAAGCCAGTAGTGCAGTAGCAAGGTCATCGCGCCCCCGTGTTGCAAGCAGAGCACAGGGGACAAGGGCGGCAAAAATAAGATAACCAAGAATGGAGGCGGTGCCTCCATAATAGTGGTTAAACTATTAAGAACAGATACTACACTTGATCTAAGCCAAAAGGCCAGAGTGGTAAGGATTCATAATGTGGGCGCCTAGCTTATATAGGGTAGAGACTGCGCACGGACCACACGTCATTGGCCCGCGAAATCAATAGCCGCAAACACTTGATCCGCGCATCGGACGTAGGAAGTACTTAGGATGTACTTCCGTCAAGGCGCACGAACCCTGTGGACCCCGTTGACCACTTTCGCACAAGGACGCATGCTCTCGGCCCTTTGTAACAACACAAGTGATACTGCACTCAGATCGCGGCCCACTCATACAACTCTTCTGGATTCTAGACCTTAGAAGGCTCTTGTACTCAGAGTCCACTATTTCGCACCCTTCTATCGCTGTGCATCCAGAAGGCAAAAACTTGGACATCGGCTTCGATTGGCGGAACTAGCCCACGCAGCGATTAAATCTGAAGCCCGTACACATCAGGCCCCTTGCGACCTTCTTAAGCTGCATACTCGTTCAAGGTCCTATAAATATGCGTCCGCTGCTTTATTCCCATTTCGCTTTGCACGTCTACTCCACGCGCCCTAATTATGCAATATATGGGTCTCCACAGCTCACGAGAAGACTAGTGAGGTCTCGACTCTCCGCGCCACTCCAGCATGGCCCTTGTTCCATTCGTCGCCAGATATTCTCACTAGAGCTTCAGGGCCGCGATGCATAATCCCAACCGACAATCTCGCATACTCCTTATGAGTAGCTCAGGACGCCATCAACCTTGGATATATTCCACGCACACCAACGCCGAAGACCCCAATCGTCCAAAGGGATAATGAAGAGTAATGCAAACTTCGTTGCTGCCGCAATCATAAGTAAGGCTGTAGCGAACATCGCTCCGAGTACCTTCCTGCGAAGCTTGTCCGAGATAACTGTGTCCGAGGACACGCGCTCACAGCATGGCATCCTCAATTTATCTCCCTTGGCACTGTCATCTCAAGATATCGCGTGGCACACCTCTGGTACACCTCATAACAACCGCATCAACGCATGCTCCAATTCACGATGACTGCTTCCCACCATCTTCAACTCGAAGTTTACATTACGACGCGGTGGACAGGCGTCGTAATGTAATCAGACTTCTGAATCCCACCGTCACCGAAGTTCCTGCGGGTATTATTATTTATGTTACGCGTCGAAAGCAGCGCCCAAGAGACACTCAGGAGCTCGAGCCAACGTAAGAAAAGCCTATGAATAAGTACCATCCATAGGGGTTGGGCTCCAAAAGCATAAATCGAATGTCATTATCGCAGTATCGTAAAACTATACGTTAAACGTGTACATCAACATCTGAGGACAACTTCGACTCGCTGCATACCGTCCGAAGAGCAAAAACAACAAAATGAGGGAAACACTGTAGCAAGAAGCATGGGCCCGATCGCAAATGGCATATAACCGGTATCGCAGCCCGTAGCCCATTGTCCAAAACGACGATGCAAAGCAGAAGCAGTATGCCAATAAAAGCGTGTAAGATGTATCGCGGGTGTCCAAAACGAGGGGCGTGAGCGTCACGGGGGGATAAGTATGTGCTTAATATCATCTAAGTAAAGGGGGTATGAGCGAAGGGGAGTCCGAGGTCCATGAAAAGGCTAAAGCAACGTGGAGGGGGTTTGTGCGGGGTCTAAAAGTGTCAACGTGATGCCTGTGCGAAATGGTCTGTTAATGTGAGGTTAGGTATGTAACTGAAGAGTCGGCGAGTATGGCGTATGAGGTGTGGTGATAAGCAAGTGTTCGCTGATATCGAGGAGGGAGGGGAGCGTCTGAGGTATAATGTGGGGTATATCCATGCAAAGTACGTGCATTGTTATCGGGATATTCGGCGATTAGTAGGAGAACACCATCAACCATGGGTTCAACACGATCTATCAAAGCCAATGCCATCAGCATTGCGGCATGACATGAAGTGAATAAACACCCTTACTGGGAACAGTATATGACATCCTGCGAGAATACTGTCGATGTTCAGTCGTATCAAAGTCGATATACAAAAAGAAG
Organism: Hypsizygus marmoreus; assembly: GCA_013433165.1. NCBI lineage: Eukaryota > Fungi > Basidiomycota > Agaricomycetes > Agaricales > Lyophyllaceae > Hypsizygus > Hypsizygus marmoreus. The sequence goes on along the minus strand of CM024094.1, from coordinate 1,016,029 downwards.
AAAAACACGCACGCGAGTGGGAAAATGACAGCCCAGCCACCGACGCCATCCACGCGCCATTCCAACGGAACAAGACTGGTGGCACAAACAATCATGCCCCCCAAGATGACGATGGATACTAACATGGGGAACCAGAACCTTTGAGCAATGACATACGTATCAGAAGGGGGCTTGAAAACACATATGAATGGTCGAAAGGTGGGGAGTACTCACCGTTTCGCAATCTTTGGAATCTCCTTGAAAAAATTCGAACGCTGGACCTCCTTGATTGTCGCGGACCACGAAATATTGTATGAGAACAAGTGCGCCAGGACCGCTTGACTGACAGGGATCGAGAGACCGCCGAAAAAGAAGAAGCTTCGCGCGCACTTAGCATCCATAACCTCTCCACAAGGAAAAAAAATAGTAAACACTACACTTACAAAAATGGGATCCACATCAAATTCTCCAAAAACGCCCGAATCTAAGTAATCGCAAAAAGGTCAGATCACCATTCCACTCCAAGTATGGAAAAATGAAACCCATAACGCACCAACTGTTTATGCCCCAACCTATACTCCAAAAGCGAATACCCAACATTCCCCGACCCAAAAAACACCACCGTCGTCGCAAGCCATAGCTCGAAACTCGGGCGATAGAACCCGTCGACGCCGAACTGGAACCCTAGCAGCACGTAGTTGATGACCCCGATCGTGACGGCGCCGGCGATGCCGTAGTACGAGAACATATCTGTTCGTTTTTATTTGAGTTTCAGCGGGTAGGAGAGAGTGCGTGTGGGGACGTACAAGCCATCATGGAAACCTTATAATGCATAGGCGCAGAGGACCACAAGAATTTATGTATCTGATGCGCAATAGGCCCACGGCGGAACCACTCAATAAGCGGGTTAAACAGCAGCCTTCCAAAAAAAAAATTCCCCACATATATCTCATCAGCAAAGGCGCAACACACGAAAAAGAAAAGAGGGGAAACACGCACTCGCTACACCCATACGCATACTTCTGCCACCTATTCAACTCATCATCCACACTCAACGACACGCCCTCCTTGAACCCGCCATGCGAATACGTCGCCCACCGGATCGTGTACCCCTTCATCATGAGCCGCAGTGCCATGTCGAAGTCCTCCGACACGTTCGTCTCGGACCAGATCTTCGACCGCCCGTCTGCGGTGTCCGTGAAGGCCGCGTCTTGGAGGGCGCGCCAGCGGAGGAAGCTGTGTGGGGGGTTGGAGTCAGGGTTTTTTGAATTTGGTGGGGGGAAGAAGGAAAGAGAAGGAAGAAGGAAGGAAAGAGAAGGAAGGGAGGAAAGAGAAGGAGGAAGAAGGAAACGCACGCATTATGTCCCATGAACGGCGCAACTTCACCATTCGCACACGCTACACACCCAATATCAGTGTCAGCCCACCCCACTCCCACAAAAAACGAACAAAAAGATTAACGTACCCATAGAAATACACCTATTAACCCGGCGCGTGAAGTACGCGATGCCGTTCTCGAAGTAGTGGTGCGCGACTTGCATCACGTCTGTGAGTAGGTAGGTAGAATTCATGTAAGTTGATCATTCGTAGCCGCGGGGGCAGGGGTGGGGGAGAGGGGAAAAGCGAAAGAGACGTACCGGATTCATGCTGAATAATCGCAACGTCCGGACATTCGCTCATCTCCCTCGCCGCGTCCCTCAGACAATCCTACAATGCCAAATTCCAACAAAAATATCGCATCAGCTCAGTTCAAAACCCCCATAATGCAGGAAGAAAGTATTGTGCCGGGAGGAAGAGATAAAACAAAAAACATAAAAACCAAAAAACACACACCTCAGGAACGACCGTATCCGAATCCACAATCAACACAATCTCACCCATCCTCGTCGCCCGGCCATTACACGCCCACGGCCTATGCCGCCGCCCGCTCTCCTCCCACACCTCCTCGATCGCCAGCGCCAGCGCCTGGTCTTCCAGGCTCACCGCGTTGTGCATGTTTACGCCGGGGATGTTGGTTGCGTTTGAGCTGGGGATGTTGGTTGTGTTGGATGTGTTTACGCCGGGGATGTTGGATGTGGTTGTGTTCGTGACGGGGACGGGCAGCTGGGTGTTACTGGCGTTGGTGGAAGGATCAGGCACGCCACCGGGTTTGAGAAGCGCGATGTGAGCGTCGGTGAGGAGCCGTTGGAGGTGGTGTTCGAGTTTGAGGGAGAGTGCGAGGCCTGGGTGGATGTGTTTTAGTATTGGTATTGGCAGGAGGAAGGGAGAGAGGGAGAGACAGGGAGCAGAGGAAGACAATCTAACTTTAAAAAGAGAGAGAGTGTGGGACGGACACACACCGTAATTCATATTCGACGCCTTCTTAAACCTCCCCGCACGTATGAACACCGCATCGTCCTTGCCTTTGCCTTTTCCTTTACCTTTGCCTTTCCCCACCTTCTTCCCATTCCCCTCCTTTCCTTTCCCCTTCCCATTCCCCGTTCCCATCTCCACATCCTCACCACCTTCCCCTTCCCCTTCCCCTCCATCCCCATCCCCACCTCCCTCCCCACCCACACCCGCACCAACATCCCCATGCGCAGGCCTAGCAACCCACCCCACCCCATGATTCGCATAAAACGCCAACCTCGCCTCCCTCTCCTGCAAGGGAAGGATCCTTAACCCGTCGTCGCACACGAATATGGTGGACGTCCCGCCTTGCCGCGCGTATGTCTGCATAGCCTTTTTGAGTGAGCGGATGGACGGGGCGCTGTGTGTGGACGAATGTATTAGTGATGTGTTTTATGTGTTTTTGGGTAGCGGGGAGGAAGATAGGGTTGGGATGGGGAGGTAGGGAAGGTAGGAGGGTGGAAGGAAAGGGAAGCAAAAGGAAAAACTCACAGCACACCCTCCAACCCTTCCTTATACACCGGCATCTGGATCGTCACATGCGGCAGCGCATCGTCCACCGCCTTGTTCGCGCGCGGTTTCAGGGCAGAGTAGTATTTCGAGTTGGCGTGGTATTGTTCTATTGGGCCTATACTGTGTGTGTTGTGTAGTGGGGTGGGTAGGTTGTGTTAGTATCAGATTTATTTAAGGGGAGAGGGGACGTACACCATGGAGACGTTCTGGATCAGCTGGAGCGCGAAGAACTGGGGAGTGGGTTGATTGGATTTTAGGTTAGGCTAGGTTTTTTTTTGGTGTGAAGGGGGAGAGACGTACGAGTGAGACGCAGTATAACAGTGGACACACGGCGACTAAGGCGAACCGGATGAACGATCCGTCGAGTGTGAATTCCTGGAGGATTATTCCTGTGGATAATTAATTATTACGGTGTCTTTTGTTTAAAAAAGGAAGAAAGGAAGGAAGGAAGGAAGAAGGAAAAAGAAGGGGCACTCACTGATCCCCGTGCCGATGAACACTGCACAACACAACACATCAGCCAAAAGAACCAACAGTAAAACAAAAGGTAAAAAAAACAAACCCAAAGACAACCCAGCAGCCAACCCATTATACACCGGTGCATACAACATCACCTTCCGTGCATCTCTTCTACTCTTCTCATACTCCGTCTCACCCTCACCCTCGCCTTCCACATCCCCCTTCTCACCCACCTCGAGGTCCTCCTCATCTATGTCTGTGGACACAGGTGTATGCACCACGCCCACCTTCTTGCCGTACCAATTCCTTTTCACCCGCGTGCGGGGGCTGCGGGTGTGGCGCAGCGGCGATGTTTGGTTTCTGTGCGAGGACGAGGTGGTGGTGTCAGTGGGTGTGGGCGTGGGCGTTTGGGTGGGGGGCGGGTGCCGGTGCTGGTTTGACGATGATACGGATTGTCTTGGACCACTGCTACTGCCTCCGATACCACTGATGCCGAGACCCAAGCCGGCCAGGCCCTCGACGCTGCCATCGGCGCTACTGCGGCGCGAGGTGAATGAGCCGTGTGCGAGGGACGGAGAGAACGAGGAAGAGTGGGATGTGGATGAGGTGGGGCCGGGTTGGGCGCGCCAGAGGAGCTTGATGAGACGTTCTTCGAAGTCGGTGCAGGTGGGGATGATGCGGTCGAGGGAGTCGGACCAGATGACGAGGACGCGTTCATCACGCTGGGTGAGATTTCGAATTCAGATGAGATAAGGTAAAAATGTATTGGGTTGGAATGGAGAGGAACGTACGATGAACGCGGCACATTGCTCTTTCTCTGCGGCGGGGAGGTGAAGCATTGTGTCGAGGATCTGGATACGCGTGTTGGCGTCGACGTAGATGGATTGTTCCTCTGGTGCTCTGTGTCCGCGTGTGTCATTAGAAGACTACACACAACTTTTAAACTTTCGTAACGTGCTTACACGCTGGCCAAAGCAGCGTGGACGGCCGCATTCCTGATTTGACTGCGACGACGGGGTTGAGTGCTGCGACGGCGACTTCAAAGGGCTCGAGCGTCGGGTTCTCGTATGGGAACACGCGGAACTCGGGGGTTGGGTCTGTTTCGAGTTAGCGTGTGAGTGGCAAAAAAGAGACAGGTTGGGCGTACCATTGACGTCGGAGATGCGGAGAGCGACGCCGGAGGAGATGTTCTCCTCGTTGGGACGGAACCAGGCGTCGCCTTGGGTCTGGCGGAAGAGCCAGTGAAGGAGCGCGTCGTTCCTGTCGTAGTCCATGGCAGGAGGGAGGAGGAGGGGAGGGTATACTCAACAATAGCACAAAAAAAGAGAATGGAGTGGGAAGGTGGACTTGAAGGTGAGGATAGGGAAGGGATTACAGCAGGCCTCGCTATCAGTTGACGTATAGAGTCTTCGGGGGTCGTGGCTTCTGATAAGTCCTCCTGAATCAAAATTAATCAATCTTCAATCGATAAACACGCGTGCAGTTTTTCGTTGACGTCCCGAAGAACGTCATCCATGATGCATGTCCTCCACTCAGGAGCCACCTCGTGAGGGGGCATCAAATCAATTTTACAAGCTTGCCAAATAAGGACACAACGTTTCCCAATGCGTAAGTTACTGCATCCGCGGACACTACATCCGAATCGGCTATCAGCGATAGTAAAGTGAAAAAAGTTGGGAAACCTCGTTGCAACTCCAGTCTTTCTCTGTCTTTCTCCCATGGACTCGTCGCCACCAACACCAGAGCCCCCGCTCGCCCCTCCTCGTCCTTTTTTCCTGGGAGCGGGCAGCAGCAGTTCGGCGCGCTCCCGCCGTTCAGGCTCGACCAACTCGGATGACGTCCCCGCCACACCGCGCCCGCCGCCTTCCGCGTTCCCTTATCCCTTCCCCTTCCAAGCCTATCCCGGGAACCCCGACCCAGGTCTCTCCATCCCAGGACACGGCCGCCGCTCCTCCTTTGACGGCATTCCAGCGTATGCCTACATCGCCGCGGCCAACAACGGCCACTACGATGCTATCTCTTCGCCGGTCCTCCCGCGCTCCGGCAGCCTCTCCGACCTGCACCGACCCCCACAAGCCCCATTCATGGCGTCCGAATCGGGCGGCGAAAGCGGCTCGTCAACACCCGCATCGTCCAGCGCGTCGATATACCGCAACAGCGTCGCCGCAGGAATCCAACAATCCCCATCCAATGGTAACAGCAACCCACTCCCACGCTCACAAAGCCAAACATTCCGCGCACCCTTCCTCTCCCCCGCCTCCCGCCCCTCGTCCTCCCTCTGGTCCTGGGCACCACCCGCAGACCCCCTCCTCTCCCCACCCGCGTCCCACTCGTCTTCCGCGCTCCCACTAACACAGACGCTATCGAAAGCCAACCTCCGTAAACCGCTCCCGTCCACGCTCCTCGTGCAGGACGAGAAGGGGATCGTGGGTGGTGACCCTGATGCTGGGAACGCGCGCGTTAGGGGCGAGGATAAGGATAAGAAGAAGACGGATGGGAGGGCACGTGCGGCTTGGTGGATCACGTTTATGTGCCTCGTTGCGGGTGCGGGGGTCAGCGCTGTGTTGTGCTGGACCGGTATTCAAGATGTCAAGGGGCGCATGCTCAATGAGAAGGGGCTGTGTCTTGTTATGGATGAGAACTGGAGCAGTGGGACGCTTGATCCTGCACGGTGGGTGAGGGATGTCGAGTTGGGTGGATTTGGGTGTGTATCGTGTTCTCTTCGTCGTATGCAGCGGGAGCTGACCGAGATGCTAAATAGGAACGAAGAATTCCAGATGACGACCGAGTCAGACAAAAACGTATACGTCCAGAACGGACAGCTATACATCATGCCGACGCTCACGAAGGATGAGGTTCCGGATCTCGACCAGGATGGCAAGGAGTACACACTAGACGGATGTACCGGCGTCACTCCGCCTGCTCCAGCGCCTGCCACGCCGTCAAACAGCACCAGCACTGGAAATGGGACGACAACGGGGACTGGAAACGGCACGACGACGGGTGGCGGCCGCGGGAACACTAACGGTAACGGTAACGGCAATACCGCCAACGGCAACGGCAATGGTAACGGCAATGGTAACGGCAACACAGCGAACACCAACAACCGCAACAACCGCCGCAGCCGCACCCACACCCTACTCCCCCGCGCACCCAACCCGAACTCAAACGCGACCAACCCATGTAAAGCCACGACATCTTACGCCAGCGGTACCGTCATCAACCCCATCATGAGTGGAAGGATCAGTACGAAGGGGAAGGTGAGCGTGAAGTATGGGAGGGTTGAGGTTAGGGCGAAGGTCGCTAGGGGGTGAGTGTTTTTCTTTTTTTCTTTTTTTGAGGTTGGGGTGGTGGTTGGGGTGGTGGTGGTGGTGGTTGGGGTTTGAGGTTGGGATTGGGGGTTTTGTGAGGTTGTTGGATGGGTGGGTGGATGGGTGGATGGGTGGAATGTGACGGGGAGAGAGCATGAATGATTGGCTTGAATGGATGTCACACGGTGGCGGTGTTGCTTTTTCCCTCGATCCTCCGACGATCTCCATTAGGAACACGCGTCTAAACTCTCTCCCTCTCTCCCTCTCTCTCTCCTTCTCCCTTTCTCTCTCCCCTTCTTTTTATTCAACTTTCAAACTGACAAAATCGAAAGGGACTGGCTGTGGCCTGCGATATGGATGCTTCCGGAGAATAACACCTATGGGCGGTGGCCGCTTTCTGGGGAGATGGATGTACGTTTTCTCTTTTCTCCCTTACCTTAACTTCCACCCCGGGCTCGATGCTCCTTCCTCTTTTCGTGTTCCTGTTCACCTCGCACTCCACCCTCTGCCCCACTGACACTTACACTTACACAGATCCTCGAATCCCGTGGAAACGCGCCGACGTACCCCGCACAAGGAACGAACTACGTGCGCTCGTCGCTCAATTATGGGCTTGATAGTGGGTTGATTCCGATTAGTGTTCCCGGTGGAGGTATGTTCTTATTTCACCCACCATCCCATCCCACCTCCTTCCCCCCAAAAAATAAATAAATAGTATTAACAAACTAACACCCTCACCCTTCCCCCACCCCACCCCACACGCACCCACAGACCCCCCCTCCCCGCTAACGAAACAAATCTACGGCTGGTTCGCACTCAAACGCACGTCCTTCGACCGCGCCTTCCACACGTACGCGCTCGAGTGGGACGAGCAGTTTGTCCGGTTCTATGTTGACTCGAGGGTGCGGAATGTGCTTGAGGTGGGGGTGGGGAAGGGGAGGGGTGGGGGGATACTTGGGGATGGGAGGGCGGGAAGGGGCGGGTTTTGGGATAAGGGGAAGTGAGTGGTTCTTTTCTTTGTGTGTTTTTTTGGTTTTTTTTTTTTTGGGGGGGGAGGGGGGGATGGGAAGAGGAAGAGAGAAAAGCTGATGTAACTTTTTTGGGTTAGGTTTCCGGCGACGGCGCAGAATGCGAGTACGGGGACGGTGGTGGTTGTTGATAATCCGTGGGAGGGTGGGGGGAAGGCTGCTCCGTTTGATCAGCGTGCGTTTTTTTCTTTGGCTGTACCGAAGCTGATAATGAATCGTATACTATATACCATAGGCTTTTACCTAATAATCAACCTCGCTGTGGGAGGCACGTCGGGGTGGTTCCCAGATGAGAAGGGGGATAAGCCGTGGTATGATGGGTCGACTAGTGCGTTTTCACTTCACTTTACTTCTTCTCATTTTTTAGGACCTGCATACTAACTGCGTAATAGCCGCGATGCGCGACTTTGCAAAGGCGCAGGATAAGTGGTACGCGACGTGGCCGGAGAATGCGGATGATAGGGCGTTTAGGATGTGCGTGTTTTTCTTTCGGTTTCGTTTGTTGGGGGGGAATGACCTGCTGAATTTTTTTTTGGGATGTAGTGAGTCGGTGAAGATGTGGAGTAAGGAGTGTTAGTTGTAGGGTATGTGGGGTGGGGAAATTGGGGGGAGGTGGTTTTTTTAAGGTCTTGGGACGTTGATCTGGTTAGTATGCTGCGTATTCTTGGGGGGTGGTTATACGGATAATACGGTATAGGTTATGGGTTAGAGCATGGACTTTTGGGCTGGTACTTAGTTCTTGGGTGTTTTGACTTTGCTGTGCATACTTGTTGCAAGTGCTATTGACATAAATATTAATACACGGTTCACGTAGTTTGGGCGGGTGGCGTGTGCGAAGGATGTCTGCAGGGGGAGTTGCAATGCTTGAGAAATTGATGTGACTACGGAACGAATCCAGGAGCGGTTGCTCTTTGGATTTTGTCAGACACGACGCGTTGAGGTGCTGTCGTGACACTGTTGTTTCTTGGCACTGATACGATGGACATTTGGCACTATTAGTGTGAGGGTCGAAGCACTGGAATCCGCTCGAGCGACGAATAAATAAGCAGAGATGTGACTGTATTCAAAGGCACATTGATAAAACGACAATACGATACGGGTAATTATACAAGTCCCATGTACCCCATGCTATCCAAGCAGCGACGCCCGGCAAAGTAGTTGAACGGGCACAAGAGCGTAAACGCGCAAAGCAATCCCGACCATACAAGCGTCTCAACGACAAGTCGCGTTCGCGGCGGGGATGATTCGTTCAGTCGTACCGATGATCGCCAACGAACTTGACGCCCGGTTTGAGCTTCCACCGAGCATGATACCAGTGATGTTTGTGACCATCGCGGTCTTTGATCAAGACATATTCCGGCGCAGTAAGCGGCACAGAGTCGTACCACCGCTCGCGCCGCTCTTTGCTCCTGCGCTCAAGCGAGCGATTGAACGATGCATATCCGCCGGAGTACTGAGAACTTGAGACCCCCACACCGTGCATGGCGACTCGACATGCATACCGGCTCAAGGGAGAGAATCTCGCATCTGCTTGATCTCGTCGATGCCCTGGATCGACTCTTTCCACTCGGCGACGCTCATCAAGGGTGGCTTGAAGCAGGCAAGCCCGAAATCAATGAGCATGGGGTCATGTGGCGGGTCACGGCGGATGAGAACGTTCCGTGCGTGACTGTCGTTATGTATCATATGGAGGTCGCGGAGCCGTTTCATGATTCGCAGAGCTTTTTTTGAGGCGCGTTGTACGTCTGCACGGGGGATATCGATGTCGGGACGCACTTGGTCCATGGTGATGCTGTCGATGTACTCGAGCGCCATTCCTTCGAGATAGTCGAACATCGATGCTGCAAGGGTGTGGGTATGGGGAGGGACTGGGGGTTGGGCAGAAAGGCGGAATGTCCCGAAGAAACGGGGGATGTCGGTGCCTTGCAGGGAATGAAGATGCTGGTAGGCTGCAACTTCCATGTCATGAGCCAGTTTACGGGCTTCGTACAATTCAAGCTCCTTGACCCAGGGTTCCTCCCAGGCAACTTCATCCTCGTTATCAGGGTAGAGGTATGATACAGTGTCGATCCATGGTTTTTCTTCCAAGGCACGTTCTATGGTAGTTCTGAAAGAGGATTCGTACGAAAGAGACCATGCCGGAAAACCCTCCTCCTCTCGGTCGGTGAACCTGCGATCCGTTATTTTCGCGATGAATTGGGATGGTAGGCCGAGGGCTTGGGCTTGGGCTTCGTTGCGGGACTGGGGCTTGACGAGAAGGACTACGGCACTTGAAAAGGGCTCGAAGAGCTTGACGATGTCGACTGAAAGGGGACGGAAACCGGTGCCTGCCTCTAGGATGAACTGAAGGTCGAGGCGAGATCCGGCGGAATAAGGATGAGGTGTAGAGGTCTCACTGTAAAATAACGTTGTGAATGTTCATATCGCAAAGATAGTGAACACATACCTCGGATAGCTGTTGCTTGGACTGGTATGTACATAGTTGCACCTAAAAGAACGCGAGAAGAACGCAGAGAATGATCCAGCGAAGAATGAGCCGTTTCGCAAAGGATGAGTTCCGCTTCTTGTTATGAGAAACCTGCGATAGCACAGGTGGATAGGCGCCGACGAATACATAAAGCAACAAGTCCCGAATCTCGAGCCTTAGCTCTTCATCGTTCACCGTTCTCAACTGGCAGCGCCGAGCGATGAACTTGGCCGTTACAGACTTTTCGGAAATTCATGTCCCACGTGTTTTGAGTTGAATCAAAAAATTAAAAAAATGCAACAGCGATAAAAAATTCATAGCGCTCAACACAGGCACTTGGACGACTCTACATCACCTTCAAAGACACAGAAAAAATCCCCTGACTCCTCGTCGTGATCTGTGAGCCAAACCTCCTCATCAAAGACGCGGAAATCGATCATGTGCGCATATGACAGCCATTTTGGGCGTGAGGTTCATCCACCTCAACTTCAGCCTCTCGAAGCATACTAACGACAGTCCACCAGCATCCAAACGAACTCGTACTACTCACATGCGCATTGGACCACATTTATATGTGTTTGTTGTAGGGTAAATGTCCCTTCGTCGCATCCCGCGTTCGCATCACCAACCAGCCTTCCGACCCGCATGTCACCACCTAGCCACCAACTGGAGATGAATGCTTAAGAAGCACAAGGGGCCATAGGATGAATGCCGTTAGGAGAAGGATTGAGAGGCGTGTCATTTGGCGTGCGGGACATGTTTCCCTCTACGAGGCGTTGGATGGTGTTGGGCTCAGGTACGTTCACCTGTATCCTTTTTATCCTTCTACTTTGACGTGCAGCTCTCTTTTGAAAGGACCATAGACTTTCATTGACTTGGATAACCTCCTGCCAAATATTGTCTTGTCCTTGCTATTGAATTCACTCTTCCTCCTCTGCCAACTCAGTCGCCCACAAATAGCTATACACCTTCCAGAGTCGAAACCCATCCAACATTCAAACACATGTCTGCTCATCATATGATGATCTCGAAGGATTCCCTTCCCTTTGCTGGCTGTCATGAGCATCGTATGGAACGAGTTCTTGAAACTACTTCAACTCTGCTTGAGGCTCTGAAAGTCACGTTAGAACGCTCACGCCCGCTTCGTTGCCTATATACCATATAGAATTGGTCTCAACGACGTTGTCGAACACGGTGACTTGTGTACAATGTCCTGAATTGAGGAGCAATGAATTTCTATGCTTTTTTGCATTTTTCTCATTTTTTGATTTTCTCGATCACTCGCGAAACGCGTGGGACATGAATTTCCGAAAAGTCTGTAAGCGGGACATCACTAAATCGTGGAAAATGTGGTTTAGGCTTTCAGTTCTCACGAGCTATTTGGACGATTGTGATAAGATTGGATGTAGTGCTCGGCGATTGTGAGCCATTGCCAGGTGTTCACCAGATTCCAGTTCACTCGCAATTCAGTCGCAATATTTCTCTCGTCATCCGAGTTAGTCCGAGCGTAAAGGAAGCCGACATACCAAGGTGTAAGTGCAATGCAAGGTGGTTCGCCCCCATCCCATCGCAATGGCAAGTGTTTCTACCAGCGCCCGCCCTTGTCAGCTCCTTGGAACCTTACGATCTGGCTGGTAATCCGACAATTACTTCACTTAAACTTGGTCAGATGCTGAGGTATTACTCCATGAGTGGATTCCGAGTCAAATTGGGGTTAAATTCAAGCTAAGAAGACATTACAGATTCTGTTTCTTCACTTGTGGGCAACTACACTTCAAAGCCTGCATGCCGTGATCCATCAGCCTCTCCCCCACCAATAAAATTGTTGTTTTCAAATGCACGCCTATGGCTTTGCCTCCGCCTGCTCTCTGGTCCGCCGCTAAATCTCCCTTCGCTCCTGCTCGCAAGTCCTGTATCTTGTCCAGCTGGAGAATGACTGTAACTTTGTCGAGTTTGTGGAGCCTATGCTTCTTTTATGGTGGGAGTGCGTCACGGTCGATGAACTCCTCCTCATTGGATCACCAGGAACAAGTTCCTGCTATATGTAATATGTAGGTCTCTAGAGAATGTGGTTGTAGCTCAATGAATGACGTACTCCTTCAACCTCGTCTCGGCCACAACAGCACTCGGGCGACGTTCCCACTCACTATTCCTGGGCGTGTTCTCGTGTCGGGTGCTGATATGCTGCCTCATGATGAGAGTCGAAGGCTGTGGCGGGGTCTTGCTTGCGTTGTCCATGCTTTCATTGGAACGAGCTGGAAGAGACCGTCTCACTGGCCCAGATGATAGGTCCGGCCACGTAACATCCCAGACCATCAACAGGCCGAGAGAGCACTGTGCGAGGTGAGTCGGGACCAGGCAAGTGGCAACCAATTACTCTGGAACCACCGGATTTTAGTTTATCCGTCCACATAGAAAATAGTTATAAAAAGCCATACTCACCATTGCAGACTCCGTAGTTCTTTCACTCTTAAAAATCTCTCTTTCCGCATGCCGTCTGCCACCGACTCCGAGCCTGAAGACGAAACGACCGAGACGTTGAGGGAAGAACTGAAAGCTTGTATGAGGACTTGAGCAATATGACTACCAGGAAAGTGCAAAAAAGTAAGCACATCCACAGTCTAAGAGCAGAAATGAATGTCCTCACCAATGATGATTAAGCCCCCCCCCCCCAACTCACACTAACTTGGTCAGGCTGGTGAATATGTTTGAATAGACAGGAGATCTCGTCATTCAGAGCGAGCACGAGTTCCCACAGCCCGAGGAAACTGACCTGGACTTGTTCAACAAGTATGAGGAGGAAATCAACGAGTGTGCATTCGTGACCAAGGTGATCTTATCTGATCTGATGTTTCTTGATGTTTCTGCCTTGTTTCTTCCCTTCAACTCGAATACCAACCCCACTATGTATTCGGCGGACTGCTGGGAGCACATACAGGTTCGTCGTGTTTGCTGCAATGCCGCTTCGACCATCTCCATTAATGATTTCTTCAGCTTGTATTTGTATCGATGGGCACTCCGTCATGGGTCAGGCAATACAGCGGGCTTGAGCCGCTTGACCCAAGCTTTCCCCTTGCGCAGCAAGCTGTGCGATCACCCTTACCCGGGCATTCATAGATATCAACATAATTGTCGCATACCATCTATAGCCAAAAGATATTAATAAACATTTGTTTTCTGACCGTTCCAAAGCTCCGCTTGAAAGTAGTATCCCCAGCTATTCTAGAGCGGTATAATGTGGTATCGTATAAATTGATGCCGGTTCACTTTCCAGCAGTCAAGGAGGTGCCATAGACCGTGTAATACATCATACGGCATTGTCTCCGTTCCGCAAGGCTGTGGCAAATTTCAAGATCCCGCCAGCTACCATTATCTCACGAGGTGATTGCGAGATGCCATTATCTTGCGAGAAACTACCAGGATTGTCAAGTCGACATGCGATTGGGTGCGCTCATATGTGGAGGTCAGCGCAACTGGAAGCTTTCAACACCTGGCGGTACTGGTATCAAGTTTCGCAGGCTGGTCTGGGCTTGTCAGAATCTCCCTAATTTAGTGATGGAGGAGATGGGTAATCACGTGAACGTCTACACAAAGACCTTGAGGCTTTGTTGAGGCTTCAACTTGACTTCAACACATTGTTTTCCAACTTGAACACTGTGAACAAGACATTTAAGCCTCTTGACTCTTCGAGAAACACTACGCGACATGTTGCAGAAACTTTTGGATGTCATCAGGATATTCCACCAAGGACACGTTACAAGACATTCCGAAATGGGTCGAGAAAATCAATCAAGTGATCGACGCAGCAAAGGCGGGCGTGCATCGAGCTTGGAAGAGCAACCTAGAAGACTGTAGTCCTGGGCGGTATTTATGTGTTGGCACTCCTGACCTGACCCTCGTTACTGAGAATTTTGGATATTCAGGCACTGGAGCTGGGAAATCCTCGCTGCTTAATGCGATTCTAGAAGGTAAGTAGACTGTATCAGTCATCTTGAGCAGCGGAAGATAACCATCAGCGTACATGTAGCTGATGTTGTTCCCACCAGCGGGAACAGAGGTGAGTGTTCGCTGGATACATCTGAACCTGGTCCTAACTTCGATCAGCATGCACATCCGTGATCACAGAAATAACCTACCACGATGGACCAGACCACCAAGCTGGGGTGCATTTTATATCCAACGAGGATTGGGAGCGCGACCTGGAAATCTATGTAGCGGATATCTGTGACGAGTATGAGAAAAAGCACAAGAACAAAGTTACTGACGAGGCACGAAAATCATGGGACATGGTAGGTAACTCCGTCCCATCCTGTTGAACACGGCTCACATCGCATCCATTCTGCGCTCGAAGCTTATGGCTGTTTATAGGACTTTGACATGGAAGCAATTAGTAGAGAGTTCGAACCACGAATTCCTCAAGGATGCTGAGAAATGTATTTTGAACATCCAGTTTTCGCAACTATTGGAATCTAACTTTTTGTGCTTCATAAAGGGCCCTCTCTCAAATGTCTGGGCACAACGAAGCACATTTCATGTGATAACCTATCGACCTTTTCGAAGGAAGTGCGAGGATGGACTGGAGATAAGGGCCCTTGGTCTCTTATCCATAAAGCTAGCCTACGCTGCGCCTCTCACGTATTAGTGACTGGAGTGACCTTGGTTGATTTATCTGGCATTGGGGACTCTAATGCTGCGAGGCGTGCAGTGGCGGAGGACTTCATCAAAAACTCCGACCACTTTTTCATTGTACTGCTAATTACGCGAGCCGTCGACGCTCAGATTACATCAGGTTTGTCTTGGTCTTCTTCCTCCTTTCCTCTCCATGATTAATGTCATTTTCTTGTCACTAGAGCTCTTAGGCATGTCAAAAATACAATTCAAATGTGCGTCTTACTCATCCTCTTCATCCATCTAGTTGTTCAGAACTTCCATCCTCCAGTGGGTACGTGTATTTCATCAAACTGTCTCGCAGTATCAATTTGATTTTGGTCTGTGGGTCGAAGATGGAGCGTGAGCTCTGGCCTATTTTCTCCTGTGGGTAAGAACTGATTTGTCAGATTAGTTTTCAGGCATCGAAAATTACATTTATAGGTATGTTCTTTGCTGACTTTAGGTCTAATTAAGATCACTTATTATTGAACTTAGTTACCAAGTATGATTCCCTCTCGTATGACGAGGTGGTCAAGTCACTCCAGCTTGACGACGAACCAGGGTTCGTCGAGCTTCGTGAACATCTGCTGCAAATGCGTGAACAAACAAGGATAGCACATGCAGATGAAGAAAGAGCCTTTTCGAGGCGTCGAGGTGAGTGAGTCTGCGGTGCCATACAAGCCAGGGTTGATGACGGATAGTGTGCCTAACTGTAGATTTCGAAGCCGTAGTTGTCCCAAGCAGTGCACCGAGGATGGTGAAGGCTGAACCGCCTGACGAGATGACAGGCTTAAAACGACTCTTTCCAGAGGAAGACGAGTCACAGCCTTCCAAACTTCAACGGCACGTAATCTTTGCGTCCTCAGTGTTTTATTTCTGACCTGGACATTCATCCAAAACGGAATCAGATTTTGGTTTTGGTGGCACCGAAGCCGCCTCTTCTGTGGACCACGAATATTCCATTTTCCACGAATTAAGTCAGGCAAGGGCTGGGTTAAATAGTGCCCACGAAGAGTTAGAAAGTGCCGAATATGCAATGAAGGCATATTGCTCTCAACGGCGTTCATGGCAGGTTGTCTTAAAATTATTCGTCACCTGCTCATCATTACAGTTCTCATTGCTTGCTTTCAGGAGACATCAGAGGCACTTTTAGAAAAGATCATGGAAGAGCTGGATGACAGCTTCGGTGAGCATATGTCACCGCCCCATCACTCATTGCTCAATAGCCATCGATGTAGGCGACACGGCAGAAGGTGGTTTGATTCCTTTAATGCAATATAACACCGTTGACCCATACTTTAGCATTCTCTGTAATTACGGTATCGACATGGGATTATCAGAAACTTGCCGGTATGTTGACACACGAAACTGCTCACTTGTGATAGTTCATCACTATTTCTTTCTTTATAGGAAGAACCTCTGGAACGCCTGATTGTTTCCTCGATGCTGTTGATACTTGCATTCCGGCTCTACAGGAATATTGTCACAATTTGCCTCGCCGTGCATGGCAGGAGTTTGCTCAGTCAGCGCTTGTCAGGATGCGAAAGACAGCGCACTCAATTTTATTTTGCAGAGCTTCAAAGACGTGAAAAAGGACGCTGCCGACCGCAAATCCCTTGCATCAAATTGGGGCAATGGGGCTACATCTTTGGAATCTAGATTAAATAAGGTAACCATTTGTTCAAAGGCCCTCTTTTCTAAGACGAAGCTCACCCCCGCTGCAGGCATATGCAGACCAACAAAAGAAGACGGAGCAGAAGCTTAAGAAGAATTTCAAAGAGGGCTTGGAGAATGTCTGCACTTCTGCTACGGATATAGTGAGTATTCTCTTCCGCATTATGCACGTATCTTGTTCACTGTGTCCACGCCAAAGGCAATTGAAGAAGCTATTCCTACCATGGACCACCTACTCCAAGACATGTCATGGCAGTGACTTCGTTCTGGTACGTATATTTTTCGAGAAGAACCCAGAGCCAAAGTAACGGATCATATCTTACTGCTTGGGCAGTACTTCGCCGCCAGGGCCGAGGACAAGGCACAACCTGGCAGGTAGACTTCAATGATGAATTCGCATCCCCTTTTCTTTCGACAATCCTTGACTCCTGGCGGTTTACTTTGGACAACAAGTTTTTCCCCTCTGTCAGCACAGATATCAAGGACATGTCTTGGAAGCTTTTTGACGAGGTCGTCGCATCTTGCCGGTCAAGCAGATTTAAACAGTGTGCAGAGTCACAAGCTGACAGTGCGATTGAGGAGGCAGTTTTGGCTTTGTTGGTGCTCCATCGTCGCGTCAAGTGCCAGCTGGATAGGGAACAGAAAAATCTCTCGCGGGAAATCACGGACGAAAGCGACTTACTGTGGGGTACCAGAAAACTCTCGCAATTTCTGGTAAAGGAAGTGTGAAGCAACAGAGGGTATGCAAGATCCCTTCAGTATCTTTGAGTACTGACCACTGTTTCATTTAGGAGTTCCTTGCTGAGTACATCCAAAATGAAAGAAAAGATATTTTTAAGGGCCTCAATACTTTTGTTCTCCAACGTCTTGACAATGTTGCTCAGTCAATGGGCAGATCGGTTGGAAAAGGTGTGACTGAAGTTGCGGAAGCTGTGATGTTGATGTCCTTCGAGCTGGCGAATTTTGTTGAATGTTCCTTTTGCAGGTCCACGATGAGATGGGTCTTCTGTGGGAACAAGAACCAGAGCAAGTGGAAAACCGCGAGGAAGTGCGAAAGACCGTGAAGGGAATATGTGAGGAACTGGGGAGGCTCACCGATCTGGCTTCCAAATGGACATCAGATTCGCTGTGCAGAACACATTTCTCCACCAATTAAAGCAGATGTATGTACTACAGATGTACTACTAGCTGTTCCCAAAATTGGCACAGTTTGTCACATCTTTCGCCATGGTCAGGCTACGTATCCTACAGAGCGAATAGTCTGTGCAGGCAACAAAGAAGTTGACTAGAGTGGCCACATTCGAGCGGGGCAGGTGTTTCCACCATATCTTCATCCTCGTCATCAGGGTAGAGGGATGATACAGGCTTTTGCTTCCGAGGCATAGTCTATGGTAATTCTGAAAGAGAATTCATGTGAGAGATGCTGGACATTCCTCCAGGTCGGTGAACCTGCAGTCAGCTATTTTCGCGATAACTTGGGTTGGCAGACCGAGGGCTTAGGCTTCGCTCCAGGACTGGGGCTTGACGAGAAGGACTACGGCGCTCGTGAAGGGCTCAAAGGGCTTGATGATGTTGACTGAAAGCAGACAGAAACCGGTGCCTGCTTCTGGGATGAACTGAAGGTCGAGGCGAGATCCTGCGAAATAAGAATGAGGTGTAGAGATCTCACTGTAAAATAATGTCTGTACGGTTACAGCGAGGAGAGCGAATGCTAAACGTACCTCGTTGCGCGAGAATGAAGGTATTTGTGCCGCGTTAGAGATGAGCGCCAAGCACATTGTGGCACGCTTATTGCACTTCGTAGGAGGGTAGGTGACCTGCATACAGCCACTCCTATGATGGCGCAAATCGATATCGATGTTTGTGGGCTTGAGATATTGTTCAGTTGACTGCCTCATAGCTCATTGAAGTTCCTGTTGCAGCTGCTGTGGCAATGCTGTATGTTTACCTGTGCGACTATTTAACGGCATTACCTCTCAGTCTGTTTGTTCATAATATATAAAAAACCGTGGTTATCTTTATAACACAACCAAACAGCATAATATATACTTCCTTCCACAATCCCAATACTAATGAAATTCCAATATCTCCCCAACTTTCCCCCCAGGAACCACATTCCATAAAATTGCCATGCCGTCGGACTTCACTCCTAAAGATGCAATGCGCAATATCCCAAAATGGGTCAACAAAATACAGGAAGCTGTCAACGCCACACCAGAAGTTGCTGCACGTCGAAGTTGGAAGAATATTTTGGAGGAGTGCAGCGTACCCCCGATGCTGACAGTTGCACTCCTGGGTGGTACTTATACCCTGTGTCCCCATAGTAGACACTAGTTACTGACAATTTTGTAAACAGGGACTGGCGCCGGAAAATCGTCGTTGCTTAATGCTATCTTGGAAGGTACTTGCAGCGCCATATTTCTTCAAGCACAGCTAATCATATTATTTTATTTAGGTGACATTGTTCCGACTAGCGGAAATAAAGGTGAGTGTTCCCTGGGTACTACATCTGAACCATCTCAGCATTGAACATCGAACATCGTCCAGCGTGTACATCCGTGGTCACAGAAATTAAATACCACGATGCGCCGGGCCATAAAGCGGATGTTCATTTCATATCCAAGGAGGATTGGGAACATGATCTTGGTATTTTTGTCGCCGACTCTATCCTTGACGATTTCAAGGAAAATCACCGCAAGGACAAAGCTTCGGATGAGGCAAAGAAATCTTGGGATGCCGTGTGTTCTCTCTTGCAAGCTTCATCTCGTTCAACATTGGCTCAAATGAATGTGCTGGCCTTCGCATAGCTCGCCGCTGTCTATACTAACCTGACATGGAAGGAATTGGTTGAGAGTCCGAGTCAAGAATTTCTGAAGGACACGCAGAAATGTATTTTGATCCTTGTTCTCTAATAACTACCTCCGAAGCTGACATAGAGGGTTATGTTATGTCAAGGGCCTTCTTTGAAGTACCTTGGAACTATGACACACATCACATGTGACAACCTGCCAAGCTTCTCTAAAGAATTGCGGAAGTGGACTGGAGGTAAGAGCCCATGGCCTCTAGTCCGCAAGGTCAGCGTGCACTGCGCCTCGGAATTATTGGCGAGCGGATTGACTTTAGTGGACCTGCCGGGCCTTGGCGACTCTAACGCGGCGAGATGTGCGGTTACGGAAGATTTTATTAAAAACTCGGACCACTTCTTCATTGTTCTGCGCGTGGGGAGGGCTGCTGATGACATATCAACCTCTGGTTCGTTGCAGTCTTGTACCCCTCCGTCTTTTGAATATTAACCCATTCTGGGGGATAGACCTATTAGGTATCTCAAAGCTCCAACTAAAATGTATGTCACGGTCATGTCCTGTTATCAGATGAATAATTGACCCCGATGTTGTAGTGGGTATGGGTGTGAATAATTTTTCATCCTGGCATTGTCCCTGACGTTTGTTCTGACTGTGATGTGAAGATGGAGTGTGCGTGTTGCCTAATCTTGGTACTCTCATAAAAAAACCAAACACATGTTATTAGTTTGCAGGCATCTAAAGTAACCTTCATAGGTAGGTGCTTTTTTGCCCTATTGTCACCTCCGTAAAGTCTTGATCAAGTTATCAGTCACTATGTGCGACACCCTCTCGTATGAGGAGATGATAAATTCGCTTGAAGACGATGATGAGCCTCAGCTCGCTGAGCTCCAGCATCACTTGCAACTGGCACGGGAGCATGCGAGGGGAGCAGAGGCTGGAGAAGCGACAGCCTTTGCGCGGCGCAAGGGTATGTAATTTCAAGTCCCACTGTACAGACCGCGCTTGGTCGTAAATGTTGTATCCACTGCAGACTTTGAAGACGAGGGTAGTAACAACGGTATGAGAACCTTGACAAAGACCGAGCCTAGGGAGGAGTCGGACGCATCTCAATTAAAACGGCCATCTCCTGACCAAAATGTCACGACACAGTCGAAGCGTACGAGGTGAGCATGCCTATTCGTGCTAATGGCTATATTTTCATTGAAATCCACTTCCACAGATTTGACATAAGCCACCATCGCGAATCAAAAGCCTCGTCCTCAGTACGCGAATACTCGGTTTTTCATGACCTGAGTCACGCACGGGCTACTTTGAGCAATTCCCGCAAGGAGCTAAAGAAGGCAGATTACGCATTGCGAGCATATTGCTCACAGAGGCAATCCCAGGTTCCTACATCCATCATGTTCTTCTCTCTCTGGTAATGCTCATTGCTTGGTCTCTAGGAAACATCGGACATGCTTCTGAGAAAGATCACAGACACAGTTGCTCAAAGTGGTGGCCGTACGTTATATCCATCGACCTGTGTTCATCGAACCTCATCATACATGGCCGATGTAGAGCGTTCGGCGAATGGTACAACCTTCTTCAACTGAGCCCCGCCTTCTTCACTGAGCTTGGATTTTAGAATTTTCTGTCTTTACCGTGTCGACATGGGATTATCAAAAACTTGCCGGTGAGTTAACAATCTACACCTTTACATTATTTATTGACTTCTGGCCTTATATTTATAGGACGGATGTCTGGAGAACCCAGCGGCGCTGCTTCCTAAATGCGGCCGACACTCATAGCCCGTCCTTGCGGTCACATTGCCGTCGTCTGGGTGATCATGGACAACAAGAATATGCCCAGATGGTTCTTTTCAAAATGAAGAAGTTGCTTCAATCTATTCTTCGAAGCCTTCAAGACGACAGAAAGAACGCTACAGATCGTAAAGTCCTCGCATTGAAATGGGCAAAGGGAGAACAATCTCTGGAATCTCGACTTAAACAGGTCACTTTCAAGCCAAGGCAGCCATTAAAGTACTAATTCTATGGTTGCGATTGCAGACTTACGCCAAGCAACAAGTTCTAATGGAGCGAAACCTGAGAACAAATTTGAAAAATGGCTTGAGCGAGGTCTGCTCTTCCGGTGCAAAACGAGTGAGTCTTCGAATAATGCTACTCCTTCCCTATGTTTGTTCATACATATATCTAAGGCGGCGGAAGATGCACCTGGCACAATTGAGAATCTGCTCAAGAACAAAAAGACATCGCAATTCCGAGCCAGTATGTCCTTTCCGAGCTCTGGCGAACGCCAAGTCACAGTAAAACTCTGAATATGCGTCTCTCAGTCATGCGCCGACAAGGCACAGCACCCGCCTGGAAAGTTGACCTGAATGATGAACTCGCTTCCCTTTTCCTCGCGACGATACTCGATTCTTGGCGATCCACTCTTGAAGATGACTTTTTCTCCACTGTTCGGACAGAAATCCAGGATTCGTCTCGGAAGCTTCTCGACGAGGTTGTGGCATCTTGTCAATCCACGGCACTGAAGCAATATGCACAGTCACTTGCTGAAGTCGCCATTTCCGAAGTCGCAGTTTCTATGTCAGCACTTCATCAACGTGCTAAGAAGCAACTGGATAGCGAGCAAAAAACACTTTCTCGCGAAATCACAGTCCTGCTGCAAGCGCGGCTTTTTGCAGGTTACAGTCAAGCTCTCGCGACCTCCGGAAACGGAAGCGCGCAGAAGGTAGATCCTTGTGAATTCAGGAAGTCCTTCGACACTGACAAAGCTGAATTATAAGGAGTACCTGACGAAGTACTTTCGACGCGAAAGACGAGAGATCTTCGATGGCTTAGATACATTTGTCCTTCAACGCTTTGACCGCATTGCTTTATCGATTGGTAAATTAGTCGAGAAAGGGTTGAACCAAGTGGCGGAGGCGGTGGGTACTTTCCATTCTCTCCAAATGATTGCTGAAGACCTTGGGTCAATTCCTGTCTACAGATCCACGATGAGATGGGTCCTTTGTGGGAGCAAAGACCAGAAGAAACGCGAGATAGCGAGGAAGTGCGAAGCATGGTCCAGGGAATGTACGAGGAGCTGGGGAAACTGACTGACCAGGCCTCCAAATGGAAATTGGACTGAAGCCTAACATAATACTATAGAATCCGCTGCTGAATAGTCAAAATGCTGAGCATGTTGGAACCTCCAATATGGTATTTCGTCGATGACACCATATACCCCCGCCCAACAACCGGCGCTGGATATGTCCTTCTATTATAGTGTTGTATCCACGGCGTTCACCCACTAGTCTGGATGTAAGGAGAAGCGACTCGATGTCCATTCCTGGACGATCGTCTCTGCTAGCTGGATTGCAAGCCAACCAAGATGGATGAGAGGCCGATTGTGAGGGTACTGGGAGCATATGTTGGTATTGTGTGGTCGAATGTCGATGTGGTGAGCGCCTAGGTTCGGAAACAACTCACGAGCTGGAGGGCTTTCTAAGGCTTCAATGTACGTCTGACATCGGTGTGGTTGGGTCATCGATATTTCCGAGCGCCACTCCTTCCGTGCAGTCTAAGTTTAGAGGCAACAGAGTCGTTCAGATGTAAATATCCTGAAGACGCCAAAAGCAAACGAAGGGCGTTGGAGAATCGACACCTGAAAGGCTGAGCAGTGGAATGAGCATCGCCTTTCAAATTTTGACAAGAACCATCTCTGCATAATCGTATAAGGCAGAGTTGCGTATCAGGCCTGGAGAGTATATCAGTACTGAACAAGGATCAGCACGAGAGTAGAAATGCCGCGGTAGAATGAGCAGAACAATAATACATAATTCTAAAGCGAATCTGGCTCGGTACCCGAAGACACAGTTCTAGGAAAGATGCACGGCCTCTCTCCCATGAAATGGTATAGGTAGTTCGTTGGCGCGCTCTCGAAATTAGGATCGGGTAGTAAAGTGTGAAAAACTCCAGGTTATGGATGGACATGGAGACGCTCGTCGTTAGAAAGGTTCGTGACGGAGGTCACTCGACGCGGCCCGATCATCGTCACATTCAGCCTCCTCACAGCTTGAAGTCGTATTCCTTCCTCAACCACTCTCTGCCACAATGTCCTCACGCCCGCTGAACGATGAGGAGGTCCTCAATCAGATGAACAAGATGGTGCGGGAGGATCCTCCGATTGCCATATTCTGACCGTAACCTCAACATGTCCTCTTCAAACTTGCCATTTGGTTCATCCAGGTTGCGTTCATCAAACAGGAGGCACTCGAGAAAGCTCGCGAGATCAGGGTCAAAGCAGACGAGGAGTTTGCGATTGAGAAGGTGCGTGTTATTGTTTTTGGTATACCCTATTTAGACATTGAGGGCATCCCTGACGCGCGTAGGCCAAGCTTGTCAAGCAGGAGCAGCAGGCTATCGACGCACAGTACGAGAAGAAACGAAAGGGTGCTGAAGTTGCGCAGAAGATGTGAGGACTGGCCTTATGATGAGAACTTTGCGGCTCCACTAATCTCAGCTCAGTGCACAATCAACCCTCACCAACAAGTCCCGCCTGAAGCTTCTGCACCGCCGCGAGGAGCATCTCCAAGACCTCTTCTCCACATCCCGCTCGTCTATCCTCACTCTTGCTAACGATGAGGGCCGATACGTACAGTTCCTGGAAGGCGTCATCGTCCAGGGATTCCTGCAAGTCTTGGAGCCCAGTGTCACAATCCACTCGCGTAAACGGGATATAGATGTCGTCAAACAAGCAGCGGAAAATGCAGCAAGAACGTACAAAGATATCAGTGGCAGAGATGTAGACTTCAGTGTGGAAGGCACGTTGAGCGACGACGGGTACGATTCCCATTTATATGTCACTCTCACTTGTCACTAATGGGAGTACTTCCCCAGTGCTGGAGGTGTGAAACTTGTCAGTGGCACGCGTCGCATCACCCTTGACAATACACTTGATGAGCGTTTGAGATTACTCGAAGAAAGGGTCAGCTTCATACTCCTTTCTGCTCTGCTGAGACTCATAATAGACCCGTCAGATGCTGCCAGAGATCAGGAAGGATCTGTTTGGTCCAAATGAGAATCGGAAGTTCTTCACATAAGTAGCATCTAGAGAGCAGGATATTGCTTCATGAACATCCATTCCATCCCATGAGCAGCCGTATGTGAAGCATTAAATAATAAATCCCTTTAATGGTCTACCAGGCCAGGGGCCCTCCTTGGCGGGGCTGTCGGAGACTTCAAAGTCGAAGAAGCCAACACAAAAGCAATTAAAACATTACAGTCAAAAACGTGCATGCATTAAGAGGGAATTGAACCCCCGGCGGGTCGAGATCATTCTCGAATGGCAACGACCCAGGTTACCACTACCCCATTAATGCTTGGAAGAACTTTGGATTTAAACAATATGATATTGAGACTGGTCTAAAGCATATTATTCTTTCCCCCAAAGGTTTCGTGCCAACGATAGAGCTGACAATGGCTGCCCATCGTTGATGACGCTCGGACTTCTGTAAAGGCGTGATCAAAATGGGATAATCTCAATGTCCGTGCTGCCCAGTCCAGACCAACTGGGGCTGGGCACGGAATCGTACTCTCAACACCACTGTTGGCGTTCGTGTAGTCCTCTATCGACGTGGCTGAAATGCTCTGGCCGTCTGGTCCCATTGAGCTCTGTTGGGAGCTAGATAGGAGTTCATTGACAGAAGCCATGGCGGCAGAAACACACAGATCTATGGATATTTGTTACGCGAAGTGGATACATCGAAACCTGCAGAGTGCTCACTTTTCAGATCAGATCCTGAGTAATTGACGCTCCTAGACGCAAGGAGCGCGATGTCTACCTCATTATGGAGCTTTTCGCCTTTTAGATGCACACGTAGGATTTCTGTAAGGCATATGGATGTCAAGAATACGAGGAAGGAACCAAGGGGGTGAAACATACCCTCTCGCTCGGTTTGACTCGGAAGACCAACCAACATGCGGGTCGGGAGACGTCTCAGGACTGCATCGTCTAGATCGAAAGGCTGTGTGGAATAGGCGAAATGAGATGAACTCCGGCCGCAGCCCAGTAACGACTCACTCTGTTCGTTGCACCAACGACCACAACACCAGCATCCTTGTTCTGTTTCGCCGATTGCAGCCCATCCATAGCCTTTGAAAGGTATCTCAATCAAAAACAGATCGCGGAGGGCATTGAGATATGTTACGCACTTGCATAAACTCGATAAGCTAATTACAGCGGAAGATTAGAAAGGCGTCCATCTCCCCAGAAATTGTGAACTCACCATATCTCTGCGCCATGGGTTTCCATGACTAGTTCCTCGAGAGCCAAATAGAGCATCCAGCTCATCTATGAAGATAACGCAAGGAGCTAACCGACGCGCGAGTGTCTGGACAGCAGTAACGTAAGGTCAGTTAAATGTTTCACGCGAAGCAGGCCAGGTCACTGACGAAAACAGCTCGGACCAACTTATCCGTCTCGCCAACATACTTGTCTGCGATGTCGCTCGGTTTGATCTGGAGCATGCGTGCTTTGCACTCAAGAGCAAGAGCACGAATCACCATCGTCTTGCCTGTGCCTGGAGGACCATACAGAAGGACGCCACCGATGGACTCGCGCTGTAATATCCCCGTGCTGAATGCACCAGGATGAAGAAGAGGTAGGCAAACGATCGTCTTCAAGGCGTCAACGATCTTCCGAGAGATACGAACATCATCGAAGGTCGTTTGCAGGTGCTCTAGATAGAATACGACAACTTGAAAGCAAGTCAGCGAGCAGAGCATGATTGACATACGTGTATCCACGATGCATCCCAGAAGCCTATTCTCGTACTTGTCTAGATCTGCGGCCGTTTTCACCTTTTCGACGACATCAACTGGACCAGGATCTTTGACATCTTCCGGTTTTGCTTCGTTGCTCATCTTGTTCTGTTTCCCCTGCTTCGCCCAGCCTGCGTGCAAATCACAATTGGCAACGAAAAGGTCGCAGGCTCTGGATAGGTGGGCGGAGGTTACATAGAACGGAGTGCCGTGATTCCCGGTCTCATCGACAGATAACCCAAGAGCTAGGTTCATGATCTTTGTGACGACGTGAGCAAGCGTGAGTTTTGTCCGTGTCGCCAGGGCTCGTAAAGGTTGAACACCCTGTTCCTCGACAGAAGAAGATGCGTCCGAGAGGGAGTTCGACTTGAGGATGGAGGAGAGAGGATCCACATCGACACGTCCTCCCTTTTGGTCCATATAGATGGCGATCCAAGCATTCCAGACATTTTTGTGTCGCTGAATGGATAGGCACCGCTGGATGGCTTTGAAGGAATCCGAATGGGGGTCTTTGGGAAACACGGCAAGACAAGAGGAAGCTGTCTTCATATCTTCCACGGTCCTTGTGCGGTTTTCCTCCGATAAGTGTCTTTCGTACTGCGCCGTCATAGTGGAAGGGTGCATAAGGAAAGGAAGAAACATCCTTCCAACAAGATGTGGTTGAGTTTCAACAAAGGGAAATAACTCAGTGTTGGATGAGCGTATCACTATGTGTTGTATGGGATTAAGCAGCTCTCTCAACACCCTCCCACCTTGCGTTAAGATCGGCTTGTAATGGTCGTATCCTTTATTCCCCGGATGATGAGAAAATCCCAGAACGAGGATTGTTGGCTGGATGGCAGACTGCGGAATGAGACCGGGTGGAGTGCCGCTGATCTGGGATGTACGACGCTGCCGCACAGCGCTGAGGAGGTAAAACAGAAGAGACGTTGCCGATTTAGCGATGTCTTGAAAGCCGCGTAGATAGATGACGCGCTTGGGCGTGTCGGAGAACGTGGACTTGACGTTCACGATCGCACTGAATAGCCTTTGGATTTTGGGAGCAGCGGTTGCGTGTTCCTTGGATGAAACACCTCTATATATCGATTCTATCGTCGACAGAACCTCTAGATGCAGCGCGGCAGGTCAGCACTGAACCAGTGAATGTGTTCGGATGCATTTACCTTCACCGAATACACCGAATTTACCCTTGGTGAGCTCAAGGGAATCCAAAACAACCACATCAGCACCTTGTACGAGGGCGATTTTCTTGACCATGTCATCTACCACATCATGACAATCGTTATGTGGGCAGTAGAGAGTGATGTTAGGATCTGGCAAGGGCTTGGAAGCATCGGATGACATGTTCAGATCGACGCTGGCAGACTGGGCGGCGATGGAGAAAGCATAGGCTGCTGTCGATTGAACCTCTGCGATCAGTTCGTTCGGAAAGTCAAATTCACGAGCTGTCGATAGAGGAATCGCTGTCTGACTCTGGCTGAATCTCCAAAGAATTTTGTCAGCTACGCCAAGTGGTAGGAGTGCGTCTTCCACCGGTGTTGATCCTGGGTCGCCTTTGTGGTCAAAGAAATCATTCTTGTTATCCATCGGGGAAAGAGGCAAGGGGATAGATGCTGGGCCCACGAGCGGTATGACCGAACTGTCACATTTCAGTGAAAGCACGCCACTGGCTTTATCGTCTGACATGGGAGAAATGTTGGTGGGTGGATGTGTGGGCTACCGGCTTGCCCAAGTTGTGTTTAAAAGGTCTTCGGGTAATCCAGGCGACAGGGAGCGCGGTGCCGGAGATAGCGAATGTGCAATGAGGTTAATCCCCATCACCACGTACTCCAGGGATGGGGGATGAAAATGACTATGCTGTGGGTCCACAATGTCGACACGTCCATTGTTCGCCCCGACAAGTTAGATGTACGAAATTTGATCGTGACTCAACATGACTGGGAATTATTTCTTGAGGCCAAGATCAAATAAGATTTATGAAGGTGAGAGTGCGGATGTTCGCGAAATAAACAGCGGGGCGGCATGACTAGAGCAGCGAGAATCAGAGAGCCGGCCGGGCCGCTCCATACAACGGAATCCGGATTCTCTGGTTCTCTTCAATTAATTCAATGGTCACCGTATTTTAGCACATAGTCCTCAACACCATTGGGGTCCATTCCATGGCAGTCACCACAACGACTATCGACCTTTCGACTCTCAAGGTGGTCGAACGTTTGGCGGTTGGAGGTTATGGTACAGTGGCTGTGTCCGGGTCTGCATTTGAAAAGCTTTCTAACTCTACGTTGTACTCGTACTAACAGGCATCGTCGAGCGCGCCATTACCACTGAAGGTCTGGTTGTAGCAATCAAGAGAGAGCGCCGATCTCGAAAGTCCACACAATCAACCCTTGAACACGAATATGATGTCTACCAAACATTGGCCGGTCATCCTTCTATCCCGTCCGTCAAAACTTATGGACAACTGGGTAACTTTAATGCAATGGCTATGGATATTCTAGGTCCTAGTATAGGACATCTCTTGCGAAAACGTAGCGTCAGGTTTGACCTTAGGATGATCGTAATGCTAGGCCTGGATATGGTACGTGCTTTTTCATTTTGACAGCATTAATTCACCCTTTTCACTAGTTAGAAATCTTAGAATATATCCACTCTAAAGGCATAATCCATTGTGATATCAAGCCCGACAACATTCTATGCTCTTCCGACGGCGTCCACCTAGGGAGATTACACTTAATCGATTTTGGACTTGCTCGACGATACAAAGATCCGAAGACCGGCGTACTCTTCCCCTACCATGATGGTCTCCAGTTAACAGGCACCTTAATATACGCTCCCTTAGGTGCTCATCTTGGGCAAGGTATGAAAGTATTTTACGCCGTTCCATGAAACTCACATGTTCTACTGCAGCTCCGTCACGGCGAGATGACCTCCAGTCAGTCACATACATGCTCCTACAATTTGCGCGTGGTTCTCTTCCGTGGGAGGGCCTTACCGGGGGGACGGAGCGCCATCGAGAGCTACGTACGCTAGAGAAGAAGCGATCATGGACGGCAGAGAGGCTGTGCGAGGACTTGCCGAGGACACTGATGACGTTCGCGAAACATTGTCTATCACTCGGCTGGGACGAGGAGCCTCCATATGCCTTACTTCGTGACAAGCTTCGGAGGGTTATTACGGAGGAAGAATGGGCTCTGGGTTATCAATGGGAGTGGTTCAGAGAAGTTTTTGTGCCAGGTATTTGTTTTCGCAAGCTTTTATTTTGAGCAAATGTAATATTTACCTGGTATCTATAGCTCCAGAACCGCCGCCATCCACAAAGATCACAGATGCAACGAAGGTCAAAAATTTTCCTGTGCACAGGGGCGACCTGGTCTTACTCAAGGTCCTCCCCCTGCAAAGCTTGGAGTACGAAAAGCCTTCGTATCTCCAGGACCCAAGCTACTTTCCGCATCCTGATCTGCCTGGTCCAAAGTGGAACTTTCCTTTCCGCCCTGCCATCGTGCGCAGAGTAGAATCTAAAGTCGGGGCAGACATTTTCAGGGTGCATGTCTACCCACTGATGAGACGAAAGGAGGGTTTGGAGGATGTGTCTCTCAGTCGCAGAGGGTTGTTCCATCCTGTACGGGTCGTCCTTTCATCCAACCCCTCATCTCCACATAAAACGGAGAGCTTTCCTGAAGACTTCTTTGTTCATAAAACCGCTTTTCGCAATGGTTTCAATATCTTTTATGATCAGGTGCGCTTCGCCACGTCCTTCATGGCTTCCACGTTTTTTTACCCTCCTCAGGCTGCTTCTGTATCTCCACGGTTTTCGGTATCGGAAGAGATGCTCGCCAAAATCGAGGAGACACTTGAACCAGCTAGATGTACCTATTCAGTGATCTATGACTCCGACGACGAAGAAACACGGGCTATCTACTCCCGTCTACCGAGGGAGTGGTACCCCAGCTCTCCCTTCGTAGCTGAACTCGCTTCCATCAGCGACTTGGCAGGCGAGTCCGATGGCCTCGTTGTTGACTGGAGTGGTTCCACTGGTTGGATTGCCGATCTTGTCCCAGTGGAACTCAAAAGAAGAGAAGAAGATCGAGACTTGACTGAGTGCGTCGTTTGTTTTTCCGTCATCGAGTGCGGTGATCATGTCCTGATTATGCTGGGATTCAGTGAAGAGGATAGTGACTCAGACATGGAGGATTGGTAATTTCATTGTCGCCACTTTTATTCTGTTAGGAGAAGAGTGCTCTCGAAATAATATAAATAGGAAACGCTGAAGAGAAGTGATACACTTGCACACAAGCGAAAATACTCCACTAGAGTTATGCCTTAAAATATCATATTATGTACCGAGTCTACAGGTATACTATCAAATTAGGCGTATGCAGTGGCATCGTTCACCTTCTTTTCCTTCTTGTCCACTCCCTTCACGAAACCGTTCTTATGCAGAAAAGAAAATTTCTTCATCTTTGGCTTCTCCTTTGAGTTCCCGGTCCCTCCAAATCGCTCATGCCATTTCCGCAGCTCGACATGGCTCTTAGGCGTCGAGGTTGCGAGAACCTGTGTGAATGCATATTGGAAATGCTTCAGCCTCACAACTCTGGGATCCCAATTATGTCGTTGCTTGGCGGTCACGTCAGATCCCTGGCCGAATTGCTCATCTCGCTCCTTGGGGTTCCATTGGACCACTCCAATCATTTCCTTAACAGATTCCATGGCTGCGGACACGCATAGGTCTAAATAGTATGATAAAATTAGCAGAGGAAACGGAATAAAACGGCAAAAGACGTACTCCTAAGATCCGAACCAGAGTAGTACTCGGTTGCTTTCGCAATCGTAGCGAGATTAACGTCTTCATGAAGGATCTCATCTGCAAGATGGACACGTAAAATCTCTGCAGACCACGTTGGTGAGTAAAGTGAGAGGGAAATCATGAGAATACCTACGTTCTCGTACTTCGGGTCCAGGGAGGTCGACCATCATGCGAGTTGGCATTCGTCTGAGGATGGCGTCGTCGAGGTCATATGGCTAGAAAGGCCAACGAAATGGTCAGTCTGTATCTTGGATATAAAGGATTGTCTTACCCGGTTTGTAGCGCCCACTACGACTACCCCTGAGTCCTTGTTCTGCTTTGCGCTCTGCAATCCGTCCATAGCCTTCCACAGACAGCGTAAGTATCATATCAGTCAAAAAAGCACATAGAGCATACCTGCATAAATTCGTTGAGCTAGGAACCCTACCGTCAGCTCGTGGATGATTCATCTCTGGAGTGAATCTCACCATATCTCTCCGCCAAGTGGGATCGTTGCCTGCTCTAGCTCTAAATAGTGCATCGATTTCGTCAATGAATACTACGCAAGGTGCTAGTCGGTTGGCGAGGCTCTAGCAGTGCCAAGTGTAACGATTAGCCCTGGTAACAGGAGATGTGGACAGACAACATACGAAGATCGCAGCTACCAACTTCTCCGTCTCACCGACGAACTTGTCCCCGACGTCACTGGGCTTAACCTGAAGCATGCGGGCCTTGCACTCTCTCGCAAGGGCCCGACACACCATAGTCTTGCCCGTGCCTGGTGGTCCATAGAGCAAGACACCACCAATGCTCTCACGACGCAATAAGCCTGTCTTGAACGCAGTTGGATACAATAACGGGAGCGAGATAATTGTCCGCAGAGATTCAATGATATTGGAAGGGATACAGACATCATCAAAGGAGGTCGAGAGATTTTCTGGTGATGGTCGTTATATTAGACTATGTCCGCGATCACAAGAATGAGCGATGCTTACTGATATCGACAATTGTCCCCAAGACACGACTTTCGTACTCTCCAAGTTCGGCCGCTCGGACTCGTTTCACGACTGGATCAACGGAAGCTTCGCTCTCTTTCTCAGCATCTCCTGTACCTTCCACCGTCGCTTTGAAACGGCTCACCCAGTCGGAACGTGTGTTATAGTTGGCCAGAAGAAGCTGGTACGCCTTGGATACATGAACCGAAGTAATGGATAATGGCTCCGTGCTCTCTATCTTTGCATGGTCCACAATAGACAGATTCAAAGCAAGTGATATGAGTTGATCGACGATCTTGAAAGGCGGCATCTTCATGCGTTCAGACAATGCCTCGAGGATATTGGTATCCCCGCGAAGAGATTGCCTGTCGTCGACGAATGTGCTCAACCCATGGTTGGCGTGTAATAGGGAGAGGGGATCATCACAGATGTTGACGCCTTCATGCTCCAAGAACATGGCAATCCATGCATTCCAGATCCTCTTCTTCCTCTCTCGCACCATCTGGGATTGAGTCGATTGGAACTCGGGCGAACTCAGGTTGCTGGGGAGGATCATTATGCATGCTGCTCCTTTCTGTAACTCTTTAATCAGCCGGTCCGTGTCTTCATCAGGGAAATCGCGAAAGTAGTCCTTGTTGTACCTTGACTTGTTCAGGAAGGGAAGAAATACCGCGGCGGCGAAGGGCGGTAGGAACTTGCCGGGGCCATCATAGAAAGAGTGGTAGATCTTTCTGTGCAGATAAGGCAAATAGCCACGAAGAGACTCGCCTCCTTCAAAGAAGCCAGATATATCACGTCTCATAGCGCTGCCCTTTGGCTGTTTAGCAAAGCCCATGATGAGGATGGTTGGCTGGATGATACGGTCACTGGTAGGGGATTCGACAGGGGGGTCCACTGATATGCGTGCACGGATGGCTTTGAGGACAAAGTGCATGAATGGGGCAGCGCTTTTGGTGATAGAACCGAAGTCGCGTATGTAAATGATACGACGCTTGGATTTTTGTGTGGTGACTGGGGCTGGAGGTAAGGAAGCTTCCTCCCTCGGTTGAATATTTACCAACGCATTTATGAAGGCTTGTATTCGACCAGACGAACGCCGCTTCTCCCAAGAGACATCTTCCGGTTTGTAAATAAGATCTACCACCTCTGAAATCTCTGTTTCATTACTCGTCAGCAAGGCATGTTTGACACCGAATTCATGATCGATATCACATACCATGACCAAAAATACCCCGTTTCCCCAGTGCCAGTTCCAGCGAATCTAGAACCACGACGTCTGCTCCTTGTTCAAGTGCAATGGAGGCGACCATGGAATCGATGACTTCATGGCAGTAATCAAGAGGATAGTACAGCGAAATGTGGGGGTTCTCGCGCGGTACTTCTTCGCTATGTCCGTTCGGTTGCTTCGATGTATACGAGAATGCAATCGCAGCTAAAGTTTGAGCTTCTGCAATGATGCCATCCGGAAAACGGAATGAGGTGAGGGTTGAAGGATTTTTGGGTGCAGCAGTTCTGGGAAACGCCCACAAGATGTTGTCTGCGAGATCGGGTGGTAGGTTCACTATAACATCTTCGGGCGGTTCCGGGGGTTCTGGAGGTTCGTGGGATGTAGTCACAGTCATCCAGTGCTTGAAGGACGACTCTGACGATGTGTCAAAATCACTGAGCTCCAGGGGGAGGTTTTTGGAGAGCAAGTCGAGAAGGCCTCCGTCAGACATGGGGGATTTGCATCGAACCGAACAAGTAGTTTACAGGTCTTTATGTCACTGGTATTGCCGGGCGCTAAGTGTCGGTCAAAGTTCGAGTCTTCGACGAGGGCCCTAGTTAATCAACAAAAAAGCTAACGAGTCCCGGCCTATCGGGGACCTGTCAATATGAGCCAGATCATTCGTGAGGCAGACACGAGCTTCGAAGCAAAAAGGCACAGAGCCTCCTTGCAATGACAGTGCTATGTGCGCAACATGAAGTGACGTCCATGGCAGGTTTAAAAGTGAAGAGCCCAGAGCGGCACAGGTAGGCACAGGTACGAAACCGTACGATGGTTGGCGTTAAATGTTCCGGGTTCCGTTCCGAACCTCCTTCCTCTGGGAGGATGTCAATCAGTTCGAACGGCGCAAGCAATGTGGACCAAAATAAATGCTTATTGCAACTGTCATGCTCCACATTTCCTGGAACCCTTTGACAGTGCCAACCATATAATTCTACGTCTTACAGTACTTTGGGGTTTTGTTCCCTGCCCAGACGAGGCCAGTGCGCAAGTCGAGGACAAGTGTCAGCGCCACCAACAAGGCACAGCTCTTTCTCCTTTCTACCACCGAGCTACCTTTCCTGTCGCCTTCTTCTGGCCACCATAGTGCTCATGCCAGCTGTACAACTTTGAGTGGCTCTGAGTCGTCGACGACGCCAGGACTTCCGTGAACGCAAATTGGAAATGCTTTCCTTTGATAGCACGCAGCCCCCACTCGGATTGCGTCGTTTTGGGCGTTTGGGATTCATCAGCGTTTACCTTGGGATTCCACTGGATTGTACCAATCATATCCTTCAAGGACGCCATGGCTGCGGAAACGCACAGGTCTAGCAACACGCAACACCATGAATGAAATGCCGCAGCAGAAGGCAGTGAACAACGTACTTCTCAAATCGGATCCAGAATAATTCTCGGCTTCGTGCGCGATCGCAGTGATATCCAGGTCCTCATGTAGGGTCTCCTCTGCCAGGTGCACACGTAGGATTTCTGTGTTGCGAGAGACTCAGTAGGACGAGGAAACCGACGAATGCAACGACCTACGTTCTCGCTCCTGCGCTCCTGGAAGATCAACCATCATTCTTGTGGGCAGTCGTCTTACAATGGCATCGTCCAGATCGTAAGGCTATGGGATGGGCGATAGTCAGGCGCTGCAGTGCTTGGGGCGATGAGAAAGAAAGACATACCCTGTTTGTAGCGCCGACGATGACGATACCTGCCTCTTTATTCTTCTTCGCACTCTGTAATCCATCCATAGCCTTAGGAAAGCGCGGTTAGAATAGTGATAACGAATAGGATAATAGTATTCACCTGCATGAACTCATTGATCTGGCAAGAGGACATCAGCCATCGCACATCGGTATATAAGGGGCATCTCTCTCACCATATCTCTGCGCCAATTGGAGTCCTCATTGGTTCGCGCTCGGAAGAGGGCATCAATCTCATCAATGAAAATTATGCACGGTGCCAGACGGTGGGCCAAGCTCTGATCATGTCGAAAAGGCCGGTGTTAGAATTCCATCCAAAACCAGAACACGAACAAACGCACGAATATAGACGTCACCAACTTCTCCGTCTCCCCAACCCATTTATCGAGGACGTCACTCGGCTTGATTTGGATCATGCGAGCCTTGCATTCTCCTGCGAGAGCTCGACAAACCATCGTCTTTCCGGTACCAGGAGGGCCGTAAAGCAACACTCCCCCCATCCCCTCTTGACGCAAGATGCCTGTCTTGAAAGCCACGGGGTAAAGTAGTGGGAGCGAGACGATGGTTCGGAGCGATTCTATGACACTTGGGGAAATGCATACATCATCAAACGATGTTACATTGTTCTCTGTAAATTGGGCACAATTCAGCAGAGTCCACATCAGAAAACAAAAAACCTACTGAGATCAACGATAGTGTGCAGCAAGCGAGTTTCGTGCTCCTCCAAATCAGCACCTCGGACTTGCTTGATCACAGGATCGACAGTAGTTTCTTCCGCCAATTCCTTGCTCAAAGCCTCCTTGAATGCGCCGAACTGCCTGTGCCATTTCTGCAACTCAGCATGGCTCTTGGCTCGTGACGACGCAGGAACCTCCGTGAACGCAAATTCAAAGTGCCGAGCTGCAACGGACCGAGTGTCCCAGTCGGGTACTTCCTGTTTGGTTGGGGGCAAAGGGGTCGCTTCGGAGGAGGATTCCAGCTTCTCGGTTGATGTCGCAAGCTCGTTAGCCGCATTCACCACGTTGTTTTTTTCTTTGGGGTTCCATTCCACTTCGCCGATCATTTCTTTCACCGAAGCCATGGCTGCAGACACGCAAACATCTATCAAGGTGCGAAATGCGAAATTAGGATATAATATAACCTCCAGAAGAATATCGTGGACATACTCTTCAGGTCAGATCCAGAGTAGTTTTCAGCCTTGCTCGCCATTGCGACAACATCTACGTCTTCGTGGACGGTCTCGCCCGAAAGGTGTACCCGTAGGATCCCTGTATGAAAAATGAGACAGAAAGCGACAGAAATTTTAAAGAGACTTACGAGCTCGCGCTTCTGGTCCAGGGAGATCGACCATCAGCCTGGTAGGAAGCCGTCTAAGGATGGCATCATCGAGGTCAAAGGGCTGCGGAAACAAACAAGGCTCAAAGTGAGTCCTCATTGGGGTGCAGGTTGAGCAACACATACCCTATTCGTAGCACCAATAACCACGATGCCCGCGTCTTTGTTTTGCTTCGCAGTTGAGAGACCATCCATTGCCTGTGAGAAACGGCTTTAGCATCAAGCTATTGTTCAGAATACTGAAAATATACTCACTTGCATGAACTCGTTGAGCTGCACGATGCAGTGTCAGTGACAGGGCAACACATGACAAAAAGGGCAGTTCTCACCATATCTCTTTGATATCCTGAGTCCCCGCTGGTCCTAGCTCTGAAAAGCGCGTCAATCTCGTCAATGAACACCACGCAAGGGGCTAGCTTGTAGGCCAGTGTCTATCGAACCAAGAACTAACATCAGATCCCAAAACAGGATCAATGGAGGAAGAATAACATACGAAGATAGCAGCGACCAACTTCTCTGTCTCACCAACCCACATGTCCTGTACGTCGCTCGGCTTGATCTGCAGCATGCGCGCCTTACATTCCCCTGCCAGTGCACGACATACCATGGTCTTCCCCGTACCAGGTGGGCCGTAGAGCAGGACGCCACCAATCCCTTCTCGAGATAAAATACCCTTCTTGAACGCTGCTGGATGGAGTAACGGAAGCGAGACGATCGTCCTGAGCGATTCAATGATACTTGAAGGGATGCACACGTCTTCGAAGGAGGTGGCAAGGTTCTCTGCACACCGTGAAAGGTCAAAAACGTACTTGGCGAAATGAAAATTGTTACGCACTAGCATCGACAATGGTTTTTAAAAGTGCTTTTTCGTGTTTAGTTAGAGAAGAGCCCTTGACTTGCTTCACCACTGGATCTTCCTGTTGATTCTCACTTGTCTCGGAGTCAGTCTCCTCGTTGTTGGTGCGCTTCAACCAGTCGGAGCGCGATTTGTAGTTCTCGAGGTATACGCTGAACGCTTTCGACAAGACTTCGGAGGAAACGAATAGGCTAGAGGCATCCTCTCCTTTGTTCACCTCGGCGTGGTCGGCGGTAGCGAGTTGCAAAGCAAGTGTCAGAATTTGATTGAGCATCTTCGGCAGAGTAACACCGATGCGCTTCGACAACGCTTCCAAGTTCTTGACATCTCCGGGAACGACTTCTTGGTCTTTGGCGGGGGACGGAACAGACTCTGCGTCGTGAATGAATGAGAGGGGATCTTCGCAGACTTTGGCTCCCTTGTGTTCCAAAAACATGGCGATTAAAGCATTCCAAAACTTCTGCTCCCTCCGTCGGATCATCTGACGCTGAAGTGTTTGAAGCTCCTTGCCAAAAGCGTCCTTTGGGAAAATGCAGAAGCACGGTGTGTTCTTCAATTCATTCTGCAGAGGAGTGAGGTACCGGGAGCCACTGAAGCCACGAAGGGTGCGCTTTTGGTAATGCGCGTCGCCGAGGCTTGGGAGAAATCTATTTCCTGTGAACGACGTCAAGAACTTGAAGGGACTGTCGCTCTCCGCCTCATACATCCTGTAATGCAGAGGCGGCAATGTGTCACGCAATCGCTGGCTGCCCTCGATGAACACAGATTTCTTATTTGTGATGACATCGTCCGCTGGGGCCTTGGCAAAACCCAAGATGAGGAGTGTTGGTTGAATGGGTCCCTCAGATGTCGCAGATGGGGAGTCCCGGCGCGTACGTATAGCCTGGAGTACATATTTCATGAGAGGCGCCATCGTTTTCACCACTGCGCCAAAATCCTGCATGTATATGATACGTCGTTGGGGTTGTTCATCCGCGGATTGAGGTTTATCGGAGTCGAGCTGGAGGTTCACAAGCGCGTCGACCACTCCCTGGATTCGGCGCTCCCTTGCCTCCGTATCCGACGCTGTTTCCGACCAAGGAGGCAGGTAAATAA
Organism: Hypsizygus marmoreus; assembly: GCA_013433165.1. Classification (NCBI taxonomy): domain Eukaryota; kingdom Fungi; phylum Basidiomycota; class Agaricomycetes; order Agaricales; family Lyophyllaceae; genus Hypsizygus; species Hypsizygus marmoreus. The sequence continues at coordinate 977,937 of CM024094.1, read as the reverse complement.
GGTTCAAGGTATCAGCGACTTCTGTTGATGATCCAAGTAAATATCAGTTGTGAATACTTACGCAACGAGATAAAAGGACACACGTACCTTGGCCAAATGTGCCGTTCTTCCCTATTGCGAGCTCAAGCGAGTCCAGAACGAGGACATCGGCACTTTGCTCGACAGCGATGAGGTCCACCATGGAATCTATGACCTCGTGGCAGTTGTCGTGCGGATAGTAAAGAGACAGATACGGTTTCGGAGCATCTTCGCTCGAGTCCTCATTGACTGTATCTGAACCCACGACTTGCGAAGCTGGTAGGAAAGCACAGGCAGCAGCAGCCTGTACTTCTGTGCGTATACCATCAGGCAAATCATAAGCGGTACCGATGTCGCCCTCGGAAGTGAATTTAGAAGGCTTTCGCAGAATTTTAGGTGCGAGATCAGAAGGGAGATGGACAGCGATAGCGGTGTCTTGAGGCTCAACCACTTCGTGGACGGATTGTTCTTCGTCCTCTGCTGTGGCAGGATTGCGGGCTTGGGAAGTTACTTCAGACGCGCCGTCGGACGCAGTCGCAGGTTCTAATGCAATATCCGAGGATGATGCGCCTTCGCGTATGTCGCTTGACCGCCCAGATGTAGGGTTCGATGCAGCTGCGGGCAGCCCTTCGGTGCCTGCATTGAGCTCGATCTGTTTCTGCTCGTCCCCCTCTTTGACTAGACAATCAGAGGTTTCGCCAGGCGCATCAGGGGACGTAGAGGATGGAGTTGATGGAGGCTCTTGCTTGCTATCTGAGGTGGGTTTATCCTCTAGGGTAGAACAGTCCGAGTCGTCATGAAGAGTCACGGATTGAGCTTGTTCTGCCATGTCAGGTCCTGACGTCACTTGCGTTTGATGATCTTCTTCGACTGAAGGTTTTAAAACTTCCTGGGGCGCTTCAGAGGAGGGTGGAGCGAGAGAAGCGGAGACCTCCGGTGCAGGGTCTGCACTCGGCGTAGCCTGGCTGTGATCGCCCATGGGCTGAGCAGAGTCGTCCAGGATGTCGCTGGGTGCTTCGGATGCGAGGTTGGAATCAGAAGCAGACGCAGGATCTGCTACAATGGTGGGAGTGGCCTTAGGGAGAGACGTGTCGCCATCGCTCTGCACATCGGGCGAATGCACAGAATTAGAGTCTGGCAATAGATCGGTGGTAGGAGGCGTAGTTGGAGTTTGTTCATCAGACGACATGTTATGCTGTTGGGTAACTTCGAGAGCATGGTTGCAGGGCTTTTATACCATATGACACGTGTAGGGGGAGAAGGCCACAATTTGACGGGGATCAACACAATGGATGCATGGTCCAAGCCAAGCCACAATTTCGACGAAATCATGGCCAGGATTCGAGTCATGCGTGATTGTGGGTCCTAATAGGTCCTGGCGCATGCGGCGGCATCGAGGTGGAATGACTCGATGTGGCCACACAACAATATCGATGTATGACTGTGGGTCAAAATAGGAGCACGTTCGAAGGCGAATCATTGTCTACGCGTAATGGGCCCCTCGGTGGGCCAGGGTTTCTGTGAAAGACAGTCAGACTTTGTATGACCATTCAAAACAGGGACGAGATATGAACATCTAAGGACATCGGCTTCTGGCTGCCAATATTACGCGTCAAAGGAACAATGACACGCTTCCTCGCTGAGTATATGTCACTCATGTGCCAACTTTGCGCGTGAAGAGTCGTTGACAGGTCCTGAACTTGATATGGGCGGCCATGGTTGTATTACAAACATTTAGAAAGCAGAGGGGTATGACCAACATATTTGCGCGGAACTGAATGCGCCAAACAAGGAGAACAATGACCCCGAGAGGATACTTTAGAAAGTGTCGCTTTTAGAGAAAGCTGAACGTGCAAATGACAGAAAAGGTACTATTCGGGTTGCCGGCCCGGCTCTGCTGCTCCATGGTGCTCTTTACTTCTCACCAACTCGGCGTAAGCATCAATCAGTTTCAACGCTCAACGTTTTAACTTTTGAACCAACTTTACTCTCGAGCTAGGATCTGTCCAATATCTGTCGCAAGGCAAAGTTGGGCGTGTTCTATATCTTTCAAAGGATTTCCAGAGAAGGCTTTTGCGGGAGCTCTTCCTCGACTCTCGTTCAAGACAGCCTTGATTCTCATCCTTCTGTCCAACGGTACTATGCATGGTGGCCTTGGGACTCTGTGTTTGGACTCCCTCAAAAAAAGCACTCATTGAGTCATTCCTGAGGTTGGCCGCGTCACCGACACGTGTCGCTCAGTATCATGGCACTTGCGACATTCAAAGGCACGCATATCCTTTTTTCAGAATGAAAAGTAACATTAGTTCTCCATATTGATTCGTTTGGTTTGCACTTCCAGACAGCATCCTTATTCGGCAGGATCTCGTCTCGACCTTCAGTTCCTCTCCACGTCCTCGGAGCTTAGTGGTCCTAGCCACTTGTCGGTCCAGGTCATCAAACCATTCAAACCCTTCACCACTGCCGTAGCTGTTCTGGTTCAACCCAAGTCTCACATAGATGCAAAGGCCCTCGGTCTGCCTTCACAGTTCGTCCTAAAGCTCAATGACCGCAGATACTCCAATCGGGAGGACTTTCCTCAATGGTCACCCAATCTCGAATGCTCTCTACGATCTGCTATCCAGCGTGTCAAGAAAGAGAGGCCATATGTTGATTCGTTCGCCTTTCTGACGGATCTAGATCCATATCCTGAAGTGGAAGAAGACTGGATTCAGGATATTCGACTTTTCGAGTTCAAGAAAGCGTCTTATGATAGGGAGGTCGCGGCCTACCGCCGGCTTACTTCCCTTCAGGGTGTTCATATCCCTTGTTTCTATGGGACCTTTCGGCTTCCTTTCGCAGAGTCCCAGAGCTCATTGGATGAAGACGATTTAGCGGCATGCCTCACGGATTATGCAGAAGGAATGGCTCTCGAACACGTCGATAGTTTAAATATGGCCGAAGTCAGACCTGACGTTGATATTCCCCGAGCTGATGTGGAACGTGCTTCAGAAAACACGCTGCAAATCATGAAGCACCTCCGCGATCTCTGCGTGATGCACAACGACATCCGCCCACAAAATGTCTTGATCCAACGCCAGTATCCCCACAATCCAGTGCTGATTGACTTTGGCTCTGCGACGATCAAGCCGCCCGATATGAGCATCGCCCAATGGAAGGCCGAAACTCTGGGCGTAGGGGTCAACGAGATCAATGATATGCGGCACTACCTCACTGATTTGGGCCTTCATGTCGAATCAGCCCTCCCCATGATCCCGAATGAGGAACGCGGATTCGCTTCTTTCAATAATATCATAGAAACACGCAGCAAAGAGTGGCGGGAGCGTTTTTATGACCCCTTGCCAGTTACTGGGCCGCCGTACATCATAAAGGAGTGTTATGGACGGCGATGCCGTTGGGAATTTGCGAGGTGGAAGCTCAAACCCGGAGCCAAGACGGTGAAAGATCATCGATACGATTGATCCTTCCATGTTCGTACCATGGACCTAGTTCATTCAGGCAATATGACCCCAACGTAGTGCGTATGTTCGGACAACCATAGAATAGCATCAGCAAATATCACAGCGGTTTACAACCGGGCTAGCATGTTTCTTGAGAACGTTCAGACTCCATTCAAGTCCCTAATACTAAAGTGTCATGCCCGGGCCGTGTACCTGTCCGAGTTGCTCCCATGTAAGTTTCTTAGATTAACAGGCCTTTGCACCGAACACAGCACTTGTGAAGGTGGACATGAATAAATTCACAAATCGAAACAGAGTCAGAGCCGTCGAACCTGCCGAACAACTTTGGCAGACTGTACAGCCACGAGGTTATTCTCATCACCAACCCCCATCATCGATTATGGAGCCCGTCACTGGCAAATCCTCCACCCCAGTACCACAGCTGCCAGAATCATTCTATTGGTGATTGCAGTATGCAAATCTGTCGCCGCATAAGAAGAGGCAACGCAGCCACCCTACTCCAAAACGCGCCACCTCTCGTTACACCCCCGAAAAAGTATAACTGTCCACGGCTTAGGTACCTCTGCAATAACAACGTAGACGCAGGAAGGCAAGCATATATCTACATGAGAATGACATGCTCAATGACGACTTCGCAGTATTTCTGGAACATATCCTTACTCCCAAAAGTCTCGTCTGGACCTTCATTTTGTCCCAGAGACAGGAGACGGCTCCCGCCGTTTCTCAGTGGATGTCATCAAACCATATTTGCCCTTCACCAATGCTGTAGCTCTTCTTGTTGCACCTCACTCTTCCACGGACGGCAACGCAATGGGTCTCCCCGACCAGTTCTTTGTGAAGATCAGCGATCGCAGGTATACTAATCGAGAGAGCTTCCCTGCTTGGTCCCCATCCCACGAGTCCACACTGCGAACTGCCATAGAGCGCAATTTGGAAGACAGGCCGTGGATTAACTCTTTTGCTTCCCTCGGGGCTAGCCGATACCCTGATGAGGACGAAGAGGACTGGATCAAGGAGATGCGTCTTTACGACTACAGGAAAAAATGCCATGACAGAGAAGTTGCTCCCTACCGCCATCTCCGTTCCCTCCAAGGAAATGATATCCCCCGGTTCTATGGCACCTTTCGTCTTCCCTTCGCATCCTCCGATCCCACGCATGAGAATGCTTTAGCCGCGTCTATCTTGGATTACGCTGAAGGAATGGCCCTCGAATATGTCGATGGTCTGACCATGGCCGAAGTTCGACCTGACGTTGATATTCCACGGCCTGACGTGGAACGTGCTTCAGAAAACACCCTTCAGATCATGAAGCGGTTGCGTGATCTCTGCGTGGTGTACAATGACTGCCGTCCCCAGAATGTCCTTATCCGCCGCCAGGGCCCTCATGATCCGGTGCTCATCGACTTTGGGTCATCCGAAGTAAAGCCACGGGAGATGACTATCGAGCAATGGAGGCATGAAATGCAGGGAATCAACGAGATCAAGGATATGCGATACACTCTCTCTCACGCTGGCGTACATCTCGAATCACCTTATAGGGAATGGGCACATGAATATTGGGGATACTCCTTCTTCAATTCCGCGGTGGAGGACAGGGATAAGAAGTGGCGCGAGCGATTTTACGATGCGGTGGCGGTTGCTGAGCCCGGTTATGTCACGAAGATAGAGGACGGACAAGAGTACCACTGGGAATTTGCACACTGGAAGCTTAAGCCGGGCGTGAAAACGATCGACGATCACCGATACGATTGACTTCTTGGTACCAGCAGTATAAGTTCTATCGTGGTTTTATCCTACGTTGTCGTATTGCTTTCGAGTTGTTACTTGGTTGTTACACTTCAATGTGGATTTGGTAGCAGAATTCCCCAACTTCTGTTTAGCCTACGGATCTGTATATGGTATATAAACGTTATATATAGCCAAATAATCCCAATACTTAGTCTCGCATAGAGGACCTTGCAAGTAGAGGTATTTGAACACGCTCAACGAGTTGAAGTTCAGAATGACAGACTGTACAGCCACAAAACACGTCTCATCACCAACCTCCATCACCGATTATGGATGTTGACACGGGTAGCTCGTCACCGGCACCTCTCGCGACCATGTCCAAATCGCCCAGACCGTCTCCAGCATCGCGAAACTGAGCCTTTATCATTCCCAAGCACCGTCCCCGAGTCCCAAGCCAAATCCTCCACAACACCCGCCATTCAATCCCGGCAGTTCCTCAAGGCCAATTCCTCGATATTCACTCGAGGTACACGCTCCTCTAAATCTTCTGCAAGTTCCGCAAATTCACCACGACCTGTATCTGTTTAAAATCCAACTTGAATAGTTGTTGGATGGTCGACAATATCTCTCAAGAGTCAAACGTAAAGGCCCAAACTCGTACCTCTACCCCAGTATCACAGCTGTCGCGATCATTATATTATCGGTGATTGCGGTATGCAAGTCTACCGTCGCATAAGAAGAGGCGACGCGGCCACCCTACTCCAAAATGCACCACCTCCCGTTACACCCCCGACAATACGCAGCAGTCCACGAGTTGGACGTCTCTTCAATAGCCAAGCAGGCACCGGAAGGCAAGCACATATTCACATGAGAATAACATCTTCAATGACGACTTTGCAGCATTTCTAGAACATACCCTTACTCCCCGAGCTCTCACCTTGACCTTCACTTTGCCCGAGAGACAGGTGGCGGGAGCCGCCGCCTCTCAGTTGATATCATCAAAGCATATGTGCCTTTCACCAATGCTGCTGCTCTCCTCGTTACACCTCACTCTTACACTGAAGGCAACGCAATGGGTCTCCCTGAGCGGTTCTTTGTGAAGATTAGCGATCGCAGGTATACTAATCGAGAGAGCTTCCCTGCTTGGTCCCTGTCCCACGAGTCGAAACTGCGAACTGCCATAGAGCGCAATTTGGAAGACAAGCCGTGGATTGACTCTTTCGCTTCCCTCGGGGTGAGCCGATACCCTGAAGAGGACGAAGAGGACTGGATCAAGGAGATGCGTCTTTACAACTACAGGAAAAAATGCCACGACAGAGAAGTTGCTGTTTACCGTCATCTCCGTTCCCTCCAAGGAAATGATATTCCGCGATTCTATGGCACCTTTCGTCTTCCTTTCGCATCTTCCGGTCCCACGCATGAGAATGCTCTAGCCGGATCCGTCTTGGATTACGCTGAAGGAATGGTCCTCGAGTACGTGGATGGTCTGACCATGGCCGAAGTTCGACCTGACGTTGACATTCCACGGACTGACGTGGAACGTGCTTCAGAAAACACCCTTCAGATCATGAAGCGGTTGGGTGATCTCTGCGTGGTGTACAATGACTGCCGTCCCCAGAATGTCCTCATCCGCCGCCAGCGCCCTCACAACCCGGTGCTCATCGACTTTGGTTCGTCCGAAGTAAAGCCACGAGAAATGACTGTCGAGCAATGGAGGCATGACATGCAGGGAATCAACGAGATCAAGGATATGCGATACACCCTCTCTGATGCTGGCGTACATATCAAGTCACCTGAGAGGGAGTGGGAACATGAAAATCGCGGATACTCACTCTTCAACTACGCAGTGGAGAAGGGGGACAAGAAGTGGCGCGAGCGATTTTACGATGCGGTGCCGGTCGCTGAGCCCGGTTATGTCACGAGGATAGAGGATGGACAAGAGCGTCGCTGGGTCCCTGCACGTTGGAAGCTTAAGCCGGGCGTTAAATCAATCGATGATCACCGATACGATTGACTCGTACCAACATTATAGGTTCCATCGTGGTTTTCTCCTAGTTGTCGTATTGCTTTCGAGTTGTTACACTTCAATGTGATATTGTAGCAGAATTACCCAATCCCCGTTTAGCCCGCGCACCTGAATATGTTATTTAAACGTCATATGTATAACTGATCTCAATAGCCTCACATAGAGGACCTTCCAAGCAGCGCCTGTAATTATGAGAGGTGTTTGGACACTCTGAACGAGTTGAAGCTCAGAATGGCAGACTGTACTGTACAGCCACAAAATACGTCTCATCACCAACCGCCACCGATTATGGACCTTGACACGGGTAGCCCGTCACCGGGACCTCTCGCGACTACGTCCAAGTCGCCCACACCGTCTCCCGCATCGCCAAACGAGCATTTATCATTCCCAAGCATCGCCCCGGAGTCTCAAGCGGAATCCTCCACAACACCCGCCGCTCAATCCCGGCAGCTCCTCAAAGACAGACTCTACATCGGAAACCTCCACCCTTCCGTGGACGAGTGAGTGCTCATCTCTTTGGCGTCGATCTAACAGACGCCTGACCTTAGCTATACCTGCTCTAGGTATACGCTCCTCCAGATCTTCTCCAAGTTTGGCAAAGTCACGAAGCTCGACTTCCTCTTCCACAAGGCAGGCGCGTTGAAAGGAAAGCCGCGCGGTTACGCATTTGTCGAGTATGGCAGCAACCACGTACGTCCTTTTCCCCATTTTGACACCATACTGTCCCTCACCCCGGGTCTCTCTTTGTTTAATGCGGCATTGCTATTTCACCACAAACACCATATCTCGTATATCATCTATACAGGAGGTGTTGCCCGGGGCGGGATGAATACGTGTAGTGCAGACGTTCGAGAGGATACATGATACTGAATGTGTTTGTACATAGGAAGCACTGAAGGCCCTCGGCGCGGCGCACGGCAAGCTGTTGCGCGGGCGTAAGCTCGTGGTGACGTTTGCACACCAGGCGCCGATCGAGCTAATGGGCGCGGGGCAGACTGTGAAACGGAAGAGTATGATGGAGGTTGGGCGGCCGACGACGCTGAGTATGCTCAAGACGGGGATGGGGGCAAGGCATGATGGGTGCGTGGTTTTAATTCTTGTTCTCTCCTTTGAGCCTGTCAGTTATACTGACGTGCGTGAATTCGTAGGACGAGGGATAAGATTGCGATGATGGAAGCGAAACTTCGACAGATGGAGAGTACGAATCCTAAGCCAGCGCCAAAACCCACTTCCTCGGAATCATCACCACAGCCATCGTCGTCTTTTTCAATGCCGTATCATCCCTCGTCCCTTCCACATAAGCCGCCACCATCAGTCCCAGAAGGTCTCCGGCTACCACAGCAAACACCCACGCGTTCCGCACCAAAACCGAAAACCCCACTCCCATCGCTGCCGATTGCTCCACCTTCGCGGTCAACGATATCTGATTCGAAGCCAGGGACAGTGACGGCCCCTGTGCGGCAGGCGAAGACATCTAAACTTACTGGTGTGAAGATTGGGAAGCCGAAACCGAAACCGGCGCCACCCCCAGCTGAAGCAGGGTGACAGATATGCTTGGGAGACTTTGAGCCATGTCATACTTATGCAGTTTTTTTTTTGGAGTTGCATTGTATGTACATAGTCGCAGCAAGGATTTTGATATAATTCGGGTCGAAGCCCTACTTCTTCGTGAATGAGGCACCAGAGAAATGGGATAAAATAAGGGCTGGGGGCTACTGTAGGAGATGACTACGTCTTCGCTGGTCCCTCACGCTCGTCCAGATTCCTACCCGCAAGTACAGTGGCTCCGGTTTAGAGACTGAGTAACCTTGTCAAGGTACGGCCTCTAAATCAACCCACAATTATCAAGTTCTTCGAACAACTAATCTATTTCAAAACGAGGGATATCGAAGATCCCTCCTCCAGCCAATCCGGCAGGATTTGTAGCATCCAATTTTGCAATTCCAGCGCACCAGATATAACCCCACGGAAATCAGGTTGTGTATTCCGTCACAGATTTTCTTTCGAATGCACACAATCAAACAGTTCATATATGGGATACCCTCCGCTCATGTTCTCCTCGGAGGACATCAATCATATCTATGATCATCAACTCTCTTGACCCCGGGCTTTAGCTTCCACCTCGCATCTTCGTACCGTATCATATGTCGGCCTGCCAATTTCACGACATATCCTGGCCCATCTATCTGCACCGGATCATAAAACCGCTCTCGCCATTCCTTGCTCTTCCTCTCCACCATTCTATTGAAATATATGTATCCATTTGGTGGGTCAGGAAACTCAGGCTGAGGGGACTCGATGTGCATCCCTGCTTCGGAAAGCACATACCGCATTTCCTGGATCTCGTCGTGAGTCGCCATCCATTGCGCAAGACTCTCCGTTGGACGCTTGATGCTCGAGATCCCGAAGTCGATAAGTACGGGATTGTGAGGAGCCTGGGAACGCATCAGGACATTCTCTGGGCGACAGTCGCCGTGCCAAAGCCCGAGATTCCGAAGGTGCTTCATAATCTGCAGGGTGGCCTCTGAGGAACGCTCTACGTCCGCACGGGGGATGTTGACATTAGCATGGGCCTGCGCTAGGTTACAACCATCGATATATTCGAGAGCCATGCCTTCTGCAAAGTCCAATATAGACGCAGCCATGTCAGCTCCATGTGGAACAGCAGAGGACCTAAAAGATGACTTGAAGGGATAACGAACTGTGCCATAGAACCGAGGAATATCGCGGCCTTGGAGGGTATGAAGATGGTGGTAGGCTGCGACCTCCCGGTCATAACATTCTTTTCGGAACTGATAGTTGTCGGTCTCGTCATCCCAAGCCTTCTCCAGATCAAGGCCGCACTGATTCGAAGTGCCTTGTTTGGTATGTTCGACGAAACTTCGGAGTGAGGCCTCGAAAGAAGGAGACCATGGAGGGAGATAACGCAGCTCATCGCGAATGGAATGCCTGACATCATTAATCTTCACAACGAACGAGGAGGGGAGACCAAGTGCCCTCGCGCCGCTGGAAGACCGGGGCCTAACAAGGAGTGCCACCGCACTAGTAAAAGGCTCAAATGGCTTAACAACCTCGACAGAGAGGGGATAAGAGCCACCTGTCTCCAAGGAAAAGGAAAGGTCAAGACGAGATCCAGCAGAATAAGGATGGGATCTGAAAGCGTTAAAGAAATAGGTTGGAAGGCATTGGGGTTTTGAGCCGACATGTGAAGACTCGCCTTTCTAGCTCGCTTTGGGTAGTGTGGAGACGACCACGTCCTTCGGTGCTCAGCATCGAAAGTTGCATCATAGGGGGCTTGATTCGTCTAGCAGATGCAGAGTAGATTTGCGTGTGAAAGTCACAAAGGTAGGAGGGATTGTGTGTGGGCGCCACCAGCCTTCAGGTTACTAACCTGCTAGCCGATTCAGCGTACGAGTACGCCGACATGCTCTCACCGACGACGACGGCGACGACCAATGCATGACAACGCAGCTGGTTGGGTTATCGTTGTTATCTCCCCACGGCGCTGCTAGGGTGGGGCTATCAGTCGAGCATGCCTCGCTGATGGCTGTGTGGTCCTCCACGCTGGCCATACCCATACTACCCCATGTCTTGCATCCCCTCCCCATACCCCACCTCGGCGGTCAACGATATCTGATCCGACGCCATTGACAGTGATGAACCCTGTGCAGCAGGCGAAGACATCTAAACCTACTGGTGTGAAGATTGGGAAACTGGCGCCACCCCCAGCTGAGGTACGGTGAGAGATACGCTGGGGAGATTTTGAGCCATATCATAATTATGCTTTTTTTTTGGAGTTGCGTTGTATCACCTCTGGCAGGGAGCTATATTTTCCTCCAACATATTTGCTTTGATATCTATTAGATATCGAGAATACAGAAATACATCCCCACCATACACCCCGGAAAAATCGAGTTTTCAGGTGACCTGAATATTTCAGATGAACTTCATATTTCAGTGTGCATTGCATAGGAGCCGAAAACAAGACCAAATTCATAATTTTCAGAATCCCCTAAATTTTCAGCGAAACATTAAGTTTGAGTTCTGTTTTCGGGATTGATTTCAGCATCCGCAAAAGAAATAATTCCAATGGCGCCAAAACATCGCCCGAAACGAGTAGTTTGAGTATCAATTGCAGGAAAGCCGAAAATCAAGAAATCAGACTGGCTCAAATGGGGCCAGAAATTACGCGCTTCGGAGGCCGTGTTGGCAAGGCCGAAATAAAAAAACTCGGTCGGGTTTTCAGGCCGACCGAAATGGCGACTGAAACTCCCCATTTCGGAGGTTCTGAAACTCAGCGTACGACGAGCGTACGCTCATCGTACGCTCCTGTGGTGCAGCAACTGCGATGCCAATAACTAAATACAATAATCACATTCTTGAGACAGCTCTATAGCTGCTTGCTAGTAAACAAGATATTTGACTTTAAACCTGTCACAAAATCAGTCCACGAAGGGCGGAAAAATAACAGCTTGCTCACTCTCGATAAATTCAGAATGACAGCACGGTTTGATGAGAATGTATACCTGGCCACATGCGATACAACTGAATCAAAGGAAACCACGTCTGCAGGACCATCATCCATCTTCGAAGAGTAAACTCTGGCTGGGAATGACGGATATCGGCGGAAGGGGTCATATAACCCTGGAGGAAGGCGGGCTTGACGTTTGATGGCCAGTTGGACGCCGCTTGATGAAATCGTGATTTTCTCAATGCTCCCCGCAACTGGCATCACGGACAAGGACGACGGATAGTACAGTACGAGGCTATTCCCCAAATGAGTAGACATGCGTGAGAAGTTGACGCCGTTATGTGTATAATGAGCGACTTCACGCGGAGAAGTCGATGGAGTGGTATCAGTGGCCGTATGACTGTCTGCAGAAAGCCCTTGCGAAAAGGCCTTGTCAAACAGACCCTTGAACCGCCGGATGACTTCGGGACAGCCAGGTCTTTTCAACCACCGTCGAAGACCGGCAGCTCGCATATGCGCCCAGAGCATTGTATGTTCCAATGGGCCTGAAAATAGTTAGTCTCACCAAGAATAAGTATAACGAAAGCAGGCTCACCACCAACAATGTCATTTGTGTTGATCTTCTGGAGGGCGCCGATCAAGCGCTCAAATGGGAAGCACCACCATGAGATTACCGGCCCGAATAGGAGGAGAAAGTCGTAAATGTGGAAGGCCGCATGAACATTCACCCTATTCTTGTGCTCCTTCGTGTGCGGGTGCAAGGTATGAAGTCCGTCTGTCCATACTTTTATGAAATCACGGTACCTCCCAGCACGGGCCGTATTCATGGTATATAGGACAACGAGTGTGACTGCTTGAAATAAAGCCATCGTGTGGTCCAAAAGCTTGAGAAAGTGCGAGCCCTCAGGGGGAGGGGCACCATCCCTATCACCCCATAATGTAACAAGAGCAATCGGAAGGTAGACGGTGCTGAGAATCCGCCACTCATCTGCCTTGATTGAACCCGCACTGGCTTCTCCATAATTGGTGGGGACGGAGTGGATCCACGAAGGCGTACTCGTGGTTCTGATGACATGTTGTATATATTGTAGAGTTTCGGTTGTGCATGTTTTCGGTATGGCACTAGGATAATTCAAAGGCATTGTAAAGCGCTGAGCACATAAAGAGATCACTGTCAGTACTTCGACAAGAGCGATAGACAAAATCAGACTCACCCATTTAACCAGCAATGTTGCGAAATGGAGCTTCGTCTTCGCAGGAACAAGAACTCCTTGCTGAGTTGTGAACATGTTTGAGACGTTAGGGAGGTCCTGGAGGTCCGAGAAAACAAATTTGAGGGATCTCAAGTTCTTGTTGTAGAGCCTGGTGATGAGCTGTGCTTCGTTAAGAGTACCATCACCACAGTTGAATGGCAAGCATAACTGCCTTTGGATATCAGAGACATGCTTAATCTCAATGTCGTTGAAGTTACGAAGCCCCACGGGAGCATTAGCGAGACTGTATGGCTTCCAAGGATAAGAAAACGCAAGGATCTGGGGTTCCGCAGCTTTTGCTTCCACGGCATCAATGCACAAGACGCTGCGACAATGATAGTGGACAAGTCCTTCAAGGATGCAATGCATACTGTCGATTACGAGCATTCGCGTTGGGTCCCAGTATGGTAGTCGCCAAAACTCAGACCAACGTACACCGTATGCTTCGAAAATCTTATTCCTTGTTGCGGACGTGTCAGCATCTCGTGACGCCTGTGCCTGTTCACGCATCTGATCGACATTCCTCAAGCTCCAGTTCTCGAAGTCCGTGTTGTACAGGTTACAGCGTTTATACCCATCGCAGACGGTACAGAGGAAATCAGACCCATGACCAGCTGTGCCAGACACCTTGCGAGCGGCAGGTAGATCATTGACGGACAAGACAACAGCGACCTCGACATCTTCGCCGCTCTCTGGAGAGTCAGCGGTGCGTGAGATGTGAAAACCACGCTTCCACCCTATTTCCAGCTGGTCTATGATCGGGCGAATGAAATGGTTGATTTCCTCCAAGTTGCATTCTTTGGGACCTGGAATTACGCCAACCAAGAAGATGTGTTCAGGCCTGTAGCGAATGGTTTCCGGGAGGTTCAGATTGGCCAAGGAGATTATGCCGATAGAGTCATGGTTTCCACGTCGTTTTGTACCGTTAGGGTTGAAGAAATCGACATGCATTGCGAATGCTATCCTAACCTTGCCACCCCTGTCAACAAACAACTGGCCTGGAACTGGACCTTCGAATGACTTCATGAACTTGGCATTGAATATATTCGTAGTCTCATCAGGAGGGGTATCTATATTGGTCATGGCGTCGTCACAGGCTTGCTTACTGAGCCGCTCGACTTCGGGATCTGCGAGAGATTGGGCCAGATAATCCGTGAAAGAGGCAACAACGAATGGTTTGATGGGCCTTAAATGTCCATTGCGCCCCTCCAACAAATCTGTGTTACAGATGAACGAGTCCGAGGCCCCAATGATGCGGTTGGTGCATTGAGAAGGATAGGTGGCATTGGCGGAAACACAATCATAGACTGGCTTGTGGGTAAAATTGCATGAGGGACATGCAGCATATATTGTTGTCCGACCATCAATATTAAAACGACTTAGTGCCGTAAACAAGCTTGTCGGGAGCTGCTCGAGAATAGTACGTTGATTACGATCGTATTCGGGTTCGGAGTTTCCAAGCTTGGGTAGGGTAGTAGCCATGGCCATCTTCACAATCATAGTTACGACATTTATAATGAAGTCGCAGGGCTCGGTGCTGATGCCCACAATGATATGGCAAACAGCACCTAATAGTATCATCACCTGGGCGATGACATCGAGTTTTGCGACAGGGCTTTCATAAATATGTCCTGTCAGAAACATGAGTTTGGCGGGTAGCAAGGAAGGGAGGGGGGACTTACCGGTTTCGATGAAAACTGGTGTTTCCTCAGGGACTGGGGGAGGTATGATGGCTCCAAGTTGGCTTATCCGGGCATCAAGAGACCGCAACAAGTCAAACACCTTCTCCTTGTGAGCAAGAATAGCTGGTGTGCGATTTTTTACGGAGACGAGAGATTTGCCAGCTAAGTCAACAGCTTTCGCAGCGTTCTCCAATACCACTTGTACTACATCATTCGAAGGAGCCATGTCCTCGGTAAACGTGAGAGTATCAGCGATCATACGGAGAGTATCAGCGATCATACGGACTTCATCCTCGATCGCTTGTATGATACCTTCTGCCTTTCTGGCCCATGCATTGACGGATGCGGCTGGTGGTGGCAATGTAGTTGGATGAGGGGGTTCATATGGAGGGCAGGGCGGAGGGGGAGCTGCGTGGATAGCTTCCAAAAGTATTGCCTGAATACTATTTTGAACATCGCTCAAAGGGACATTCCCCATTGTGACAGGAATGTCAGGGCTCAAGGACTGATGGAATTCGCTCGAGGATGACCACAGCTTGCTGTGCTGCTTGGCGATGGCTGGCCCTTCGTCAGTCAGCGTAAGGGCAGTCATGAGAGTGGCGACGGTGGAGCTGTCGTCGTCGACCTGCATATTTCGATAAATATTGTGGACAATAAATGAGCGAAAGCAGCGCACATACCGGGGTGCTCTCGTGGAGTGCTGGCCCTTCGTCAGTTAGCGTAAGGCCAGTCATGAGAGTGGTGACGGTGGAGCTGTCGTCGTCGACCTGCATATTTCGATGAATATTGTGGACAATAAATGAGCGAAAGCAGCGCACATACCGGGGTGCTCTCGTGGAGTGCTGGCCCTTCGTCAGTTAGCGTAAGGCCAGTCATGAGAGTGGCGACGGTGGAGCTGTCGTCGTCGACCTGCATATTTCGATGAATATTGTGGACAATAAATGAGTACAATAAATGAGTGAAAGCGGCGCACATACCGGGATGCTCTCGTCGTCTCCAAGGAGCAGCCTTTTAATTTCCTCGACAACAGAGTTAAACGCATCCTGATCGCGCGTGTATCAGTTTTTGGGACTGGGTATAAACGAAAGGTGACGAACCTGTCTTGCTCGAGACTCCTGAAGTTCGAGGTTGTGGATAGCCTTGTCGGTTTTCCTCATCAAATGTCCTTCAGGAAAAATGTGGCATGTGCACAGATAGGAGTGGACATTCATGGTAAACAGTGGTAATATGAACCTTGTCAGCGTAGGACGCCGACAAGAATGAGGTCAAGAAAGGGTACAAGAGGAAGAGAGAAGAGGCAACAGTGGGGCTTTTATCTGCAGGCTAGAGAAGTATAAAGAGAGGTGGAATACAAGGGGCTTGTGAATACAATACAAGGGCGGGATATATGGAGTGAACACAATAAAGTTGGTCGCCATCGTGACATAGCCATAGGTGGATATCTTGATACACATGGCGAGAGGCATTAAGCGACTTGACGCAGGATAAGTCTGTGCAACGTATAACATCGCACAGCCAGGACACATACAAGTGTTGCGTTCAAGTGAGAGTGGCGAGCTTGGGTGATCATGACCAGAACGGTTCAAAGGCATCGCCAAACACACACACACAAACAGTGTCAAGCTGATTGCATTGGTAGCAAAAGTGGAGTATACATGTGTAGATGTGCGGTGTACGGTATGTACGTAGATGTACGGTGTACGGTATGTACGGTATGTATGTGGAGTGCGTGTATATAAAGGTGATGTATGAGGTATAAGTTGCAAAAGAGAGTCGACGAGACAGGTCACCACTGCTCATGGAGGGCTTCGACAGCTCGCTCCTCATTCGTTTGAGCCAGACGGACAGAAGGCTTAGAATACCGAATTGTGTGCCTCCATTCTTTAGGGTTCTTGAGGTCTGCCGTCCCAGCAAGGCATGCTGCAAGCCGGCTTTGGAACCATTTCTCGCAATCCTCCGACCAATATCCCACCCACAGACCACACTCTTCCCATACTGATGGCTTGGGCCACCACGAGAGGTCAGTCATCTGAGGGTGTCCATTGTCAATCTGGCCTGCAAAGCAAGAAAAATATTAATGTTATACTAAGAGCAAGCTTGAGAATTAGTGTACCTGTGGCGACCTTGTAGACACCACATATTGTATCCAACTCGTCCTGTGTCAATTGGTCGTCCCAGTAGCCTGGACAGGAGCTCAAGCCATTCCAATGGCAGCAGCCATCAGTGAAAACACTATCCGAAGGTCCGGAGAATACCATATCAAAACTGACGACTTCTTTTGCCAGACGAGCGACAATCCCACCGACGAGCAAAGCCGCTCGACCACGCAATGATCTGAGGAGGCGATCACGGGAGGTGATGTACGACTTGTAATCGAGTGTGTCAGGCTTATACTTGGATGGGTGAAATCCTAGACCTATGTATCGGGGGATGAACCTTTGTGGTGCCGGATTTTGAGGCCGTTGAGGTCCCTGGATAAAGGTGTGGAAAGCAATGCCCTTGTCGAGCAACCATTGAAAAATAGAATCTAGGTCGGAACCTAATGGGCGACGAATAATTTCCAGGACGGTCGATGCACTCTTCAAGCCGAGATAAATGGATTGCTCGCCCAGACTGGTGGCGCACTGCATAAGATAATACCAAACTCCATTGAAACGTTCTTCACTTAATCGAAATTTGACCCCCTTGAGTTTTCGCAGATCCGAGTCATCCTGCCGAACATCGTAAAGTGCCTCCGGTATATCATGAATGGCTTTACTCTGACCCACATAGCCAAAAAATGCACAGAGAACGTCCTGCGTACTTCTGGATGGTTCGAGGCCACCTGAATGATCTAGCCAGAGGCCGTTGCCCAAGTGTTTGCGGACGTCGGGCCAGCGGGGTGCGTATTGTGGGGCAACCACCTCGGCGGATGGGACAAACCCAAATCGATAGTATGCTCTGTCTTCCAGGCTTTCGTAACATGGTGGAGTAACAGCTTGTTCTTCAAGAAGTTCCTCCCCATAAATACGAGTTAGATCGGCAACAGATGAGTATTCTCCTTCATTGTGGTTCGGAACGTCATCAGTCTCCGGAAGAAGAGGAAGACTGTCGCCGATTTGCCCTTCCTCCATGATTTCCCCTTCCTCGTGATCCACCAACATGCTAGGTCCAGCATTTGCCTTGCTGCTGCCAGTCTCCTGTGTATGCTGTCGACGGATAGTAGAGTCATACCAGATAATGTCTTCCTCGTCAAAGTCATCGTCAGAATCATCATCCAAAGGAGGGCGTAGCGGATGTGGCTTTTCATCAAACTCCGCGCACAGATCCCACTCATTACTAAAGGAGTCGTATCTCTGTTCGCTGTAGCCGTACACTAGCCAGAGAGTCTCATATTTCCGCCGACCACCTGCTCTCTGGATATAAAAGCCATCTGAGTTCTCCCAATAATAAACTTTTGCACCTTTTTTTCCAGGAACAGCATGACGCTGAGCGTTGATCTCTTTTTGCATGCGAGCCTGCGTCTCCACCCTCGTCTCCTTAGCAGCTGCGATTGCATTGGCGAGCTCTCGACGTTTGAAAAAATCTCGCCAATGTTCTCCTGCCTTTTGGCCACTGCCTTCCTCCACGGGGGGAAACGTTGATGTCTCCGGGTCACTCTTATCCTGGGGGGAGATCGGATTGGCGAAGTTATTGCCTGGGGAAAGCAGCGGGGTATTGACAACTGGCGGGGTGTCGACAATTGGCGGGGTGTCGACAATTGGCGGGGTGTCGACAATTGGCGGGGATTCGACAACTGGCGGGTTCTTGACAACTGGCGGAGGGCGGTGGTAGTTGGCATGATCACTTTTTGAAGCCTGGCCAGAGGAAACCATTTGAAGCGTGGTACGATGAGAGCCGCGTGATCGTCGAGCAGCGATCTCAGCAAGGGCGGTGATGACAGGGAAATTGGGGATGAATCTCCTTGATGAGAGGAAAGCGTTTGAGTGTACAGGCCCGTTGGAGACCATATCCCAATCCAAGGTTGGGCCCCAGCAGAGACAAAAGAACTCCAACCTAGCCTCGGATATTAATCTCAAGAACCCTGAATACTGGCATGTCTTCATGTCAACAAGGCCGCCCACTCGTAGTATGGTCCTATCGGCGACGACAGAATGTTCTAGCGCAGCAAGCCATTCATAATGAATGCCAGTCTGCTCCAATACTTTGTCACGCCATGTGAAATCCGCCACATTTGCTTCCCGGTCATCCAAAACAAATAGAAAGAAGGAGAGAGCCGCCATGAGAGGAACGAATGCATCTCGTGACTGAATTGCGATGGCCCGGGCAGCCCGTAGGCTTTTATAACTTCTTTCATAACCAAAACGCTTGGGAAAAGCCCAGAATTGAAACAATGGTGGTAAGGATCCACAAAGATGATGCATTGCAGAGAGCATTGCTCGGAGGTTTCGTTCCAGCGAAACCCACTCGATCATAAGCTGCTTCTCGAGTGCATAGTCGCCATCCTCGTCCATTTCTATAGGGACATACCTGTCGCCTATGGCTAGCCGATCGAACAATGGGCCAAAGAACGGCATGTACTTTGGGATAAAGAAAAGAAATGGAAACTTGTTTGGGACCCAATTGGGCTCGAAGTTGGGCAGCCGCGTGGATACGGATTCGGGAAAGGATTTGGGAGGAATAGTCCGAGATCGTGTGCGGCTGCTGTGGATAATCGTGTACACGACGCCTTCAACAAGTGCATGGGGCTCGATAAAGGCCGACACGTCCATCTATAGATAAATAAGCGATAGTAAACTGAGAAGGTATTCGCAAGACTTACATGGGTGCTCTGATATTCGGTCTACGATGCGTGAAGGTGATTCGAAACGAGGCGTATAGTTGAACACAGGCAGAATATCACCGCCAGAAGGGAAGGAGGATATCAGCACGGTCAACCAACCAGTGGGCCCAGGGAATGAGCAAAAGAATGGTGGGGCAGCTGCTTAGCGTACAACACCAAGCAGACATGATAATAGAGAAGGGGGTGAGATGAATGATCAGATGGTTAGCGTAAGACACCAAACAACTGGAAGAATAGTGGGAGTAGAGAGATGAGAAAGTAATTGGAAAGTAAGCTTTAAGG
The DNA here is from genome assembly GCA_013433165.1 of Hypsizygus marmoreus. Taxonomy (NCBI): domain Eukaryota; kingdom Fungi; phylum Basidiomycota; class Agaricomycetes; order Agaricales; family Lyophyllaceae; genus Hypsizygus; species Hypsizygus marmoreus. The sequence goes on along the minus strand of CM024094.1, from coordinate 958,194 downwards.
TAAGGTTGAGGAAAACAATTACGTCGATTCCAAACAAAAGAGTCAGCGACACACTTTAGGCATGACGCTGATGCTGTGTGGACGTGTTTGTCTAAGTCATGGCGGACTTCAAACCCCTCCCGTCTTCCAACCACATCGTCCTTGCTCGGTGTTATACGCTGAGCAGCTATTGGCTGTTGGCTCCTATCCTCTCCAGCAGGTCGGTCATGCTCAGTGTCGTACGCTGAGCAGACCTTTTTCAATGAAACGTTGTATGCTGCCCGCTGTTAATGCATGGCATCCCGATCCTCAACACCTCAAGATCACGCCTATACCCACAACCACTCGATTTTGTATGCTGAGCAGCTGTAGCACTCTCAAGCGAGATGTTTGCATTCGATATGACGCTGAGATACCACCTGCATTCCATGTAAGTTATCTATCTACTGCCGTCGCTTTCTCGTCTGACTGTCCTTATAAGCGTGAGACGTGCGACAATAACTCGAATGCCTCCTTCGACACCCTCAATTTGTCGATAACCCAACCCGGCCTCGTCTTCTCTTCGCCTTCCAGCCACTCTGGATTATACAGCTTGCGCGGAAGTCCCGTTGGGGCAGGCGATGCGCCATGCTGCTCGGATGGGAAGCGTGCCGCCATTTTCCCTCCTCTGGTACCTCGTATTGCTGGTTCATCTGAAGCCTTGTCGATGTATTGGAGGTAGCCGGCGATGTCAGGGGCCCTCCAGATGCAAAGCTTGACCCAGAATACAGACAATGTTGTGCTGCCGACCTTCTTCGTCCCTTCCTCCTCTGATGACATTCCCTCCCAAGTCAACCTTTGCAGCATATCACGGAAGTATTCCCAAGTAGCGGTGTCTGGAGCCTTGTCGTACACCTTAATTGAAATCACTTTTTCGACTGTAGTCACACGTCGTTCGTGTTTCTGTGGCCAAAAATTATTTGAAGTGAAGGTTTATTAATCATCTCCACTCACACGTTTGCGCCGCACTTGAGAAGCAACATACTGCATCCTTATCGCAGAGGCAGCCCCGACACGCGCTATCATTTCTTGTGGAGTTTCCATAGCTCCTACTTGAGACTGGAATCGAGGCTGCACAGTTGACCATGCCTCTCGTCCTCGTTTGAGCTTGCCATACAGCACGCTCATCAAATACTCCTCGGAGACATCGGGAAGATTCCATCCACCATCCGCTTTGCGTGTCGCAACTATTTTGTCATAAATCCTGCGGAGAATGGTCTTGTTCCATCGTGAACGTTCCCATGACTTGGTGAAATCGAGCACGTTCGAGTCAGCAGGACCTTCGCCTTCCTCCTCATATGCAGCCACTGCCTTCACATCTGTGGGCTGATATGTAGTAAAGTCAGCGTCTGTATCAATGCCGAAGGTTTCTTTCCATGCCCTTCGAACCATTCCCTAGGGGCGCTTCAGTGGGGATGAATTCGCAAAAAAGAAGTGCTTTACCCTCCATGCCTTGTCCGCTTGATCCGAAATCTGCGCCTGCTGTTCTTTCATAGATTCAGCCATGGCCTTCCTTGGAGATTTAGGTTTCCTGCGTGTCTTGCTGGTTGTGACTTCGGTGGCACCTATTTGCCGAAGAGCCTCGGTGATGAAGAGCTTCATCGTTTCCATAGATTGCGAATCGTTTGGATCGATCACGAGCCCTGCATTGGACTCCGTGGATGTGTTGCCTCCGGAGGCTTCTGTCACTTTCTGCGCCGGTGTCGGTTGGAGTGGAACTAGCCCTACTGTGGCGCCTTGACTCCGCAGCACATTGAACCGTTGAGACTTCATGTGGCGGTATCCCGTTTGTGCGGCTTCATGCGTCGTGGATGATGCTGGTGCTGGGGTACCTGATGATGACATTGGCGCTGCAGTACCTGATGATGCCGGCGCTGGGGCACCTGATGACGCCGGCGCTGGGGCACCGGATGACGCTGGCGTTGGGGCACCTGATGACGCCGGCGCTGGCGCGCCTGATGACATTGGCTGCTGTATTTTGGGAGAAGCTGAGGTTGCAGATGTAGTCACTGGAGGAAACCCTGTTGCTGCACTTGATGATGCCGGCTGCTGCAGTTTGGGAGGTACTGAGGTTGCAGATGTAGTCGCTGGAGGACGCCCTGTTGCCACACTTGATGATGCTGGCTGCTGCGGTTGGGGCGGCGTTGAGGCCGCAGATGTAGTCGACTGAGGTGCATTCAGTGGATTGGGTTGCTGTGGTCCTGATGGCACCTGCGCTGGCAAAGAAGTTGCCTGTCGAGACAATTGAGTACAGAATGACTGTATTGAACACGAGTACATACTATTTGAAGTTTCTGGCGCATGGAACGTATATCGTCATCCCGCTGGGACTGTTCTATGTGGTAAGTGGGAAACTGATTTCATTCCGTGACCCTAAACTTACAAGCTCTCTCTCAAATTGCAGGCTCATGTCGGCGATGTTCGTTTGCTGTATGATAACGGTCAATACTCTTTCAAGACGGATAATGAGCACTCTACCAGGTCGATGGTATTCTGGCGCAGCTCTGCAATCTCCTCATTAGCTCCCCGTGCTGCCGCACTCTAGAGCTAAAGTATTTAGCAGGCACCTAAACGGAAATGAACAAAGCGCACCATTGTTTCGTTCGCTCTGCGCAAAGCTTCATCCACGGACGGACCTGACTGATGTGCAAATTGAGTTATTGCTCAGCAGGATGGATCATTGTGCGTTACTTGGCTCACCGGTTGAACCCTTTTCGCAACCACCTCCTCCACCTTCTGAGCCTACCACAATGGTCAGCCGGGATTCAATGTGTCGCGTTTGGACCTACCAGGTTCCTTTCGAAGTTGGTGATCAGGTCAAGAATATGTTTGTTCTGGTAATGGAAGCGAGTGAGTCTCTGCCGTGCTACGGACCATGTGGAAGGAAGCACCCACCAAGTCACTGTTTGCCTGATGCAGGTGGCTTATCTCTTTTTCGTATTGGAGAATCTGACCTGTCAGTTGCTCTTCCGTTGTATCATTTACTTGGAGCCTGCTCCTTAAATCTTCTTCCGTCTTTTGACGTTCTTGTTCATGCTTGCTCTTCCATGCGCTGTGTGCGTCTTGCAGAGACCTCAGTTCTTGACGTGCTTCAATAAGTTCAGCATGTTCTTTTTTCTGTTTGATTGAACCAGTGATGAGTCTTTCCCTTGTTGCGCCTTCTCTCGTGATTGCTGCCTTTTCTCTCTCAGCCAGCTAGCGAGTACGTGTCAGATGGGGATTTTTGATGAAACATATGGACTCGCCTGGTCGAATGTCGCACGACTTGGGCCCAGGACTGCGATTCTCTTGTTTACCCATGCACCCTGATAGTGTGTGGCTTATCAGGACTGAAATAGGTTCTCCGTGGTCTGAATACTAACCTCACTCTCATTGCGGAGATCTGCTGCTTTCTTGCGCCACCCATAATACTGCGAGAGGTCTAACATTTTTGGGCTATTCTGAACATTGCCTGATGTTCCGTCCATTCCGCCTGCCTGATTGTTGTGGGTGCCCAAATCGAATCGGAATGCTGCTCCGCCCTGGCTCACGGTCGCCTCCGGTACCGGTGACCTTGTGTTGATAGGTTGTGTCATTGGGGTGTCTGTCTGGTTGTTTTCTGGGGGACTAAGTATTGCCGAGGGATCGTCGTCAGGAGGAAGAGCTGGAAGGGGCAGTGGGTCAACATTGACATCCGGAAGAGCAAAGGAATGTTATATGGCCTACCGGTCACTCGGGAACGAGCGCGCGGCGTCATTTCGACATCGTGCCCACTTGGTATACCTATCCCGTTCTCAGGTCCACCTGTCGTCGGTGGCCTGGGTTGTGTATTATTCATTTCGAAGTCGGCATAAGGAGACGGCGCGATGCCATCCCCCTCGTTGAACAGTGGACTGCCTGGCGGTGTCATGAAGAGCGAGGATTCACGTGTCGGGGTTTGGCTGTCGGTCGCGACATCGCTCTCTGCACTGCGTGTAGTCCTTAGTGGATTGCTAGTCCCCCCTGAACTCGCTTGCTGTGTCATGTCGACATCGTGCTCTACAGGTGCTTTGTGCTCGCTTCCGGCCATAGTTGGTTGCGTCATAGCATGCTCTGCAGCATCACCATGCGGGTGCCCGCTTGCCATGGCTTGTCCAGCGTCAGACTGTAAGCCTCGCCCGTTCGCAGGACCATCTGTCATCACTGGCGCACCCATATCACAGTCGCTATCAGCAGTAGGCGGGATGTTCTGCTTGTTCGCGATGGCTTGAATTGCTCCTGGCGCCGTCATTTCGACATCGGGTCTGAACTGTTCGGTTCTACGTGCTGTTTGTACATTTCGGTCTTGGTTCATTACGTCGTCCTGCGGTGAACCGAAGACAAATCCTCCTGGGATGTGTTGGTAAAAAGGAAAAGACATTGTGAGTTACAGGGAAGGAGTAGGTGATTCAAGATGGGCACCGGGCCAGAGAAGTTAAAAGTCGACAGCGTTAACACCGTCGACGTAGGTTGAATGATGAGGCTTGGAGTTCAGAGTTCTTGCCTCTGGCTTTTCAGTGTCACTCTGGAATACTTTTTTATTGTTCGCAAACTCCATATGTTCTTATTGTTGAATACTGGTACGTAACTTGCCCTACCTCCATTTGCATATCTATTGTCTAAGAATCTCTGTTCTAAGTGCATGAAGGCTAGACCGCCGACCGACACGGACTTCCCCATGACACATTTGTTACATCGTCAGTGAATACCGTTGCGATGAAGTGAACTATTTCATGCCCACCCAGCATACAGCACCTAGCAACGACTGTCAGCAGGTAAACCAGGCGCCACCCGGCGTAGACAGCCTCAGCCTGGCTGGACGCCAAATACATTTTGGTCATTTTAGTTTCTGGGGGACAATCAATAGAGCCACACAGTGCCAGCGATAACCAGTGCTCTCAGGATTGAGAAACTGAGCGACGTTGTACGTTGCTTAGTGGTATGCAAAGTGCTTCATCCTCGAACTCTCCTGCTGTATCGTGCTTCGGAATCAATGCGTTGTATGTAGATTTCAATATGCTACTTGAATATAAGCTAATTAGATGAGCCCCAGGTAGTCTATTGCTTTTTCGACAATGACCGCATTGATCTGGCCATGGAAAATGTAGGGCACGGGCTGGTCAACGAAGAACTGGTCAGGAAAATGAACCCTTACCCCGAGATTGTGGACTATCAGAACAACGGACGCGAGGCATAGACACACAGAGACAACAATTTTCAGGCTGTCCCAGGTCTCCGGAAAGTGCCCCTTCACTTTTTGCTGCACACGGTTGTCGGTGTTCTTCTGCCAGACAATGATGTCACTTGCTTCACCCTTCCCCTTCGCTATTGCTGTAAGCACGAAAGGAGTCTCATCTATGTCCGTCGCCTACATCATGTTAGCTGGACTGGGACTGGAATCAAATGAGAGCTTACGGTTGTCGCTTGGATCCTGTCATCCCCAATCTTCAATTCATCCAACACTTCGCCACTTCTCCTGTCAAAGACGTACACTACGCCGTGGTCACTGCCACTGAGGATGACGCTGCAATCTTCTGCAAAGGTGACTTGTCGAGGCCTTGGATTTTTCTCCCTACGGACAGGATACGTGCGGATTCGAGCACCTGAGTCCAACCGGTACAGTGCAGCCCCCTGCTGAGGATCATCGACACAAAATACTCCTCGTCGAGCATTGGTGGCAGCGTTTCCACTGCTGCCCAGTCAGCATGCTTTCATGCCTGAGATTATAGACCCTTACATCATGCACCCGGTGTTTCGAGTCTGTTGTACCTTCCCATCGCTCCCCCGCAATATGTGTCTGTGGCACTCTAAATGAGCGAGTGCAGCTCCCACCTTAATTCGTATGAATACTCACATCTTCCCATCGTAGAGTCCAAATGTTAAGATGTCCTTGTGCTCCCCACTCATTTGGCCAAAGGCGATGGCTTTAGGGACATGGTTGGAGATGACGACGGAGAATATGTGATGAAGCTCCATCCTGGAGTCGGTCAGGAAGACCTGTACGACTGAATTTTGATTACATATGGCGATGCGGTTGGATCCTGCTTCGAATGCAATTCCTGTGACTTCTGCGGGTTTCGCGATCTGTACGCAGTATGTTTCTTCGAATGACTGTTGGGAAATGTGCTCAGTATACCTCGTCAGTTCGAAATGGGTTTCATACAGAATTTTCGCCATTTGTAGTTTCCTTCCAGCAGACAAGGAACCCGTTTGCTGTCCCGTAAACTAAGCCGTCGTCCGGCTCATCCTCCCGTCTGATCCAGGAAAGAGCGGTAGTCGATCCCCGCTGACCAGCACCGGACGGCCTTTCCAATTCTGTCGTCGTCCGCAAGTTCCACATCCGCACGCCATCCACTCCTGTTGCCTGTTAGATCTGTGGCAAAGTCTTTTCATCTTAAGCTCACCTCCACTTGCCAGCTTCCCATCGTCCGTTGCGCTCAAACAGATTATCGGACCAATATGGCCACTCATGATTGAGAACAGAGAGTACGCCTTGTTTTGAGATCCCGAGAAGCCAGCTGGGGTCGATTGGATTGCCATTGGTATTTGTTCGAATGGATGGAGTGTCTTGGTTGTTTATAAAGGTTCGCATCGCAGCCCGTTTCATTTAAGTCGGGGCTAACAATAACACACGCCAGGTGACAACCTAATTGTCTCAAGGAAAGTAGTCAACGCGTTGACACTTCTTTTTGTTTATTTCCTTTTCAGGAATTCACGACGACTTCAAAAACAGTGTCATTTGCATCGGCATCACCTTCCACCAGTCTTTCCCCATGTCAGCTTCTGCCTTTACCTCTCCCTTTGCGCAGCCTGGTGCTCTGCCCCCACCCGTCGTAATTTATCTTGATGCCACCGAACTCTACTTTCCGCCAGCTGCATCTCTTCTGGCGTTCGAGGATTTGCAACCGGATCTCTCCAGCGACCGTTCAAAGTCCACGCATAGTCGCTTCCATCCCTATCGCCGGGAAGCAAGCTCTGCTTCATCCGCTTCTCATTCTGCAAGCAAAGACACCCTTCGTCAAACCACGAACGACGACTTCCATCGTGCAGACTCCAGTCCGCTCAGCTCTCCCGCATCATCACCTCGCTCCAGTCCTTCAGCGCCCTCCAATGAAGCTCGTCGCCCAACTACCGTTTCAGAGAAAATAAAGATCGAGCGGCCTACGGGTGCTGGACGAAAGAACCTTCAAAGCCAAGTCCAGTGGGAAAAGACTCTCTTGTCCGATATGAAGGTGTGCTATCCTTCGTTGTATTTCTTCCCGTATCACGATCTTATATTACATGTGCAGAGATATGCTCGCGTTCTTATCAAGGACCATCTCAACTCGACATTGTGCTTCAAGGACCAAAATGAGGCGAAGATGACACTTGTTAGAGACGAGGTATTGAGCTCATCTTCTTAACCTTGCAGTAATGTTGGTTTACAATGCGAATACCAGATGTCTGCCAAGTTCCCGATCCTAGACAATTACGTGAATATGTGGCCTCTCGATGTCATAGTCATGGGGCTGCTCAAATACTCTTCGTCTCATGGCAAGGAGACCTCGACAAAGCAGAACATGAACATTGTGCGAGATGTTATAGGCACAGTCTCATCTGTCTCAAGTCGCACCCGTCGTTCGAAGGCAGTATGAACTTGTAGTACTGATGTGTTTAGGATCTAACACCAATAATTTTCTCCTAACCCATTTCATAACACTCTCCAAGCGTACGATGAGCGTACGATGAGCGTACGCATAGTTTCAGAACCTCCGAAACGGGGAGTTTCAGTTGCCATTTCGGTCGGCCTGAAAACCCGACCGGTTTTTTTTGTTTCGGCCTTCCCAAGACGGCCTCCGAAGCGCGTCATTTCGGGCCCCATTTGAGCCAGTCTGATGTCTTAATTTTCTGCTTTCCTGCAATTGATACTCAAACTACTCGTTTCGGGCGATGTTTTGGTACCATTGAAATTATTTTTTTCATGCATGCTGAAATCAATCCCGAAAACAGAACTCAAACTTAACGTTTCGCTGAGAATTTAAGGGATCCTGAAAATTATGAATTTGGTCTTGTTTTCGGCTCCTATGCAATGCACACTGAAATATGAAGTTCATCTGAAATTTTCAGGTCACCTGAAAACTCGATTTTTCCGGGGTGATATCCATTGTCATATCCTGCACATGCGAAAACATATTTATACCCCAAATGTCATCTTGCAGATTCAAAATATTATCAATCCACATATGGGCTCAGCAAGCTCAGTGATTGGCTGAAATTGCATATGTGGACAGGCTATATTCAAGATTTCGAGGCATGGATATGCCGGGAGACAATAGGCTTTAGGATATTTTGAATAGAACAATAGAAATGCGATGCCTACAAAACCTCTTTTGTTATTCTCGATATCTGATGCATATGTGATCGATATGTTGTCCCGAAATAGTGCCCCTTGCCAGAGGTGTATGTAGTCGCAGCAAGGATTTTGATTTACTTTGAATAGAAGCCTTACTTGATCATGAGTGAGGCACCAGAGGAATGGGTCAAAAATAACGGGTGGGGGCAACTGTAGGAGATGACTACGTCCTCTGTTGTCCCTCGCGCTCGTCCACATTCCTACCCGCAGGTACACTGGCTCCGGTTTGGAGTCCGAGGAGCGGCAACTCTGAATCCCAATGCAGAGGTTTTGAGTGCTCAACTCGGTTGGTGCATTCTGCCCACCCAACGTGGTGCTTCTGGGTGATCATAAATATTTCGTGTATATATTGAGAGCTCTGTCGCTATTGGTGAGCTGTGAGCTTGACTTAGAGAATCTGAAGACCTGTTTCCTCGAAGGCTGAGCTCGAAGATAAACAGCAAGAGCGCGATAGCAATCATGTGCGTTTTTGGATGTGTTGCCATATTCATAATTGTGATACGAACATATGCTAAAATGAAAGAAAACAGCAGTAGCGAATCCCCAGCTCAAACCACCGTACCGGCGTTCGAGGCGATACGCGGCCACAGATCCGCCTGAATAAAGGTCAATCAAGGTCAATGCCGGCCACAGTTGATGAGCATGGAGACTAGACGCACGCATTCTTTTGCTACGGGGCCGGTGATGGCGGACCCTTTCATCTCTCCTTTGGGGTTGACGATGACACCAGCGTTGTCCTGAAGTGGGGTAGGTTTGTTAATGTTTAAGGAGGTGATGGTGGGATGAAGGGAAATGTACTTCGAAGTAAAGGAAGACACCGTCTCTCCGGCGCCATGCTTTACGCTGACGGACAACAACTGCGGGCATGGCTGGAAACGCAAAGAAAAAGTAAGTTAATATCCCGTCACCATAACTTTCACCGTAAAATCAAAATCCTGCATGAAAACACTCTGCCATCCGACCCATCTGACTCTGACCACCCACACCACAAAAAGCAGGCCAAAAATTAAGGAAACAAAACGCACTCTTCTTCCTCAGCTCAGGCTTTCCCTTCTTCACACTGGCAACAACCATGTCGCCGACACCGGCATCGGGCAGCCTGTTGAGGCGCGCACCGAAGCCGAAGGGCTCGATGATGAACAAGCTCTTCGCACCGCTATTGTCGGCGCAATTCAGTACGGCGCCAACGGGCAGACCGAGCGTAAGTCGAAATTTGGTGCCGGATGCTCCTCCGCCTAGTTCGATGGGAATCCATGATTTCGTTGCATTTTTAGTGGATTTTCGTAGTGATTTTGGTTATTGGATTGGGTGGAGAGATTGTGCATGCATATGGACGATCGCGTGTGAGAATTTTGAAGGAACGGATGAAGAGCAATGTACAGGAATAGACAAATCTCGAGATCAGTTTGGCTATGGGTTTTCAGTAAAGGACAATGCGTACCGCGTGCGGTGGCCATTTTTTCGGGATGTCTCGAGGGGGTTGGGAGACTTTGGTAGAGGCGACGGTGCGATACTGATCGGGGGTGGATAACACGCACAAAGTTTGCGTGCCGACCGGGCAGCCGTGGTCATGTACAGTTCTTCGGGATTTGCCGGAGCGTTCAATGTCAGCGATCACTCTCACTGCAATACCGTGGTTGTGCTTGCGACTGCACTGCGTCGACTGTTCCAATTTACGCTTTCTGAAGGTCTCAATGACGATGCTGCACTTCTCCATTTTCTTCCTGCTTTCTTGTCAGGGCCCAAGTTTACGAAAGCTCATGGAATTGAGATGATGTTCAATTTCTGCATGTTTCTGCCTTCAGCCCTCGCCCCGTGCTTGTATTGGTAGAGATGCTCTGATTCGTATATGTGTCAGACTCACAGCTATCAGTAGGACCAACACACGATGAAACCACAGTTTCTTCACACTTCAAATCATGCGCCCTTCCACGCGCAGCAGATCTGGTATTTCGAGATGTGATTGGACTCAAGTCCAATGTTCCTTCCTATGTCACCGGCACCCACCAACGACAAAGGCCACTGCCTCCGATCCTTGGATTGTTCTAGTGCTGCTGCCCTTTGACGCCCAACCATCGATTAGGCTGCATCAAAGGGAATCAGTCTATCTGGGCGATCTGCACAACACGTTGCAACCTGCAGTCTCGCCACTGGCCAGCGCATAAAATGTGGCGTCCATGGCAAAGAAATTAACTTTTCACTCAGCCCCAGACCACGAACATAGTTAGAGCTATGCTAGATAACGAGAAACGCGAGGCACGTCATACCACTCTGGCTAATTTATCGAGCCAACCGCTGTTCAGCAGATTTCCGAGCTACAGGACCAGGAAACGCGTCTAACCCTGTTCTCCTTTAACGCCTCCACTGTCTGGGACATCGGGAGTACCTTGCGCGCGCTCGCAATGAAAGAACACCCAGACCAACCCGCATACATCTCCATCACACACGCGAACGGGACCCCACTCTTCGTCGCGCACACCACGGACGCCGTCAGCCCCGCGCTCATTGCTGAGGTCGACGCAATTCGCAATGGCGTGAGGCGCTGGGAGATATCGAGCTGGCGCAGGCAGCGGTTGCTTGCGCTGGATAACGGTAACAAGGAGAGCGAGTCTTCGGCGAAGGCGAGTGAGTATAGTACGAGAGGTGGTGGGTGGCCATTAAGGGTGAAAGGTGTCGTTGGCGTCGTGGGTGTTGTGGTGGTGGCAGGGTTGTTTTCTGTTAATGGGAAGCCTGGAGGTTTCAATCCACTGAAGTATGATCCGCCCGTGGATGTTAATCATGAGCTGGTGGTGAAGACACTGGATATGGTTTTGGATAAGCAGTGGGTGATTTTCTTTTTGGGTATTGGGATACTACTGATTCCGTGCATTGTATTTTAGGAAAAACTCGCCGTTGCCTGTTAGTTAGACACGAAGTTTAAAAAATGTAGGCAGTACGGATACTCCTTGCCGACCATCACATGCCAGCAAGACTTGAGTTTTAGAACCGTTGGAACTCCTTCGTCGTTGTTTTATCTTCGGTACTAGTATCACTCCCTCATATCAGGGTTCTTGGACAGCCTCATGATTGGGTTCAACATCAACTTTGGCCCAATGACCGGAACATATGACCGCCAATCCACTGAATACCGAACGGCAAAGTACTGGCTATGAGGTTGTTCCGCTGAGTACGAATTCGGGGCATATGATGATCGTATTTCTTTTTCAACACGGGACCGACACAGAACGGCCAATCTCGCACTCACCTCCCTTGCTTCACGCTATTTCTTGTTGTTTAGCAGCATTTCGAAGGTTGAGCTGTATCGGCCAGGACGCTTTCATCCAGAATACTGAAGCCCACGCCCACCTCATTTGAACAACAGGATAGGTTAGATACGACACTGTCACACTCGTGATTTGATTAACGGTCTACCAGGTCGCATAATACTACAAAGGCGGAACGGCCGATCGCGTGTTGCGGCCGAAATCAACGCTCCGAGTTGTGCACAGAAATTCTCCAGTGGACTGGTGTTCTGTACTAAAGCCTCTGAAAAATATAAGTACCATATAAATCCTTTTCATATCTCGTCTCATGCTGGGAGCAGAATTCGAACGATGGCTCCTGACGCGTGTAAGTGCTACAATGGGTGGGGGTCTGAACACATGGACCTGACCTGTCTGGGCGAAATATGGCACCTTTGCCGCCCAGCATTTTGCCTTACCCCAGGTGGTCGACGGCTCCTGGTCGGTGGTCGATGGCTCCTGGTCGGTGGTCGATGGCTCCTGGTCGGTGGTCGATGGCTCCTGGTCGGCGAGCGTACCTGAACCTACATGCTCGACGCCCCACAAATCGCCGCCAAGTAGGATAACGGTTTCGACGATGAGGAGATGATCCAAAATTTACGGACCCGGAGTTTCTTTGACCGGGGATGAAAAACCATCCGCAAATAACGCGAGCTTGATGAAGTCTGAGGTCGTCGACCAGTGCAAGCTGTCCATTTCCGCATTGTACCGAAGGTAACCATGAGTTTGAAAAGGCATGACAGTATGTACGCGGATTCATAGGAAATCACTGAATCAGGCCGGCAGAGCTCAAAGTGCGAGGCATAAATCAAAGAAAGCTCTTCAGGTGGCATGAATAGCGCCGAGTGTGATAACAAAATGTCCAATTTGAACCAATGAGAATGTCCTACTATTTCAAAAGAGCGAGTGCCATGAAGCGTGAGAGCTCGCAGATGAGTAAATAGACGCCGGTGAAGGCGGCGAAGGCGGGGATTACGATAGTGGGAACAACTAGTTGACCGAGCAATGTCCGCAGGATAAGTTCGATAGTGGCTACATCCTCACATCAGATAGAAGGGTTGATCACGTAGTTCACCGTGGTCCCAATTCCGCAAATTTCCCGTTGGATGAGAACGTGGTCGAGTATCGCGGAGGTATATCTGTGTATGTGTCCGGTTATTGTGTTGATACGCGATGAGGCGTTGAAATACGGGTAAAATGCAGCATGGCCGAGGGACCACTGAGCCTGGAGAAGTATTGCATGAAGCACATCATACTGAAACCCTGCAGTCGGGATACGAGTATCCAGAGCGCAAGGCTATATTTGGAGGTAAACAGAGAGACGGTTTGCAGTAAGGGAGTACTAGCAGCTACCCGTGCTACGCACGGTGAGAAGCTTTCAGGCCCAGAAGCTCAAAGCTCTCCGGAAAAAGTTTTGGACTTTGAATTTGCTACCCGTGCAATGCATATCACGAAGACATGCAAGTTCCAATGAGTTATGTACATCATTGAGAGTGACAAAATTAGTCTGCAATTCAAAACGTTGAAGCAAAGTCATACGGGGATGCCACTTCCCACCAACGCTGCGCTGCGCGGTGGCGCGGCACTGCATTGAGTGGCTGCGTGGCATTCTTTGCAGCTCTAAAGCATGCAGAGAGAGTATGTACCTGAACATAAGCAAGAAATCTACTGTGGAATGAGTTATCTCCCCTAAACTGCAATCCTACAACACCGGAAAAATTAACATGATCTGCTAGTCTGGTAACGGCACATGTGTCCTGCGTGCCACATAGAAAAAGTCATCGAAAAAGATGAACCTGGCCGAGAATATCATTCGATCGCACCGTAAAAGCTGTCATTGGTGCCTAGAATGTATCTCAGGTGTTGTGCCACGGTGAACAATCCTCCGCCCATGAAGGAATTATCTTGTGGCGTGCCGGAGTCTGGAGACACAGCGATTGCGAAGGGTGAGGCCGCTGGCCTGCCGCTCCCATTATGATTCGCCGAATCATCTTTGTTTACAATCAGTACATTGTACACAGGCAGCAAGCCGACACTCACCAGAAGGCTTGAGTCTACCCCACTAACCCCCAGCATGCCAACCCGTGGGCAGCTTGACCATCCGGCACTGACAATCCAGCGCAGATCGAGCAACACATCACTTCAGATACACTACCGTTGCTCCTCGGTGCTGGAGGTCGAAAAGACAGCGAGGTTAAGATGGTCCCTTTATACCAGTGAGCAACGTCGTCTAGAAAGTTCCACGGCCTGCCGAAACATCGTGATACTTGTTGAATAGTTGCTAGAATGTTCGGACGCGAGCTTTTCGACGATCGATGCACAGCGACCGCGTTATTTGCTTGGAACAAACAACTCCAACCAATCGGTTCCGTGCCACATGGCTTCCACGTGGTTTGTCTCGAGACAAACGTGCCAAGAAACCCAGTTCATTTAATATAATAGATGGGCTTTTATGCCTCCGGTGAGAGGAAGGGACTTCCGAACATAGACTCGGACTCACCTTGTTCGAACCTCGGGGACTACGGCATTTTTAACGCTCGTGGGAAGGATTAGCCTTAAGGCTGCACGAAGACAGCTTCGACGTTGCAAGAACGGATGGGTGGAGATTGAAGGCTTCCATGCACTCGGAGACTATGGTCGATAAGATATTACAATACATGTTTTGGTGTCGCCTGGAAGATTCGCGGCCTGCGATAGGTCTAAGCATAAGACCTTGGGTCTTATTTCACTTACCTCGATTCCTCGGGCACGATCTGTATTCAAGGTGATCCCCGCTCTTCGACGCCAGTCCGACGATGTGGAGGCCAAATGGAGGTGCGTTTGCGTTTGATTTGTTTGGCGAGGGTGTGTTTTGCCAAATAAATCGAATGCAAAAAAAGGATTCTTCTCACTCACCACGATCATGGCGCCAAAGTCGACACCTTCCAACCGATATAGCTTGACAGCTAGTCAAGCGACATCTTTCAAACGTATCACGAATTATAGATATTCAAAATTACGCGTTGTCTGGAAAGGGCGCCGGGGGGAACAAGCTGACGTTCGCTAAGGGACCTGATAACTGGTCATCGTGACTGCACCCGCGAATTCGACTGGGTACTCGTGCAATGGATGCCATCTGGATCGATTTTGGGAATATGGACAATGCAGGAAGGTGGCAGGACGCAACGTGCTGGGGTTCTTACCATTATGAACCATGGGTTAACGTTCAGCTCAGAATGGGGCGATGAATTGACGGCCGGACCATCAGATGTGAAGGAAGCTGATTCATATGATCATGCGCCATATCGAATGCAGATTATGAAGAAACTGGAAATGTACATCAGCTGATTGGGCTGGTGACTTGGGCCCGGGGGCGACTACTCGGTGTCTGGGCTGGAAGATAGACGACGGGAAACTGGCCTAGATGTCCCCGAATGCGCAGAGTTTCCCATGTGAAGACGTAGGTCATTCTTGGGACGGCTTCAACACTACAACCTGCAGGGTCTCAGATCTCAAAGTCCAGGGTACAGGAGGTATCGAGCATGATTGGAAACCAATGAGGAGTGGCTGATTAAATCTGCCTCGATCACGTGCGTCACCCCACCTTCGATGTCATCCAAGCAAGGACTCAATCGGACGGTATATAAAGCACAGATCTCATGGGAGTCGCCTTGACTTCGTCCTCATCTGACTCGCCTTCTACCTATACCAATGCCTTCCCAACAAGTTTTCAAGTCTAAGGACGGCGCTGCCTACACCACCTCCAATGGTGCACCCGTTAACGAGCCCTACGCCGCCCAGCGGGCTGGGGCCTTTGGACCTCTTCTCCTCCAAGGTTAGCCCATTGTATCAACCGTAATGTGCCAGGTATCGATACGTTGGACAGATTTCCATCATATCGATCTCCTCGCCCACTTCGATCGTGAACGTATTCCTGAACGTGTTGTAAGTTCATTCCATCACCATCGCCTCGTCGTGCCTACCCATCGAGATCTCCTATTAGGTCCATGCCAAAGGCGCTGGTGCCCACGGATACTTCGAGGTTACCCACGATCTCAGCGACATCACTTCCCAGTCTCTATTCCAGGGTGTCGGCAAGAAGGTCCGTGCAACCGTCCGTTTCTCCACTGTCGGTGGTGAATCAGGGTCGGCCGACACTGCTCGCGATCCCCGTGGTTTCGCGATCAAGCTGAGAACTGAGGAAGGTAATTGGGATTGGGTTTTCAACAATACCCCGGTGTTCTTTATCAGGGATCCCGCCAAATTCCCCCACTTCATCCATACGCAGAAGAGAGATCCTCAGACTCACCTGAAGGATCCGGATATGTTCTGGGTAAGGCGTCGAAGTTTATCGATTATGAATTATGGAAATGACTGTTTATTTTTGTTTCAGGACTACCTCGGCCAGAACCCGGAGTCCATTCATCAAATTATGATCCTCTTCTCTGACCGTGGTACTCCCGACGGTTTTCACCAGCAGCACGGCTACTCTGGACACGCCTTTAAGTGGCTCAAGGATGACGGCTCCTTTGTCTACGTCCAGGTCCACGTTCGTGTTGATAGTGGTTTCAAGGTGTGTGATTTCACAAAGACAAGGTGAGTATTTGACCCGACTAACATTTTCACTTCCCACAGACCCTCGATAATGCGACGGCCGGAAAGTTGGCCGGTGATAACCCGGATTATGGTACCGAGACTCTCTTCAATGCTATCGAGGCCGGTAAATTCCCCTCGTGGACGGTGTATATCGTAAGTGTCACTCGATCATCGCAGCCGCGTGAACGTCTCATTGACATGATAATAGCAAACCATGACTCCGGAGCAAGCAGAGAACTTCCGTTACAATGTTCTCGATCTCACCAAAGTGTGGTCCCATAAAGAGTTCCCTTTACGCCCCATCGGGAAACTCGTCCTCAATGAGAACCCCCAGAACTACTTCGCTGAGATTGAGCAGGTACGTTACGGTTCTTTTCACTTTTACCCTAGTCCATACTAATAATGGCTTCCTGTAGGCGGCGTTCTCCCCTTCGCATTTGGTACCCTACATCGAGGCTTCCGCGGACCCTGTTCTCCAGTCGCGCCTGTTCTCCTACCCCGACACACACCGTCACCGCCTCGGCACGAACTACCAGCAGCTCCCTGTCAATGCCCCTCTGAACCCTGTCGCTAACTTCCAACGCGATGGTCAGGGCACTTTTGTTTCTCAGGGAAGCCGCCCCAACTACCAGAGCACCATCCAGCCCCTTACATACGCCGCCCGCAAAGCCACTCTCGAATGCTCTGTTCGGGACGTGGAGAGGGAGCTCAAGCATGAGAACTTCATCGGCAGCGCCTATCGCGACCTTAGCGAGATCACTGAGCGTATGTTTCCGCCCAATTTTTTTTTGAGACTGCTGATGACCATTTTCTTTCGACCAGTCGACTTCGAGCAGCCTCGCACTTTATATAGCAAGGTTTGGAATGACGCCGAACGGGAGGCGTATGTCCAGAATGTGGCTGGTCACTTTGGTGGTGTCAAGAGTCCTGAGGTGAAGGCCAGGCAATGTACGTGGTATATGTTTGTCGCTAGATGATCATACTCAAACTTTATTCTGTAATTTCTTAGTGTCAGTTTGGGCCGCTGTAGACCAAGGTCTCTCCGACCGCATCGCTGACGCCGTTGGGGCACCACACGTCAAGCCCCTCCCAGTCAAGCCTGCGAGAGAGGCTGCCAAATTCAGTCCCAGCATTGGCTTTGCCAAGCAGTTCAGGCAGTAGATGTTTTGCGCGTCTGCATTTCCGTTGCTGCCGTCGCTGTTTCTAATGCGATGAAACTGATGCCGGGGAGAGACCGTTGCTTTTCTTTGATTGCTGTATGAACCACCCTTGTTCACCTTCCACGTTCTGTACCAACCACTCTTTGTATGTACCATCATGATGTAAATGTATATTCTTGTACGGAACCGCTTGATCATGACCCAGCCATATGATTGCTTCCTCAGCAGGCAAGCGACGGATGAGAGCAAACGAGTCGGAGGACAGAGACCCTTTCGCGGAGTCGTTTTCCGATCGCGATCATGATCGGGATCACCTGACTGTTACCCATTGTGACAGGGCCATGCGTGACAGTGCTACAAAATTTCTGCCATGAACGCCAACGACCTGTTCTCTTTTCTCGACGAAGTTCCTCCCGAAGATGTCGACGGCCATGATGGGGACGCTATGCAAATTGACAATGCCGAAACGACAACCAAGCCAACACAGAAACGAAAAGCCGACTCGCCAAGCGCTCAACAAACGGCGCCACAAGATCGCGATGCTCATATGCAGGACTTGAATGACGAACCAGGTCCATCTGTGCCCAAGAAAGCAAGGATTTCGTCTCCGAAACCACTGGTTCTCGATGATTTTGAGACCGAGGCGAAACGAGAGGTTGCAGCGAGTGCAGGATTGACTGGGAGTGTGGATTCTGGAACGCGATTGGAGCTCAAACATCAGGTGCGAGTACTAATTCAGATATCGATTGAACTGGTATTTACCTCATAATCTAGGTTCGACATCAGGTTGCGGTACCTCCAGGTTACAACTACATTCCAATATCGAAACACGTTCCCCCGGCCAAACCAGATCGAGAATACAAATTCGAGCTGGATCCTTTCCAAAAAGTATCCGTATATGCGATCCAGCGAAATGAGAGTGTCTTGGTGTCAGCTCATACGAGTGCGGGAAAGACCGTTGTTGCTGAATATGCCATCGCTCAGTGTCTTAATAACAAGCAGAGAGTAATCTATACTAGTCCAATCAAGGTGTTTAATTGCATTTTTATACGTTCCCCGAGTGAAATGCTGTGTGTTTACGCCTGTGCATTTTCTTTTTGATAGGCTTTGAGCAATCAGAAGTACCGAGAGATGCTTGCGGAATTTGGAGATGTGGGGCTGATGACGGGAGACGTGACAATAAATCCGTCGGCGACGTGTTTGATCATGACAACAGAGGTGTGCGATGTGTTTTATCGCGCTAGTGAAGGGTAGCTAACTGGTTTATTCAGATTTTGCGGTCTATGTTGTATCGCGGTTCCGAGATCATGCGTGAAGTTGCATGGGTTGTTTTCGACGAAATTCATTATATGCGAGACAAGGAGCGAGGTGTGGTCTGGGAAGAAACCATCATTCTTCTGCCTCACAGTGTCCGCTACGTCTTTCTCTCCGCAACAATACCCAATGCCATGCAATTCGCGGAGTGGATATGCAAGTCGCATGAGCAGCCATGCCACGTCGTCTATACCGACTTCCGGCCGACGCCTTTGCAACACTATCTTTTCCCTGCAGGTGATGAGGGTATTTATCTGGTAGTGAACGAGAAGGGAGAATTCCGAGAGGATAACTTTTCCAAGGCCATGGGCAAGTTACAAGACGGTATGGGTGAAGACCCAGCTGATTCCAAAGGCGGGAAGGGGAAGAAGGGCAAAACAAAGAAAGGCGGAGACAAGAAGGGTAAGTGTCACACCCTCCTGTCGTGAATCACGATCTTATTGATATCTAGGCCCATCCGACATCTCGAAAATTATACGGATGATCATGCTGAAAAACTATAATCCGGTGATCGTTTTCGCTTTCAGCAAACGTGAATGCGAAGGGCTTGCCTTGACCCTGGTAAAATTCGAATTCAACTCGACAGATGAACAGGAACTGGTCACGAATATTTTCAACAACGCCATCGAAAACCTCTCTCAGGACGACCGGCAACTACCCCAAATTACGAATCTCGTCCCGTTACTTCGTCGTGGCATCGGTATTCATCATGGCGGCTTGCTTCCCATCCTCAAAGAGGTCATCGAAATCCTTTTCCAGGAAGGCTTAATCAAAGTCCTTTTTGCCACAGAAACCTTCTCAATCGGCTTGAACATGCCGGCGAAAACCGTGGTCTTCACCACGACGCGGAAGTTTGACGGTCGTGAGTTTAGGAATTTGACCTCGGGCGAGTATATCCAGATGTCAGGACGTGCTGGACGACGTGGTTTAGATGACCGTGGTGTTGTGATTATGATGTGTGACGAGAAGCTGGAGCCTGCTGCCGCTAAAATGATGGTGAAGGGCGAGGCGGACAGACTTGATTCGGCATTCCACCTCGGCTACAATATGGTGCTCAACTTGATGAAGGTTGAAGGAATCAGCCCGGAGTTCATGCTTGAACGCTGTTTCTTTCAGTTCCAGAGTAGTGCCGGTATTCCACTGTTGGAAGATGGTGGGTTATCTCCGTGATAACTGGACGGGCAATTGCTAAACTTGCCATAGAACTGAAGAAGGAAGAGGAGGCTCGCACTACGACCGTAATACCAGATGAAGCTCTGGTGGCAGAGTATTATGAGTATCGCCAGCAACTGGATCAAATGGCGGCCGATTTCCGAGAGGTCATCACTCATCCCACCTACTCGCTTCCGTTCTTACAGCCTGGCCGGCTGGTAAAAGTCAAGTACCAGAAGGTCGATTTTGGTTGGGGTGTGATTATCAACTATCAGAAAAGGCTCCCTCCCAAGGTTCGTGCGATGAAGACTGTTTCGTGCTCCCACGATCTGACTCCCGTTTAGAATCGGCCCATGCCTAAAGCCGAGGAACTCCCTCCTCACGAGCAGTACATCATTGACGTCCTCTTGAACTGTGCGCCTGGCGGCGCAGTTTCCAAGAATCGTGAAAGCGTGACAGCTACACCCAATGGGGTTCAACCCTGTCCAAGTGGCCAGAAAGGTGTCCCTCTAGTGGTTCCCGTACTGTTGTCCACAATCGAGGGTATCAGCCACATCCGTTTATTCCTTCCTAAAGACCTACGGCCAGAACCAGCGCGCGAAACAGTGTGGAAAAGTGTACTTGAAGTCCATCGTCGTTTCCCGGACGGTATTGCTCTCCTGGATCCGATACAGAACATGGGTATTAAGGATGAGAAATTCAAAGAGCTCGTCAAGGTAAGCTTTCTAATACAATTATCTCGGTCAGTTGACGCCCTGACATGACGCAGAAAATAGAGAGCATGGAGGATAAAATGTTCTCTAGTCCTTTGCACAAAGACCCGCGGTTACCAGAACTGTACAGCTTGTACTCGAGGAAGAAGGAGAAAGTTGAGCGGATACGGAGCCTCAAGAAGCGCATTCAAGCAACGCATGACGTCTTGCAGCTCGAAGAACTCAAGTGCCGGAAACGCGTTCTTCGTCGGCTGGGATTTACCACTTCCTCTGACATTGTCGATATGAAGGGAAGAGTGGCCTGCGAAATAAGCTCTGGCGATGAACTGCTCCTGACAGAACTCATCTTCAATGGCGTGTTTAACCCATTGTCCCCGGAACAATGCGCTGCGCTGTTGAGTTGTTTTGTCTTCACTGAAAAGGTGCGTTAAATGGAGACAGTACATCTCATTGAAACATTGCTTACCATCCCTTTCAGAGCGACCAAGTCACGAAGCTGAAGGAAGAACTTGCTGCTCCGTTGCGAGTGATGCAGGAGTTCGCTCGGCGGATTGCTAAAGTATCGAAGGAATCCAAACTCGCAATTGATGAAGATCAGTATGTATCTTCGTTTAAGGTCGAGCTGATGGACTCTGTCATCCAATGGTGTCGCGGCGCATCCTTTTCTGAGATCTGCAAAGTCTGTTCATTTTCTCTTGTCGGATTTGTAGCTTTGTTCACGATTCCCCAATATTTCTAGTTGACAGATCAGTTCGAAGGCAGTCTCATCCGAGTTTTCCGGCGCCTCGGAGAGCTTTTGCGTCAAATGGCTCAAGCAGCCAAGGTCATCGGCAATGAAGAGCTCAAACAGAAGTTTGAAAAGGCTTCTGAGATGCTTGAGCGCCCCAACTCCGTCATCTTCTGTTCATCGCTGTATCTGTAGAGTACACTTGCCGATGTTTTCCTTTCGCTTTGCAACTGTCCCGCCCGGTCAACACTCTTGAGAAATCTGTCGATACATATATTGCATTGTAACTACCACAGGAGGGAAAAAGTACAGTTAAGTTAATGTTTATGTGGGCGACCTAGCAGGCACGGGCGTCGGTCCAGACATCAGCTAAAGGTTACAATGAGCATCAGATTTGAAGCAAATAGACCAAGATGCTCTCACCAGCACCAGGGGTCTCGCCCTGAGTCCACCTATATCATGAACTTTGTTAGCTCAGGCAACGAAAGAGTCCATATGGAATCAGACCATTTGGCGGTCCAGAGATGTCCGGCTAAGCAGATATGTCAGTGACAGCTTACGGAGGGGGAGAATGGACAACATACCATAGGTAGCTTGTTGTCCGCCGACGTAAACAGTCTGTCGATTAGGGGTCAGCATCGACGTCTGGGGCGTACGAACCAAGCGCATACCGTAGAGGTCCAAGCCGCAACACCAGAACAGCTGCCAGAGGGAGTGGTGGTGGTCGTAGGGGGCGCCGAGGTGGTACCGCTTCCGCCACCGCCAAAGTTATTGCGAAGATTGTCCCATTTGCTGCTGGGGAACCTGGATACGACGTCAGAGGAGTGTGTATAAATGGTCACAGTCAATTTTACTTGATGTGGTTTTGGGTTTGGTCGAGGGTGCCCAAGAGAGCGACACTGGTTCCGACAAGGGACGTAGAGCCGACTTTATCAGTAGAGAGCTGTGTATTGTTGAGAATACGGTCTGCGATTGGTGAGGGAAGCAACCTACCTCCCAGAACATGGAACCGCCGAGGCCCTTTGAATTAATATATTGAGTCTTCTGTTTCACAATGTTGGGCGTATCATAGGAAACCAGCTCCTTCTTGGCAGAATCGTACGAGTAGCTGGCGCCTTCGCTCGAGCTTTCGAACACTTGTGCACCAGCAACTGATCGTGTTCGTCAATAAACAAGTGGGAAAATCTGTGATAACTGAATACGAACTAGGAAGAGCCTTGTAAGAGTAGACTCCAGCTTCAATAGTTCCAGGACCAATCTTGCTAGACAGTGAGTAGAGTCTTTATTGCGTAGTGAAGGCCTTACTCCGCTGTATGGTTGGCCAATACCAGCAGTGTTCTCAAATGCACGGCCGTAAAGGGGCATTCCTACACAGTGTCAGATCCTGGTTTAAGTAAACCAGGGGATAGCATACCCAAGGTGATTTTAGAGGGTGTGGCACCATTGGCAGTGTACCATTTGACAGCATTATCGGTGTTGAAACCAGTTCGTGCTCCACCATACAAGTTAGCTTGGTGATCTGCAAATGAAAGCCAAGAACCAGCATAATCATAGGCCTGTCACACATGCCGATCATGAGAAGTTATTCTATGACGTTCTTGGTGATGTACACACACCATTAAATTCCAGTAGGTCAATGCCTTGTTAAGTTGCGGGACTTTCAAATACTGGTAGTTGGCGGGTCCAGCCGAAACCGCAGCGCTGAGTTCGTAGGGGACTGTATCGCCCTTCCTGGCCGCCAGTTGATCGAACGCAGTGCGGAGAGCCGTGAAGAGATCAGCCAACCCTTGACCTTGAGCATCGTTTGCGGGGAATTCGAAGTCCAAATCACTGGAAGATCTCAGTTAAAAGATTGGCAGGTTAGAGGCGCGCAGAATCACGTACACACCGTCGAATCCATAGTCCTCAACCAGCTGAACGGCGCTGGTGACGAAGGTGGCGCGACTCGATGAGGAGGTGACAAAATTGAAATGGCCTGGACGTACTTTTAATTACAACAAGGGAGGAATCTCCGACGAGTGGAGGCTTACCGGCTTGCGAATAAGTCCAACCACCAATGGAGAGCAAAACCTTCAAATTCCTTCGTTTCAACTTCAAGAGATAAAGCTGCTTAAGGTTGCCATAGAGGTTATTCCCAGTTTCGCTCCAGGAGTCACCAGCGAAATGTTTCTGCCGGCAGTTCAACATCCCGTTCGTGAGTGGAATTTTTTGTGAATCACCTCTTGATCGGCATAGGAATCAGTCAGGAAAATTGATCCCGTGGAAGGATTGACGTCCGCGAAAGAGTAAAGGATGTCTACCGCAGCATAAAATGAAATCGCCAGCGTAGACAGAAATTTACTGACGAGTCAGAGTGGAGTCAACAATGTCGGTAGGTTCTAGAGTGTAATCCTCAGCACTGTAGACAGAACGGAAGGCTGCTGGGCTCACGAAAATTGGCACCGTAAATTCCCCAATTAGTGAAGTACGCAAAGGAGACTTTGCCAGTTGCGCGAGTCTCTAGGATTTCGCGGTTTCCGGAAACTTCTCGCTTGTCGACCCTGTTAATCTTCGGGTTCTTCTCCAGAGGGAATGTCCTCGCAGGGGACTTGTAGTTGGACGGGCGACGCATGATTTGCGTTCCGTCAACAGCAATGAAGACCGTAAAGGCCACTGTTGCCAGGAGCAAGAGACGTCTGAAGGAGGACTGAGCTGCCATAGCTGGAAGAATCCGGGGAGAGCGCCGTGGACCAGAGCTTGGTTGGAAGAACAGGAACGCAAATGCTTGTCCGCTATTTATACTTCTCAGATAGACTGCTTGGGCCATGGTATCGCGAAGGAAGAACTCGCATGATGTGAAGGCATGAGGTTCTCATGATGTTGACTCGAAACCCAGAAGTATTAGCACATGGAACCCCCGAACCAAGAAGAGATCCTCATAAGGATCGGAACAGACAGCACGACAACCAGATCAGGAGACGGGATAGCCATGTGAGCCGAGAGTCACAAAATGGTTGAGTGCGTCGTGTCGCCACTGTCGAATGTACAAGGGAATAATGCCATGCACGCAACGCTTCACTCGAGTCCTGGGTAGACAGGGTTCCTTTCTACACAAAATTATCGGATCGTTAGAAGTGTCCCTCGTCTATCCCGAGAAAGTCGTTGTTATACCAGTCCAGTCGCTTTGTTGTTGATATTGCCAGTTCGACATCCTGCCAAAAAGGTCCCTCAGATATTTTAGAGGTTTTGGGAGCGCGTGGCTAACATAGGGCTAGAATCCAAGGACTAGCAGTCGAGCTGAGACGCCGAGACGCCGCCGAGGAAGTTGGTGGTCGCGAGCACGCGTGCTTCGAGAGAGCAAAATCCCGGACATATGCTCACGTGCCGGGCATATGCTATCTCACCCGATGTTTGGTCTGCCGGAATCCCTCGACATCCCAAATCTGACCATGGATGCTTGTTACACGACAGAACTAACGGAGAACTGGACTGATCGTGGATTTGGGCTTCCAGATGATCAGAGGGCATGCGTTGACAGTTGTGCCTGTAAGTGTACTTCGTATTTCCAAGTATTCTACACTTTTACAGTCATTCATTTACGGGTAAAACAAGAATATCTTCTTGAAGGTCCACCAAATGTTCACAGACCACAAGGACACATCCTCATCAGGTCTCATAATATGCATGCACAATGCCGTTCTTGATCATGTTGCAGTGAACATCATGAGCGATCTGATTCTTCGGCGCGGAAGTCTTCCTGTGGCAACCATCCAGCGCGCGCATTTGGCACCCCATGATCTTTCCGACCAGGCGCGGACCAAGGCTGTCCTTGGGCTGAGGCTGTCCGTGGAGCTACGACGATGCTTCTTTACATGTCGCAACTGCACCATTTTGTGGTGATGAAAGGCTTGACTGTTTTCCTGGCTATCACATGCATGACCGTGCTCATCATGGCCCTTCTCGAGCTCGGGCCTGTCACTGTGAAACCGAAACCACTCTGCTCAGATCGATGCATTTGGAACGGTGATAAGCACAATCACTGATAATGATAACAAGAGGATCCTCTCTTCCCCACGAATGTGGCACCTGCTCTTCTTCTACCAACGATAGCATCCCATGTTGCTCAATTCCGTTCTTGGTCATATCCGCACCAATGACGTTCTTGTGAATCCGACGAAAATCCAGATAGAAGAAAGCCCATGCCCTATCGTCGCGGTCGTCTCGCCTTCCACGAGGACACTCCTACTGGTACTCTTGAGAGACATCTATCGTCTATTTCTTCCCCCCCGGCAGGCATGGATCACCATGGATCTTGAATAACTTTGGCAACTTTTAATTTACGACTCATAAGGTCGTTCGACCACTGTTTAAGCTCGATGTTTACTTTACAAAACGGAGTTAGACAACATGCGATGGATGCGTCGAACCGTCGTATCTCCGAAAGGTACGGGAGCATGACCTCTTCTACTCAGGCAGCGATGTGGAACCATCAGCGTTACGCACAGGATCAAACAGAAACTCCACCTCGAACATATGAAATGCATTAGGACATCATAGATAACGGAGTGCGTGCATAAATAAATAAGGAAATGGGTACAAGTCATCAGGCTTCCTAGAAGGGAAAAGAAAATGTCTGAATGGAGTTGGATTGTGCAGATGCAAACGAGTGTGGATGGTCAAAAAAAAGGATTTTTTGATTTCCTCTGAAGTTGAATGAGCTGATGATGGCCGAGGGAGGAAAACTTGGAACAATTTATAGTTGTGCACGACGATGAGGCAGAGTGAGGAACGAGACGAGGTATGCAGCAAAACGATGAAAACGACAACACAGATGAAGTAGAGAAGCGGAGATATATGTATGGTGCGAATTAAAGGAGGGAGTAGGTCAGGAATCGATAGGTGGCAAAGGAAGGGAAAGGCCAATAAAAAAATGTCTGTTACAAGCAGAGGAAGCAGAGTTCCTTCAGGAACTGTTAGAACTCCTGAGGGGAGAACTGGCCACAGCTGCGACAGAAATCGAATAATATTATGCAAGCCGAAGGTGTTTCAACAGCGCAGCTCAAGAGAGAGCACCATTCCCACAGGCAACAGCATTAAGCAGCTGTCCGATATTGTTCATTAGCACGTATGATTCGGGATGACGGAAGATCGTCGCAGTCACACCTTGGTGTTTTCTTCTTTCCATCCTTTTCGGCCCACCTGACCCACCCACACGAAACATCATCCCTCCATCTTTCATTACACGTCCACATAAATCAATATCGGCTCCCCCACACCCTCGATCTCGGGAATTACGCATTTCAGGTCGAACGCTTTGGCCAGTACGATCTTAAATATCTTTTGTACATTTATTGATGCCGAGGTTGAACAGAATATCAGCGAGGCGTGCATCGCGCGAGCGAAACGTTTTGCCTGTCAATGAGGAATCAGAACGGATGTGATGGCACCAAAGACATGGACGGCAAAGCACCTGCTTTGTGATTTCTTCTTGTTCGTCTCGTGGAAATGTAGCAAACTGGTCGAATTTGGTACCTATTAGGAACGGAATTGCTGTCTGATTGGATGTAGTCAGGAAATGTTGTGGACGAGGCCAGGGTCACTGCGCCACAGTTTGGCGATCGACGATGGCCAGGGCATTCTGGAGGAAAATGTAGGACATGCTTACCTTGTTGAACCCCCTTGCTTGCCGATACCACTCCTTCACCGAGTTCAATGTTGATTTCCGCGATAAATCAAACATGAACAGTATGGCGACGGCATCATTACAAACCAATGGCAGCATATTCACAAACTCCCGCTGACCACCCAAATCCCATATTGAAAACGTAATTGTCGTTCGACGCACGGAGATCGTCTTCTCCATGAAATTGACGCCTGGGGGGGAAGAGGGAGGTCAGGCAAGAACAAGGAGGCCAAGGGCCTAGATAGCACGCACCCAGCGTCTGGATATAATCTTCGTCAAAACTTCCTTCCACATATTTCACCATCAGACTCGTTTTGCCTATCTGCGAGTCCCCCACCATCCCCACTTTGATAACAACGCTGACGCAAACGATGGTTCAATTCATCGGCAACACGTGTCATAGAGCGAACTAGTCCCACCTGTTCTTTTCGTCGTTGTTTTCAAGCATTGGATGGGGATTCTGGCCGCTGGGACCGGCGCTGGCGGAAGGTGGTGTGGAAGTCGACGAGGAGGCAGAATTTGACATGATGGATCGAAGTGATCACAGCCCGTCTAGATGGAATATATCACAGAGCGATTGGACCGATGCTTCAATAGACAGTTGAGCAAGGGTATATGGGGTCGGATGGTATCAAAAGAAATGGGAAAGGAGGAAATAAAGGGGAGGAGAGAGAAAGGAAAGACGCGTTCTGAGCTGCGCTGGCGGTTGGTTGAGGCCACACCCAGTGAAAAGCTGGTCCTCGATGCAAAATAGAGCGTTTGCGGTCGGAGACTTGCGCCGTCGTCGTCGTCGTCACACGAACCAGGCAAGAACAGAAACAAAGGGAAAATTAGCCGTCACTATGGTCAAACAACCCTCTGCCGGCGTTGCCACCCAGAACAAACAACGACCTCGTCGACCGATCCTCTCTCCCTCTCACTTACCGCGGCCCATGCACGACGTTCTATGAACACCTATAACGAGGTATCAAGTGTAATATCCCCATTGCTTCATGTCACCAACGACGTAACCTGCTTGGTTCAAATCTTGGGCCAACATCATCGATCTCGCGATCACATTTTCCAGGATTTTTTCATCTGGAATTCGAATTTCTGACCTGTCAATCCTACTGAAGCACGTCATGGTGAGCATCATTCCAAAAGCTAATATATTCTATCCTCAACAACAATTCTGTGAAATGAAAGAAATTGGCCCATCGGCTTTTGTGCCAATCTGTCTGCGATGGAAAACAAAGCCTCGTATAGGCTCCGGGAAAATCTCGAGTCTATCCATGTGGCAGAATACAACACTGGGGTTAATTGACCTAATTGGCGACGATGTCTGAGCTCAATGCGGCCTCTTGTGTTGGAGTGGCCTAAGAAGGCATGTGCCATGTTACTTGCTATCCAAGTGCTATATCTTCACTGAGGTTGGCTGACAATACTATTTAAATGATCCCATGTGTTCCCGCAGGCCGACTTGGCTATTCAACCCGTCAGATGACCATTCGTTGTCTTTGCGAAGAACTATCGTGGCACATGTTATGTCCTTGAATCTACCCCGTTGCAATTGTGTGTCCCACTGGTCTATCCGATGTTGTCCGCCAGGCTACAAGGTCATTGCGTATCCGTATGGTATTTTTAGTAAGTATGAGCGTTCGGCACGGTTCAACGTTCAACGCAACCGGAGGTCCAGGACACCTTGTCCTACAGCCCATGTGGTCTATGTCTATGTTTGCCAACGACATATCTCCCAAATACTGCCCATTATGAAGTGACAATGTCATGCGCCATTTGACCAGTCAATTGAACGGAGTTGTCTATTTACGCCTCTTAGTCTCTTTCGAAACCCAGCCCCTTCTCCCCAGACTCGTTTCTGAATCCCCTCTTGGTTACAAAATCGAAAATGATGCGAAAGCAGGTGAAGCATATGCGATGTTCATTATTTTGACCTTCTGACGATGAGTTCTGACGGCAGGGTGGCATTGAACCGATGTTTGCCATGACCACTATACCAAGAAAAAAAGCCAAGAGATGACTGCCCGCCTGAGCCTCTCTCACTCGCAAGCAACACAATTTGTTCATCCCCCTATGCTCAGCGGAAAATAGGTCGGATGTTTATCGGAAACTATACGAAGGCGCCAAGGTCGAGGGAAGCAGCGCTAACATCATCATTAGACCATTTGGAATTTTGGAACAGCCAATCGACTGTCGTGTATCAATCATTGGTATTTTTCCGACCAGGTACAGGTTACCGACACACCACCTGATCAAGCTGTATGCTCTTCCCGAGCTCTACCCGCACCTCCACAATGTATCCAAAAGTCATTTTGCGCCTCTGTATACGCTGTTTCGCTGCCGAATGGTTACATATCCTATGGAATGCATGGGAAACATGATGCTTGAAATGGTCAGGCCTTGGACCGTCCGGAACTTCCTCGCTTCTACGCGCTCAATGACGAATCCTTTAAAGCCAACGCAAAAACGGGGCGGCATCGTTTGCACAAGCTCCTTGGTTTCGTCTAGCGCGATGCTTTTGCGCCTTGCTCTGAGCATACTCCCCTTTGTGGGTACTGGTGAGTATATGGCTAGCTCAATACAAAATATCTTGCTAACTATTGACTTTCGCGCGTTTCAGCCCTCTCACAGGCAGGCGGACCTTATACTGATCCTGACAATGGAATCACGTTCTGGGGATATACTGACCCAGTCCACCAAGTGACGTATGGTTATGTCTTCCCTCCTCTCGGAGGTGCACAGGCAAATGAGTTTATTGGTGAAATTGTGGCTCCGATTGCGACGAAATGGGCCGGTGCTGCTCCTGGTGGCTCCATGCTTCAGAATCTTCTGCTTGTCGCTTGGCCGAACGGTAATTCAATAGTTCGGTCAGCGCGATATGCCACGTACGTGTTACTTACCTTTGAGACATAGCATTCTCATGATATTCTCAGAGACTACGTGCAGCCTACGTATGCATTATCCCCTATGGGATGAAGTGGCTATACTCACACTTCGTCCACAGCGCAATGTCCGGACCAGTTCTCACTGATCTTCCATCCACTAAAGTCAACGCTACACATTGGAAATGGGTATATCGTTGTGTAAACTGTGTTTGTGAGTGTCCCTCCCATTTCATTTGAACTTCCTTTCTGAAAACTCGTGGGAAGCGTGGTCAACACCCAGTGGCACGAAGTCTATACCTATTGACGCATTTGGTGTCCCTGCTTGGGCATGGTCAAGTGTCGCTGTCGATTCTCCTTCAAGCCCTCAGAGTACTTTCTTGGAACACAATGACTGTAGGGTTCAAACACTGATACTAGATGGCGTCATGCTCACTTCCTTTTTAAGTCGGTTTCTTCGGTCTCGATTTCGCTGCGGCTCATGTTTCTGCGGCTGTCTATACTAACTGGGCGGCTGGTGGGACAGGTGGAGGGACACCGACCAGTTCCTCATCGACGCCTACAAGCTCGCAGCCCCCTGCCACTGTAAGTCCTTTCTGTCTAATAATCCATCCGCATGGGCTCACTGTCAGATGGCTAGGCTACGCCGTACGATTATATCGTGGTCGGGGCTGGAGCCGGAGGACTTGTCGTTGCTGACCGTCTTTCGGAAACTGGAAAGAAAGTTCTACTTTTGGAACGTGGTGGGCCGAGTACATGGGAGACTGGAGGAACATATGGACCGACGTGGGCCAAAGGATACAATGTGCGTTCTCCTTTTCCCATGTTATCGTCATGAACGAGCGACGCCTTGACCTGCGACTATTCTGTAGCTGACGAAATTCGATGTCCCTGGATTGTTCGGTAAAGCCCTCCGAGTTTAGTCTGGCGTCTGCTCCTGATGTATCCTCTAGAAACAATGTTCTCGGATGGAAATCCTTTCTGGTGGTGCAAGGACATCAACGTTTTTGCAGGGTGTCTCATTGGTGGCGGGACATCCATCAACGGAGCGTACGTTCTGCCAATCTTACATCAGCCTTCTTCTCAACGAAATTGTCTCCAGTCTATACTGGTTCCCTCCATACTCGGATTTCGCGTCAACAACCGGATGGCCAAGCTCATGGGCAAACCATCAGCCATACACTGATAAAATGAAAGCTCGACTCCCAAGCACAGATGCTCCATCTACTGATGGCAAACGATATCTCGAGCAAACATTTGACGTAGCTGCCCAGCTGCTGAATGGCCAGGGATATCGCCAACTCACCATAAATGATCACCCTGATCAGAAGGACCATGTCTACGGATACAGTGCTTACAATGTGAGTTGATGTGAAAAGCCCCTGCGAACTCGTTAATGACCATCTCATAGTTCGTCAAAGGGAAGCGTAACGGTCCCGTCGGTACCTACTTCAAGACTGCCAAGGCTCGGCCCAACTTCACGTTCAAGCAATATGCTTATGTATTGAATGTCGTGCGCGATGGCGCCCAGATCACTGGTGTCCAGACTAACGACACTACCCTTGGACCCTATGGATTCATACCTCTTACTTCCAAAGGTCGTGTTGTTCTCTCGGCAGGCGCTTTCGGCTCCCCTCGCATCCTTTTCCGTAGCGGCATTGGTCCCACCGATATGATCAACATCGTGAAGAATGACGCTGCCGCTGCACCCTATCTACCACCTCAAAATCAGTGGATCAACCTGCCTGTCGGTGAGAATGTCAGTCTTCTGCGGTGATTCTTTCGATGCTCGTCTTCAAAAAGCTGACTTATCCGATTGTTGTGCAGGTCTCTGACAATCCATCTATCAACGTATGTATGAAGGCAAGTGCTTGATTATATCGCCTGATCTGGTTCCTTGTAGTTGGTCTTCACTCATCCCTCGGTCGATGCCCTTGAAAACTGGGCAAACGTATGGAACAATCCTCGACCTGCCGATTCTGCTCAGTATTTGAAATCCGGTGCTGGTGTTTTCTCTCAAGGCTCGCCTCGGTGAATTCCATTAAATCGTTTTTGTACGTCTGTCACTGACGTTTTAGTAGTCTCAATTTTTGGCGAGCATACTCAGGCAGCGACGGAAAAACGCGATGGGTGAGATTACTCTCTTGCCTGGATATACAAAATACTGACTTGGCATATAGCTCCAAGGCACTGTCCGACCAGGTGCTGCGTCTGTTACCACGTCGTACCCATATAATGCAAGGTTCGTTAGTCTCAATGCGTAAGACGCAATTCTCTTCAGGCTTACGGGCTTGTTCCAGCCAAATATTTACAATCACCGCCTACCTGTGAGTAGCCCGTTGACTCTCTATTGACTCTCTACTCACCCATCCTAGTTCGACTGGTATCACGTCTCGTGGTCGAATTGGCATTGATGCTGCGATGACTGCGCGTGCACTGGTTCCACCGTGGTTTCAGGATCCAGTAGACAAAGCTGTTCTCATTCAGGGCCTTTACGACATTGTATCCAATATCAAAAGCGGTACGTGCTTTATGTCCATGTCGCTGGCTGCTTGCTAATCACTCTTTGCTTTCTAGTGTCCGGATTGACCCTCATAACACCCGATAACAAGACGACGATTACTGACTATGGTCTGCACCTCTGCCCACGTTTGTGTACACTCCATGTTGACAGTATATTCAAGTTAATAACTATGACCCTGGCAACCTCAACTCTAATCATTGGGTGGGATCAAACACCATCGGTGTCTCAGGAAAGGCTGTCGTGGACGAGAACACGAAAGTTTTCAAAACGAACAACTTATTTGTTGTTGATGTACGTGTTTCCTGTTGATCTACATCACCCCTTTCTGAATACAAATGATGTTTTTTCTACAGGCCTCTATCGTAAGTCCGATTTATTTTCGTTTCCAAAATTCGCAGACACCTGATCAATTTGAAAATTTCCAAACAGATACCACAAATGCCAATGAGCAATCCTCATGGAACGATAATGGTAGTGGCGGAGCAGGCAGCTGCGAAGATCTTGGCATTGCCCGGAGGGCCTTGAATACACCTATTCAGTTGGCGCTGTGTAATTTATTTCAACAATTTACCATTTCCTCCCTGAAGCGTGCCAGGCTTCACGCGACAAGTGCTACATATGTATTGTAGGAAATTTTATATAAACAATGCGCGCTCAAACTGTGCGCAGAAGGCTTGAGCTTGGAGTATTGTGAAAATGGTCAGCAAACGCGACGGTCGACAAGGTCTTGGAGAATGCCGTCGCTTGACAGCTCACGGCATTAATGGGGTAGTGGTAACCTGGGTCGTTGCCATTAGAGATTAATCTCGACCCGCCGGGGGTTCGATTCCCTCTTAATGCAGTTGGCTTATTATTTTTCTTTCCCTGTGCGGGGTTGACGCTGTTACCAAGGCAATTATTGGCCCCAGCATCTTCTTCACCATCAACTCTCGACTTGTACTTCCGTTCCTTTCACTTCTTTACCCTCTCTGTACAGTCTGGCACTCTTTTGTATTATTTTTAGCGCACTCCTTCGATGATTTTTTCTGCAGTAGGCAAGGTCAAGATTGCGGCGCATGGTATGTAACTGATCATTTCACTCTCACGACCGTTTGCTGAGGTTAAGAGTTTCTGCACAACCTAGTGGCCATCCTGATCTCCACTGTCATTGTCCTGATACTTTCTACTCGCGTCAATCGCTTCCAGGATTTTTTTTGTAGGTAATTTTGACCAGTGAGTCTTGCTTGGGGAGACGTATTCAACAGTAGCGAACTCTAGTCATTGCCGACCTGTTCCCTTTCGCTCTTTCTATTATAACACTAGTCCTGTTATCTTTCACGTAGGATGCATTATTGCTTACAAAATTTGCCTTCAATTGACGACTGAATCGTAGAATTGCACTTGATGTCGCAATCGAAAATTCGTACTGTGGTCGCCCACAATTCGAGATTGGGCTTTTGGGAGTCCTGAGTATTTTCTGGCTGGGTAAGGTGGCGCTGGCCGATCTGCAGCAATTTTTTTTTGTTTATATCACTGTGAATTCCAGCATTCAACTCCTTCTCCACCTCCCGCTGGCACATGGTTCCATTCCACTGCGACACTATCCCCAGTGGTGTGTGCCCCATGTTATATCTCTGTCATGCTTTTTAAAGCTTCGGTCGCCATTTAGATTTACTTGACGAACGCGTCTGGTGCAAGGATCTGCAAGGTCTGAAGGCCTTCGTCTGGGTTGAATTCCTGTTGTGTCCGTTGAACAGGCACTTTCACAGCTTCACCCAAATTTCTGACATTACCTTTCACTTACTATAGGCTTCGCCACCGCCATCATGATGTTCCGATACTCGATCACCCAGTACAATCGTGGGTACAAGCATATCTTCCGCATGCCCTTGTCCCGCTACAGCCCCGAATTGCACTCTGAAGCGACATCCAGCTATGGCCGCAACAGCGAATTTTTGCAGTTCGAGAAACTCACATAGGATCCACGAATGGGAGAGCTTTTGAGCTCGTGTCCGTATAAGTGCTAGTCACTCTTGCGGTGCCTCTCCTTTCGTGATGTTCCGGTTTGGCTCTTATTTGTGTCTTGTATGTGTATACCCTCCGTATACCCTTTGTAGGATCCTATCGTCATTTTAGGCTATCATTATTGTCTTCGTCTTCCTTTGCGTCGCTCGCAAGATGACTCCCAGATCACTGCTACATTGATAAAAAGAGAACAAGCCAGTGATACACTGTCTCTTGAAGAGAAACGTCTCGCGATACGACGTACAGATAGATTTATGAGGAAGGAAGCAAAACACGACAACACACCCATGTCCAGTGTAGGCTAAATAGAAAGAAAGAAGCAACCCAGAGAAATGACGAGACGAAGAAGGGTCAAACCCGTGGTATAGTTCTGCGGGCGAAGTACAGAAAGGTGAGGGAGGAAGAAAAGGCAAGGGAATCCAGCATAGGTCACGGATCGGTAAGGGGCTCGAAGACGGGTGGTTATATATGACGCGACGGGAAGGCACAATATTTATATGGCACTGGGGTAGCTGACGCTTTCGCTGAGATGTTCGTTCGCAGGGTTGTAAGTGAACCCTCTGAACTGATCTTGGACCGTCTCGGAAAGCGCAGAGTCAGTGACGACTGAGTCCTGTGCCTCCTCATTGGTGAAGTCTGGGTCGAAGTTGGCGACGTCCAAGACGGATTCCTAAATAGGATATATGAGACTCGGCATTCCAGAGAGAAGGAGAGAAGGATCCGTACTACGCTGGGCTTGAAGGGAGGCTGGATCTTTTTGGCAAGCAGTCTGAGAGAGAAGGTCAGAGAAGACGGATGGGAATAGAAAGATACTCACTTGTTCCAGTCAATGTATTTTGCAAAGAAAGGATGTCTCTTAATTTCCTCGCCTCCTTGGGCTCCAAGCCGCCTCGACGGATCCCTCTGGAGCAAGCCAGTCATCACGCTGCGTGCCTCAGACGGAATATCGGGAGGGAAGTTGAGTGGGTCGGTGAGAATACGCTGATACATGGCGTTCACATTCTCATCATAGAATGGTGGAAGGCCAGTCTGATCACTTCGATGTCAGTGGCGTTAGATGAAGATCGTGATTAATACTCACCATCATCTCGTAGAGAAGTACGCCGAGTGTCCACCAATCAACCGTTTTGGTGTAGCCTTGGCTTTCCAGAAGCTCGGGGGCGATGTACTCGGGTGTGCCACAGAATGCTGAGTGAAGGATGAAACGATAAGTTTAGACCGAAGCGGCGATATAAAGTACGTACTGTTGGTCTTCTCGGTCTCAGACATGTTTAGCTTGCACAGCCCTGGTTAAAT
Organism: Hypsizygus marmoreus; assembly: GCA_013433165.1. Taxonomy (NCBI): domain Eukaryota; kingdom Fungi; phylum Basidiomycota; class Agaricomycetes; order Agaricales; family Lyophyllaceae; genus Hypsizygus; species Hypsizygus marmoreus. The sequence continues at coordinate 922,500 of CM024094.1, read as the reverse complement.
TTGGTGTTAGAAGCACAGGGACGGCGGTATAACCACTCACCGAAATCACAGAGGGCGATGTGACCGGTGTAATCCAAAAGGATGTTCTCAGGCTTTAGGTCACTGATGCGAGATATATCATTACATGCTGTTGATGTGAGTATGCTGACCTACTTACCGATAGACGACATTGAAACCGTGCAGATGCTCCAACGCGCAAAGTAGCTCCGCAGCATAAAATCGGCTGCGATCCTGATCGAATTTCCCTTCTCTCTGCAAATGGTAGAAAAGCTCTCCGCCATTTACTGAAGATATGAACTCGTCAGTTACAGAAGCTTGATAAGCGAGGAGAAGAAACCAGACCGAACGACATCACCAAATATAATTTATCTGGGTTTTGGAATGAGAACTTGAGAGGCACGATGAACGGGTTATTGACGAGCGCAAGGACTGTACGCTCCGCGAGGATGTGTGTGATCTCGCCAGGGCGTTGTGCAATATGGGCTTTCCGGATCGTCTTGAGGGCGTAGATACGCTGTGTGTCCTTTTTCCGTACTTGCATCACTTTCCCGAAGCTTCCCTTTCCAATTACTTTGAGCAGGTCAAAGGCTTCAATTGTGAGGGGCTCATTGCGGATGGGCTTGAAGTCTATTTTGAGGTGGAAGGATCCAGAACCAGCGGTGGCGTTGTACCATTGATCGGAGGCATGCTGAGAGGAAAAATGACTTGTGAGTGTTGGCGTATTGAGCGAGAAAGGTTGAGACTTGCATGTCCTTCGAGCATGGGGGTAAGATCTACCCGAGCCATGAGCAAATCGTTACCCATGTCATCTTGGCCAGCAACGGTCGTTCTCAGGTAAGCCGAGACAGAGATGTTGGAAGTACGCGACACATCGCTGTAGAGATACGGGAAGGTGTAAGAGGGCTTCAGAATATTTCCGGAAGGCAAGGCTAGACAGTACGCACAAGTCTGCGCGATAATTCCACACGGGGCTCGCAAGGTCTCCTCCCATCGCATCAATCAAAATCTCATTCTTGTCGAACTCGAGGACGACGTATGGAAGCCACCAATAGCGCTTTCGTTGCAGACTTTCGCGGTTGCTTGTCGACCGACGAGCTGGGGGTATGGATTCAAGCGCTTTCTGAATAACATCCGGGATTTGCACGCCAGGAGCAAGTGACAATCCGCGTCCTGTTGGAATATTAGTCGTGTTGCTCTTTTTCTATCATGTAGTCCAAATCGTCGCACCAGAGAAGATACGGATCGTCAACATTCCAGAACGGAACTGATCAGCGCCATTGGGCGGTTTCGGTGTCGTTGGCCGAGAAGGTATGGGTGTAACTGATCTAGAGATGACCCCATTCTCTTTGGCGTCTTTGGATTCTATGATATGAAGTGAGGATGAGTTAATTCCGCCCTGGATTCGTCAAGAGGCACAATAGCATGGCGGACGTACTTTTGGAGCCGAGCTTTGCCCAAGACATTGCGGACAATGGTCAAGGAGGGGAATGAGGAGATGCAGAGATGATGGAAAGAAGAGAGGGCTGCCAGCGACTGCGCTGGTTAAGAAGATTACAGAACGATGATGGGCGTCTTAGAGTGTGGTCACGGCTCAACAACACAGGATTACGATTATTTAAGATTGATCTCGTTCTACATCTTGCTGCCATAACGCAATGAAACTCCTGGTCTGTTCATTGCCTCATCTCCCCACTTGACAACCCGTTGATCTTATCCACCGACACCGAGGAGCCTATTCTAGCATTCCCAGGCTCGATAGCAGTAGTGGGTATATAGTACATAGTGCAACTTCGAAAGCTATGGCGAGAATTAAGAGTGTCGTATGTATTTGAAAACTCATCTTCATGACTCATAAGCTCAGGATCGGCCACGTTGGGCCTGTAGATGGGACAACCCTTTACCGTCCTTCAGCAGTTGTAAGGCTCGCTCACACTCAACCCGAAATTGTTCTAAGCCCGCGTGGGAGATGCTCTTGGTTACGTTCTGCAGGCGATAGACAACGATCATAAGACTCATGAGAAAGAAGATATTATTGTTCCTTGTATTAACGACGCACCTTGTACCTAATGAAAGGGTCAACAACACACATTGGAGACGAGGTCCACTCCTTGTAAAACTCGGATGGCTTGACAGGCGGGATGGTATCGGGGAGGGACTCAGAAAAGGTGGAGGTTTGTGGAGTCTCGAGGTTAATCAGGCCTCCGTTGCGAATGCACATTCCTTGTTCCGAATATGGAAACGCATACCGCCAATAGCTGTTGTCATCGGTGAGTCAAAATAATGGAGCCAGATGATTGATGCCTACTGAAACCAGTCCTCCATGATCTTCCTTGATGGTATGTCCTGTGGTCGCTCCCAGCCAGGTATTCGACGATGATACCTTGTATCGCATAGGAAAGGTTTCGGCTTCAGAATCCAAAAGATTCCCTCCTTCGCTGCAAGACGGAGGGGTGGCAGGTTTTCTTGCAGATTCGGCAACAAACCTCGCATCTATTCAGCTTAGTTCAGCCACCTATATGGGAATTTGAGGAAGAGAAAGCACACACTTGCAAAAACCCGATAGTCATCAATGCAAAAGCATAACTGCTGAAAGTAATAGGGCCTCTGCGGGCAGGATTTGGATCATTCAAACCTAAAGGTTTCGCCCAGAGTTTGATAATAGCCAGCATGGGACGCAAGAGCGGTGATATGTCACAATATGCCTTGATTAGATCAGAGTTCCGCAGACCGAGTTGCTCGTTGACATTGACATCGCAAGACAGCCCTGTCCTAGGATCAGCAAATTTAACTAGTATAAACATGGTATTGTTAGTTCCATCGCATGATCGCGTCAAGGTGGGAACTTTTCCTACTGAGGGGAACATTGGCGTCCGGGATGACCATATTTAGACGAAAGCCTGCGCGATGAAGAACTCGGCTTAATTTCCTGTCCGAGGCCAGAATTTAGCTGCGACCTAAAGATTGCAACTACATCATCTCATACCGCATTTGATATATTGCTGATCAGGCGTTAGGAAAATGGCGTCCGGCGTAATGGAAGACAGCACGTACGAGGAAGAGGTTTATTATGGCCAGGGATGTTTCCTTGCATTCGCTGTGTATCCTGAGGGGTGGATTCGCCATCATGAAAGGGCCGTGAAAACGGGTTTGAATAACTTACAATGATGATCATGTCGAGATCACTGCTTGGGAGGGAAACACCATATCTTATGCCCGTATAAGCCATCATTAGCTGTCCATAAGCACTCGACCGGACTTGCCTGATGCTTCCGAACAACTCTACGGTGTACCTGGGCCCATATTTCGCGTGGATCGTTTTTTGAACAAGCTCCAAAGTACGCGATCGGCGTTGCAAGAGTGAATCGGAAGGCTGTAAAAGCTAAGTAGCAAGCTAAGGGTATAGTCAACAGAGAGAGAGCATCGCCACGAACTTTGTGGACAAAGGTATGATCAGGATCTTGCTCCTCTGAAGAGCTGGTGTCAACCCTCTCCACCCTCTCCCTCGTACATCCTACCACAGGGTGCTCATCAAATTTCGGCACCACTTCCAATATTTCGGCAACGTCTGGTGCTCTAACGCCAATGTTCTTCTCAGGAACTTGAGAGGGCAATGCCGCAAGGTTGGTCGATGGCGATTGGCCGGCTTCGGACAGGCGTAGCTGCATTTCCTCCCCCGAACTTCCTACACCCCACAACTGCATATTGCTGATACTTCTACGCAGCTCATCGTCTGCAGGCAGTCGACAACGAGGGCCAAAGATAGACGCCAAAGGATATCGTCTAAGCAAAAATGACATCGCATTTCTACACTGAGATACGAAGTTAGACAATGTCCGAATTGACACCTGTTCCGCGTGGTTCTGTTTGTAACTCATGAGATTCATGCCAAGTCGACGGAAGGGGACAGAAGGGAAAGCCACCTTGGTTGGAATAAACGGGTCTTGGACAATTAACGGTTGATATCGCCAAAAGTTCGGCTCGCGGGAAGCTACATCGTGTTCTTGCGAGTCGTTAGGTGATTCGGCATCACCAAGCCCTATGTAGGGAGCCTGACGTGGGACACGCAAGGTGTTTGCGCAGTCATGTCGAATAGAGACTATGGAATGTTTGGCGTCGGCGTCAAAATGCGACCAATATCTGGAGCGATTACACAAGGATCAGCTGACGATAAGACCCAGACGCAATTGTGCAAACCTAAGGAACTTGTGGAAATTGACTGCGAGGCTGGTTGGCCATATGGGATGAATTATTTTTGGGGCCATATCAAGCATGACTGGTTCTTGAAGCCACTTGTTTGATTGTGAATTGTAGTATTCCCGGAAAGCCCAAACAGGATGAACATCGGAGGACGCAGATGTTGTATGACGTGCGGAAGAGGCGGTCAAGCTTGCCCAGGTGTGAAGCCGTGACTTTGATACACAAGTCTCCTATGAAGGTTTGTGAGCCACGAAGAAAAAGGGTTATCATGTTAAAGTCCTCATACCTGTAAGAACATGCCAACCATAAGAGCAAGTGTAATTTCTGAGAATTCCCACATCCCTAACGATTGAGTCCAGATGCGGACCAGTGACAACAGTGCCTTCGCGTCGTGGCTCTCGTAGATTTCGACCAATAATTTATGGAGAGGAAGGATTGAGGGTCCAGGCATAGATAGGCCGAAACGAAAGCGTGAAGAAATGGTCGAGGTTATAAGAAGTTGAGCGGGATAAAGTATCTCGTCACGCGGAATGTGCCTGTATTCTGGCCATGGCTCAAAAGCAAGAACAGAGCGACCGCGTAAAGCTGCCTCGGATGCTGCAGACGGTTGATAAAATGCTCCAGAGTAGGACCCTTTCATAAGAGCCTTGGCAACTAAGCTTTGTTATCTCAGAGACGGAGACAAAACTCTGCTTGAAGAGATCACACCTTGGACTAAGCGAGAAAGTAGAATTATCCTGACGGAGGTATAAACGTCACATGTTCTGTGGTAAGGAGGTAGGTGTGCGCACCTCAATCGCAAACTCCGTAGATGTGTCCAAAATGTCGAAGCTGTAAGCAGACATGCTTACATCCTTCACAGAGAGGCTAGGGATCAGACTTTGCAGCGTCGCCTCCACCTGCCCACGAGCGACGGCACGTTTTCGTGAAATATATCTGGGTGAACGGAATAGCTGAAAAGATAGATAGGTTTGAAACGCAACTGGAATCTCGCTTGAGTTATGATTACCTCAATGATACAAGCTGCATCTCTATCCACTTGAAGAAGGTGTTGATCTTTTTGTGCTTTGCCAAAACGAGGCTGAGGGCTGGACGCAAAGGGATGGGTCAAGGACGGTCCATGGCGCTCGAGTAATGAATCGGTGGAAAGGTGCACTTTCGTAGAAAGTTGGCGAATAAATCGCATTCAGCCAGGCTCATCATGTCTAGTCAACTCTGGGATCCGAAAATAAGTAAATTAGACATCACGTGCCATTAGTTTCACAGCACGTGATACTCGTTTCCAATATGCAGCATAAATTTTACCCAGGCCTTCAGTAGGCCCGGAACCAAGTGGAATTTCATTCGTAACAACATGAGTAGTACACCACCTACCCAAGAAAAGCAAGCGTAATGACGTAAGTATGAAAGGAGAGAAAACGGACCGTAACACGGAGACTGCAAGACCAAGACCAAGACGTAAAGAAAGTGGGACCGATTCAGATCAACGAGACAGATCACAACAAGACCGCAACACCGAGAAAAATGGGCAAGAAAAATAAGGGAAGTAATGTAGAGGTGAGCAAAATAACGTAGCCTCATGCAGATGGAAAAAGGCGTGGTCAGGGTGTCATTGTGAGATGACAACGCACATGGACACAAAGAGATGAAAAAAAATGGAGAACACTAGGGAGAGCACCTGTAAATATGAATGGCTGGCCTAAAAAGGGCGGCTGGACGCAACCAGAGGCATCTAATTCTTGCGACGACTCGAGCTGCGCGTCCTCTTTCCCCTCCGATTGGTTCTGCGGCTACGTGTGATCATGGGATGCGGATGATGAAGCGTGCAATGCGATGTCAAGGCTTTCTTATTGGGGAATGACTTCTTGCAATTATGGCACAAGTAGGAGCATGAGCGAGGTTTCTTGCTGACGCGAGGAGTAGAAGAAGGGCCTGGACGGGGATCATCCACTTCCATCAGACTGTTAGAACTGTCCCCAGCGTTCTGAGCCGTGCCCATTGAAGACGATGCGAATGTCTCATTCCACAACGCGGTATCGCTTGGGTCACCGAGGCGTGAGACTGAGCGATTGGGAAGGCGAAGAATGTTCCGTTTAGTGGAATCCATACCTGACGACACTTGGAAGCCATCCTCTCCCAGAAGTCGAAGTGAAGAATTTGGTAGGTCCGCAATGCCAGCTACTGACGATGAGGCAGCTGCATCATCTTGCGTACCCCAACGGTACTGGAAGTTCGGGCCACGAGGAGAATCATCGTATGGGTAGACGCTAGAATGTTCCAAGGATGCAGAAACACTCAGTTCAGTGGAATGTGTCATTGGTGGGGGTTGCAGGTCGTACATTCCGGAAGATACAGGCACTGGGTTTCGTATGATGTCCCTTGACGATGAAGCGACTGCATTCTCTTGGTGAGATCTCCTGAAACGGACGATTCGTTGGGGGTTGTGGACATTCGGACCGCGACTCGGTCTGCGACTCGTTCTGCTAGTTTTCCTTCGTCTTGGTCTACGATTCAAGCTAGAGAACGCGTTGTCCCGAAATGAGCCCTCCTGAGAAGGAAAAACATCCATTTGCGAGGTAGAATGAGTCGTCCGTGGCTGCTGACCCATTGCGGAACCGAGAACGTCGGCGCCCATGTGTCGGCTACCTTGGGAGGCTAACGAATCGTTCGATGATGAAGACTGTTGGCTTTCCTGAGATATTTCGGGAGTCGAGCGACGGCCAGGGGGTTGCGACGGCTCGGCCCTGGGCGGGATGGGGTCTAACGAATCGCTTGTCGGTGAGCACTGATGACTCTCTTGAGATGATTCCTGGGATAGATGACGAAGAGGAAGCTGCGATGGCCCGGTCCTGGGTGGGTCTTCTTGGGGAATGGCGTCGTAGGCTTCGTTCCATCGTCTGTAATATTCTTCGCTTGTGGTCGACCCTTTGGAGTTGGGACGTTGCCCCTCCTCCGGCTCAGGAGTCTTGATTAATATCGCCACCTGATCCACCCATTCTGCCATCACGACCTAAAGATAACGGAAAAGCCAACGATGAATCACAGATGGACACGGAGTGAGGCGGGGGCGGATGCGCACCTCTCAGGAGATGGGAAAAGGGGGAGGAAAGAGAAAGAAAAGAGAAAGGAAAGGAAAAGAAAGGAAAAGAAGGGGAATGGGGAACATTGGGTACTCATCATTGGAGTCCTTATGATGCGCAGCGCCGGCGTGTCAGTCGACGGGCTCGGTAAGAAGAAAAACAAAAAACATCAATGTTTAGGGCAAAGCCCCGCGTAAGTCAAAGTATCAAAGAACCTGAGAGAACAGACAATTGAAGCAAAAAGTCGGAGATTTCGAGTTATTGTCGGCTGAGCGTTTCCAGAGAAACGAAAATAAAAGTATGAAGACCATATCAACCATGACAGGCGAGCTCCTAAAAGCAAGGGAGTGCATAATTGAGAACTGGACTACTTACGACATGATGTTTCCCTCGCCGAACACGGTTTGGATAAATCTGTCATGATGTCAGTTGCGTAGCACAGCGTCCTACGACCACTAAGAACAAAGATAGAATAAGCGAGCAACCAGGGGAAAACAAAGTCTCACTAAATGCATTAGACCCACAAGAATAGACAATAATGTATACATGGAGTTAGGCTCAGTGGTTAAGAACAAGGACTCGGAGAACCTGTCCTAACCTGTCAAAAGACTACAATCGCCATCATTCTCATGTGGCTGTGTAGACTTGACTTCGGCTCAGAGTCGAGTTCATACTACAGTATGTCCTTAGCTTGCAAGCAAACCTGATCCGAATCGTATCCAAGGGGACGACCGATGAATTAAGGACCGTAGTCGTATTATGCCAGCGTGTACATGTTGGAGAGAGCAGGCTCGGGAGCGCGCAACCAAAGATTCGACATTCCAAAGATATTTGAGTGAGTACAATAGATCTAGAAAATAGATGGTGTTCGACGAGCCTTCTAGGGTACTTTTACTTGCTCCTTCCGTAAATCTTCTCCAAGAAACTCCTGAACACCTGCCTTTTCAGGCCATTGTGCACATCCACCTTTTGTCCCTTCTCATCCACGATGATGCCCTCTTCTGGAATACTCTCGATCAGCTCGTTAAGACGCTTATACACGCCAGCCTCGTATTCCGCATAAATCTTGCGGAGCCCGACAGCCTCGTATACTTCTTTTACCCGCTTCTCGCACAATCCACCTGCCTCAGTCTCTTCGCCTTCCACAGCAGCCTTCTTATCAGCATCAGCACCCTTTGCACCGGCTTCAATGTCGCCTTTTCTCCCATAGTTGCGATCCAGGATGAGACGCTGCTCGGGGGTGCAAACAGCCATGACGGTGTTGACGCACCATGAACATTTGTTGTCGACGATGTCCGTGCCAATCTTGCCTAGCACTTCCGGGGTTGCCGAGAAGTCAAGGAAGTCATCTTGGATCTGGAAGTATTCGCCAAGGGGGATGAGAATAGAGAGAGCAAGGTCATAAGGGCGGATCGTCTTAGATTCCTGGGCAAGCTTGACTGTATATGATTCGGGAAGATGGCACATGTGCATGGCGAGCGCGACGGGAAGATGGAAGGAATAGTACGCCGTCTTGTATGTCACAATAATACGATGACTGATAGAAAGACATAAATCAGCTTAAGAATTCCAGATAAGGGACAACAAATGGAACGTGCCGTTCCAAAGAGAATCGCGCCAGGTCAACAACTCCTTCAGGGGCTGTGACCAGATCGACAAGCTGTCCCATCTCGGTTTTGTACGTGATATCATGGAACAATTCGATAAGGTCCAGGTAGCAAGCTTCGCTACGGAAATGCACTTTAAGGAGACGGAAGATGGCAGATTCAACCATGAACGCATCGTTGATCGCGGTCATCCCTACTGGGGGATGCTTGTAGGTAGGTGTCGTGATTGAAACCTCATGGGAGGCGAGAGAAGCGGGAACGGTGGCCGGAACGACAGGGGTTGCCGATGGGGTGGTGAGTGCAGGAGAGGGGGAAAGATACCAGCACGGTTGGCCACGGCGCGTAATGGATCCATCCATGATGTCGTCTGCGATGAGGAAGTAGGCTTGAAGCTATGTTATGGTGATAAATAACACCAGGTATTCATCAAAAGTACTAGAATCTTACCAGCTCGACGCACCAGCCCAAGACTGCGGCTTTGACATACTCATCGTCAGTTAAAGGTCGCCCCTTGAGGATCTCGACCGTGTCGACGACGGACATTCCACGATTGAGCTTGCCCCCCGGAACGTTGTATTCGAGATTCTATTGAAAAAAAAGGCGGTCAAGCCTCTCATACATAGTGGAAGGAGACATGTGTCGATAGATACCTTGCGATACCACTCAACAGCTTCCGCCGGGATTCCCTCCTTATTTGCGTGGTCGACCAGTTCATCCCGAATGAGGTTGAACACGGACTCGAACTTCGCTCGACGTGCTGCTTTGGCGGAGGACATGATGAGACGTGATAAGGACGATGGATAAGGATCTAGAGTTTATGTAGGACCACGACTTAGTATGTAAGAGGACAAGGCCGCGTTGTGGGCCGATGGGAGTGGATCAGACCACTTTTTATCTAAAGTACATCTGCTCCGACACTACGCGACGCGCGTTCCGAGTCGGCCACCTCATAGGCGGACTACAGTTGTTCCATCGGGCGCTATACGTCCAAAAAATCAACCCGCAATCTGCCCACATCCGGGATAGCTAGAAAAAATGTCCCTTGGCGCTCAAAATCTTATCTGATCCGACATGATGCAGCACGAAGAAAAACTCTTTGAGACTCCCGCTGCATTAAGAGGAATCGAACCCCCGGCGGGTCGAACTCGCGTTCGACGACAATGAACATGGCAACGACCCAGGTTACCACTACCCCATTAATGCATCGAGTGAATTCGATGCCGGTCTGCTCCTGAAGCTTCGCAAGGACGGTGTGTTCTTCGGGCCCGTCATAGGCCGTCACTTGAAACCGCAAGCAGATTTTATGGAGGCTGATACGGGTTGGACAAAGTATTACAGTTGTTTAAATATAAGGGTTGCTATTGCATCATGGGCCACCTACAAGTCCCAAAATCTTTGTCACCGCCTGCTCTGCCATGGACATAATCGCGCCGTGGGGGTTACCCATAGGCATTTGTGGAATCTAACAAGTCAGTGGCGTCAAAAGAGTATAGATCTCGGTATGGGAGGACTTACGATCGATGCCTGTCATTCCAGAATCCACGGATCAGTGGTGTGCTAGATAATGGAAAGAGACAGGACGTACATCCACAACGAAGAGATTGTTCGTGTTGAATACTTTGGTATTTTCGTCAACCACGGCCTTTCCTGCGGTACCGATAGTGTTTGAACCGACCCAGTGGTTGGAGTTCAAAGAAGCCTGTAACGCCGGAGGATGTTAGGCAAGTTTAAATTTAGAAACGTTCTACTGTGCTCACAGGATCATAGTTATTCACTGAGACGGAAATGTCGTGAGTTGACGCATGTTATGTGGATGGATGCAGTGTTCTCGTACCGTAGTCGTTGATTGTTGTCGTGTTATCCGGTGTAATGAGGGTTAGTCCGGAAACTTCGCACCGGTTCAGCAAGCATATCAACATCGGGGATCTAACACATACCATTCTTGATATTTGCGACGATGTCGTTGATGCCTTGGATCAAAACAGCCTTGTCGATCGGGTCTTTGAACCACGGAGTGACCAAGGGCCGAGCTGTCATAGCAGCATCAATGCCAATGCGACCTCGAGAGGTTATTCCAGTCGACCTTGAGAAATATCACTGAATAAACTCGTACTCGCCGAGTTGTGAGACTGACTCACAAATAAACCGTGATCGTGAAAATTTGGCTGTAAAGAAGTCAGCGAATAGGTGTGTCCACAAAATTAGTATTTACCAACCTCGCGTTATATGAGTAGACCGTATCAACGGATGCGGCGCCTGGACGAACCGTTCCTTGCATCTATGAGTCATGCATGAGCGTGTGAAGACGGAAGGTCTGTATAAACATACCCATCGCGTCTTACCATCACTGCCTGAGTACGCTCGCCAGAAGTTAAGCCTACGAAATTGGATGAGGAAGACTGAAGACAAGACTAATAATAACAATAGCGTTACCTCGGCGATGCTGCGGCAAGGACTCCAGACTGGGAATTCAAGTATTGGGCAGAGTCAGCTGGCCGTGGGCTGCTCCACACTTGCGCCCAATTTTCGTACGCGTCAATCGACGGGTGTGTAAACACCAACTACGGAACAGTTAGTCAAGCCCAAAGTATCACTGCATCAACCACCAACATTGATGGAAGGGTTGTCAGAAACCTGGCGAAAACTCAATAAACCTCTGTGAAAACCGAGGATAGACCGTAACACTAACGTTGTATCCGACAGGGAGGTTAATCCACTGAGCTTGAGGGGGCAGATTCGGCCCAGCGGCAGCGTCGGCCTTTACGATGTTGACCATATCGCTGGGTCCAATACCGCTGCGGAACAAGATGCGAGGCGAACCGAACGATCCAGCAGAGAGAATAACACGGCCTTTGGGAGTAAGCGGAATAATCCCATCTGGTCCCAAGGATGTATCGTTCGTCTTAACACCAGTGACCTGAGCGCCATTGCGAACGACATTAAGGACATACGCGTATTGCTTGTACGTAAAGTTGGGCCGCGCCTTCGCGGTTTTGAAGTACGTGGCGACTGGGCCACCACGTTTTCCTTTGATAAACTGACCGTATTTTGAGTAAACGTCCAAGCTCGGAAGGGTCGGTAACCTACGTCAAACGCGCTGTATCCGTACACGTGGTCTTTTTGGTCGGGATTGTCGTTGATGGTTAGTCGTCGGTAGCCCTGAACATCAAGGAGTTTGGCGGCAACGTCGGCGGACTGTTCGAGGTAGTGTTTCCCGTCGGTGGATGGTGTATCTGTACTGGGGAGTCGGGCTTTCATTTTGTCGGTGTATGGCTGGTGATTTCCCCATGAGGAAGGCCAGCCTGTGGTCGTCGCAAAATCGGAATAGGGAGGAATCCAGTACAGACTATGGACACCCGCGTTAGCAGAACGAGGCCAGTATAATTGTTCTACTCACGCTCCATTGATTGTGGTACCTCCGCCGAGCAAGCATCCAGCAAATACGTTAACATCTGAGGCCGCGATTGGTCAATTGCGAGACGCTTTATCATCGATTAGGACTACCTTTGCACCACCAGAACGGGTTACTGTCCGAAAACATTGTTTCTACAAGTTTTTAAGACAGAGGAATGGGATATGAAGCTAGGCGTCACATACCGAATAATCCAGGAACGTCGAACTTAGTAAGCTGAACGGAAATTTACGTTTTAATGACTGAAGAGGAAAATTCACAGCGAACACGTACATTGGCTCCCTTCGCCCAAGCAGGGCCATACGTGCCACCAGTCTCCCAGGTTGCGGGACCACCACGTTCCAGAAGAAGCACCTTCTTTCCAGCCTCCGAAAGGCGATCAGCAGCGATGAGTCCACCGGGGCCAGCGCCAACGACTATATAGTCGTAGGGAGTGGCCTAAGATAATATCAGTATTTTTCATACTTCGCAATTGATGTGATTCGCGCACCGATACAGGTGGTTGCGTGGGGGTCGTCGTCGTAGACGTGGTGGTAATTGTCGGTGTACCTCCACCCGTACCACCAGCAGCCCAGTTAGCGTATGTGGCAGTATCTACATGGGCTTGGGAGAAATCAAAACCATAAAAGCCGACTGGTATAGAAGAGTTAGTATGGCGCACGGTGGGTGTATTCGGAATGTCATACAATCAGTGTGCTCTTGGAAGGTACTGGAGACGCTTGAAGGGGTGTCAACACCAACAGTAGAAACTACCCAGGCCGGTGCACCAAAACCATCGACCGGAAGGGTCGAGGTACCGTCCGCTGTCGACCAGGCTAAAATGATGCATGGAGTGAGGTAAATCCCATGTGAGGTATTCAAAGGACTTACAAACACAATTTTGGCATCGATACACCCATTTCCAATGCGTAGCGTTGACTTTTGTCGCAGGAAGGTCTGTCAGAATTGGGCCTGACATTATTCTGATAAACATAATGATCAGATGACTTCCAAAGCCGATGATAGAAAAGTGCGAACGTTGGCTGAACGTAGTCGCTGTTTGACGGAAAATGAGAAAAAGTTATTAAAAGATGAAATGCGGAGCACCTACGTTGCATATCTCGCAGAACGGATAATCGAGTTGCCATTGGGCCATGCAACCAATAGCAAGCTATGTAGCATGGAACCGATAGGCGAGACACCAGCCCATTTCGCCTCAATGGGAGCCACAATTTCACCAATGAATTCGTTTGCATTGGCGGCGACGGGAGGGAAGACGTATCCATAAGTAACGTGATGCACTGGGTCAGTGAATCCCCACAGGGTGATGCCGTTATCTGGGTCCGTATATGGTGTGGCCTGTGAAAGCACTGTGCATATCGTGCGTTAACCAAGTCACTTGTTCTTGTTTCAAATAAAGTATTCCACTCACCAGAGCCCACGAAGGGTAAAAGGGCAACTGCTAGTCGCAGTAGCATGTGGCGAGAGACAGGGAGGGACAGATGATGAATGACATCCAATCCGTTATGAACTGGCTTTAAGAGAGTCTGCCCACGAGAAAAGAAAGCGAGATATTTCCGTAACGGCAAGAATAATGCTACGCCTGCATCGCGTTTCCCCTTTTATTATGCCTGGGATGGTAAAAAGTGGCAGCAAACGCAGGGATACGATTGCTGGCGAGGGGACCGGCAGCAACTCGGAGAGAGGTGCGTAGCTCGTGATCAGGAGGTTGGATATTGGATGGTTTTTCGTTCCCCTGATTGTTGGCCTGGTCGGAAAAACAGGCGTTAAAAATAGACGTCCTTGTTAGCGGCTTTCGTGGACGCAACTGGTGCTCTTCCCTCCACATGCTTCAGGTTGATATGTCGGCACGCAATTGGTGATTGATTTCGGAACATGTTGAGGGTACAAGTGCCAGATTGCCCATGGGTCAGGGTAAAACAATTTCTGCTGATAGTAAGAGACATGGATCCTTTCGAGTCCTGACGCGAAATAGGTTCATTTTCAAGTTCTGTTACATAGGCATCGCGTGTTCAGACATCGATATTATTCATCTCTAGATGCTGTGGCATTTTAATGACTTTCTTAATGCTTCATTGCAGGTTGAGTCAAATCTCGTACCTCTCCAATCTCCCTGTTCCCATCGCTATAGCTATTGACGTCATTCATGTCTCTCTTAAGCTCGTCTCCGGCGTTCCCTAACAATAACGAGCGAACGTCCAAGAGGCCGTATCGGGACGTGTGTATGATTGGAAGAAAACTGAGAACCATCGTGGTGGGGTCGCCTACAGGAGGTGGGATGGGAGTGGGTGGGCTGGTGTGCTTTTACCGGATATCCACTAGAGCACCTCGAAAGAGTTCGTCTCCATTGAACTCCCTCACGATTGTTATCTCTACGCAAAACGCCTGGATTCACTGTGTCAGAGTAACGGCGAATGGCCATAAATGAAACAGACAAACGGAGGTTGCGCATTTCCTTGCATGATCCTGAACATAATCGTAGGTAACCGTGCCGTTGGAGGGGAGAGTAATCTCTCGCAGAGTAGTTTGACAGAAACGACGATTGATGAAATGAAAGATAACCTCCCGAAACACCTCCCACGCGACAACGTGGCCCTACACAAATTCCATCCAGGTCCACTAGTACTGTGAGAAGACGGTGTCTATTTATAAGTAGTTCTTTCGTTACTTCAGCATCGAGACGTGCGTGTTCTTCGTCGGACAGCAAGTTATCCGCCAACTCCAGCTGCTGGTTTGGATTTTGGGAGCTCTCTATGGGAGGGAAGAAGGTGTGGTGACGCCATCAATCATGATTCACTCTTATCACCATCTCCTGCGACGCCTTGATTTCGATGAAACCTGCCAATTGGCAGTCAAATTACAAGCCTCTATAGCATCGTACTAATCTACTGGGCCTTTTTCTCCGCGAGATTAACCTCAGTCGCCGCTGCCACGGCCTTGGCAGCCTCCTCCAATCGCCTTCTTTCTTCCCGACGCTCACGTCCACGAGTAACCATAGGCTTGGGCTCGAGGTCCGCAAAGAGGAACTTGCAGACCTTCTCAAGCACCCAGCATCCAACGAAGTCAATGATCATCACTGCTGTCAGTCTTGTCTTGAACTATGCACAATCGTAACTCAGACTTGGGTCAAGCTCCAAAAAAAGTGAGAAACTCACTGAACTCTCCATCTCGACGATCTGGAGCCACCTGTTGAGTTCGGGCATAAAGTCCGTGGCACCAGAGAATGCGACAGTGCTGGCGCCAACGAGTCCCCACCATAAAGCGGGGTTCTCACGAATACCTTCACGGAATGGACGGCCCTGCGGATTGCTCCATGTTAACTATGATTGTGTCTCGAAATGGGGTTCAAGGACGTACCTGGAAGTTGATGGCAAATGTTGAGACTTGCTGCGATAGGCCAAGGAGATATATCGCGGTATTGAGAAGGCTAGGTTCAAACTTCGCCTCTAGGTCAATGGGACCCCGCCTGTGTGGAAAGAAACCAATAAGGAGTGTTGAGTGCATGTTGGTGGATGTGGGTGAACCGACAACGACATGGCTGGATCACTCACGTTTCGTAGATGTGTGTCAGGTTCGTGATGTAGACGAGGGAAACAATGTGCAGCGCAAATTGCAGTAGGACAGACAGAAGGACATAGAAGTTGAAGATGTTGCCTAGAGGTCGTTCCCGGGAGAGCTTTTCGACGGCCTAGGAAGGTTAGGTAGCATGAGATGACAGAATCTGTTAAGGAAAGAAAAAAGTACCTTGGCACGCGAGATACACAGGAAACAGACGGACATTAGCATCCCGGTCACCGTGACCTGGTAATCGCCGAATTTGATTCCATCGAGATATTGTACACTCAGACTGTATGCGGTGATGAGGCAGTTGAGGGCTAGAATCTTGTACATCTGGATAGTGGCGACGAGTGTGCAGCGGCCTTGGCGGATAATGTGCGTAACTGAAGAACAAAATACTTGTCAGGATCTGTGGGGAGCATAGGAAATGGTTGTGTGGCGCTCACCAGCTGAGACGTGAGCCAATTTCGACGTGAAAGGTGCAGCACACGAGGCATCACCGAGCTTGATCTTCGGCACCTCGTCTTCACCCTCCATATCTGCCATCTTATCCGTAATCGCTGCCAAATTGAACTGCGTTGTCAACAAAAAATCAACACCAATCCAACTCTAATTCAGGGGAAATATTCACCTTCTCCATGGGATTCTTCTGCCTCGCAGTCTGCAAATCGGCCGCTGCCTGCTGTTGTGCCTGAACCGCCTCTGGCAGCAGATGCGCAATTGCAGGCGGTACCGGTGGCGGGGGCTGCCCGAAGCGCGCAGACACCTTGAGCTGCGTCTCATACACCTTCTTGATCCTCTCCTGCTTCTGCCTCTCCGCAATTTTCTGGAGATCCTCAACTGTGCCGTCGAGGAGCGCGATGCCGATATGGGCTTGCTTGAGTGCGCCAACGTCGTTCGTGCCGTCGCCGGCCATGAGCGTAATGTATCCGAGGGACTTGAGGGTCGTGAGGATGTCTTCCTTTTGCGAGGGTGAGACGCGCGCGTAGACCCAGGTGTTTTGGACGAGGTGTGTCCACGAGGGCCGGTTGACGAATTGCTTCATGGCAGCACCGGTGATGCAGATGTCGTATTGATCGAAGAGGGTGAGGTCGAGTGGCTCTGTGGGGTCAACCGGGATGATCTTGCTTTCGTCAACCGTACGCCAAACGAGGTCTGAAGGTATTTATGAGTTCGGATTGAAGGCCTAATAGATGAGAACGTACCTGCTTCATGCGCCGGATTCTCTTTGAGGTCGAGGATGAGAGCTTCGCGATCGACGATTTCGACGTCACGGGCGACGTGGACCGCTGTGAGGGGGTTGTCGCCTGTAATCATGACGCACTAGTACGATCGTAAATAATAAGCACATTGGATGGCAAAGTGGTAAGTACCCGATGGGACGAGTCCGAAAGCATTTTGATCGCCTCGATAGCATCAGGCTTGAGGGGACAGTGGAACACCAAAAATCCAGCAAAAATCAGCTCGCTCTCTACATGTTCCCGAGGTAATTTATTGATCTGAACACCAAAGATCAGTCGCCCATGCAAACTACAATAAAACAAGGCACACACCTTATCGTGGCTCATCGCATGCATCTCCTTTACTCCCAAGGCTAGAACCCTGCTTCCTTTCCTTGTGAACTCCTTATACGTCTCGTCATAATGTGCTGGCACATTTGCAAGCATGTTCTTGATCGTCTCTGGAGCGCCTTTGACAGCAACGAGTGTACGCCCGCCAGGAAGTGTCGATATGGTCGACATGCGTTTGAGCGCTGAGGAGAATTGGAAACGCCGTCGGATTGTGAGCTGCGTCGCATGTGGCGCAGTGCGTGCGGAAGGGGCAATGAGGTCGCCTGGCGGGATAACGGGTTAGTGTTATTCTGACTAGAGTGTGTGGGCCGGCATACCTTTGCCAAGTGTCCATTCGAGTGCCTCTAGAGTGATCTTTTCCATCGGGTCTCCAACTATCGTGCCATCATCGAGCTTGACCAAGGCATGTGCAGCTGCGAGGCACAAGGTCGTCTCGCGTGAAGTCTTTTTCACGTCGATTAGCTTTTTTTGGTCAGGCGGGCTAGTGATGTCGTCATTTAAAGGAACGGGGTACGTGCGAAGGAAGAATACACACTTGATACCAACGACACCCTCCAAAACAAGGTTTTCGGCAGTGATGGTACCTGTCTTGTCGAAACAACAGACGTCAACCCGCCCGGCAAAGGGGATGCGGAAGGGCTCGGTGCAGAATATGGCTTGAAAAATGGTTAGCTTGCGAGAACATACGGGTGGAAACAAAGCCTTACCGTATTTCGAGAGCGCCACGAGTGACGCGTTGACGGCGAGGGACAATTCCATAGGGAGTTCAGGCGGTACTACGCTTGTGATAATAAGGACACAGTCAAGTAGGAGCTTGCTCTTCTTCAAATCCCGTTCAATGCCTGACATTCCCATATGTCAATCACAGAAATGCTCCACAAACACGAAAGCGTAAGCATACCTTTAACCCAGACATACCAGCTCGCAGCTATCGCAAAAATGAGGAGGAACCCAATGAAGAGGAACGACTCGAGGTTGTTCGCGGACACGCGCTCCGTCGAGAATATCATGGTGCGCACGAGCTGGCCCTGTGACGTGCCGAATCCAGTGCGAAGGACGACACCCAGGCAGCCGCCATCAGGCGTGGGGACGGGTGAGGGCATGTCGCCTGTGTGGAAGGAATAGAGTTAGTGTGAGTGAAGTGGGGTAGATGGAACAGTGGAAGACAGACTGGCAGTTCCGGCCTGCAGTATCTTAGTCCCACTGAATAGGACTGCGTTCTTGTGGGTGCCTTCGACATCGAGTCGCTCCGAGGGGTCGAGAAGCTGGATGGACTCCTTGAGGAGAGGCGTGGACTCGCCAGAGAGCATGGCTTCGTTGACGATGCAGTTACCGTGGACAAGCAGAATGTCAGCGGGGACGGTGGTTTCAGTTTGTTGGCGGGCTGCAGGTTGGCTATGAGCTTGCTATAAGGTTAGGTGGATGAATGGGACGTACCGACGGAGACGAGGTCACCGGGGAGCAAAGCGTCTGTTTGAATTTGTACCCAGTTGCCGTCACGGTAGCATTGGATTGGGTATGGGGCGACAGACATCGTCCTGAATTCAGTCAGGGTTCTGACACGTTGCCAGACGACAGTGCACTCGAATACAACCAACATGAAGAGCGTGAACAGACTGTAATACCAGTACTCGTCGAGACACCAGAGCGCTACACAGAATATCTGGAAGACGAAGAACGGCGCGGTCGCGTGCTCGGCGAAGAGCTCGGAGAACGTTGGGATGGGGATGTTAAATTCGTTCCCACCATACAAGCTTAAGAGCGCAGGGATGTCTTTGGTTTTCAGGCCTCTCGGTGTGAAGAATGTGTCGATAGGAGGACGACCGGACGAAGGATAAGGCAGACGTGCGAAAGTGAGAGGCGAGGTGGACTCGACGGTATAGGTATCTCGCTGGTAGCTGAAGGTATAAGTGCTCGGGTCTGCCACGTCTTTCTTTTCCAGCATGACAATGTCGCCTTGTCCGCGATGAGGATGCGGTACAATTCGGATGGAGTCAGCTTCTTGTATCGAATGTGCCTGTTTGGATAGTTGTTGGCTCGAATTACATGACAGAATTTGAGGACGCACCTTTTTTGTTGTGACCCATGCTCGTGCGCCCGCGTTCCATTTAGTGATTAGGAAACTCAATGCGTGTCCCGCTCCCAGAGACACGCATGCTAAGAAGGTCCATTCTTCACTCACGAGCCATTCGTCGTATTTAACGTAGTATGCGTAGGCGAGAACGGGGTAAAGGGAGAGGAATGGGACAGTGTACAGGTGATTGTACCATGGAAGCGAGATATGCAAGCTGGCTCTTGCAATTTCAGGAGAGTTTACGATGACAGAGGCCCTGCAAAGACGAGAAAGATGTTTCGCATGAATATCGGAAGTAGAGTGAGAAGAGAATGCGCACATTATTAGATTAGCGTTGACCGAGATAGTTACAATCTAAAGGATAGGCCGGCCAACGGCCGAGTATAGAAACAGAAAGCCTTTGCAACTGCGAAGCCACGAGCAGACAGCAGATATAGAGCAGTGACAGCGAACGACGAGGACGTCGACGAAGAATTGCAGAACTTGAAAGCTTGACGAAGACGTGGACTCTCATTCAGTCACGTGCGCTGCCGCGATGCCGCATGATCCGAATCGCCTGGAAGATTGTCTTTTGAATCAATGCGCCACATGGCTCCCACCAACCCACGCTCATGCTGTCACTGGCGACACTGAGTTCAATGGTTGCTCGGATTCTCCGTTCGTCGCGATTCCACATTCCTGTGAGATCACTGACACTTGCAATGTTAGTGCAATAAGTAGTCTCAACTTCCTAATGACACAAAAGGCCTCACTGAAATTTATATGTACACATTAGTCCCAATCAATCAGCATAACTACCATTATCAAAGGCTAGTCTTTTCAAGATGAGACTAGCACAGCCAGACACTGCTATTTCTACGCGCCGAGGTCTCTTCTTTCTATTCTTCATGCTAACTGGAGGTGCTCTATGTGGACGGCCGCAAGCTACGGGAAGATGACCTCCTGGGGTATCTGAGCCAGTCATATCTCAAACACCTGTGAAAATGGGTGCTCCTCTACAAACATATCCCCGACTGATAGCTCTGCTGACACTGCCCGATGCTGGCAGGGAGGACGGGTTCTTATCCAAGTGACAGAGATCACCCTCTGCGATAACATATCAACTGGCGAGCTCCTAGCGGACATAATGTCCTCCCGAGTGAGCTATCTGGAAGTGGGTAATAGAGGCCTTTGTTGTCATGAGGATTGAAACTTATTTGACTCAGGCTTGGATGAGTGCCGCCACTCCCGGGATGCCAGGCGGCTGAAGCTGAAGTAGCTGGAAGAGCCAAGCGTACGTATACATCTTCATGAAGTTCTTTATGGGTCGCGATCTTGATCGGGGGACCGCGCGGCCACGCTAGCACCAACCGGGCCTGCATCACACTGACTAAGACTCGGGAATGTGCCGCTCCGAAGAGGCTCACTCGATTTGAGCAGGCGAATGTTTTTTGGTTCAATCGGCGTCGCCTTCGTGAAATCATATTCGATAAAGCAAGCCCATACGGAAATATTCACCTGAGGGTAAAATTTTTGACATCATATATTTGCTATGTCGGTATATCGGAGATGGTGGGTAAGGTCCGGGTAATACTGCTTCAGCTTCCAAGGTATGATTCGTATTATAGCCGAACACAGAAAATGCCAGGGGTTCCGCTTGCCGTGATGAAAGCGCCGGTGGGAAAAGTGAACTGCCCAATTATGCCACTGGTCGAATATCAGATTATGTGTCTTCCGGTCACCATGCGTAAATCATATGGACGGTTGGCTCACATGAGCAATGCGCAGAATTCATCGCGTGGTGAAGGAATATTACCCACCCATTCGCCAACCTCACGTGGCGCAACATCGATTCACTGACCCTCATAAAGACGCACCGTTACATCGTTGCTTTGGACATGAGAAGAGTCCACATCCAGAACTTACACATCGTCCGGTGTTTCATGTACGGCGACCAACGTCGGACAAGCAGGCGCGGAGGTCCGGGGTCCTCTGGTTCTCCAGCAGTGCGAAGTACATGGGGCAGTCTTCAGATACAGATATTGGCGATTGCTCCAAGTGGATCGCACCGAACATCGCGCCGAAATGAGGCGCTCGATGGTGTAAGACGCGTCCTCCATTCAGCAGAGCGGCAAAAAAAAGATGGCAGGCCACCATAGTCAACTCGTACCCAAAACCAAATTCAAGGAAAGCCCGAGTCTACGAGATTGTGGGAATGCAGCTGCAGCTGTTCACAAAACAACTGATCAGCCACATTGAAGACTGAGCATGACGTGCGAAGGCCTAGGACGAAAGACTGATGATTTCTGGCAGACGGAGCACGAACGTCGAAGCGGCTAAATATCGGCCTTACGCTGTTCCCACGCCCGACCCAACGATGATGTGACATGCATCACCCTTCATCACCATCTTGAACATGAACTCATATTGAACGGTAACACACGTCTCGCTATCCACTGTGAATCTTTCAGCGCCAGAACTGCCAGGACTTAGAAGGATACAACTAGAGGTGTTACCAGAAGCTCTTCTAGCATGGACCCGTTAGCAATCAAGGATCTCAACGTTCAATATATATGTATCTCATGGGATACCAATCAACCCGGTCGGCCCCCACAGTGATATGTATCTCATGGGATACCAATCGCGCGCATGCCGACATATCAGCCTGATTATGAAGCGTATGTCGGGATGAGCAGTAGTTGTATACACAGAGCTATTTTCAACTCCTGGCTCTCCGACCATCTCGGACCAAGTCAGCAATCAGGATGACCACACACAAACCGAGCTGCTCCCACCCTCCGAGTTCCTTCTATTCCCCTCGCCAGGAATAGGCGGCTTCTTTACCGTCTCAGGTGTATGTAACTAAAGGAGAACCTCATTCTTGCCGTCATTCGCTTTCTATGATTGTGGCCGGAACTGCTATAAAACCAATCCGCAACGCAATGGTAGTCCACTGAGCATCTCGTCTCTCCAGCTGTAACCAGATGCTTTCGTGCTTAGCAGTTGCGATTCTGCCCTTCGTGGGTTCTGGTGTGTGACATGCTTTATTTGCGATCGGAATGCCTTCGTTAAAGCACTATGCATACAGTGCTTTCGCAGACCGCGGGCTCTCCATATGACTATATCGTCGTCGGTGCTGGGCCCGGTGGATTAATTGCTGCTGACCGCCTTTCTGAGGCCGGAAAGAAGGTTCTACTTCTGGAACGTGGTGGCCCCGCAACGTGGGAGACTGGTGGCACCTACAGTCCTGTGTGGGCGAAGGGAGCGAATGTGCGTGCCAAATCGAAAATGCGAGGACTCTCTTTGGCAACAACCACGTGGCACCCCGACTAGGACCCCGGACGAAAACCGACGAAAATCGTCTCCATCGTCGTCGCCGGGCTCTGCAGCGAGCATTGTGTGCATACTACCTGAATAAAACTATAATACTACACTAGCTTTACCATAAGACACTCTATACACCAACAAAAATGGCACGAACTACACCAGAAACCGACAAAGACGACACCCCATCACCAAGCACAAAACCCAACACCCGCGCCGCAGGAGCGAACAACAACAAGAAAAGCAGACGTGAATTAGACAACACCACTGGGCTAAAAGTACACAATGCCATAGAAGGACAGACATACCTAGAGGACCGTAAATACCTGATACCTGGTGAGTCACACACCTTACCCTCCCTCGCCTTTGGGCTCCTCCAGTTGGCACACACCATCCCCTGGACACCTCCCATGAAACCATACTTGGATGCTATTCGTGCATTTGCATACGTTATCGAAAAGCACGCTGCAGACAGCACTGCCGAAGCCATCGCGCTCGCAGTCACGGAACTACTCACCCCCACTCTCAACTCCATTACAGAAACCGTTGAGGACATCCGAGACGCCAGCAGCATCATGAAAGACAACACCGCTGCCAACATCGCCTCCACCGCTGAGATGAAGGACGACCTTCGGGAAGCAGCTGACCAGATAACACAAGCCGCAGCCGAGGTTACGACTGCGACGGAGCTTCGAAACACCAGCCCCCAAACGGTCTCAGAACACACAGCCTCGACACACACCCCACCAGCCGCAACCTACGCCAGCATTCTCCAGCACATACCCCCAGTCCACGCTGAAGCCATATCAAAAGGAAACGCGACGGAACGACAGGTCCTAATACAGAAAGCGCCGGGAATCGACGACGACGCACTAGCAGGGCTCACCGAGAAGGTACTCGTTGAGAAGGCAAACATGGCCCTGCACCGTATGGGCCCCACATTTGCAGGCGACAGGCCGGACGATACGACATTCATCGCAGCCAAGAAACTCCGCAGCGGCGCAGTCCTATACCAACTGAAGACACTCGAAGGCACTACATGGCTACGACAACCGGATGCTATGAAATCCTTTATGGAATTTTATGGAGGTACGTCCACAATCCGATCTCAACTGTTATACTGTGTTGCGGAGTACGTTCCGGTGTCATTCGACCCGAACTTCCAAGCCATGCGCGAGTCGGTCGAGCGGCACAGTGGGCTCGCCCACTGGACCATGCCATTTGCAAAGTGGATAAAGGCCAGCCGACCTGACACGCAGAAGACAGCGCACGCGATCCTGGGCTTCAGTACCCGGGAAGCAGTGAACCATGGAATGAGGCATGGCCTCATCATGGAAGGGAAGCGGGTGCTACTGCGGAAGCTCCTTCCTGAACCCAAGCGTTGCTTGAAGTGTCAAGTTGCCGGCGTTCGCCACATCGCGGCGACATGCACCTCCCTTCGGGATGTCTGTGGAAGATGCACGGGGGAGCACCGTACAACGGCCTGCCCCATAACTAATACCGCAGAGTTCAAATGCTCGAACTGCAAGGGGCCAAGCTCTCTGGGACACGGGGCCGCCGACAGGCGGTGCCCAGTGTTTGTCGAACAACTAACAAAGTATCAAGATCGTATTCCAGATACTAAATACAAATACTATCCAACGAACGAACCATGGACATGGGAACTCCTCGGACAAACCGACATGCATACAAACGACCAAGATGCAGCATGGATCCAAGGCGCCAACTGGGCAGGGGGATACACTCAAGCACGAGCGGGACGAGGTACTGGCCGACTTGCCGGAGAGGGGGGCGAAAGAGGGGGAACACGAGTAGGAGATGGGGGACTGGCTGGAGGCCCGGAGTGGCAAGCGGTACGCCCGGGGAAGGGAATAATGGGGAGGGGAACCAATGGGAAGCGGGGAGCATCCCGGCACGAAGCTGCTAACCGGCCTGCAGATGACGGATGGCCAGTAAAGCCAGTGGAGAAAGACATCGCTCAGTACTTCACGACGACGCCATCCACCTCTCAACAAAACGACATCGACCAAGGCAGCAAAAGAACGCTCACGGGATGGGGCGATGAAAATGGTGACGACGATGGACCTGGACCAATACCTTTCACCACAAACGCCCACTCACCGGAGATCACACCACCACCAACACGTACGCCGACACCAGGCAGGCCACGAGGATCATCTGCACCAATACCACCACCACGCCTTCCACGAGCGTTCCCAGCACTGTCGCCTCATGCCTGATACAAACAGCGAAACACCCAAACCACGTCAACTACGAATACTGCAGCAGAACATCAACCGATCGCTGCTGGGACAGCTCGATCTTCTTGTCACCCTAAAAACTAATGACTATGACCTATGTCTAATACAGGAACCCTACATCGACTTCAAAGGAAAGTCCCGAGCTAACGCCCATTGGACACCAATATACCCGGACACACACGCCACCGATCCCAAAGCAACCCGGTCGCTAATACTCGTCAGCACAAGACTACTCTCTAACTCATGGACACCAATCCCCTTCGCCACCCCCGATGTCACCGCTCTCCAGCTTCACGGCGACTTCGGTACTATCCGAGTATTCAACATCTACAACGACTGCAAACACAACAACAGCCTCGACCACCTGGCAAAGTTCCTTCAAAATCCTCAAAACCGTATCCACCCAAAGGCACCACTACAAAACCTCTGGATGGGTGACTTCAATCGCCACCACCCGCTATGGGATGAGCCGCGAAATGCCCACCTCTTCTCAAACGCCAACCTCGAGCTCACGCAACCCCTCCTCAACCTGCTAGGACGATACAACATGAAAATGGCCCTACCACCTGGACTCGCCACCCTCCGAGCACACAACACCAAAAACCACACCCGGGTCGACAACGTCTTCTGCTCTGAGATGCTCCTCGACAGTGTCATCAAATGCGATGTCGACCCTACCCGCCCCCAAAAGACTGACCACTACCCAGTAATCACAGTTATCGACGTTGAACCATCAGCGGCGACATGGGAGCCCAGACGAAACTTCCGTGCTACTGACTGGACTGACTTCACAGCATGCCTCGTCCAAAACTTGAACAAGCTACCCGAGCCAGAGGAACTCGCCAACACTACCGACTTCACTACACGGCTGGACGCCCTCGACAACGCCATCCAGGATGCGATTCGGGAGCATGTACCACTAACGAAACCCAGCCCCTATACCAAACGCTGGTGGTCGAAAGAATTAGGCATCGCCAAGAAAGCTACCCGGACACTGGCAGCGAAACACAAGCAACACCGCCTCAACTCTGAGCACCCCATTCACGAGACCTATCGACGCCAGCGAAACGACTACTCCGAGATGATACGTACAGCGAAAATCGAACACTGGATGCAGTGGTTGGAGGGGATCGATGAATCATCGGTCTGGACTGCAAGTCGCCTGGTCACCGGACCGGAGACAGACGGCGGTCGATCGAAAGTACCTACGCTGCAGGTCAAGGATCCTGTAACAAAAAAGGTCATCCGGGAAGCAGTCGATAACGAGAGTAAGGGTAAGCTTTTCTTCGAAACCTTCTTTCCTCCAAAACCTGCAGAGTCAACGGTGCCCGACGACGTGCGCTACCCAGCGCCAAAGTGGGCTTTCAAAAACATAACTAACGCACAGATTATACGTGCTATTGGAAAGATGAAGCCATACAAAGCTACCCGGGCAGGCACCGTACCAAACTGCGTCTTCACTCACAATGCGAGCATCCTCGCACCACACCTAGGCCCACTGTACCGGGCAACCTTCAATCTCAAGCACTATCCCGAGGACTGGTCCATCACCGAAACCCTCGTACTCAAAAAACCAGGCAAACCCGACTACACAGCTCCCTCTGCCTGGCGGCCGATCGTCCTGTCCAACGGCTACGCACGCCTCCTCAACAGCTGCATCACAGACGATATCGTCATCATGTGCGAGAAGCTAAATATCCTTCCCGCAAACCACTTTGGTGCCCGACCGGGTAGGACGACCACGGACTCTATTCACTTGCTTACGAAAACTGTCAAGGATGCTTGGCGGAAGGGCAAAGTTGCATCAATCCTATTTCTAGATGTCAAAGGGGCCTTTCCAAGTGTCGCCATTGACCGCCTGCTGCACAACATGCGGAAACGGGGAATCCCAAGGCAGTATGTGGCATGGATGAAGCGACGATTACGTCGACGTAAGACCTCCCTCTTGTTTGATGACTATGCCACAGCACGATTCATCATTGAAAATGGACTCGATCAGGGCGATCCCTTCTCAGGGATATGCTACCTCATTTATAATGCTGACATGCTGAAGATCCCCATTCTCACCTTAGGAGAGTGGGTTCTCCTTTTTGTAGATGATGCCGCTGTCATTGTCATTGGCAAAGACTTTTTCGAAACGCACGAAAAACTCCGAAACATAATGAATCGACCCGGCGGAATCTTCGAATGGGCTCGACTTCACAACTGTGAGTTCGGCGTCGAGAAGTTCCAGCTAGTCGATGCTACTAGAAAACGTGTCGCGCATGCCTTCGTCCTGCACAAGAAAGACCCCATGCCACGCCGAAACCTTCAATTGGGCCCCCACACCATCAAATCAAAGCCGGCCGTCAAATTCTTAGGTATAATGGTCGACAACACACTCTCTTGGAATGCCCAATGCGCTGCAGCCCTCGCCAAAGGCCACGATTGGATGGTGCAATTTGGGCGCCTCGCAAAGGCATCCAAGGGAGTATCGGCACGTTACATGCGCCAACTCTATCTCTCAATTGCGGTTCCCCGAATGCTTTATGCTGCTGATATCTTCCTTACCCCCCAAAGACAGATAACCCAAGCCCCAAATGCCAGGAAAAGCGGGCGCGCAATCATCAATAAGCTAGCAAGCGTACAACGGCGTGCAGCTATAATGATCACGGGAGCCATGAACTCCACACCAGGCGATGTTCTCGACATCCTCGCCAACCTCCTTCCATTCCACCTCCTTGTTGACCAACACCGCCAGCGCGCCGCACTACGCCTGGCCACACGTCCAGAAGGTCACCCACTTCATCTACCAGTTCGGAACGCAGCTCGGCACCTCGTACAAAGGCACCGAACACCCCTGCATGACCTCATGCACACATACGAGATGCAACCCGAAAAAACGGAACACATTGCTGCTGCACGCCAATCCACCAAATGGATCCAACACCACAAGATCATTATCCCAGAGACGAAGAAAAGAGCCGTATATGAGGATGAACACGACACGACTGCCATAAAAGTATATACCGATGGATCTGGAATAGACGGGCAGATAGGTGCAGCCGCGGTGCTATTCCGAGATGGCGAGGTGAAGAGGGTGTTGAGGTACCGGCTGGGGTCGGTGAAACGGCACACCGTATATGAGGGCGAATGTGTTGGAGCAATTATGGGACTAAAACTTATATCACAGGAACGCAACATTCGCACCGCCAGCATCTGCATCGACAGCCAAGCTGCCATCACGGCCACAACGCTGATCAAGCCCGCCGCAGGACACTATCTACTCGACGCATTCCATAGCGCGCTAGACAGGGAAGTAGGAATTCACGAGGACTTTTTACTTACCATACGTTGGACTCCAGGTCATCAAGGCACGACAGGCAACGAGCGAGCGGACGAGGAGGCCAAGAAAGCAGCACGAGGCGATACCAGTGAGAAGCGCCGGCTACCAGCCGTGCTACGGGAAACGCTGCCACGCAGCAAATCGGCAACAAAACAGGCCTACAACGCTAAACTGAAGAAAGCGGCGAAGGCGATTTGGACGTCTTCGCCCCACTTCGAACGAATGAACGAGTACGATCCCTCAGCGCCGTCATCAAAGTTTTGCGACATGCTCGCAAAACTACCGCGCAAACACGGAAGCCTTATCACACAGATGCGCACAGGACACGCACCCCTAGCGCATCACCTCCATCGTATTGCAAAAGCTGACTCACCCCTATGCCCTGCATGCCACCAGTACGATGAGACAGTCGCCCACTACCTGCTCCACTGCCCGGCCCATGAACGTGCCCGCAACACGCTTCGCCGGCAGGGTGGCCCCGACACCCGTGACATAAACAAACTCTTATCCTCGCCCAAGCTATCTAGATGCCTATTCACATACATCGCCAGCTCAGGACGCTTCCGTGCAATATATGGTGACGTCACCCTCCCGCCGACGCCACCGGCCTCACCAGCCCCAAAGTGATCACCAACCATTCCTCTTCGTTCGAACATACCAGTGCGACACCTCGTTTTGTGATACACGCGCCGCTCCAAAAGTCACCCCACAAACCCAACACAACGATACCACAACAATACCTCACACCTCACACCAACGCCGGCCGGAATCGCCTCCGACTGCCCAAACGCACCCTCACCACTGCTCGCTCGCAGCCTCACCCGTCGCCCGACCCCCCGTGGACACCAACCCACACGTACTATACTCTACTATACCATAGCGTATCACCGCACAACACACCGCATCAGAAGCATACCAAAAACAACTATCAAAACCCCATAAACTCGCGTTCAACGCCAATACTTTACTTACGGCTTCGCCACTTATTTTGCGCCTTGTGCGCTCTGAGGAGGTTCGGCTGCGGCTTCGGCCAATGCTCGACTTCCTCACGATGATGTTCCAGACCACTTATCACTGCTCAGAATCTTTTAGATATAGTATCATTTCACTACGTACATTCTCCGCCATATGGTTCGCCACAACAGAGATGAAATTGGAGTTAAAAAAAAAAAAAAAAAAAAAAAAATCGAAAATGCAGACTTTTATGAGAGCGTACTCATAGTTACTTTTCTCTCAGCTCACGAAATTTGACGTTCCTGGATTATTTGGTATGTGATGTCCGACGTTTCATTACCTTTACTTAGAAGAGTTTAGAAACGATGTTCACGGATAGCAATCCGTTCTGGTGGTGCAATGGTAATACTTTCTTGTTGCTAATTTTTCTTGTCATTGACTTATGGTTTCAGACGTCAGTGTCTTTGCAGGGTGCTTGCTTGGTGGCGGTACTACAGTCAACGCAGCGTGAGTAGAGCCGGAAAACAATTGTTCTGCCTTGCTAACGTCGCCTTCCAGTCAGTACTGGATCCCTCCCGATTCTGATTTTGCGACAACGACTGGGTGGCCATCCTCCTGGACCAACCACCACCTCTACACCGATAGAATGAAGGCCCGACTCGCCAGCACAGATGCGCCATCCACTGACGGGAAACGATATCTCGAACAATCCGCAGACGTTACCGCCAGGCTCCTCGACGTCCAAGGATACCGACGTGTCACCATTAATGACAGCCCGGACTCGAAAGATCATGTATATGGATTTACCGCATTCGATGTAGGTCATCAATTCTTCCCGCTTTGAATGCATGTTCACATGCCACCAGTTAATCAAAGGCAAGCGCGGCGGGCCAGTCGCAACATACTTCAAGACCGCCACTGCCCGGCCAAACTTCACCTACAATCAAAACACTTATGTCCTTAACATCGTCCGTAATGGCGCTCAAATCACCGGTGTCAAGACCAATGATACGTCTTTGGGACCTGATGGCGTTGTTCCCCTCACTCCCAAAGGTCGTGTTATTCTCTCAGCTGGATCGTTGGCGTCTCCGCGCATTTTGTTTCGCAGCGGCGTTGGTCCCAGCGACATGATCAACATTGTCAAGAATGACGTCGCTGCCGGACCGAACCTGCCCCCTCAAGGTCAATGGATTAACCTTCCCGTCGGATACAACGTCAGTTTTTCAGTCCACCCTCGGTCATCAGAGGCTGATCCAGGTTTCGCTAGGTTTCCGACAACCCCTCCATTAATGTTGGTAGCTGATGCCTTAATTCCTTGAACGCAGCTGATTGCTTTCTAGTTGGTCTTCACGCACCCGTCGATCGATGCGTACGATAATTGGGCGCAGGTGTGGGACAACCCACGCCCTGCTGATGCTGCTCAATACTTGCAGTCGCAGGCTGGTGTCCTCGCTGGATCATCGCAGAAGTATCGCTGTTTCGCTCCTCTTACATTTTCTTTTCCTCATTCGTCTATGCAGGCTGAACTTCTGGAGAGCATATGGAGGTAGTGACGGCAAGACGCGATGGGTATGTTCCTTTCTACCAGGCCTCTTACCTCGCTTTTACCCCTCACTTCTAGATGCAAGGAACGGTTCGTCCTGGCGCCCCGTCTAGCTTTCTTCCGACAGCCCCACATAATGCAAGGTTAGTGGATGGCAATCATGAAGGCACTCTCCGCTGCTAATTCCGCCTGCATAGCCAAATTTTTACGATCACAACTTACTTGTGAGCAAACTTCCATAATACAACGTATGTGCTGTATGTATTGAATACTCAATCAATGTCAGGGGCACTGGAATAACCTCTCGAGGTCGTATTGGCATCAATGCATCCATGACGGCTCTTCCCTTGGTCACTCCCTGGTTCAGGGATCCCATTGACAAGGTTATTATGATCCAAGCTGTTAACGATATCGTTGCCAACATACGAAATGGTAAGTATCGTTTCCTTGTGCTAGTCTCGTCGCTGACCAGGTGCGACAGTTCCTGGTCTAACCCTCGTTACCCCGAACAATACGACGACAATCACTGACTATGGTACGAGAAACTTCTAAAGTATATGACCTAACATTGCACATCACTCACAAGTTTCTTATCGAAGTCAACAATTATGATAACGTGAGCAAAAATGGACCTTGTCAAATCTAAGGCACTCAAACGATAGAAATGCAGGCTTCTTTGGGCTCCAACCACTGGGTCGGTTCGAACGCTATCGGTGCTGTGGTCGACGAGAATACCAAAGTGTTCAACACCAACAATCTCTTTGTTGTTGATGTATGTGTTCTCTTTCATTTACACAGGTGCTGATTACTGATATGTACAACCTGTAACTCTAGGCATCTATCGTAAGGGTTTTCATATAGTTAAATACGATAGACTCACTACCACCTCGCGTCAGATCCCACAACTTCCTGTAGGTAATCCACAGGGCACGATTATGTCGACGGCGGAGCAGGCAGTGGCGAAGATTTTAGCACTTTCAGGCGGTCCATGATGTGATCGTATTGTGAAAGTCAGCAGTCGCGAGGCCTCATGAGCCATCTCTTTACATCTTCAATGTGTCAATATTCCCCGACAGCGACTATCTCGGGTTGGGAGCCAGATGTTGGCATTCAAGAGTTTTATATATATACACCATAGAAACAAGTCTACACTGCTTTGGTCCTCGCTGAGCATGCACAAAATACAAAACACATTCTGCTCATGATCGATTGACCAGCCAGCAAGCAACGGAGACGACCACATAAAAATTGGAAAAATTTCAAGTACTAATAAGGGACAAGTTCAACTACTAATTAGCGGCTAAATGAGAAAGAGATCAAGTTCTGCCGCCGCGCGTTGGGATGTCAATATTAATATTGAGCCACCCACAATGCTGTCTCTGCTTCCAAATCCTCAGGATAATGATCTAATGCCTGTCCAATGCATTCATGCCATATGTTCTCCTTATTGCGGCAAAAAGGCCAATGAGCAGAGGTATACTCCCAGTAGTCAGGAAACCAGCCTGAAGTCTCCCAATCAATTACACCGCTAAGCTTTCCCTGGTCGAACATCAAATTGTGTGTTTTCAAGTCTCCATGCGTGAATCGAATGGATGGCTGACGCGCGCGAGCAATACGCAGAGGTTCAGCTAGTGGCGGAGTGACCAATTGTGAAGGAAGGAAGATGCGAGTGATGTGCTTCTGGAAGTCAGAAACCGAACCAAAAGGTCCTGTTGGGTTGTCTTCGTCGCATCGGTAACATAAAAAATATGAGCGACCTGGAGCGCAGACCGCATCGCCGTACGGCGAGGGGATGGTACGCAACTGATCTATCCATATACGGAGCTGAGAGGCTACATCGTGTCTCTGTCCCTCGTCTAAATCCCCCCAGACAGATTGAAGGAGACACCCAGGAAGCTCAGTCATTAGAAGATGCCACGTCCCAGGCCGAGTGCCTGGCACGACATCCAACACTCGAGGGACGGGAATGGATGTGTGCAGCGCGATTAGACGTAGAGTTGCGCCTTCCCCGGCACAATATTGGCTGGTCTTTAAATATAGACCTGGGACGATTCTGCGGGTCGTTGTCGTGGCGTAGTCTGCCATGGGAGTTCGGTCCCGGATCCATGTGTAGAGGCGAGTCCTCCATCTCATGGGCAGACTGCGAGACAAGACGACTGCAGCCCACTGGAAAAGTCTGTCAAAAGAATGAGAAGAGTTCATAGTAGAAAGTGGTGAGAGAAGTGCGACCTGTGGTAGAACATCAATCTCGTCAGACCCGAAGGGTGGGGGAAACTTGCAACAATTTCTGACTTGCGAAGTTGAACGCACGAGGTATAAAGTTGGTGCTTTCGGCACTTCCCTGAAATTTCAAATTCATCACGTGATACACAAGGCTCGGGCCTGGTGAAAGCTTCGAAGCGTTTGAAGGGCCGAGGTGATCGACGGTCCATAAATGCATCAGTCCACGACGACAATTCTCAAAGGTTACTCCAAGGCTTCAATTGAGTGGGATCCTTGTAATCATGCTCCAAGCCAACTGCAAGCTTTAAGCCCAGATTCCTTGCTACGGTACGTTGATCTCTTGTTTTCAGGCCATTCTAATATAAGCTTACAGGTGTAGGTCCAAGACTCCACACACACACCAATAACACGGAAGAGCCTGCGACTATTTCGATAGTACATACGGCAGATCTTTGGCACCCTTGCAGGGATTATCTTGGGATTACCCAGGGATTGTCAATGACAGTCAAGCCTACAATGGTACCCAACATACACTCTCTAGCTATAGGCGAGCGCTTTGGACAATCGTTGACAAAATATGACTCGTGAATCAAAAAGGCCTGAGCCTTATCTTTGTTCCGATGTTGCCGATTACTGGTGGGTATTGATGGGCGATGTGACCAATGATGCATTAATAATGCGTAAGGACTCAGACTCCAGGAGCTAAGTAGTTGTACATCTTTTCCATGGATATTCTCCCTTTTCAAACTTCCAGAATGCGGTCGTAAATCACGGATTTCCCTGATTGAGGATGTATACGTGGCTTACTTGTGTCAACGCCCTCTGATCGTCCAGCGGTCAGTCCGTTGGCGCGCTCCACTCCAAACTTCACAGATTCTCCGTTGCAGATGGTGAACACCGAAGCTATCACTTTTTTATTCTCGACTTAGTTGACTCATTCTCATATAGGATCATACATCCCCTGTTACTTCCATCCATTTAGAATGTGATTGATTCCAATCTCGCCATGGTTGTGGGTCTGAGTCAGTGGTGTTGAGCCAGACAAACAGGCTACTCCGCTCATCAGAAATCGACCCATACATGGACATATGGATTATCGCGCGCGATCGTAATGTACACTACCTCTATTCCCGGTCCGAAAACCGCGCGGAACAGTGATTTCCTACCAGCTCGTCAGTGCCACCGGCTGCACGATATTACTCACATTGTTCTAGGATCGAATGCGCAAGGAAAACAGTGTCATTCCTTCGTCTAAAGTATGGGCGAAAGCCTTAAATGGTGCCCTTTTTTGGTCCACAGTTGCATCTGATTGACGGGCATCTTACGCGACAGAATTCACACACCTGCTCGGACGATCAGGTTTGGATCCCTTTGAGCTTTCCTTCTTTCGATGATGAACGACATATAGAGACCAGCCTTTTCTCCATTAGCAATTTGAAATTGGGCGACGAGTCAGAGTTACCCAGATGGCGAATACGAATGCAGGCAAACGAGCGCCTACAGAAGTCCACAACCATTAAAAAGTCGCAGGACTCTCTAGATACGACAGTCCGCCCACTTTTCTTCTCAAGCCCGCCCCAGCCGCTACTTTTAAATCGATCAGCAACCCAGCCTATCCACATGCCTGTTGAACTTGTCGCCAACGGCCTCTACATAATTCTTTCCGCTCGCTCCATGCCTGACTCCTGGCACTGGGGCCTGTATCTTCACGTACATAAAGATGTTGGAGGTTGGAAGACTCACATTAACAATGTTACCGGCCCGTGGAAGAACGAGTCGAAGTACTCCACGCGTATGTATTGCGTGCCAATTACTGTGTCCATTCCAATATTTAACTTTGGCAAATACAGAGGTGCCCCACTCTCTCGTGATTGTTACCTTCCTGCAAATCGGTACAATTTACCCCCAGCAGCACGCCACCTTCGTCACATACACACCGACACTTGTACCACTCCGCCAGGGCGACCCCAATTTTGATTGTCGTGTCTGGGTCCTTGAGACCATTTATGCTCTCGCCCAAAGGCGATACATCACCATATCCAATTTCGCCGGTCTGGATAGCGAGGCTATGCAACTGGCTGCTAACGCCACTCCTAATGTTGTCATAGGCAGGTCTTCTGCTACCGTAGCAGTCTCCCAGTTTTCCGCCTAAGCTTCAACGGTCTTTTTACCTACTCACTATATGGCTCTCTCTACGTTTCCTATGTACCATCCGCAGAATGGAAGTATCTACACCAGAAGTGGGCCAAAGAGTTTCCAATCCCAACCCAATAGGTCCACTCAGACTGTTACACATGTATTTTTTGTATCCACGGCCAATGTACATCAATCTCTACGTTAACATTCTTAGCCATAAACCAGAACACATAAAAGGATCACGGAGCTGAATAATAGACAGGAATCAGTAGTCTCTCCTAGACAGACACCATCAGTCGTTCCTCCGTTCTGTAAGGAATCAGTACCTGCAGGAATGTCTGTGCAAAACTGGAGACAGTCGTTCAACAGTGGCACTTCCAAATGAAATGTGCGATTTGAACGACTATCTTAAAATTGTTAAGGTGTCCGGTACTGGTTCGAGTCTAGCTGAACGACGACTACAATTCGTTACAACAAGTGGACGTCAAAATCAGCCCTCGACCATTGTAGAGTACTAAATTCCTGTCGCTCGAGGTGTTCATGTTCTGCAACTTCGAGCAGGCAGCGACGTTCCAGTAGTTCCCCATCTATCAAATAACGAGGATCCACGGGATTTTGCATATATATATATTTACCTTAAGGCGTACTGTGCTACTCATTGGATGGAACTCTTGTCACTGGCCACGGTGGTCACTAGTACTCCAAGGCCTGCCAGGCAGGAACTGTCTTCAAAATTCATCCGTGAAACCCCAGCTTTCAACGGACTCGCGATCGATCACGGCTCCTAAAAACATCGCTGCCAACCCTCGATGTCGTCGGGCTGGCTTCCCGACTAGTGGGAATTCACCTTTTCTAACTGGCCCGTTCTTCGTGAAGGGACAAACATTTGGCATATCTGTATTGGATTGGCTCTGGACCATTATGTGCAGGACTTGGAGGCGGAGGCAGCATTATGGATAGTTCAATATCAGAGACTCGGTTAAGGTACTCGTCCTTAGAACCACTAGGATTGTATGGCATACCATACGCGTTGGCATCTAATAGGCCTTTTGGACTTTCCCAATTAATTTTGACTGACTAAATTCAAATACCTTTTTTTCTTGCCTGATTCAGAGCGCGACGTCTAGGGTTTTGGGGAGCAAAGTTCACCCGATACCCCAGCTTGACTCGACCCCAGTTACCCCAGGAATCCAAAGTACCGCTGGACGCCTCTGAGGAGAGTTACGCTTTGCTGGAATGAAGAACTCGCTTCTGCGAGCGCTCGAGGTCAGTTGAAGTCCTTTTATCTTATCTCTAGATTCAAATCCGTTCTGATCTCGTTTTAATCTTATCCGATATGAGGTCTCCCAAAATGCATCTGCATACCACAACGACGACATCCTCCCACTCCCACCTGCCAGACGGACGTGGACGAGGAAGCTGTTTGTGTTTTTCTGGGTTTCGACTAGTACGTTCAGGTTATTACCGCTCAACATGCCCGGTTAAAAAGTTGAAAATCTCATGCAGCCATCAACATTGCGGAATGGTCGGGAGCGTCGGCATCGTGTACGTCGTGAACGATCCTGAATTATGTCCTCAAAGCATGCTGATTGGGTGTAGTGGCACTTGGGTTGACGGTGGGACAGGCTATCGCGGGTGCGTCGCGTGAATTTGCACTGTTCTTATCGCGTTGACCGTCTTCCGATTGATTCTTTAGTAAATGCCATTAGCACCATCATGTGAGTCGATTTGAATACCTTCGTCATCAGGCGATTGAAGTTGGCAGAATATGCATTGCGTTGGTGGTGAACGGCCATGGGGGCGGGAAGTGGCATATTCCATTTGTACGTTCGCATTGCTTTTGTCCTGACGAAAAGACGACCCAATTGACGCGTCATGAAAATGCTTCTGTAGGCAGTTATAAACCGCGGCGCTTGGGGAATGTACGTGTTTCCCCTTCATGGGTCTCACCCTCTGCAGACGCGAGAGAACGCGCTCTGAACCGCAACGCTGATTTTTGGACTTTTGCTTTGATGTGTTCACAAATTAGACGCGGATCCTGGTTCTCGCTGCTAAATCGCATCATACTGTCGTGTTGTTGGTATGGCGTGCAGGGCTGGTTTGGTGGGCAGATGGTCAAGGTTATGATTGGGGCCATCTGGCGTACGTCCATGCTCACTGCTCCCTGTATTGAACGTTTTCAAATGGACAATGTTTCCGCAATGCAGCTAGTTTCTATCACATGAAGAATACGTTCGGTCCCGACGCAGGGATGAAGACGAATGAATTCGGTTCGTGGCCCTACTTTATCGCATTTTCTGCTAACTCACCTCATCACTGCAGTCTCGTTCATCATATTCTGGTTGATATCATGCCCCATATTCCTTCTCCGTCCCGAACAGTACGCCTCGTCTTACCTTCCCCACCACTTCCCCAAGTATTTTAAAGTTGAACCCACTCACACAGGTACCGCATCCCCGCGATCATCTCCTCCATCATCGTGGCCATCGCCGCGTTCGCGCTCTTCATATGGGCACTGGTCAAGCAGGGTGGCGGCGGCCCGTTGTTCAGCAATCCCGAGGCGGTGTATGGTGTGGGCCACTTGAAGGGCGCGACGCTCGCGTGGGCGTTCGTGAGGCTGATTAATAGTGGGATTGGGGGCTGGGCCGGGGGTGTACGTCGCTTTCGTCAATCATCCTTGTGTTCCGGACTATAAGCTGACTTTTGGTTTATGGGGTCAAGATTCTGTATCAGAGCGGTAAGGATACTTTCACCTCCTAAGGGCTTAGGAACTTAAGCTGGAGTGTAGATTTTTCGAGATATGCGGTTAGACCGGGAGATCAGTTTCATGGACAGGTGTTTGTTATACCTGTTTGCCTCTTAGGCTCGAATATCCTTGGGATCGTGACAACATCGTGTGCGCGTGGGTTTTATCCCGACGAACCCTTGCTTTGGTGTGTCGTTTTTCGATTTATTATCTTCAGTCGGGAGTGAGGTTAACTTGAGTGAGTCGATAGGAAATTGTATGACCTGCTGGAGGCGATACAGAGGCATGGAGGCAAGGGTGCGCGCGCGGCGGTGTTTTTTGCGGCGTTTGCGTTCTTCTTGGCGCAGCTTTGCGTTAATGTGCGTTTGTGACTTTCCAAATCCTGAATGGGGAGGAGGTTTATATTGGTGAGACATACAGGTGGTTGCGTGCGGCGTTGTTGGCGGGATGGATCTCGCGGCGTTACTCCCGAGGTACGTGTTTTGCGCTCGTTCGTTTGCTTTGGGTGTCTAATTTTGGGGATAGGTATATAAATATTCGAAGGGTATGCTGCTGTGTCCTTGATAAGATGACATTTTTCTGTTTTGCTAATACGATGTCGTAGGGCTCCTTCATCATCGCCATCATCGGGATATGCATAAACCCCTGGAAAATCCTGAACGTGCGTCACCTCATGCTGTAGTAATAATAAAAAATCTAATTGCTAATATGCATCATACATTCATAGACCGCGAACTCGTTTATATCCGCAATAAGCGGGTACGCAGTGTTCCTTGGCCCGTTAACGGGGATCATGATTGTACGCCTCTCCCGTTGCTGGTGCTTAACGAATCGGAGCGCTGATGCATTGGCTGTGGATACCCAGGCGGACTACCACTTGCTCAGGAAACGTAGGCTGAAGCTCTCGCACCTGTTCTTGCCCAACGAAACGAGTGATTACTGGTAAAGGCTTGTACCCCTCCTCGGGTTTATCGCGATGTTAAACGGTAAACGGGAAACCATAGGTTCTGGCATGGTCTCAACTGGAGGGCACCCGTTGCCTGGGTCCTGGTACGCTTCCCCATCAACTCACTCTCAACGCATTTATATATTAATTACATTCCATGCAACACAGGGTGTATGGCCCAGTCTTCCGGGGTTCTGCGCCTCGGTCACGCCGGGATCGATTCATGTCGGTATTAATTGGATGTGCGTACCCCTGTCTTCCCTCTTCTCCCTCTTCCGCCTCTACTTGTAACTATTTACTGACCTGTAATAACCGGGACATGCGCACATGTACAGACACGTGTATTACCTCTCGTGGCCGCTTGGATTCACGATAAGCGCGGTGGTGTGGATGGTGCTGAATAGCGTGTGGCCGCCGCCGGGCGTGGGTCAGGTGGATGAGAAGGATGTGTTTGGGACGTTTGGCCATGGGGTGAGGGGCGTGGGTGGGGGTGGAGATGGGGAGGAGAAGATGACGGTGGATGAAAAGGGGGTCAAATAAAAGTTGATTGTCGTATTGTAGACATGATGTCAGTGTTCAAAACTTTTGACACATTGAGTGGACGCGACGCGACTGATCATCACGTGGTGCGAATGCACAAAGGTACATACAAATGCACGGCAATCTCCGAAAGATATACACCATCTGAGAATAAGGTTTCAGCCACCCCAGTACCTCCCGCTACCGTGACCGCCGCCGACCTAGAAACCTATCCCCTCAAGACTTTCGACACGATGGCGAGTCCATATTCCCCTCGCATTTGCCTTCGTCCCGTTATTGACTACGAAATACAGCCGAAGCAAATCCGCGATATCAAGGAGTTTATCAAAATCACGCAGAGGAAGGATGCTTCCCGTGCGTTTCTCTCTCTCCCTTCCCCCCCTCTCTTTTGGGATGGGGAAGAGTGGTGCTGAATGTTGACTGGGGATATGACATGTAGAGGCACGCATAAAGAAGATCGCATCGAAAACGCCGGGCGGGAAGACACAGACGAAGTTCAAGGTGCGGTGTTCGAGATACTTGTACACGCTTGCGGTGGACGACCCGGAGAAGGCGGATAAGCTGTTGCAGAGTTTGCCTCCTGGTGTGTTTTTTCTTTCTGTTTGTTGGGATGTGCGTAACTAATAATGTGTAATCTGCTGCGGTTGGTTAGGTTTGACGGTGATCGAGCTCGACAAGGTGCCTAAGAAGAAGTAGAGTGGAGTAGACGATCTTGATCGGGTTGGTCATTTCGGGAGACGGGAGGGGGGAAGGGGATCAGCGAGGGGATTGGTGGGCGCAGGCAGATGCCGCGCCATTCTATGGTCATTATGCACAACCACAGCACGGCAACCACCAGTAAAATTATATGCATGGCACACAACACGCTTCTTTTCATGCTTGCTATAGACTCTACAGGGCGCACCCCTCCATAAGGCACTTTCGCTCACACAGTATCTCTCAAACGGGGGGACATTTTTTTACACTTTTGCTGTTATCTTCTCAAGCGTGACTGTGTTCTTTTTTTTTGGGTGCTTACAGCGCGACGTTTATAATTCCCAGAAGAGTACACACCACAAATAAACCCATCGTACACCGCGGAATGGAGCGCAGCAAGAATCCCTCCCACCATATGCATGACCCCCAACTCCAATCCCTACCCCTACCCCGACGCGGCAGCCCGAATTCCAGGTCGTACTCTTCATCTTCGCCCTGGTGCCGCGAGAATGCTTCGTCATCGTGCGGCGAGAACGTGAAGTGGAGAAGAGCCTTAAGGAAGGACGACCCGTCGAGGTGCGGGAGCGGGAGGAGGTTGAAGAAGAATAGGGAGAGTGTGGCGAGCGTTAGGTATCTGTTGACGTGTGGGGGGTTGAGTTGTTAGTGGTAGTGGTAGTGTTAAGGGTGGGTAAGAAGGAAGGAGGGAAGAACGGAAGAACGGAAGAAGGAAAGGAGGGAAGAAGGGGGGAGGAGAGACGGACGTACTCCCAGAAGAGGTGAGCTTGAGGAGGGAGCCAGATGGGGAGGTGGGGTGTTCGTGGGAGGAGTGTACCGATGTGAACTAGGATTCGTGAGATGATGATTTCAGTTTCTTTTTTTTTGGTATGGAGAAGGGAGTATAGAACGTTTTGTTACCTTCTTCGAACACTTCCTCATGCGATCCGCTCCACAAGATGACACTCGCGTTGAGTGAGTGTGAGTGTGGGGGGTGGATGGTGAGCCGCATGAGCTGGGCGGACCGCGCGGGGTGGACGCACGTCTGGGATGTGGGGCACGTGTTGTGGGATGTGCACCGCGTGGTGGTGGTGCTGGTTGGGGGGGAGGTTAGGAGGGGGATGGGGTCGAGGCAGGTGTTTGTAGGAAAAGAGGTGGAGGTAGAGGTGAAGCAGGCGAGACTGTTGGAGGAGGAGTAAGAGGGGGATTTGGGGTTGCAGCATGTGTCTGTTGTGTCTGTGGTAAGGAAATGAGGGGGGGGGGATAAGGAGAGATAAGGAGGAAATATGGTATACTTGAAGTGTCTGCGCACCAGCCTGGAGTTGTTGACCAGTCGGGGGACGGGCCGGTGTTGGTGAGGTAGAACGTCCAGGTATCGGGCGTGGTAGCATCCGAGCCGAGAGGTGTGTCGTCTAATGCTGTTATGAGAGTACCTGGAGGGATATACGCGTGTAAAGGTGATCCCTAGACCCAGTCACATCGTAAACATGAATACCCAGTCCAAATCGAAGAGCAATTCATAATTCATGCAAAAACTCACCGGGTCGACGCTAATAACCACTCTCCCCGCGCTCGACACGTCTTTGTACCCAACACCCCATAGCATGGAGCCCAATCCCAGGTAACCGAGGAAGACGAGGAGACACCAGAACACGAGGTTGTGAAACGGCCCGGCGGCGATGATGCGGGCGCGTGTGCGTGATGGGAGGGCGTCGAGGGCTGCGGAGGGAAAAGTGACGAATGCGGAGGGGATGAGGACGGTGAAGGAGGCACCGGCGGAGAGGACGGGGAGTGTGTCACTTTGCGGTGGTGGATTTTAGTTGTGTGTGAATGTGGGGATGGGAAGAGGGAGGGGGAAAGGGACGTACAGTGCGCCGGCGAGGGCGTGGCCGGCCTCGTGCACGATTTGGGAGAGAAAGACGGAGAGGAGGATGAAAGGGAGGTGGGCGAGGGGGACTGTTATGCCGGGGATCTGGGAAAGGGGGTGAGGATGGGTATAGGAAGAGGGATAAGGTGGATGACGTACGATGGGCGTGATCCAGGGCGCGTCAGTGTCGTTGGGTACGAGACTTCGCTTTGTGAGACCGGAATCGGAGGGTGGTGTTGTCCAGAGCTTGCGTGTCAGGGATAGGGCGGAGAGGCCAGTTGTGAGGGAGAGAAGGAGGAGTGCGGTAAGCATACCGAGGACGCAGAGGATGGTGCCGGCATCGTAGAAGTGCGACAGCGACGAGGCGAGTGGGGTGCGTTTGAGCGACGCGGCGAGATGGTCGTGTGCGGTGTTGTAGGCGGTGGTGGAGATGCGTAGGTGGAGGGGTGTGAGCGTGACGTGCGTGGTTGGTTGGTGGTGTCGGGTGGTTGGGAGAAGCGACTGGGCTTTGGATGAAAGGAGGTGGTGGATGGCGTGGATTGCAGCCCAGAGGAGCGTTATCACCAGAAGGGCATGGCTCAGTGACATTCAGTCGTCGTGGTTTACCGCATACTCACCGTGTGAAACAACTCTCTCTCAATCACTTTAGAGTTTTATATGTTCCCCTTCCCGGAACTTGTATTCATATGTACCTAGTAAGTAGTCAAGAACGCAAGACTACCACAAAGTCCCCATCAACCCATCTGCGCCAGGCAGACGAAGGCGTGATGTGTATGTATGTATGCTTTAAATCAAAATTGACCCCTTACACCCCGGCTACGTATCCTCACGCGATGCTGCCGTTGCCACGATGCCCGTACGATTGATTATGGTGCGCAAACGTATACCCATTCGCCGTGTTGGGCGGATTCCCGAACGACGCGTACGTGGGCACGGCGACGTTGACCTGCGGCTGGCTGATCGCGTTGATCATCTGCCGCGTCTCCGTAGCGGCCATCTCGTCCTCCAGCTGCTCGACGTAGTTGTCTACGATCACGTATGCGTCTGTACGGGGGGCACAATATACAATATACAGTAAAGTAGATCAGATTCGGATACGAAACGAGGGAGGGGGGAGGGGACAACGCACAGATCATGAGCAGCCACATGAGGATGTACAGCGTCACGGAGATGCCTTTGTACACCTTGATATTCGCTTTGCACGCGTCCCACGTCAAGTTCGCACCCGGCGTGTTGATGCAGCTGTTGATCACTACCAGTGGATCCGATGTGAACAGCGTGTGTAGGGCGTACGCCCCAGACGCGATGCTCAGTCCGAGGAAGAGGATCAGCCCGAAGCTGTATGCGCGCACGGAGTTGCGGCTTTTGATTAGGCAGCCGATGAATCTATGGGGAGGTGGGGTGATTGTGTTAGTGTTAGAGTGGGTACGGGAGAGAAGGAGGGGAGGGGGAAAGTGGACGCTTACCCGAAGAGCGAAAGGATGGCGAGGAGGGTGAATAAACTGGAATGCAGCCAAATCGCGACGACGTCGGCGGTCGGAGGCGGGACGGGGTTGTTACCTGAAACGCAAACGCAAACGCAAACCCGTCGGACATTGCTTGTAAGGATGGGAAGACGGATGTGAAAACGTACGGAGGCGGGTAACCTGCACCCATCCCGCTGCACAACATAGAATGCTTCCGATGACACCGACCAGCGATAGAATCTATGTACATATACCCCGAATCAGCATGTGCGTTCCCAATTCCCTTCGTTTCTTTCCCCCCTCGATAAAATGGCAAAATGGCAAAACCCCACCCCTCCAAAATAGCCCAAAAACAAAACTCAAAACTAAAACTCACGAAAACACCAAACCGAACAGGGATACAGCAGCAGAACGTGCGCGAGCGGATGTATGCCATCTTTGATCAACAAAGGGGGGGGGGGGGGATTTGAAGGGGACGGAGGGTGAAGGGCAAAGGGAAGGGAAGGGCAGAGGGAAGGGTGAAGGGTGTCGGGCGCAGCCACGATGAGAGGGCATTTTTTGGATGGGGGTGGGTTTTATATATGGGTGAGATGGGGAAAGCTTAAGGGGGCGTTGGCGACGCGTTGATGTATGATGAGTTTGAAGGGTTTGTTTGATGTGTTGCGAGGTTACGTAATGCTGGAGGGGGTGTGGAAGCTGTGCTCGGGGAGTTGCATCAGATTCAGATATGTTATCATTTTGCGCTTCGTAAATCTTTTCTTCTTCCTTTACATTGTAGATACGTAGGAGAGAGGAGGTGGGGTTGGTGGAAAGTGAGGAGGGCTTAGAGGAGAAGGTGTTTAAGAGTAAGGAAATAGAGAGATGGAGAGGAGGGAATGTGTGTGTACTTGGGAAGTCGTGTAGGGAGAAAGGAAAAGAGTGGGAAGTACTAGTCATGGTAGGGATGGGGTGAGATTTGGACGGCGTAGACCGGCTTTTGCAGTTTCGTGATTGCCTCGGTTTGATGCATCATCCATGGCCGGCTTGGGACGTGAGTGTGCATGTAACAGTAACGGCACTGAACAGACTAGTAGCGCCGTGCATAGACATCGACATAGAC
Source organism: Hypsizygus marmoreus (assembly GCA_013433165.1). Classification (NCBI taxonomy): domain Eukaryota; kingdom Fungi; phylum Basidiomycota; class Agaricomycetes; order Agaricales; family Lyophyllaceae; genus Hypsizygus; species Hypsizygus marmoreus. Next base: position 877,902 of record CM024094.1, on the reverse strand, counting down.
AAGCGAGCAGGCAGTGTATGCAAAAGGCGATCAGTTGAATGCGCGCGTCTTAGGGTTGAAGAAGGATATATATATGTATTGAGTGCACGGCGACGATCATTGGAGGGGGAGAGGCTCGGTGGATCATTGGGGTATTGGTGACGAGGGGGAGTCCAGGAGGCGTGTTTGATCGGGGGAGTGGTTACTATCATTGTCATTGTCACGGTAATTTGTTGGGTGTGGGTGTGGGTGTTGGCGGCTGTGGGGTTGCGGGTATGAACGATACGGATGCGTGGAGGAAGGAATTTGGGATAATACAGTATACACAGGTATTTTGCGTTATTGAGTGTCGTCGACGGGGCATGACAGGAGGAGGGAGGACGTGAGTCTGGTATGGGAACATGAAAGCGATCGTTGATTGAAGAAGAGGGGAAGGGAAGGACGAAAGGTATGGGATGGAGAATGGGCGTTCACAGCAGTTTGGGGTCGGGTCTGGGTCCGATGATGGTGTGGTATTCGGGCTTTCGGAAGGAATCTGGGATAGAAACATGCTGTGGTGCTGTGCCGTAGTGCGGGATGACAGGCCAGGAAGATCGGAAAGCTCTCGGGAATATGTTAGGGTCGGGCCGTCTGTTGATTGAAGAAGAGGGGAAAGGAAGGATGAAAGGTATGGACTGGAGAATGGGTGTTTTTTGGGTCGGGTCAGGGTCCGATGATGGTGTGGTAATCCAGGTGAATAAGGCTTTTGGGAAGAAAGAAGGAAGGAAGGAACCTGGGATAGAAATGTGCTGTGGTTTTGTGCCGTAGTGCGGGAGAGTGGGATGACGGAAAGCTATATGAAGCGTTCGGGCCATCCGTTAATGGCAAAGGTAAAGGGAGGAACAAAAGGTATGCAGTGGATATTCATAGAGGTTTTGTGTCATGGTCCGATGGTGGAGTGGTAGCCGGGGACGACAGGCTGGGAGGGTCAGGACGCCATGGTGTATGAAGCGTCTGCTTTCTGAAGGAAGAGAGGAAACATGACGCAGGTTTCGGGCTATGGTCCGATAGCGGTGTTTTGATGAGCAAAAGAGATCCGGGGGCGTTGGGTTTCTTTAGAGACGCGAGGGGAGAGAGATCAGGATCATACCTATTGTATAGCACTTGCGATTGAGCGCTGAACAACGCAAATCAGGCTAGGATATATCGAGATTAGGCGCTGAAGTTGGATACCAGGTAGGGCGCCTGTGAAGTGGAAGGAGCTGGGGGCTTAGTCTGGGTGGTTGCATTCTTTGACGTTCGCAGTAGGGACGATATTGCGGAGAGACCGTGTTCGGACCATTCTGCGTGAGATAGGAAGGAAGGTGGCGGAATACTTTGTTGAGAATATTTTTGTGCTATGATCCGATGGTGGTGTGGTAGTCGGGCACGATCAGGAGGATACAGAGATGTCGAGTGATGGAGGACCCGGTCGGTGGCAGACAAGGGAGTTTACAGAGAACACATTCGGACCAGTCCGCTTCGGGGAGGGACGGGATATGGCGAGATCGTTTACAGCAATTCTGTGCCATGGTCCGACGTTGGTATGTAGTCCGGGAAGATCATGAGACTACTTGTATGGACGGTCCGTGCTGTGAAGGAAGGGAAGGAGGGATATGACGCGGGTTGCACAGTAATTTAGAGATTGCCAACGTGGTCCGACGATGGGTAAAAGATATCCGGGGGATTAAGGGTTATTTAGAGATGCTAGGGGAGGAATCAGGACCATATGTTCAGCACTTGCGAACGAGGGCTGATGGGTCAGGAAGATCGGAAAGCTCTAGGAACCATTCAGGCCCTCCTTTGATGGAAGGGGGAAATGGGAGGACAAAAGAGTGTGCAATGAAGATTCACAGCGGTTTTGTGCCATGGTCTGATGGTGGTGTGGTAGTCCGGGAGTATCGGGAGGCCAATCCGCTTTGTGAAGGAACATGACCAGAGATTTCGAAATTCATGATTCGTGCCATGGCTCGATAGTGGTGTGGTTGATGGGTGAGAGAGACTCAGCCGAGTCGAACGTTCTGTACAGCACTTACGAATGAGCGCTGAAGAAAAAGGATCTGACGCTCCAAGAAAAAAAGATGGTGTCAAGATCGGATTGAGATCAGAGGCAACGGTAAATCGTGATTAGGCGCTTGTGTCGACACTGAAGATGCGTATCAAGAACGCCCTTTGAAATGGCCTGGAACCGAGAGACCAGGAAGCTGCAGTGAAGAAGGTGGAGCCGCTTGACCATGTGGGACCCCGAGCTCCGAGAGAATCGGGCGGGTGCAAGGAGCGATGCTAGCGAGTGGGCCCGGTCCTTGGCTTGTAGAGAACGTGGCGCAGCTTGAACCTGGAGAGCTCTCTGAAGCCACGGAATCGGAGAGGGACTGTATGTCCGGCAAGCTTTATCATTTAAATGTGTCTGGGGTTCACCCTTGGGGAAAGATGGAGGGTTGTGGTCCTCAGAACGCCGTGACTCCGAGATTACACAGTCTATGAAACATAAGAGATGTATCAGATGGCTGCGGGAAGCATTTTGTGGGGATATCGTAGTGAGCGTCAAGTACAAATCCGCAGCCGTCGACAAAGTGTTGTGTCAGGACAGCGGTGGTCACACGGGCCGTGACACGTCCCAGTTCATATTCTACCTCCACGCTCGTATTCTACCTCCACGTTCGACTCGACACTACTCACCCACCGCTCGTCTCTCATGAAGATCTTTTCAATTTCAGTGGTCCTGGCGCCCCCTTCTGGCGCCTGTGTCACCCTGAGCAGTGCCAGCGACCTCTCATCGTTCTCGTTCTACCAGAAAGGCTCGGTGGGCGAGTTCATGTCGTTCTTCTCGAAGACGGTGGCGGAGCGGACGCCGCAGGGGCAGCGGCAGAGTGTGCAGGAGAATACTTATACGGCGCATGTGTATAATAGGGGAGGGGCGGAGCAGTTGGCTGGTATGTTTGCGATGAGGACTTACTGTGCTGTGGTGGAAGACTGACTGGACTTATTGATAGGTGTCATAATCACAGACCAGGAATATCCCGTCCGGCCAGCGTTCTCGTTGCTGACGAAACTGCTGGATGAATTCACGGCGAAGGTGCCCCAGTCGTCGTTCGACAACCCCGCGGCGATATCGTTCCCGGACATCAATACGTATATTCAGAAGTATCAGGATCCTAGACAGGCGGATACGATCATGAGGGTGCAGCAGGAGTTGGATGAGACGAAGATTGTGCTGGTGAGTCTTGGTGGAGTCTTGGTGGTCTTGGTGCACAGCTCATTCGCTTGGGTACACAGCATAAGACGATTGAATCGGTGCTGCAGCGGGGAGAGAAGCTCGATAACCTGGTGGACAGGTCAAACGCGCTATCGGCGCAGAGCAAGATGTTCTACAAGACAGCGAAGAAGGTGTGTAACGCCACTGCTTGCTTAGCCTTGCCACTTCACTGACATGGCACAATCAATCCTTCCAGCAGAACGCCTGTTGCGTCATCATGTGAGGAGGCTTTAGAGCCGTTTGTGGATCTGCACGTCGCCTGCGTTTCATCCCCGAGTTTCATCGACATCTATTTTTGCACACAGCATATCCATATCAACTTTCCCATAGACCGTTGCTCTTCCACCTCTTTCATGTTCTGTACACTCTCTGGATACCCCGGACTTGGCTAATACATATCACCGTAAACGTCAAAACAGGATCCTGGCAGAATCATTCCGATGCACCGGAGATGGAGTTCTGAAGTTACGGGCTTTGCGGAGATGGCAGAAGAGGCTGGTCCTGCAGTCTCGCCCCTGCCCTGCCTGGAGAGAAGGTGAGTCATGGCAGGTCGCGACCAAAACCGCACCCTACATTTCGGAAACGCAATCCTTGGCCTGTGCCTCTTACGATTATTAGCGATCTCGTGTAATCCCCGTTTGACTAGCTAAGCACGCAGATAAGAAACTTGCGATGCAGGCTAACTGTGGTCCCGGTGGTGGATCTACACGCCGCTAATGTTTTATTTTGGACACGGTTGGTACATTTGGGAGATCTCACTGAGAGATCATAATTGTGCATGTCGTGCGGGTGATCAGACAACCGTCAAAACTGATCGGGTACACGTTGTGACTGTGCCTTGCGTTTTGGACACCGCGTTAACAAAGAAACTACTTAGATCTGAGTGGTCCGGAAAGAACGCCAACAGCTGGCGTCAATTTCAAGGAGCTTCACATCCTCCGACTTTGCATCTTCATCTGGCGTGATTATCATTCAAGGGTTGGTCAAGGTCCCCGTGCCAAGGTACTTAATCATTCGACGCGGTTATTTAAAGACAGGATTGACTTCACCATCTGTCACTTTCATACCCCAACCAATACTATACCATGTCCTCTATTCTCTCCTCGGCCGCCGCCAAGGTGCTCGACGTACTCCGCCCCTTTGCGGAAAGCGTCGACTACGTCTCTGAGATCCGCGCGCCATACGATACGGATGGCGAGCGTCCAGCAAAAGCTGTGGTTGAGACCAAGTTATCCCAGTATCAGGACCTCATCCGTAAACCGGCGTTCGCACTGGAAGATCTGGTGAGTCCCTGGCTGTCGTCGACTGACTGTCAGGGTAAGTATGTTAACGGACGGATTGGTAGCCTGCATATTGGGACGCGATCAAGAATCAAAGCCGCATCGGTCTCGACGATCGTGAGCTCCTGGTAAGAGCCCGAGTCGAATCAGCTATATCGCTTATGCTGAAATTTCATGTCGTAGCTGGAGAAGGCCCTCGTCTTGATGGCGCGTCTCCAGCACAATCCTGTATCCTTGAAGATTCAGCAGTTCGTCATTGCACTCTGTAAGCTATTGCCTTTTTATCACGATCGATCGGTCGCCGGGACGGAAGCTAAATGCGCCACTTCCATTTTAATAGTGTACAACGACCTCCCACACCCACCGTGCAGCTACCTCTCCACGTTCAACATCGCGGCACCCGTCGCGCAGCCGCAAAACGTCAAGTACGCGTACCGCTCGCCTGACGGCTCGAATTATAACCCGCTATTCCCATCGCTTGGAAAGGCCGGTTCGCCCTACGCGCGGTCAGTTCCTGCTCTCAAGGCTGTCCCTAAGCACGCTCTGCCCGACCCTGGATTGGTGTTCGATACGCTGTTGAAGAGGGACAAGTTCGTTGAGCACCCTGGTGGGGTCTCGAGCTTGTTCTTTGCGTTCGCGGATTTGGTGATACATAGTATCTTTCAAACGAACCATACGGATTGGACGATCAACGATGCAAGCAGCTATCTGGATTTGAGCATTCTGTATGGGAGCTCGCAGGCGCAGGTCGATCAGGTGAGGAGGAAGGATGGGACGGGGAGGTTGTGGGACGATGTGTTTGCCGATACGAGGCTGTTGTTCATGCCCCCCGCGGCCTGTGCGCTTTTGGTGTTGTTGAGCAGGAATCATAATGTGAGTTGCTTTTTCTCTGCGACGGTGTATGCTTTTTTTCTGATAATTCTCATGTAGTATATCGCACAAAAGCTGCTCGATATCAACGAGAATGGAACTTTCCTTTCGCCCCCGCCGAAAGACGAAAAGGCCCGCATCGCGCAGGACGACGAGATCTTCAACCGCACCAGGATGGTGAATTGTGGATTCTTTATGCAGATTATCTTGGGTGGTACGTGTGGACTTGGCAATCCCTCTTGTCGTGCAGCGCTTCTGATACTATGTCAATTTAGATTACGTTGGTGCCATCCTAGGCCTCGCTCGAGACGGATGTGATTGGCGTCTCGATCCTCTCATGGTGATTGGGGTTTACTTGTGCCTGCCTGTCACAGTGCGTGCCTGCTGAAGCCTTCTTTTTAGAATATGAGAGAGTCGGACCACGAGGTGTCCCCGCGTGGAGAAGGAAACGTCGTGTCGATTGAATTTAATCTTATGTATAGATGGCATTCCACGCTGTCAACACAAGACACGACATGGACGGATAAACTGTTCAACAAGTTCTTCGAGGGCAAGGAGCCGAGTAAGGTCAGTTGTCGCGGTTTGTGTGGTTTTGCTCGGTGATGGAAGGTGTTTCGGGCAGGTTACCATCGATGACTTTGCGGAGGCTGCGCACAAGTTTATGATTCCTAAAACTGATGTCAGGGAACGCACATTTGGGGGGTAAGCGGGATCTGAACCTTTAATCTGAGAACAAGGGGCTGATTGATGCTTTGGAAGCTTGACCCGCGATGAGAATAAACGCTTCAAGGACGATGATTTGGCCCGAGTCATCCAGGATGCAACCGATTGGCGTGCGGGAGCTTTCCGTGCACGGGGAATTCCTGAAGCTCTGCGGGTTATCGAAATTATGAGTATTGAGCAGGGCAGGAGCTGGGGCACATGCTCGGTGAGCCGTATTGCTTCGCTGGGCTGACCGTCGACTGACTATGACTTTTGAAGCTCAATGAGTTCAGAAAATTCTTGAACTTAAAGCGTAAGGCTCATGGTATATTGGGTCTTTTCTTGCTGACCTCGCTGTAGCGTATAAAAACTTCAAGGAGTGGAATCCCGATCCTGAGATTCATGTAGGAACCAGCTCTTGGATTTTATTTGCCTGACTTACAGAAACTTTACAGACAGTAGCTGCGGCTCTTTACAAGGATATCGACAATCTCGAATTACATGTCAGTAGCTTTTTGTGGGAACGTAATTGACTTTACCTGACGTCGTATTCAGGTCGGTCTTCAAGCGGAACAGGCGAAGGAGCCCGGTCCGGGAGCGGGACTATGCCCAGGCTACACAATCTCTCGCGCCATTTTGGCGGATGCGGTGTGCCTCACGCGGGGGGATCGCTTCTTGACCACGGACTTTACTCGTCAGTCTTTTTCACCTTTGCATCTTAGATGACGGTATATTGAAATCTGGAGAACCACAGCGGCGAATCTCACGGCGTGGGGATACGATGACTGTCAATACGACAAGAAGGACGGATCCTACGGCGGGCTGCTCACCAAGCTCCTGTTCCGCACTTTACCTGACCATTTCCCCGCGGGTTCGGTGTATGCGCACTTCCCGTTCCTTGACCCTGTGTATTTGAAGGCGGAGATTGCGAAGAACTCCAACATTGTGGACAAGTACGATTGGACGCGGCCGAAGCCGCCCACGCCTACTGTCGTGGTGGACACTTATGAGGGCGTGAAACAAGTGTTGACGGAGCCGCATTTCCAGGCGGCGTACAAGGATCGCGTTTTTAATGTGGCGAAGTCTTGGTTGACGGTACGTTCCCTTTTTCTTGGTGTAGTTGGTTGAAGCGCTGATCTTCGTGTGCAGGGTGATAAAGAAGTAGATGCGGCGGCTGCACATGAGATTGCACATACCACTCTGGATCATGGACGCATCAACGTGGAGAAGCTCATCCCTCTTGCAGATTCGAATGGCACCTGGGCGGAGTATTTCCAAAAGGAGACTTCGTCACTGGTTGGCGCTAAAACGCTCCCCCTGGTCGCGGGCCAACCTAAGTATTTGGACATTGTCGGCGATGTTATCAACCTCTTACCTGTCCATTGGATTGCGGAGGAGATTGTGAGAGTTTTCTTCGGGATATTTTATTGACTGTGCTGATTGGATGAGTTAGATTGGCCTCCCTCTCAAGACCGACACTAATCAAAGGGGTGCTTGGTACGAAGACGATCTCTACAAGCAGTTCGCGGATGTTGGCCGGTACGTATGCAGCAGATTATTTCGTGAGTATGTCGCTCATCTTACTTTACAGCTATGTTTTCCTTAATTTCGACCCTGTGGACGATTGGCACTTGCGGGAGGATTCGATCACGACATTCCAGGATGTGTCTGAACAAACGAAGAGGCATCTTCAGGGGATCGGTTCTGTGGTGAGCTTATTTGTGCCGGGCGAGGTGTTGGTGTCTGAGTAATCTCCTTAGATCTCGCTCCGTGACAGTCATCTGGGGATAGAGTCCCACAATTGCCATTCCTTCTTGAAGCGGGCACTGGATGCGAACCCTGGCGCCTCACTCGACGAGGTGTCGGCGTATGTCTTTGCGGCAGTCGTTCCCACTGCGGCGCACTTCTCACAAGCCATCGCTCATGTCGTTGATTTCTACCTTGACAAACAGCAGGGGCGGGAAGAGATTGTGAGATTGGCTGGATTACTAGGAAGCGATAAGGATGCGGGAGCGAAGATCATGGTGTACGTTCGTGAAGCCTTGCGTAAGTGGCGTAGTCGTGGGTTGAAATGAAGTTACTGATTATTTGTTATTCAGGTCTCAACCCGCCTGTGAAGATTTTAGCACACTTACTTTTCGATTCTTTATTCTGATTATCACTTTTAGGTCTCTGGCGTATATCGGACTGCACTCAGCGATGCTATTGTTGGATCACGTCGAGTTCAGCTTGGTGAAAGGGTGTTCGTCAGTCTTGTCGAAGCTAACAGAGACGTACGTGTGATGAAACCACTGGCCTATATGGCGCACTTTGACACTTACCACCAGGCCAATGTGTTTGGGCAAAACGTGGCATTTGCGGATGTCAACCGTCCGACGAATATTACAGGCATCACCAGTCTCGGCGAGCATGGGTATGTTGATTTTGAGGCTATTCATAGCGGTCGTTGTTGATCACTCTTCTTCAGGCTCGTGTCTTCGAAGTTCTTTGAATCGGTAAGCCTCACATTCACCAAATTCTTGATTCTTAAACTCAACGACCCCCCAGGTGGTGCCCGCTGTCTTGGGGACCATCTTCCGCTTGACGAATATCAGACGCGCTCCTGGCGTATCCGGAAAGCTTGCCAAGTACAAATCAGCTCGCTTTTCTCAGGATTTTTGACTAAGTATCTTGCAGGTTTACGGAACAATGGCACGGAAGCCCACGACAACTGTATATTGGTAAAAATGGAAAAGTGACACCGTTCCCTGACTCTTTGGTTGTGCAAGTGAGTGTTTTGATTTTTGTTTCTTGACGGCATTTTCTAAATTTGAGTTCTAGTTTGACTGAAGTACTGCATACCGATGATTCCTCTGTAGCCTATGCATACCATCCTGTATTCGTCAAATTATTTGTATCAAAATCTGTCTGCCCGTGTAATGGAATTTGGTTGGAGGATCTTATCTTATCTGTGAATGGATCTTATCAGCCTCCCGATTAGGGTATGTTGGTTCAAAGTGCCAGTCACGAGGTCATGAAAGCACGCGTCCTCCGACGTTTGTTCCATCGAGCTCCCCTGTCTCGTCGTTGCCATACGCGTTCCTGTCGTTCATTCTTCATCTCTCTCCTTCCATAGATACCACTGGAATATCTCAGGACGATACCAAGATCCTATACCTTTCCCAGTACCAGTCTGGATCATAAACGAAATATCTGAGACCATTCAACAAGCATCACTCCCTCGTTAAGGGCGGCGGCGTCTATACCAATCGACCAAACTTATGCCTGCACCTCGACCTTCGCAGAGTGCGGAAGCTGCAAGAGCAGCTGCTCAGCAAGCCGAATTCAATGAGAAGAAGTGGGTGTGGGTTCCAGATGCGAAGGAGGGGTATCTTGCGGGATGGGTTAATCGTGAAGAAGAAGATGCTGCTGAAGTTATCATGGCAGCGGGAGGGGATGTATGTCTTGTCTGATCTCATGTAGCTACCTTATTTACTGACGATCTCTGTGTTCAGTTTCGACGGGTGCCCTTTGAGGCATTATTCAAGATGAATCCACCCAAGTTTGACCGTGTTGAGGACATTGCGGATTTGACATTTCTCAACGAAGCCAGTGTTGTGCACAATCTAAGACTAAGGTATGGTTCTGGCGCCATCTATGTAGGTCTTTCGTTGCTCCATCCTTACAGGGTATTGATCGGTGCACCCTTCCTTTAGACGTACTCTGGCTTATTCCTTGTCGCCATCAATCCATACCAGAATTTACCACTTTATTCGGATGCCATAATTCAACAATATCGTAATAAGCGGAGGGACGAGAATCCGCCTCACATATTCGCAGTCGCTGAGCGCGCGTGGATCAATATGGGAGAGGAACGAGAAAATCAAAGCATTTTAATCACGTACGGCATCTAAATATCTTTCCCCCGCATATCCACCCAACTCAACTGGCCATAGCGGAGAGTCTGGTGCTGGCAAGACAGAGAGCACGAAGAAAGTCATTCAATATCTGGCGGCCATCGCGAGTGACGCGCATCTGCCATCATCTTCGTCCCATTCCCGCTCACCAACCCTGACGTCCTCGTCATTCGCCTCTATGCCTTCAAGCGGTCTTCCTCGGAGCAGTTCACTTCGAAAAGGCCATTCAGGCTCACCATCCATATCTGGCACCGGATCACATTTAACTGCCAAAGGCCGTCTTGGTCTTCTTGAACGCCAGATTCTACAGGCGAACCCTGTCCTCGAGGCGTTTGGTAATGCACAAACGCAGCGCAACAACAACTCAAGTCGATTTGGGAAGTTTGTCCGGATTACTTTTGCTCCGGACGGTAGCATTGCAGGAGCGAACATTGACTGGTACCTCTTGGAGAAGAGTCGAGTGGTAGTCAGAAGCGAAGCTGAGAGAAGTTTCCATGTGTTTTATCAGTTGCTGGCTGGAGGCGGTGTCTTGAAAGGTCAGTTGCAGTCTGGGGTTGGTCGACTTGATGATATCTAACTTTCATATAGACAAGCTTTTATTGGGTGGCGGAGTAGAAGATTACGAGTATCTCAATAAGAGTCGACGGGAAGTCGACGGTGTCGATGATAGAGAAGAATGGAGTGTGTTAAAGGTGCGTCCAGACGATGTCTCGTCGAATGACAGACCTCATGGTTTCAGTAGGCAGCCCTCGATGTTGTGGGATTCACTCCTGCTGAGCAGTTTGATTTATTCCGCATAATCGCTGCCATTCTCCACATAGGCAACATTACCATCACCTCCACTCGTGCCGACGATGCCGTTATGCCTGACCCTTCGCAAGCAGAACGCGTTTGCCATCTCCTAGGGATACCTGTTGCCGAGTTCACACGTGCAGTGCTTCGACCTCAGGTATTGGCCGGCAGGGAATGGGTTTCTCAGGCGCGAACACGACAGCAAGCAATTGACGAGCTCTCGGCATTGTGCAAGACCCTTTATGAGAAATCATTCGGTTCCCTGGTCGACCGTATCAATCGCGCACTTGATCGCCCCTCTTCTAAGTCGACGTTCATAGGTGTCTTGGATATCGCCGGTTTCGAAATATTTGAGATCAACGCATACGAGCAATTGCTCATCAACTACACCAACGAGAAGCTCCAGCAGTTCTTCAACCACCACATGTTCGTTCTGGAGCAGGAGGAGTATGCGAGAGAAGGAATCAATTGGGATTATGTGAATTTCGGCTTGGACCTACAGCCCACCATCGACCTTATCGAGGCCAGTGGCGGGGTAATTGGTATCCTAGGCTGCCTGGATGAAGAGTGCATCATGCCCAAGGCCACGGACTTGACCTTCACCAATAAGCTGCACTGGATGTGGGCTGGAAATGTCGATGAGGAGGACCTGCAGCATCCTGGACGTGACAAGTACGAACCCGCCAGGTTTGAACAGGGCTTTATTATTCAACACTACGCAGCCAAGGTGGAGTATCGGACGGATGGTTGGTTGGAGAAGAACAAGGACCCACTGAATGACAACTTAACGAGAGTCCTCTCGACCTCCTCGGAAAGATATGTTTCATCACTCTTTGCGGAATACGGCGATGTGCCAACTGGCCCAGGGGGTGCTGGCAATTTGTTCACCCTTGGAAAGAAGCGCGGTTTGAAGAAGGGTGCTTTCCGTACTGTCGCCCAGCGGCATAAGGAGCAGCTCGCAAGTCTCATGGCCCAGTTGAAAGGGACGCAACCACATTTCGTTAGATGTATCGTCCCTAACGCTAACAAGAAGCCTGGTCGCATCGACGTTCCCTTGGTTCTCGATCAATTGCGCTGCAATGGTGTCCTGGAAGGAATTCGTATTGCACGACTCGGTTATCCGAATCGATTGCCATTCGTCGAGTTCCGCCAGCGATACGAGATCCTTACTCCTGGCGTTATTCCTCGTGGGTACATGGATGGTCGGGAAGCTTGCAGACGCATGGTGAATGCGTTGGAGCTCGACGAAGCCATCTTCAAGATTGGCACGTCAAAGATTTTTTTCAAAGCCGGCGTGCTTGCAGGGCTGGAAGAGCGACGTGACCTATTGCTGTTCGATGTTTTCTCGCGGCTCCAGGCGGTCGCCCGTATGTGGACCGCCCGAAGGCAGATGAAGAAGATTCTGAATCGTGCGGTGGCTATTCGTACTATTCAACGAAATGCGAGAGTTTACGGAGAGCTGAGAGACTGGCCGTGGTGGCAATTGTATACCAAGGTAAGGATTAAATTATTCTTGCAACATTGTATTCATCGATATCGTACAGGTTCGCCCGTTACTAGCCGCTACTCGTAATGACGACGAACTCCGCAAGAAAGAGGCCGAGCTTGCGTTAGCGAAGGAGCGGGCGGAACGTGACAAGCAAGAAAAGGAAGCCTTGGAGAACCTGAAGATGACATTGGAAGCACAGAAGAGGAAGGTGGAGGACGAACTGGAAGCGGAGCGTGCTGTGGCACTTGACAAGGACGCTTTATTGGAGAGGAGCAAGAAACGTGAAGGGGATCTCGAAGACGAAGTCGCTGCTCTACAAGCCGATCTCGACATCCTGGATTCGCAGCTCGACCGCGCTATGAAGCTTCAGAAAGAGAGCGACGAGAAACACGAGTCACTCTTAGCCGCATTTGATCAAGCTGCCGAACACCTCGTGCGCCTGGAGGATGAGCAGAAGGAGTGGACGATTCGAGAGACGGAGTTAAATGAGTTGCTTAATGAGGCTCAAGGGGAAATTGATGTCTTGAGAGGACGGCACGATGACCTGCAGAAACTCAGCGAAGAACTCAAGAATTTAGCCCTACAGCGCGAAGAGGATCTGACCCGAGCCAAAGAGCGAATGGACCTGTCTGTACGAGAATTGGAGGGTAAGGTAACGGTAGAGCAGCGAAACAAGTATGTTTTCTATGTACATCTCTCCAGAATGTCACTGATGAAATATGCGATGACAGGGACTTATTCAAGACCAAGTACGATGAACTCGAGCAAGATGCTCGGCAGGCGAAGGAACAACTTGCTGAAATGGCACGTACTGCCACGGAATACTCGACCATGATCCAGAAGAAGGAGGAGCAGATTGCCCACCTTGCTGAGCAACTCGATTTGTCGAAGTCAGCCCATAGTAAGGCTTTAAAGGAGATTATCGAGCTTCAGAGCGATATCGACACTTTGGTTGCTGAGCTCACTGCCGAGAAAGGAGACAGGCAGCAGGACATCGCTGCTCGGGCGAAACTGCAGAAAGAAGTTGATCAACTGCGGTCTCTTATGGAGGCGAAGACGAGCGAGGAAAGTCGTCGCAACGAAGTGGAGAAGAGGAAGGAGCAGGAACTCGCCGATCTTCGCTCTCAGGTCACCACGCTTCACCAAGATGTCGCCGAGTCTCGTCGTCTGGCTCTGGATTCACAGAGTAAGCTTAAAGTGGAGCTGGAGCACTCCGTGAGGGAGCACAACACTCTGCTTCAAAGCCACAAATCGCTATCCGGACGAGAGAGTATTGCTCAGTCGCAGCTATCCAAGACTAAGGCAGCGCTCTCTGACCTAGAAAAGGCGAAACGAGCTATGGAGTCCGAGCTTCAATCTCTGCGATCCCGTCAGCACGACTATGAAAGTCAGTTGGCAGACGCGACGAAGGCCAAAGAAGTACGAAAGTTTCATTCACATATAAGTTTTCGCTAATGCTTTGCCTTTCAGGGCCTGGAGCGACAACTGGCGTCGGCTCAAGCTAAATATCAAGACTTCGAAGATGTGGTTCTTGAGTTCCAGCGGGATCAGGAGTCTCATCATCGACAGTTGGAGACGACCCGGAAGCAACTGGAGGCCGAATCAGCGAAACGTGCGAAACTCGAGCAGATGATTTCTAGCCAGAAGGTCGAGTTGGGCAAACTCAAGGACATCAATGTGAAGATCGACCGCGAGTTGAACAAGGCACTTACGGATCTGAAGGCTCGCGAATGGGAAGTAAAGCAACTCGAGTCCAAGCAAGACAAGACAATCGTCGAGCACGTTCATGTTCTAGAAGAGGCGAAGCGCGTCACAGATCGGCAACTCGAGGAGGCCAACAAAGAGTTACAGAAGAATGCAGCGTACATTCGATCTCTGGAGAAGGCAAAGACACGACTTGCTGGAGAAGCTGAGGATTTGGCTCGGGAGACGGAGAAGGAGCGTGTTGAGCTGCGTAACAAGGAGAAGAATATCCGGACTCAAGAAGAGCGAGTAGCAAAAGCAATCGCCGATGTCGAGAAGGAACGCCGTGCAAAAGAGGCCGCAGAGCTCCAGGCACGTCGACTCCAAGCAGACCTCCAGGCTGCGAAGCATCAGGTTTCTGAAATTGCTGAACAACTTGCGCTTGTTCAACGATCGAAGGACAATCTCGAGGCCGAACTCGACAGGATCGCGGACGAGACGGAGAGCACTCAGTCGATGGCCAAGTTCCAGCGGCAGTACGAAACCCGCATTGCACAGCTCGAAGGTCAATTGGAAGAGGCTGACGCAGCTCAGGCAACTAGTGCCAAGATCAAGGAGCGCGTTGAGCGCCAGCATGCCGAGATCCGCCAGCTCATCATCAATGGTGGCCCTCCTGATAGCGACTTCCAGCGGCGCTTACTTCGCGAACTTCAACTTGCCGATGATGCACTTGAGAAAGAAATGTCTTCCCGCTCCCGAGGATTACGTTCGAGCAACGCCAACGAACTTCGTACCCTGGCGAATCTTACTCCTACGAAACGCAAAATGGAGGCTGCATCCCATAATGGCAACGATTCCAAGGCTGACTCTTCCCGAGCATCTGACAGGCAAGTGGCTGCACTCAAGCAGCAGGTCCAGGTCCTGGAAATTCAGATGGCCGCGTCTGAGAGAGTTCGCCATCACCTCGAGACCTCGATCCGTGAAATGACAGCAGATCTGGAGAATAGTGATGGGTCCAAGCAGTTCCTTCAGCAATACCGAACGCGACTCTCGAAAGAGAATGCTCGGTTGATGGAATTGTTACAGGAGGAGGCGGAGGCTCGCCGTGCTGCCGAAGCTGCTCAGGTCGACGGTGTCCAAGGAATGTGGACCAAATTTCAGAACACTATATCGGCGGAACGGGATAACTATGCGCGGCTGGAGGAATCCCGGAAAGCATTGGTAAGTTTGCACCTCAGAAGCCAATTTCTCGTTGACTTAGGGTGTATTGCTGTAGCTTGTACAGCAACGAACTGCTCAAAGCGAGGTGGAAGTGCAACGTGCGCAAATACGGGAGTTCACCCAGGCCAAGAAGCAGCTTCAGGCCGAGGTGCAGGACCTCCGTGAGCAACTCGATGTCGCAAGGAGTGAGACAGCCAGTACGTGACTCATCTTCTCTGCCTGCTGCCTTTTGACATTGACGCTTTCCTTAGATGCCAAGAGACAACTACAGAAACGGCTTCAAGAAGATGAGGTTGCATCCTCTACATCATCTGCTGCGACTGCGGGTATGTATGATGTGTTCATTCAACCATTTTTGTCTCATCTGTTGTGCTATAGAAATGCGGGCTGTCGTCGAGAGCTATAAAGCCAACGAACGGTCCTATCAAGAACGACTGGAAGCTGCTGAAATTGCTCGTGCGAAGGCTGCTCGTGGGGAAGCTTTCGGTATGCTTTTTCAAACTCGATGTTGTTGCCACTCTCTTATACTTCGCGCCCCAGCGAAACGCACTCTCATTGAGACTGAGAAGTCGCAGTCAGAGAACGCAGCCGCCCGCAAGGCCGCAGAAGATCGGCTGCAAAGCATGGAGCATCGCGTACGGGAACTCGAGGCGAAACTTGAAGATGAGGGCAAAGATTCATCTGATGTGGCGATTGCTCGTAAGCGATTGGCAGAGGAGCTGGAAGATGAGCGGGAGCAGCATCAGAAGGACCTTGCCGAACGTGACTTCACAACTGACCAGACGAGGAAGAAGTATCAAGGTAAGTGATGGTGTTCAGGTAAGAATTCCCGATTGACATGTATCCTTCTGCAGCCGAGTTGGCACAACTCAGCGAAGGTGCGTGGATTTGTTACTTCATCCATGACGTTTTATTTATTTTCACTTTTCAGAACTACAAGCCCAACGAGACACTATCAGTCGCCTCCGAGAAGACAACCGCAAAACTCGTTCAGATTACGATGAGCTTCAGCTCAGGTATGACGATGAGGTTTACAATAGTGGCGGATGGAAGAAGGAGAAGGAGCGAATGGAGACGAAGATCGCGGACATCAACAATGCATACGAAGCATCCACCGCTGCACAGGCAGAGCAACAAACCCAAATCGTTGCGCTGCACTCTCAAGTCCGGGAGCTTCGTGGTGTTTTGGACGATGCCGAGGCCGATCGTGCACTTCTTCAGAAGGCTCGCCGGGCCTTGCAAGCAGAGCTGGAGACGATCAAGCTGGATCACGTTGATACTAACAAGATGTCTTCCGATAGAGAGTTCCAACGGCTGCAGCTGAAGAAGCAGGATCTTGAGCGGTCGTTGGAGGAGCAGGAGGATCGTGTCACTAATGCGTTTGATCGGATGAAGAAGGCTGAGGCATATGCGAATGAGTGTCAAGTGGAGTTGGGCAAGATTCGTGTTGAGAATTCGGAGCTCGACAGGTTGAATGTGAGTCGAACTTGTCTCTCGCGCTTTATGGTACTAAGAGAAAAATAGGCGAACCTTGAGAAACAGGTCAAGGAACTCAATGTGCGGATTGTCGACTTGGAGACGAAGTCCTATGCTAGTTCCCCACGCCCAGCAACCACGTCGCGGCGGATGGAGAGTCGCATCGAGGAGCTCACAAATCAGTTGAACCAGACCAACAAGGATAAGACTGACACCTCACGGCTTCAGCGATCTGCTGACAAGATTACTCGTGACACCAAATTCCAGCTTGCTGAAAGTGATCGGCAACGGGCCAAGCTGGAAGAAGAACGTAAAACGTATGAGGCCCAAATACAGAGCCTGCGTCAGACCATCGACGCTATGGTATGTGATTAAAAGCTCTAAAGGATGACTGGCCCTGATTATCAACCCCTCAGCAAACTGAGGAGAGCGCTCTTCAGGCCGCTGAAAGGCGCGCGAAGCTGCAAGCTAAGGATTATAAGCAAAAAGCTTTGAAGTTCGTGTTCATTCTATCTCAGTGTGGATTATCGAACTGAAGTGATTTTCTTGTAGTCTTGAAAGGGAGCTTGAAAGACTTCATAATCGCTTGGACCGCCCAACCTCCAGTCTAATAGATCGAGGTTCACCTTCGAGTTCACCTCGAAAGTTGTAGATATTTTGTTCTTTTACTTCACGGACAAGTTACTTCATGCCACTTTCGATGACTTACGACTAGCATCCTCACTTGTATCTTACTCACGTCTGTATATTTGCTACGGCATCTGCTATTTAACGAATGCTTTTCATGGACTTGACACCAATTGACTATGCGAGGCAACGTGTGAGTGCATGCTGAACGCTGATTGGCTCTTGCGATGCACGTTCGTACCGCTCCGACAATCACTGATCCAAGGACTTTATGCATTTCTCCAAGACGTATGCCCAGCTTCTTCTCAGCCTTCCGCCAGAACTACAACAGAATGCAATCCAATACCGCCAGGTATTCCGCCTCTTTGCCGTCCTGAAGCAAGAATTTTGCATGACCAAATACTCCTCATATAGCTCAAAAAACTCATAAACCAGGTTGTCCGAGAGCTTTCATCACTGGGGCTGAGCCCGGCTGTCCTCCAAGAACTTCTGGAATATAGCAAGAACGAGTCTGACGAGCTCACGAAGAAGAAGGGAAAGAAAAGGAGCGAAGATGGTGAGGAATATGATGAAGAACCTTCAGCATCGACCTCTGCACAAAGGCACCATCTTCCACATCTCGTCTATGAAGTCACAAAGGATTCAGGTCGCATCGAGCCCCAGCTAAGACTATGGGTCGATCCTCCTTCGCATTCTAGTGGCTCGTCACCCCACACTCTGGACACGCAAGCGGATAGCCCTACTCCTCGGACGGAGACTGACGCGGACGACGACGAGGATCAACACGGTTATGATCATGGCACACGACCACAAATGAGCCTTTTATGGGCTTTACAGAGGCAGCCATGGCTTAGTGCTAATCAAGAGGGGAGGGATGCTCTGGAGGTACCCACAGCACGGATCTCAGAGGTGCTAGAAGAGTATGCTGATTCAATTCGTGACTCCACATCCACTTCAATAACTGAACTCTCTAGTGACCCGGACCCTGCAAGTCTTGATCATGACCACCCCTCCTTTGATCACGATCGAACACCGAACGAAGTGGTTATCCCACTCGCTGCCGATATGGAGTTTTTTCAGACCCTATCTACGGCTCTTGAAGGTCTTTCGGCACATATGGCAACTGTGCAATCCGACTTCGTGGACACTTTGGTAACCCTCTCCCGAACTATCGCTCACTCTGCACATCCTGCGTCCTCCTCGTCGAACACATTTCATCCACATTCTGCCGTAACCTCGAAGCCGTGGTCGATAAGTATCTCCGCTAAGGCGAAGGTGCGTTACATTAGTCTGTAGATGTACCGTTGAGAGTCTGATGCGAGTTACGTTTGATATAGAGCGATTTGTACTCGTGGAGAGAGATTTTTCAATTGTACGTCGAGGCTGAGGTCTTTGAGAGCATCCATGAGTTGGACAGGGGTGAGCGATCTGTGGAGGAGAGTGAGAATAGGCTCAAGCTATTCGCGGAGAGGGTTACGCAGAGAGGTCTTGGGGATGGGAGGAAGTTGAAGCTGCAGTCAAGCCGTGATGCGCTGGAAACGTTCTTGGAACTCAATGTGTTCATTTTGAATATCAAGAAGGTGCGTTCTCTTCCCTTTTTCGGTACTGTTCCCATTGTCTCACAATGTTTTTTAGTTCCAATTCGCGAACGCAGAGGCAACACGGAAGATCCTGAAGAAACATACGAAACGGACGTCTTTACCACCGTATCCGCTTGTTCCTAGGACGCAGTCGACATCGTTGCCCAGAATTTTGGTACAAGCGATCGGGGAGACGCTGCTGCCAATCATACCGCACCTTGACGACTACGCGTGTCTGATCTGCACGAGCATCGCCTTTAAGCCAATCCGTTTGAGCTGTGGCCACCTGTTCTGCGTCCGGTGTTTAGTGAAGATGCAGAAGCGGGGCAGCGGCGACTGTCCGATGTGCCGCGCTCCGTGTGTATTGCAGGCTGACCGCTGTGAGTTCCTCCATCTGGATGCATTTGAGGCAACTCTAATTTTCTGCTTGAACGTTGCAGCAAATGTGGATTGGGCATTGTTGAATTTCATGGAAGATTGGTTCCCTATTGAATCGAAGGAGAAACTGCAGCAGAATGAACGGGAGGCCGCGAGAGAGGAGCTCGAAGAACTGGGCCTCAATCCGGACCAGACCTGTCGGGTGATGTAGGTATGCTGCTGCCGTTGTTTCTACCCCTTCTCGACACTCTTTTAGTTTTCGTTTTCATTGAGGACATGATTTATGGATATCTATCAACGGAACTAGCACCGCATTTCTTTCCTGGTGTATTTTTATTCATCTATTTAATTTGGTTGGGGATATAGTCGACGAGTGAGATTAGAGACTCCATCACTGTATTGTAATTTTTGCATAGTAATCAGTTTAGTCACCTCTCATTCCAGGGATACGAACGTCACCGGCACCAAATGACGACCACCTTGTAGAATGTACCAAGATAAGGGTATGATCTTCGCCCAAGTGGCCAACCCTCGTACGAGTGGAGTCATGGAGGTACAAATCAGAGATCATTGTTTGCTTTCTGAGGGCGAAGTAGGTCATAGTCCGACCCAATTTAAGGTACCCGATGTGTGAGATTTAAGCATGTCCTAAACCACGGTTCTCTGCCCTCTGACGTCCACCGCTCGTATCCATAATATATTTACGTCCAAGGGAATTTAATATTGTGCCCGTTATTGACAAACTCCCGCAACAGGTCCACTGGTAGTGTACGTTGATCGCGATAAAAATCAAGCATGTCGAATAAGGATGCCTCCTCGATAGGCGCAGCGTGATTCAAGCATGATCTCCGATCCTCTAGCATATCGAGGAACGGTACCAGTCCATCAACCGTTTCGAGTACGCAGGAGAGCGACGAAAGCTTTGGAACAAGGTCTCCGGATGACATTTTCTTGAGGATCGGACTCGACAGCATGGCCCCACGCCTCATGTCGAGTCTGACGATAGAAGGGATGGCTTCCAACATCGTCTCCATTTGTTCTGGAAGAACGTACATATCCCAGCATAATGTCTGAAGGCAGCTGGAGTTTGCGATGACTGGCGTGAGCAATGGCACAAACATACTAGCAGTTTGGAGACGGCCCGGGGGGACTCGGAACTCGAAGTCCACAAGCTTCGGAAGGACGAGAAGCTGGATTGAACCAAGATCATCGGGATCGTAGTCCATCATAACGAGCTTTTTCAACGCTGGAACGTGGAATGACATTGAGCATCCGTACTCTGCTCGGTCGTCATCGTAAAGATACCGATAACCTATCTGGCAATCAACAAGCGTATTGCACTGGCTCAAGATCGCAACGACTGTATTAGTGGACCAGGCAGTAAAAGGGAGATATAGATGGGTGAGTTGCGATAATGGGAGCTGGAAAACAGGTTTGGGAGCAATGACACGGCCGCAAAAGAATGTGCGGAGATTACGAGAGCCCTCGACGATTGAAAATGGTGACGAGTAACGTCCTTTACCATCCACTCTCAAAGAGTGCAATGAGTCCATCAAGCCCGGCGGCAAGGCCAGAAACCGTTGCAGCAACACCTGTTCGCCGCGGAGACACAGTTCACCGACGGAGTTGGCATTTGACGCGAGAAGGTCGACGAAATGATCGGTCGAATCCTGTTGCCCATCACCCCAGGCATGAAGGTCCAAGGAGATAAGGGAAGTTCTACGTCTGCTGAATACCTCGTTTGCCATCTCAGTGACTTTGTGAAGCGAGCGGAGGTGATGAATCTTGGTGTTGATTACAATATTGGTCCATAATGAAGCCACGGAGAGAGCTACATGCCGCCACCTCGAACAAACGTGTGTAAAGTTGAAGGGTGACTGTTTAACCCCCAGCAGGAGAACAATTGGATCTGTGGCGCAACAACGAAATATTTCTGCGAGTAGTTCGTTGGGAAGCTTTCGATGCGGGGCGAAAGTTGACCGAATGTTATTTATGTGGATAGCGCGGTTGAGGTGTTTCGCTTTCAGGCTGTCGAGGAGTGATTGTGTACGCGCTATTTCCTCGTCGAGCACTGACTGTTGCCTTGCCTCGTGCAAGGCGATCATGCGAGCGAGGGCCACGACTTCATCAGAGACTACGTCGTTATGATTCATGGCCGCATCGATTGCTTCGAGGTCAACTGAGCACCCGGCTTGCCCACTGCTATGGCCGGCACTGCTACTAGGCATGGAGGGCGGAGGCTACCGACGCGATGAGAAGATGATGCCACTACTTGTTTCAACTAGAGTCACAGGCGGAAAACCCACCTGAAGCGTCGGTCCTCTGACAGACTGAACCGGGCGTTAGAGGATAGGCTGAGTTTGAAGAAGGCTGGCGCTGTGTGCTTGCCTTTGGTAAGTATTACAAGCTAGTCGAATGGAAGTGGTCAAGATGACTTTCTGTTTTACGCTGTTTGCTGGCCCGGAGCTTGGGTATGTATGTGTGGGTCGGACGATGACCTACATTGTTTTCATTCAAATTGCAGCAGTCGACGCAATCACGATGAATTTCGACAGAAGGTAAGAAAGTGCAAGGTCTCTTCTATGACCGTCACAGGTTTTAGCCCACTTTTCTTCTGGGGGCATGGCGCATTGCAGGGATATTAGTTGTTATCATTGAATACATGTAATGGGTAGTGTTGCCGGTCTCGTGCAAACAGAAGAGGTCAACCCCCTGATAACATATCTTCTAGGACAGTTTCATCGTGGTCTTTTTGCATAGCATCTAGAAAGTCTTGTAAACCATCGCCCTCAAGCACAGAACTTAGATTTTTTAGAGTCAATCCAATCCGATGGTCAGTCACACGCTCCTATGGCAAGGAGGTATGTGTTAACAGGTCAGGAAGTAGTCGGAAGATAAAACAAGAGACATACCTGGGCATAATTATAGGTCCTGATTTTCTCGCTCCTGTCGGCCGTGCGGACGAGGTTTTGGCGCGTCGCGCGTCTTTCGGCAATTTCACGCGTCAGTTTTTGGTCCATGAGACGACTGCGAAGGACGGTGAAGGCACGACGTTTATTCTGCATCAAGTGTCAGCTAACGTTCTTATGCTTCGTAAGTGAGCAAGAAGACTGACCTGGTGTTGGCTGCGCTCGTCTTGCATGGAGACGGTGATACCAGTCGGTATGTGGGTGAGCCTGACAGCTGATTCAGTCTTGTTTACGTGCTGAATTGGTTGGTTAGAGTAAGTAACAGCATAGAGGAACGAGTATGTAATACCTGTCCACCAGCACCGCGAGAACGCATGACTTCGATCTTCACATCTTCCATGTTGAATAGCTCTTCATTGTGATTATCCGCCTCTTCCATGAGAGGCAGAACCTGATAATGAATTTGGACATGGGGTCTCTACTTAAGAATGTAATTTGCTTACAATTATGGCGACAGTGCTTGTGTGGACCCTCCCACTTGCCTCAGTTGCAGGAACCCTCTGGACACGGTGTACACCGCTTTCCCAACGCAAAGCTTCAAAAGCACCCTCACCTTTGACCTCGACAATAGCGTCTTTGATTCCACCGCCGTCAGAGTCATTCTGTGACACTACGTTTGCTTTCCATCGACGCACGTTGGACAGGCGAAGGTACATCCGAAGAAGGTTCGACAAGAATAGGCTCGCCTCTGAGCCGCCAACGCCAGATTTGAGTTCGAGCATGGCCGACAAGTGAGAGGTTGTAGATGGTGGGATGAGCAAGGAAGGAATAGTGGTTTCGACAAGTTCGGCGAGCGATTTACCGAGGGAGTCGTGTTCTTCGACAGCGAGCGCGCGCATTGCCTCGTCAGAGTCGCTAAGGAGGGAGTCTGTTTCGTTCAGGAGCTACTGAGAGGTATGTCGGTGACTAGCAGGGATATTCGCAGTGTAGAAAACGGACCTGGCGTGTTCGGACCAAGTCGTCCCAGGCGACTTGTAACGGTTCTGACTCTTTGAGTTGTTTAAGTCGTGATATGTCATCTGGAGACGACATTTCTTCGGAAAGCTGAAGAATAGTTCTAGAGTCCAAGTCATGCTCCAAAACGCGGTGACTGTACCTCCGAAAACAGCCGTTTTCTCTCCTCTATACGTTTCTCCAGGATGCGCACGATTCGGACATTCTTGTGGTCTGCCTGGTCATGAAATGGTCTTTGTGGCACGAATCTGCGAAGATTTCTGGCTGGGGTTCGGAGACATCGTGAAAGTAGGAGCATTAAAAGTTTCTTGTTTGGTCCCCACGACCATAGCAAACACAAATGGACGCGTTTGGGGCGACAAATTGACCCACGATCATCTCTTTTGTCACCGTACAGTTCCTTTAGTGTATATCGATTCCTTGATATTCTTGCATTTTGAGTCGCGTTTAAGAGGTGAATCATGAGCGATCATTGACATGTAAGTACTTTGGTCTGTGATGATCCCCGGGCCGATACCTCCGGCGTTGCTTGGATCGGTGGGTGCTGGCAAATATCACGCGTCGTTGTCGAGGAACCCAGGAGGAACCTCACGCTCACCTTGTCAAGACGCTGTCGACGATGGTCGTCACGATGAGCTCCTTCTTTCTAAGTCTCTTCAACGACAACGGGGACGATGATCACAAACTCCCTCCGGGTTCTCCTCCTATGCGTGCGTTTTGTCCCCAACTTATGTTGTTGCTTGCGAAGCTGATCTGTTTGGCAACCAGAGAAATTTGAAGGACCATGGTTTACAACACAGCTTGTCATCTCGATGACTGTCGGAATCACCTCATTTCTTCTTTTCTCATACTGTCGGACCCGTTGGCCACTGCTGTTTGCACCCAGAACTAAGCTGAAAGGTTCGTGATTAGTTTTCACTGCGTTGGGGAGCTGCTCACATGTCTCTAGGATTCTCTCCGCATGAGGCGCATGCACATCAAGCTTTCTTTGGATGGATTATGCCCACGATTAGAACGTCTGAATTTACCGTTCTTCAGATTGTCGGACTTGATGCTGCAGTCGTGAGTATCCTCCTTTTCATCCCAGGTGCTTAACTGACCATGTCTCTAGTTGCTCAACTTTTTCAAAATGTCGTTCTATCTATTTTCCGTGTGTTCATTTTTCGCGGTCACGATACTTATGCCATTGAATTGGAAGGTGCGTTTGGCGCGTCTATCTGTTCTCGACCGACGTTTTAAGCTTTGTCCAGCACAATAAAGACTTGGATCCAGACGACGACTGGCCCGAATCAGACGATGACTGGCCCATGATACGGTCTTCTCCAGAAACTCCGGGCAATCATACGTTACCTGGGCATGATTGGCTTGACCTCATCAGCGACGCGAACTCATATCTATCCGTGCACCTCATGTTCACATACCTGTTCACTCTACTTGCCCTCTACTTCATCTATCAGAACTACAGGCGCTTCATTCGATCTCGTCAACTCTTCTCCCTGGAACTCGTCCACTCGATACCCGCTCGAACCGTCCTGATCACCAATCTTCCTAACCATTTACAGGGCGAACGACCGCTGGCAGAATATTTTGAAAACATGGGCCTAGCTGTTGAGAGTGTTACGGTGTGTCGGGAAGTTTCGAGTCTGAAGGCCCTGTTGGACAAGCGGACAACGGCCTTGCTGGCGTTGGAGCAGGCATGGGTGAGGTATGTGGGGAACCCAAGTTCAGTGGAGGAATATGACCCGGAAGATATCGGATATGGTGCATTGGTGGATGTAGACATTGAAGAGGGGCAATCGCGACAAGGGAAGTTTGTTGTACCTCATCGGAAGAGGCCAACGATGAGACCGGGCTGGTTTAAACCTAAGGTGGATGCATTGGAATACCTGGAGAAACAGTTCAGGGAAGCGGATGAGCTAGTGAAGAAGAGGAGAAGAACGGGAAAGTTCAGGGCTACCCAGTCGGCATTCGTGACATTCGAGAAGATGTCTAGCGCAGTGAGTTCTGTCATTTATCCCATCTTCTTGAGCTGAATTGTTTGTGTCGTTGCACAGCAAATTGCTATTCAAGTTGCCCATGCACCAAATCCATCACAAAACACAACATATTCCGCACCAGAACCTCGAGATATTGTGTGGTCAAACATGGCTCCATCCACGGCCAACATTCGCACTCGCGATGTTTTCGTTTTGGGCGCGATGGGGCTACTTCTATTCTTCTGGGTAATCCCGATTACGGCTCTCGCCAGTTTATTGAGTTACAAGGAGATCAAGAAGGTCATGCCCTGGTTGGGCAGGCTGATTGACCAGAACGATAAAATACGCGCGATCGTTCAGAACTCCTTACCCAGTGTGGCGATGATCACCCTGAATTCAATGTTGCCTTTCGTGTTGGAAGGTTCGTGTCCTTCATGGAGAATATGAAGCATCTACTGATCCCTGAAATATATAGGTCTTACCTACGTCCAGGGGTATCGCGCGAGGAGTTGGGTCGAATATTCTCTGCTGAAGAAGTGAGTTCCAAGTGCCTCAGTTCAAGATCTTTTTGTCATTCACACATTTTCACCCAGATATTTCTTGTTCCTATTGATCAATGTCGTTTTCATCTTCCTTCTCGCCACTACATATTGGCAACTCGTGCGAGATCTAGCAAACTCGCCAGCCAAAGTCCCTGAGAAACTCGCGCTAGCGCTACAGGCTGGAAGAGCAAGGTGAGTCTCCGCTGATCACCACGCCTGGTAGTTTTCACTCATGCTGGAAACATCAGACATTTCTTCTTATCTTACGTTATTCTGCAAGGCAAGTGATGTGGATCGCAGTGGGGCTATTGAAACTTACCCATGGAATAGGTCTTGGTATCATGCCCCTGCAGCTTCTCAACCTCGGTGTCATCATCCCGCGTATGTTTTATCGAATGTTCTTGACGCGAACTCCACGAGGTGACATATCTGTTAAGTGTCTGGTGTCGATGATACTGAATGTTTTGTTAGATTTTGCGGAGCTTAATGCACCACCAATGATCAACTATGGAGTCGTATACCCTCAAGCAATTCTGATGTTTGTTATCACAATGCTGTATAGCGTTGTGCAACCTCTCATCGTCATCTTTGGTGCTATTTACTTCGGGGTGGCATATGTCGTGTACAAGTATAAGCTCTTGTTTGGTGTGCACCTTTCTATTCTCTGATCGTTCACGTTGATAACTTGGCTGCGATAGTATTTTACAAGCCCTACGAATCCCAAGGCCAGGCATGGCCTATCACATTCATCCGACTGATATGGGGCGTCGTCATATTCCTCCTGTTCATGATCGGCATCTTCATCCTCAGGAAGTCTTACATCCTCTCCTCCCTCCTCGTGCCGCTGCTGGGAGGGACGATTGTGTGGTCATGGTATGTGATTAAGAACCTCCGCCCGCTGAGCAAGTTCGTCAGCCTGTCGTCGGTGTTTGAGGTGCAAAGGGGCGAGGAGACGGCCGACGTATTGAGGTTGAGGGCGGGACATCCGGTTACGTGGTCGCAAAGGTGTGTATTGCTTTGTTGCTTTGCTTCTTGGGTGATTGTCTAACTGGGGTTCATGGGACATAGTAACTTGAACAAAAGGAGGTATGCGCAGAACGACGATACCTTGTATGTTGCTCCTGAAGATGAGCGGACGGATTATGTATGTGCACACGTCCTGTCATCTGGTTTCAACTTCTCATGCATTCTTTTCAGTCCCAGCCGCCGATGGCGAATTGGTACAGTGGAGTGCTTAAGTGTGTATCGTCTATGACCGAGGTTGGGATACCATGTTAATAGCATATCTAGCACTGGAAAGAGGCGGTATGGACACCCAGCCCTCAATGGCGTCCTGCCAGAACCCTGGCTTCCGCTGAAGAAGGGGCAGACGCTAGTGAACAACGATCACCGTGCCGATACCCCCCGGGTAGCGAAAGATAACCACGCTGTGGTTTTGACGCTGCGAAAGCGGCACAGCAGCCTACGGGGACGACCTGCGCCTGCA
This sequence comes from Hypsizygus marmoreus, assembly GCA_013433165.1. Classification (NCBI taxonomy): domain Eukaryota; kingdom Fungi; phylum Basidiomycota; class Agaricomycetes; order Agaricales; family Lyophyllaceae; genus Hypsizygus; species Hypsizygus marmoreus. The sequence goes on along the minus strand of CM024094.1, from coordinate 850,728 downwards.
GGGGCTCGCGAAGGGTCTATTGCAGGCCCATCGAACGGCGTTGGAACCCACCTCGATGTTGCCGCAGATGCTGCGGTGATCAACCCCTGGGAAGATGGACAGCCGCGCACGGGGAACCATCCGCTGAACCATCGCCTAAGCTTCGATGTTGCATCTGGGGTTATTGTCCTGCCGGACGATGGGGACTGGTTGGAAGGCGATGACAGTGATGAGGATACTGGGGCAGAGGATACTGGAGGGCTTGATCAATCGATCACGGCGGCAAGTCTTGTGGGAGAAGAGGATGAGGCAGCGTCGCCATTGGTTGCGACTTCGGCATCGCCGTCAAGGCTCTCGAGATATAGGACGTATTTTCACCATCCTGAGAGGAGGAGACAGACGATTCCCGGTGCGTTCCCTGGGCGGCCGTGAGTAAGATCTCGTTTTGTGCTTTCTTGTTGAATGGGATTATGGATAATGTGGCTTGGCTTCGCTCTCTTATACCCGTAATCATAGTTGTATCAGCTATCATACAGTTATACACGATTCAATGACATCCCTACTCCTAGACTTCGAATATACATGCTCAGATGTACATTCCACCCTCGCCAACTTCAATCTGTCTCCTCGATGATTTGAGACCTGATGCGCCCTTTCCATTTACCCATGGCGGTGGCTGTTCCCCGATGGAAAGAAACACGAGCTGCTGAGCGGTGTTGATGGTGTCTTGCGTCCATTCAAACCTGTCCTCAGAGAGGTGGAGTAAGTTTGATGGGGCGAGCTCTCTTGGCGATGGGTGAGGTATGTGGGGGGACGGCACAAGTATGAGGGTGCCTTCTGAGGAACGCTGGCTAGTGCTGAGGAGAGATAGGAACGAGGCAGATGTTGACTGAATTAGATTGGGAGGAGAGAACGCATCTGCTTTGGATTTCTGTTGATGGACTTAGTTCAGGTGGGCAGTGTGAAGCAAGGACCACTTACGATGGCAGGGTCAATGGTAGATGTTGCAAGGTACCGTAGAGGTGCATCTTGGAACGAAGGGGGTTTGTCGGCAATGTATGAGGGGACAGGATACGTATCAAGCAGAGACACCCTGCAGAAGTAACGTAAATATAAAAAGCAATGAAGGCGCTGAGAGAGGCATACTTGGGAGGTTTTAACGCATCGAGAATAGTGGACGCGTAGTCATGCATGGCCCAGACAGGCAACCTCGTAAGTGCCTCAGAGATAATAACAGTAGCTTTAGTCCATTCCGGGTTGAAAACTAGGCCAACCTTGCTTTCGATCCACGATTAAGATCAGGAAAACAAAACAGTGGTAAGTCCGCCAGACCTGAATATTGTTGACTGCTACTGCCCCACTCTGTTCGCCAAGGTTCGCACCCCTCGCCCAATATTTTGCAACATCTCCTGTGGCTATCACGATGTTTCGTTCCTGAGGTAACTCCCCAATGACCTTGACATCGGCGACCTGGTTGGGCTCTGAGGATGATCGGAGGGGGTTGTATTCGTCCTCTTCCTCATCGGATTCAATAGCGTAACGAGGAGGAACTGTATCTGCTAGAGGGTCAACGTCCTTAAAAAAATGTCAGATGAGTGAACAATGCTGATCGTCGAGTCGATCGAGAGACGTACCATGGCAGGGTTGAAGGGAGGAGGGATGTCGTCACCTTTCTTGACGGAAGGCTTTACCACCTGTTCATTACAAGCGCAAATAACCTCCATCCTTTCCCCCTTCATCGCGTCTCTTTTGAATCAACGCGATCTATCATGGTAAGTTGTTCTCTTTCTTTACATCTACGCCCATATCGAGTCATAACTTCTATGTGCATAGAGTGATAACGCAGGTGCGGTCTATGTTCCTCCCTTGCAGATCAGTGGCAGTTGACGTCTATTGCAACTGGCAGAATATAAGGAGGCATTTGCGCTCTTCGACAAGAGGGGAACGGGTGCGGTACCACGGGAGACACTCGGAGATTTGTTACGCGCATTGGGTCAGAACCCTACGCAGGCCGAGGTGGCTGAGATCGTTTCGGCGGCTCCCAGAGATGGTGTGTTCACCCACCATTTATGTTGCTGAAATGCAGCTGGCACCTAGCTTTGTCGGCTTTCCCGAATACTGACTGCTTTCTAGTCGACTACAAGACGTTTTTGACGATCCTAAATCGCCCGGATGGATTCAAGCCTGCTGGTACACCAGGTCAGGAGTCCTGTTTGGAAAACCCTGCTAGAACTTCTACTGAAGATTGGCAATGACGCTTTTTTCTTTCTTTGTGAACAATAGAGGAGTTCATCCGCGGATTCCAGGTGTTTGATAAGGAGGGGAATGGGTTCATTGGTGCGGGAGAGTTGCGGTATGTCTTGACCCAGCTAGGGGAGAAGATGACCGATGAAGAGGTCGACGAGCTATTGAAGGGTGTGCAGATTGGCGCGTGAGTATATTTGCTTCCATTGACTGCTCTTCCTTGCGATGCATGCCTGACGGTCCTTCGATCTCGTTTCTCAGGGACGGAAACGTGAACTACGAGTCATTTGTGCGCACAATTCTCAGCCAATAGATCTGAGATGATACCCTCTTCTTAGTCGACAGAGTCTGGATCTGTGTCGACTTTTATTCATGTATGCATAGCCATCCACTCCGACATGTCTCTATTCTTGAATGGATTCCCTATAATACCTGACCGTGAGCAAGCTTCAGACATGACATTGTGTTTGAGATCTCTGACTCAATGCAATCTGTCTGACAAGATACGTATACTGTCCTAATCTCGTGAGCATAACCAGAGACTAGGATAATATGCAATGCGTAAATAAAATACATCCTTGTAATACAGTAAGCAGAGCAAATGCAGAACACGACCGCAAGAATTAACAGGACAATTATTTTGGAGTAGCTGAACCAGCACCCTTGTTCAGTTCTATGACCTCTGCAAGCTGCTGGTTTCGCTTCTGTGCAAGCTCAAACTGTCGTTGTAGACTCCTACACACGCGACAGGTGCTATGAATACCAGCGCAAAGCATGACGCGAAGAATAAGGACTTACTTGAGGGTATTCTCCAGCTCCCCAGCGCGCTCCTTTCCACCCTGTCTCTCCCGCTTCCACCTCTCTTCACTCGCTTTTAACCGCGCCTCGTACTCCTTCACCCGTGCCTCCCACTTTGTTTCCGCCACGATGATCTTCTGTTTCATGTCCGCGTTCCTTTCCTCCGTGGCCACCAGCTGATTCTGTGAGTTGTTGTACCGGCGTTCTGCGTTCGCTACGCGGGCGTTCAGTGACCGGACTTCCATAGATTCGCTCTGCCCGGGTTTCTTGATTCCGGAAAGCTGTATGGCCATTTCAGTATTCGTGGTCTGGAGATGTTAATAAAGAAATCAGAATCAGACATATTGCCCTTGAGAAGTGCATACCTTGAGGGCTTCGAGTTCGCCCTCTTTCGCAGCAAACCTCCGACGCCATTGTGCCTTCAAGTCTGCGTAGGACTTAACGCTTGCCTCGAATTTGTCGATCTGCTTCCAGCGGCTGTCGAGCTGCTTCCTCATGTCGTTCATCTTCTCCATAAACCGAGACTCGATTTCTTTGCACTTCTTGTCAAAGTCAAGCTGGATTTGGCTTAATGCTTTTAGCCGTGTGATGAGGTTGTCGTGGAAGACACTGAAGTTAGTGAATGGCTTGGTTTCTGCCTGACCACTTTTTTTCTAGCATCGAAATTAAGCCAAGCTCGGGGCAAGAGCGAAGACGGCTCACCGGCGTCTTATCAACTCCCAAGATCTTATCCAGGTACTGATAGATTGTTAAAAGCAGAGTGTTCCTCTCCGTCAACTGATCTCGGTATTGCGACTCAGCAGCAAGGAGCGACCGTTGATCTTTGGACAGCCTCTGCTCCAGTTCTGCCGCCTTCACCTTGTAAGCCGCCACCTCTCCCTCGGCCGTCCTCAGCGATGCCTGCACCCCATCCAGCTTCTCCGACAGATTCAACCTCGCCTGCGTCTGTGCCGCCAACTGGCTTGCCAGGTCCCGATTCTCTGCGTGCAACTTATCCAACGCGCCGTCCCGATCCCGGCCCTTGTTCTCCCTTTCGTCCAGCTCCTTCCTCGCACGCGCCAGCTCGTCCTCCACACGCTCCAGATCGCGCTTCAGCCGGTCCGCCTCGAGCTGCAGCGAGAACCGCGCAGTCGTATGCGTCTCCCCTGCGCGCTTTGACTCCGCCTCAAGCGTCTGCAGTGCACCCTGCACGGCCTGCAGGTCGGACTCGCGTTGGCTGAGCAGCGACTGCGTCCGCGCGAGGTCAGCTAGTGCACTTTGGAGTGCTGATTCCTTGCCCTCCAATGTACGCCGCGAACGCCGTAGCTCATCGTCGTGCTCCTTGTCGGCAGCTTCGAGATCAGCTTCGGCTCGTTCGCGGCCTTGCCGTTCACGGTTGACTTCTTCGACAAGGTCTTCGACGTGTCGCGCGAGTTCTTCTTGCCGGGCCCGGTGGGCGTGAATCTCAGCGCTGCAGGCTTCATACATTTCCGTCATTTCTTGGAGTTGGGACTTGAGGGATGTAATTTTCTGGGGGGAAGATAGATGAGGGGTGTACGTAAATGGCGTAGAAATGGAAATGCGTACCTCTTTGAGAGCAGCAGCCAGAGTCTCGAGTCGCTCGCGCTCGGCTTCGTCGTCGTCACGCTGGCGGTCGGTTTCCTCCTTGAATCTGTCGTTCTCGTCCTCTAAGAGATAAATCTGCTCGCTGAGTTTCTCCATTGCCTGGTTCATGGAATCGATTTCAGCATCCTTCTGCTCGGCCTCCTCTTCCAGGTGTGCAAGGGCCGTCTCGAATTTGGCATGGAGATCGTTCGTGTTAGCCTCGAGTTCGGAGATGTTGAGGCGCAGCTCTTTGGACTCGGATTCACGTTCTGCGAGGACCTTGAACAATTCATAAGCATGGCGAGCAGCCTGTGGTGTATAAAACTTACATCACGGAGTTCTTCGACTTGGCCGCGTGCCTCCTCGACCTCTCCTCTCCAGTCGTTGTCGATGTTCTCAACGATACGTTGATGTTCAGCCACGACATCGTCAATTTCGCGTGCCTTGATCTCGATGTCGTCCTCCTTTTGTTGAAGCTCGATCATCACTGCTGCGAGCTTGTCCTTGAGAGCATTCAAGTCATCCTCGACTGCCTCCCTCTCTTCTCTCTCCTCCAGGATTTGTGCACGACTCTCGCTCCGATCGAACGATTCAGCCTGCCTTCTCCGTTGTATGTCCTCAATTTCTAACCGAAGGGCGTGAACTTCATCGGCCAAATCCTCCTTCTCATCCTCCTTCTGCGTGATGATCTCCACATGCTCATCCAACCTGGCCCGCAGCTCCTCGTTCTCACCTTCCAACTCATCCACGCGTCTCTTCAGCCTCTCTCGTCGCCCCTCTCCCCCAGCCTCTGCCACCGACTCATCCCCTCTCCGCTCTACAATATCCCTTAACCGGTCGATCTCGTCCGTGCTCTCCTCAAGAAGCCCCCGTGCATTGTCCAGGTCCTCCTGCAGTTCCGCGTTACGCGCCTCCAGCTCGCGGAATGCCTCATCATCGACACCCTGACCAGCCCTCCTCCGTCGCAGCTCCCGGATTTCGCGGTCCCGCTCCTCCAGCTTCTCCTCGAGCTCGCGTTCACGATTCCGTGAGCCACCAGCGCCACGCTGCAGACGGTCCAGCTCGCGTTCGAGCTCCAGAACAAGCTTCTTCAGCTTCTTCATCTCCATCCCGCGTTGCTGCACCTCGATCTTGAGGTTGATGTTCTGCTTGAGTGCTGCATCGATCTGGTCGGGTGCGAGTTGCGCGAGACGTTCCTCGAGGAAGTGGACGCGTAGTTTGATGTTAAAATTCTCCTTCTTGAGGTTGTCGATGTGCTACAATACATATGAGTTTGTTTTTATCCCATGATGTTTAATAAGATGTAAATAGACCTTCTCTTGGTCGCGAAGCGTTAGTGTAGTGCCCTTGGTTCCGCCGACGCTGGCTCGCGCGTTCCGCTTCGGACGAGTGGCCATGGGGGTCTCTGGGGCATCACCCCATTTCTTCTTGTCTGCACCGGGGGTGTCGAGGAGATCACCGCCCTCCATTTCTTGGCCATCATCGTCGAACTGGTTGAGCGTGTTGAGTCGCCGTGATATGGACGTGCTCTCCCCTTTCCGGTGAGAAAATACTGCTCCTGCTGGGGGTGAAGGGGTTGATATTGGAGCGGAGGATGGAGCAGTCGTGTGGGATGAAGATGAGGGAATGCGGAGGCTTCGAGCAGGTGTTGAGAAGCCAGATACGAGAGATCCGAGGGAGATGTCTGGATGAGTGCCGTTGGAGAGTGTGGATGAGTCTTGTTGAGTTGCGAGTGCGGCAGACATTTGCTCAATTGCGCCCTGTCGTTTATGACGAGCAGGGCCTTGCACCCGGAATTCAGTATAGAGAGCAGGACAGTAACAATTCAACCAGGATTCAACGCTTTCTCAACGTGCAGGACAACATGCACCGCAGTCCACGTGACGCGTTGTTTGCCAACTTCGCGTCGAGCAAACAATCTCAAGACGCGACTTGGACGCGACGTTGAACCTTGTGCTGCTGGCCGGCAACTTTCGCATTCATCCAACATGTATCAACGAGATGTATATACGCATGTGTGGATCTCGCCTCATCGATCTTCAGTGACAAGCGTACACTTTGTTTCCTTTCCCCGCGTGCACTCTACGAGACATCATGGTGTGTTTATTGTAAGCGATTGTATCACCAGTTTATTACGACCTAGAGGCACTGCGAGTACCAATCATTCGAGAACTGGCACGTATAGGGAGGCTCGCAAGTCGTGGGACCCGTGAATCCCTTCCCTCCACATTGACCGAAATGAGTCTGTATCGGTCCACTCGGCGCAGCCGTAGTCGCAGGCGGAGGAGTGGTCTGCGTAGGCGGCTGAGTCGTACTCGGCGGAGGCGAGCTTGTCGGCACAGGCCCAGGCCCAACCTCAAAGATATCCAACGGAAACTGACTCGCCAACTCCGTATACCCAGCCACATTCGGATGCAAATAATCCCCCGAATTGTACTGCCCCGCCAACTGTGTAGGTGTCGAAGGGTTCCTCAAGAACTTATCGAAGTCAATCACCGCATCAAATGTCCCGCTCGTCAAAATCCAATTGTTCACCGTCTTCCGCGCGGCCTCGCGCGTGGGGTCGGAGTAGGGCTGCTGGCTCGTGCCTCCAGGAGCCGAGAACGGGAGAATGGTGGCTGCGAAGACCTGCAAACCGGCTTTCTTGGCGTCGGAGGCGATCTGTTTAAAGGCGTTGATGAGCTGGTTGGCGACTTGGGTTTGGGTGGCGGTGTTCGCGGCGGCGGTACCGATGTCGTTCACGCCTTCGAAGATCATGACCCATTTGACGCCGGGTCGTTCGAGCGCGTCGCGTTTGTAGCGACTGATGAGGCTGGGTCCGAGACCGTCTGCGAGTACGCGGTTGCCACCAGCAGCTTGATTGCCAATTGCGATTTGGGTAAGGCCACTGGCTTTCAAGCGATTCAGAAGGAGGTCAGGCCAGCTGAGTTGCATGTTAGTTAGCTGTACTGGGTGCTTTCAAGGACTTATATCGACATACCGGTTATTGGCATCGTTGTCGCTTCCTCTTCCGTCAGTGATGCTGTCGCCGAGGATCATCAGACTGTTTGAAGTAGTAGGAACGTAGACTTGGACAGCGTTGAGGAAGTACCTGGACAACTTCTGCGTCAGCCTACATAATAACCAAGAGTTCGAGTTCTACACACCAATGCAGAGTGCTGCCTCCGCTGACAGACGCGTCATTAACGTGATTGCCCTGCTGCATCCACGAGGTCGTCCTGCTCCCAGGATGTCCGTCGATATTCGTGCCCGACTGACCCTGCTGCAGATAAATCGTGATGGCGAGAACCTGCTGCGCTTGTACTGGGAAAGCGAATTCGTCCGAAGTGTAAGTCTTGCCTCTGGGAACGACTACAGATGCGGAGCCGCCATTGAACGTGACAGGTCTAATGGTGTTAGTCTGAATGCCTGAGGAGCCTGCGTTGCCTCCAGTAGGGAATGCAACGCTGGCTGCAGTGATGGGTAAGTCGGTGCCACCGAATACATTGGAAAAAACGATGCGAATCTTCTCAGAACCAACTGTCACGCGGAGAGTCTGGCGGAGAGTTACATCTTTGAACACAGAGTTTGCTTGCAGCTAAAGGACGCGTCTCAGTAACTACGAACAGAGAAAGAACAGGTAACGTACGAATGGAGTAGGTGGCAGGTTATTCTGCTCAACGAGCTGAGGCATATTCGTCCATGTGTCTGTCCAATGATAGTCCTCCCTCTTCTCCAACGGAACGACGCTGGGCAAGACTGCCGACACAGTAGCGAGCACAGTCGCAAAAACCTTGAGGCCCAACATTTTTTTGCTGCCTTCACGACGGCAATGGAATGCAAGCGAGTTTCCCTCGAAGCATGGACATAGAGCGCATCCCTTAACATAGACTGCAGATCCTCATGACCATCTTGTCCGGCTTTATACCGAGTTTCACCGCGTTGGGTATGATCGCGACCTATTTACGCGTAATAGGTCCGAGTCTAAAGTCGTGCGTAGTGCGCAAAGAAATGACACGGAGGATGTGACCGACATCGATGCAAAGGCGAGGACGAATTGGGACGAACTGAAAGAAAGTTTGGCAACCAAACCCGGGCCTCTATCGGGCCGCTGCACGAAGAGCCCACCCTCATGTTTGCCTCATGCACGGAATTCACGGTTCGACTCTGCTCCTTTCTTCCGTTCTCTCATTGCTAAGAGCAGCTCTCTGTCTTCATTTTCTCTCGTGAAATCCTCGGTTGGCACTAGATTTCCCTATGTAGATGAACAGCAAGCTGCAGAATATTTACACCTTCGGGCACAGAGTGTCGGTTTATCCACGTATCACCCGAGGTTCAAGAGTCGATCAAGGCCCCTCGGTTTCAGTCTTCTGTTCGACGTATCTTTAACTTCGGTAGCATGGTGTCTGGCAGGCAGGTCCAGCTGACTGCGAGGTATCGGACGTCAATATCTTGGGCTCATGGCTGCTCGAACCGCGTTCGACCAACGTTCGACCTCCAGAATTTCCGAAAGCTTTATTCCCTCGGCTGCGTGAATGACAATGCTGACAGGAGATGTTCAACGCGCTCTACTGTTTGAATGTCTGTGCCTTCCACTCAGAGAGCGGGATGCAACTCTTATTCGTTTCACCCATCAAACTCGAAACATGTGCCTGTGTCGTGCAACTTCAGCGCCATCTAGGAGCTTTCTTGCAGCTATAATATCCTATTTGGACGGTGAAAGTTAATCCTGCTTTTGAATCTTCCTCCATTCGAACCACTGAGCGTCTTCCTTGACAACCCTTGTTTGGCGAAATTCAGCCTCTATCTCAATGCTTTGGAGTAAATGCGCCTACAATCAGGATGTTCAGCAAGGATCCTCGTTGAGACGATGTACAGCTTGTGTCGTCTGCATATGCTTTGAGCTTATCTGCAACGAGGAGGTTCTTGTAAAAGTTCCCCTCAGAGAACCTGAACAACCACAAATGTCCATTCGAAGGCTGCGCTATATCCGTATCTACAACACGGTCTCCTGTCAATACTCTTTTGGACCTCAAATGTCATGTTCTGACCTTCCACTAGCCAGTCCTCTTCCAAGCCGACTGTGGGTGACCAAGCTGACACCGAGCTCTTTACACGCCTCTACTATCCCATTTTCACACATGGAGCATAAACAGGCTGTAGTCCATCTGCATGGCAATAACTTTTTCTGCAACATACTTGACCTTCTTCGCACGAGGAAGAGTCTCAACGCTACACTCCGATAATTTAAGCCAGCGGACCTTCCCTGTTTCAAGGCGAATCGACTCAAGCACAACCTTGATCAGTACCTTCGTATCGACTCGATGTTATGTGGTCGGTCTGAAGGGCGAAAGGGACGCATCCAGCGCTTTAGGAACGTATTCTGAGGCAGAACATGCTCAGAGAAGGTCTTGCCGTTCGGGAGTTTGCAGTACCCGCATTTTGTGCGCAGGAAAATGGAATTGCGCAGTGCTTCGCGAGCCGGTTGCCAGTCATATTCTGGGCTGAATGTACCAGTTTGCCACTCTCTCTACAAGAATGAAACTACGATGAAAACATACATGTTCCGTAAACATCAGACCTGCCTCAGAACCTGAAGCCACATGTACAAGGCTCGAAAACTTTGCTCAGGGGATTATCGACATTTTCCTGAGTGGATGAAGATCCGTAATCTGCCTCAATAGCTATCACATAATATATCAACTGCATCATAAATGGAGGACTCTGAAAATCAACCTATTAATCCCAAGCCGATTGGAGTTACCGAAGCCCCCTGGAGTGCGCAAAGGTGGAGGAACCGTTAGGTGAACAGAAATATGACCTAGAGTTTCTGACGGGGAGAACGAGACAACAATAGCACAGCTTCCGTCTTAGATATATTATCAGCGCGTTTTATCTTGCAGAGGCAGGCCATCCCAGCAAGGTACGAGCTGGGTAGAGCGAAGATAACCATACCTATTTTTAGAATTCTCTATTAAATCACTACTCACCGCCAATTCAGCCAAGCTCAGTCCAAGCCTTCACATGTCGCAAGGCACTCGGTTGCTTCTCAAATCACGGTATTTATTTTGGAAAGCGAATGAACATGAATCACGGAGGCGATCAACTATTGTAATTCCAGTGTAATTCCTTCCACCAAATCAAGTGAGAGTGGGAGTGGTCCAGTCAACCCATTGGGACTCGACGTAACCGTGCTCGTTGTCGTACTTGACGAAGTTCGTGTTGCTGTTCAAACCCTTGAAGAACTTGTCAAAGAAGGCGTTGACGTCGGCGTTCTGGCTGCTGGGGAACGAGCAATGGTCATGGCCGGGTGACATGGAGACGCCCATGTTGTCGGGAACGCCGAGAGCATCCCAAACCTTCTTCGCGGTCCTCTGGCAACCAAGGTTGGAACGATGACCGAGCCAGTCAATAGCACCCTGCTCGATGATGAGGAGAGCACGAGGGGCAATGAGGGCGGAGAGCAAATGGTGGTCGAAGGGGAGATCGGGAATACGGTTGACGTAGGGCTCGAAATTTTTGGAGAACCATACGTTCTCGGTGATGATCTGAGAAGCAGTCTGAGTGTCGATACCCGCCTTCTTCATGGCATCGGAAATGCGCCAGCAGCCAGCACCACCGGAGCCGGACTCCTGAGGGATGGTGAGAGCAATACGGGGCTCGAAAGCACCAACGGTCAAAGCGCCCTTGCCGTTTCTGGAGCATCCAGTAACTGCGAGCTTCTTGGTATCGATGTTATGGCCAGTGGTAATTTCAAGAGCATCAATGACACGACCAACACCCCATGCCCAGGCAGTGAGAGCAGATGCACTGTGGCCGGAACCATAGAGAGTGTAGAATTTGCCGCGTCCACGACTTCCGGTGTTGGTCTGTTCGGCGATGTCGTTGTTGTCAAAGGCGATGGCAGCAACGCCGGCAGGCCTGGGGATGCTGGCACCACCGATACCGATGAGGGCGGGCAGAGGGCCGCTACCGGTGTTCGCAGAGATTGTCGCAGTGAATGTGATAGATTTGCCCGCCTCAGAGGCGGTGATGGAAAGCCTTCCGCCGGAGTAAGTGGCGGTAAGTCCTGATGGTTTGGGTGGGAGAACACCGGACTCATAGCGTTGGATGAGCTCAAAGATTTCCTGGCGACGGCATTGCCACTCAGCCTTTGTGGTGATACGCTGGCCGGCAATATTTGTGAAGGGATCAGGGAGTTTAGCAATGGCCCTCAAAGTGATGGATCCGGGAACAGCAGGACATGCTCCGGGCGTAGGTCCAGGTCCGGGCGGCGTGGTGGATACGGGGGGAGGGGTAGTTGGGATAGGGGTGGTAGTTGGGACAGGAGTGGTAGGGGCAGGTGGGTTCGAACCAGGCTGGCATTGGTAGTACCATTCGTTCACTATTACACAGGTGGTGCCAGAGACACAAGTAGTTGAACCGCTCCATCCGTTACCTCCGCCTGGTGACTCTTGAGTCGGCAAACCATATAAGATAATAACAGACGTACATTGTGCCCATACAGGCTGTTGTGCGAATGCGGGAACCGCAAGGATGAGCGCCACAAAGAGCTTGCTGATCATTGTAGGAAGAGGATTTTGAGCAACAGACGTCCGTTCGAAAGAAAAGGCTCGGACAAAGGACAGAGTCGAAACAGTCTCGTTATATACCACTGAAGCGGAAAAACACAGTTTTGGACACATCCTTGACAGTCAGAAGCCAGGCTTCAAAGCGGAGGAATATTAGTCCGATGTTGGCTCAGAAAATCGGCTTTCACGAAACTGGCGAGGGAGAGAAGGTTGTGGAGGCATACAAAGTCTAATTCTCCGAAAGCATGGAGGTTTGGAGCGTGGCACACATGACCGCTCGAGACGTGTCATTCTTTCGTGTTGCACCCAAGAAGGTTCAACGATCACCGAGGTATCGAGACAAAAAAGTTCACGAGATTGCGCCAAGAGGGCTTGTCGCAGTCCAAGGGACCTGGTGAAAGTAATCACGGTGAAAGCGAGGCTTTGATCCGTAAGCAGCTGCGTGGTCGAGGACCCAATCAACGCCGCGGGGAAGCCACTGATGGAGAACGATCATTTCAGATGAAGAAGTGATCTCTCGGATATGTATACCCATCTGAGTAAAAGAGGCGCATTCATAGTAGGACAGGGGATACACCTCGATCCGCCTGCTATTGAGTACATCTAGAGCAAAGTCAGTACAAGCACAAGAAGTGTACCTGGAAAAAAATATGTTCTATGTGTCCACTTATAAGTACTGGTAGGCTCCGAGGGAAAGGCAGGACCCCTGAAGCATTGATTTCTGGTGCAGTCAACATGATAAGTGATAACCCCTCTTGATGTCGAAGATCACTCACTGTTCAGAAAAAAGCCAAGTTAGTGTTCTGCCAAAAAAGGTTGAACCAGACGAGCGGGTGAGTAGACATGGATCCAGAGGTCACGATACACACCAACCTCCTCGATTACCATGAAGATACAGTGACAAAGCTCAAGAAAGATGAAGTGATGCCGCTCTGCTGGAATTTTTCTTGTTGGAGCAGCGCCAATACGACAGAAACATGATGAGAACTACTTCTCAAGGAGCTCTATCTCACTCTTCACATCCAATGCTTCAGGAAGTGTAACGTCGCAACTCCCAATGAAAAGGAAGTCTGCATCTTCATCCTTGTTCGACCGTTCTAGATTGAAGATGGCAACTTTGCCTCCATGTGCCTTGACCTGTGATGCGAAGCCAGAGGCTGGTTGGACCTGCGAGCAGCTTCTCTGAGCGATTTGAACAAAGGACCGCAATTGTCAGCCACTCACAATGGAAGACGTCCCGACGACCAGGAGCAAATCACACCAGGTGACCTTCCTCGCAATCTCGCCCATGAGCGGAGGGACTTCTCCGAACCAGACGACATCTGGTCGTAATAAACCACCACAACTACCATATCTGTTTGACCCATTCCATTCATCGCCGCCGCACTTGGGCAATTTGTCGATAGGGATATCAACGAAGTCATCTACGGAATTGAGATCTTTGAGTGAGGCAGCGAGGAAAGGTTCGTAGCTGTGCTTCGTGTGCTTGCAGGACAGGCACTTGGTGCGGAAGAGGGATCCATGTATCTGGATGTACCGCTCGAGCGCTGTTTCTGTAGTGGAGGGATTGTCAGTCGGAAGGAGTTTGATGGCTCTGAGCGCAAGCTCGTCGATGTTCTGGGCCACGTGGAGTGGCGGGGCCAATGCAGCGGGTATTACGCGGGCCGCGACGTTTGGAAGGTTTAAGGACGCAATGGCGAGGTGGCCTGCGTTTCGTTTAGCTGCAAGAGCGCTATGTTGCGATGTTCAGAATGTATATTGGAGAGACAATATCATTAAGTACATACAGTTTGCGTCTATAGTTGTAAAACTGCCAGGATCCGCTTGGGTCTTCTTGAAAGGTAGTATGTGCTGAATACTTGACGACTTTCTATATAACGGAGAAATATGGTAAGACTTTCGTGTCGCTTAGTTAAAGTGCACGAACAGGATTCGACCAAAGGGACCCTCCAGAGCCCCGATACGTTGCAATACCTGCTTACATTCTCAGATATCAGCCAGCTTGCTGGTGTGAAGACGTACCTGAGGGTGCGGATAGACCGGCACCAGAGATAATCATAACATTTTTGGCCCCCGCAAGTGCTTTGCGAAATTCGGCCACGTCTGTCGACGGTGGCATGTTTTTAGTACCTTATAACTATGAGGAAGGGAAGAACGACGGTTGGACCTACCATACAGTAGCGACCAACATTTATCTCGAGGCGTGGGAAGCTGATGCTTGTCAATAAGACGGAGAGCGATCGAAAGCTAGTCATGAGCCCGAGCATAGTGCCTGCCCACATCCTAACAGATGCTCTCCTTCGAGAAGACACATAGGGTGCTTGCCGCGTACCCCGTCGAGAAAACTTAAAATTAAGTAATGGTTGCAGTGCTGTGGTTACAAGTACATTTGTTTATGATATTATCATGTGTTCTTCGCATCTCCCCACCTAAGTATCAGATCTCCTGTTCATAAGCATCCTCCCAACCAAGACCCGCACCCCCATCGTCGCTCGCCTCATCGGCATCGGCATCGGCATCTATGTCCTCAGCCCCAGGTGGTATCTTCCCCTTCCGGGAAGCAGGTGGAGGCACAGGTGCCACAGCGACGGTCCCCGGCTCTTCTTCAATAATAACCATCGCACCGTCGTCGCTCTTGTCGTCGCTAATGGTATACAGCTCTGCATCGTCCTTCTCATCATTGATCCCCATGTGCGCAGTGAACGACGGTGGACCCCCGCTCTCGACGAACAGATCCTTCAGTGCGTCGTAGTTGATGCGTTTGCTGTATTTAGGGTTCTTCTTGAGTAGATTCCGCACCGATTCAGCCGCCGTATTTCCATGAGGCGTCGTCGCGTCTCTTGGTTTGTTGTTCGTTTTCCGGCGCTGTTGGTGTTGGATATGTTTTCAGTCCATTGGTCGCAGGAAACAATAATGATAAACAGAGATTGTTTTCCGAGAAAACAAATTGCCTGAAGCGAGACACGAACCTTCTTGCTCTTGGTACTCGATCCCGAGTCTTGCTGCTCGCCTCGTGCTATCAAAAGTCCATTCAGCAAAACGAACATGAGTGGCGCGTCATAAACTCGTCTCGATGTGATAGAGTTCACTGACACACGGAAGAATGTCTGGAATGGGGTACTAACCTGCGATGGCTTCCAAATAATCCTTGTTCAGCTCAACCCAGACGCGCTCTTTGATCTTTACCTCGTCTTCAGACAGCAAGAACCGATCCAGCTCATCCTCGTCCAACCCCAACAGTTCATCGACCACAGCGATTTGGGCCAAACGACGCTCGTCGGCCTCGTCAAGGGCCTCACGTAGCATCACCCCCTGGGTATTAAGCAAAAAAATCGAAACCTCCTCTGCGAGCACCGTCGATACCGTTTCTTCCACCTCAGTCGTCTGGGGAGCAGCTAGGAGATGCATCTCGTCGGGTGTTGGTGGTGGAGAGGGTATCGGAGCAGGAATGGGCTGTATCTGTACTGGAGGCTGAGGCATTTCTTCAAGAAGCGCCGGGTCGATGTTGTAGTTAGAGTCGTCGATATCATGGTCAGGAACAAAAAGCGGAACTGGTTCAATCGTGCCTTCAAGAATGCCTTCGTTCAGCAGCGCGGGATCAATCGGAGTGAGTCCTGTTGATAGGACACTGCCTTCCTTAACAATAGCTTCCTCTTCGTCTGTTTCTTCCCCTCTTTTCCTCTTCCGCTTCTTTTTCTTCGCTGCCTTTTTCTTCCCATTTCCATTCCCAATCAACTCTTCTTTTCCTTCCGCCCCTTCTACTGTCTCTTCCTCCTTCGCAGCCCTCTCTGCCTCCTCCTTTTCCTTCCCCTTCGTAAAAGCCGGCGGGTCCATCTCCTCCTCCAACCACACACTCCTAAAGTCTGCCAACGTCAAGCTTCCACTCGGTGTATTCTTAAACTCATCCAGTCGCTTCTTCAGCGTCGTGTCCGCAATCTTCACGACCTGCACAATCTCCTCGATCGAGCGCCGGAAATTGTTCATTCGTGCAGCTAGCAGAAGCGCAGCACCGCATATTCCTGCAGGCCGCCGTCCGCGCGTCATCCAATCCCGGTCGAAGCGCTGCACGAGTCGCACGGCATCTGTTGCGACTTTATGTGTCTCGTCGCCGAACTCGAGAAGGGCGGCGAAGCGGGAGATGTAGTGCGAGGGGTCGACGAGAGGTAACCGTAGGTTTAGAGTTTGGACGAGCTGCAGATATGTATGACCTAGCTCGAAGACGTTGACCTGGGGTGAGGAGGTGAGAATTATTCATTGAAGTAAGGGAGGAACGAACCTGTAGAAGGTCGGAAAAATCAATAAGCATGTAATTTCTGGTCTCTTTCTGCCGACAAGCGACGTATAAGCACACGGCGACGACGTTCAAGCTCTTGCGGCCTTTCGTGAACTTGTGTTCCACAGCAAGGGTATACATTCTTGTAGCGGCTAGACAGACGACCTCGGACAGCCGAAGCACATTCGCTATACTCTGTATCTTTTTGCTCGCTAGCGAAACAAAAGTAAAACAGTTAGTCCTGAATCCGGAAACGCAAGAACGAGGCAAACCCACCATTTGCAATTGTCTGTTCTCTTGACTCACTGTTCCCCCGGTTCCCATACGGGCCTGACATCCTTGCATGTGCTAAAACCGACAAGGAAAATTAGTCTCAATCACCTTGGAGCATAGGAAAACCATACGCACTGGCGCCTTGCCCAACAAAGGAACCCTGCACCATCGCTGCACCATTCGAAGTCTCCCCGAACGCGACTTCGCTCACAATCGCGCCCTCCTCCACCACCGTGCCGCACTTTACACAAATACCGTGCCCTGCTGAAGTATCATACTCGATGACGGTGCCCCCGCAAAAGTTGCACACGGGCTTGGAGGGAACGGGAAAAAAAGATTAGATAAGGTGGGTTGGTTAAGCGAAAAGGGTTGCTCACCATTAATTTTGATACACAGCTAGAGAGAAATTTTTCGAGGGAAATAGAAATATGCGTATGGATACAGAAGGAGTGATAATGATAAAGAGAACAGGGTAGAGGGAAAAGAGGGAGGATGAGACAGGACGTGAAGGAATCCGAGTCACGCCTATCAAAGGGAAAGTGTGACGAGAGGATCACGCTGCGAAGTGTCACGCCGAACCGGATATACGGGCCGCAAAAGCAACGCATATTCCGTTGACAATCCGTCAAGCAAAAAACATCCTGCCTACGTTGCATGAAATAAATAAAGATGGTCTAATAATTGCGCTCTCCCGCTCTATGCGTCGCTATCCTCAGTATCATACCCGTCGCCGTCTTCCCCAGCAGCCTGGCCATTCCGCTCCTTATTTCCTGTCATCTCAACGACGACCTGCCCACCTCCCCTCAGACTCTCCACATCAGCTAGCCTCACTCCTTTCTGCCATGGAACCTCCTTCCTCGGATATGCAGTGGCCAGCTGGAAGCCCCACCAATCGCCGTCTATCTCGCGTGCAATCTGCTCCTCAAAGCATACTTCCACATCCTTGTATTGACCTTCAGGTGGATTGACAGGATCATCCTCGGGCTTGAACGCGACAGGCACCAGCTGGGCGTCCACGAAAGCATACAATGTCGTAAGAGTCTGCGTCTCATCAAACACATGAATGACCCGGCCCCCACTGGGCAGCCTCACCGCCACCCTCATGCCCTTGGCTGGCTCGCGCTTCCCAGCAAGAACTCTCCTCCCCCACCTACTCCACTCCACCCTTTTCTCTTCTCTCTTCTTCTTCTCCAATTCGCGCATCCGTCTCCTCTGTTCCTCCTCTTCCTCCGCCCGCCGTCTGTCCCTCTCCCTTCTCTCTTCTTCCATTCTTGCCTCAATGCGTTCTCGGTCCCGCCGCGCTGAATCCCTGAATGCGCGGTCTTGTTCCTCGCGCAGCAGCCGATCACGCTCGCGTTCCCGCTGGGAAGCGTGCATGCGCTCGAGGTATGGGGTAACACGTGGAAGGACCTGGTTTGTTAGATGCTGTGAGAGGGTTTGTGCGGACGTTGGGCCGCCGGAGATGCTGGGGCCTTGGTGCCGGGAGAGGACAGTGAGGCTGGGTGGGGATGCAGCCGTGCGAGATGACGAGGACGATAGAGGATTGCGGCGTGGCTGGAGGGCTAGGAAGGCAACGAAGGGGTATGTGGTTGCTTGTAGTTTTTCGGCGGCTGGGAAGAGTTAGAAAGGCTCGATTACGTGAAAAGTTTGCTCACCACTCCAGGCTTCTTGGTCGCGAACGTCTCCGCCCCAGACGACAACGTTGCTTTCATGAAGAAGTTTGACAAATGTAGGGTCAGTAAGGGTCGATCTAGAACACGTTAGAACATTGTGAGATCGGGGAATAACTGGGAACATACCTTTTGAATTCTGCAACATCGTCGTGCTCTTCACTGACAAGGACAATGCAGCCAATCCTGGCGTCTCTCTGACAAATTCGGAGGACTTCGTCATAGCTGCCAAGCGTGAAATCTGGCAAAACTTTAGTTCCGTCATCCCCATTGCGGGGGCGAGCAGTCAAGTTGGAGGGGCCGGCGGTATCGGTGGCAGTGGATGAGCTGCTGACTGTGCCTCTGGAAAGGCCGATGGAAACGGCGCCAGTCTCCTCCTCGAGTTCCCTGACCCATCTGTCGGGACCACCGCGGGATGGCCGACGATGACGGGGGAGTGGACGGTAGAAATTGAGAGCAGAGAACCGAAACTGTGGTATGGGTATGCGTAGGATACCAAAAATAAAGCGAAAGATATTGGAGAGGATGTGCAGCGGAACAGCAAATACGGAGAACAAGGGCCGCATGAGCTGGTAGAGCGACGTTCCCGGTTGTGGTTGGGGTCGCCTGTGCTCGACCTCAGACTCGTCTATTTCAAAGTGTTGCATTGGAACTGGAGGAGCGGCGGAGGAAGACTCAAACACGAGGTCGACAGCACGCTGCGGCGGGTAAGCGACGAGTGGTGGGAGTGGGTGGACGACATACCTGGACATCCCAACCGACACTGTCGAGGACGCTTATTGCGACGTCGTCGTCTGAAGCGTTGGTGAGGGACTGGAATTGTGCGAGAGCTTGTTGCTGGCGGACATCGAGGTGGCTCATTATGGTCCGGAGTAAGTTGGACGCGGCTATAAAAAATGCGGGGCTCCTCATTTCACTCATCATGCTCCGCCCCCTCACCACCCGCGCCGCAACACGGCTGGCTCGTACAATCCACTCGTCTGCGCCCCGCAAATCCCTCTTCAATCCCAAGGATGTGGAGCGCGCAGAGGACGAAGTCGACGTCTGCATCGTTGGTGGTGGTCCCGCAGGTCTCAGCGCCGCCATCCGACTAAAACAACTCGAGCGTGAACGGGGAAACGAAATTCGCGTCGTCGTTCTGGAAAAGGGCGGCGAGATAGGTGCACATATTGTCTCCGGTGCCGTCGTCGAGCCCCGCGCTCTCAATGAGCTCCTCCCCGAATGGCAATCCCTCCCCGACCACCCCCTGACCCAGCCTGCAACCTCTTCTAGCATGGTCTTGTTGACTCCAAAGCTCGCTCTGCCCATGCCCCATCCGCCTCAGATGTCCAACAAGGGCAACTACATCGTCTCGCTCTCGCAATTTACCCGTTGGCTCGGCTCCGTTGCAGAGAACGAGTACGGCGTCGAGGTTTATCCCGGATTCGCCGCTGCTCAGCTTCTTCTTTCTGAGAAGGCAGACTCACTCGATCCGTGGGGCAATCCGGTCAAGAGCGTCCGCGGTGTCATCACGAACGAGGTCGGTCTCACTAAGAACTTCGGGATGAAGTCCAGCTTCGAACCCGGAATGGCATTCAACGCAAAAGTCACTCTGCTTGCGGAAGGTGCTCACGGTTCCCTCTCTAAGCTCGCGATACAAAAGTACCAGCTTCGGAAAGAGTCCCAGCCGCAGACATACGGAATCGGCGTGAAGGAGGTCTGGCGCGTTGATCCCGAGCAGTACAAGCCTGGCAAGGTTGTACACACCCTGGGTTGGCCTTTGGACACCTCTACTTATGGTGGTGGGTGGATATACCACATGGACGGTGGTCTTGTCTCTCTCGGACTTGTCGTGGGCTTGGACTACAAGAACCCCTATCTTTCGCCTTACCGCGAGCTCCAGGTACTTTCCCTGGGCTTCACCTAATAAGTATTCGCTGAACAACATCCTACAGCGCCTCAAACACCACCCGTACTTCCGTAAACTCCTTGCCTCTGGTGAACGCGTCTCGTATGCGGCTCGTGTCCTTACCGAAGGTGGTCTACAATCCATCCCCAAACTCCATTTCCCCGGAGGCGCCCTTATTGGATGCTCAGCCGGCTTCGTCAATATCGCCAAGATCAAAGGCACACACAACGCCATGAAGAGCGGTATGCTGGCCGCCGAGGCCGCATACAATGCCATCCACCCCGCTGAATCCACTTCCGAATCCACGTCCTCAGAAGCAGAAGAAGCTGTGACGCCTCCCGCCACCGACATGTCTGCTTATGACACTGCGTTGCGTGCTTCTTGGGTCTGGAAAGACCTCTACGAAGTGCGCAACCTCCGTCCGTCGTTCAGTACGTGCCTTGGGATGTGGGGTGGTGTCGCGTACTCTGGTATCGACTCCCTCTTCCTCAAGGGTCGCGTTCCTTGGACCTTCAAACACGCTCCCTCCTCTGCATTGAACAAATACATGGTACGTGCTCAATCACCCGCTCCAGTCACACCCACTGACTGTACCACCTCAGAACGGCAAGTCCTTTGACGCGGCACACACGGAACCCGCGTCTAAGCACACTCCGATCGCATATCCGCCATTCGAGGCGCCGCTCTCCACCGACCTCATGACCTCTGTGGCCCTCACTGGCACGAACCACGCCGAGGACCAGCCCATCCATCTGCGCGTCGTTGAGACCGCCGAGTTCCTGCGCGAGGTCGAGACTGGTGAGGTCGAGCGGGCAGAGACGGGCGAGGTTCTTGAGGACGGAAAGGTCGACAGAAAGAGGGAGAGGAGGAAGCATGTCGAGGTCAACGTGAACGAGTTCGCAGGGTTGTTGGGGAGGGCATGTCCAGCGGGGGTGTATGAATATGTTGAGGCTGAGGTGAGTGTCTCTGTGATGTCGAATGATTCTGGGCACTGATTGACTGCATGTAGGCTGGTGACAAGGCTGCACAAGAGGAAGGATGGGATGGGAAGAAGCTGGTCATCAACTCTCAAGTGTGTATATCATCTGTGCTTGATACTCAAGGCCTCTGCTAATATCCAACATTGCTAGAATTGCATCCACTGCAAGCTCTGTGATGTAAAGGTACCCACTCAGGATATCACATGGACTGTGCCAGAGGGTGGTGGTGGACCCAAATACAGTATGTTTACTTTATTTAACTTGTTTTTCATGCTAGGTATGTTGCTGACATTTGGCTATTTTATAGGCATTACCTAAATATGGCAGCATAAAATATACAGGTGGAGTGTACTTAGGTTAATATATGAATACGTAGACACATGTTATATCAGCAATTTCATATATTTCTTGTGGACTTGTAGTGACTTGTAACTTAGTCATCATATTGAATAAATCCACAAATTTACCAGATTGTTATTGTTTGGAAGGGAACTCTGTGTCAGAAATGCTGTGGGCAATTACATTCATATAAAGTGGGCATTTCTTTATATGGTCATTGTGAAGACCGATTACAGAGTGCTTACAAGCACTTGGTGGAAAGGCTCTGGGGCCATGTCTGGAACGATTTAGTGTCCAAATTGGGCACTATTAGTACCCCGTTTTGGAATCCATCAAATCAGTTCCATTTTGAGAATTAGTGTCCGTTTCTGGGTTTTAGTTAGTCTCGTACCCAGACGTTGTAGCGCGTGCGCCCTCGCCACGTGTGCCACGTGTGCTGAGTTCGAAAACTCACTGCAACGACTGCGCTACAACGTCTGGTGCATTTCGTCCTGATTTCGAGGGTAGTGTCACGTCACCCTCGGCTATCTTATCTGCCGCCAAATCTTCTGCTTTCAGTGTCCTCGCGAACGATGTCCTTTCTCAACGACGATGACTTCCTTGATGGCTACGACGATATCTTTCACACCAGCGACGATGATTTCCATTTTTGCACCGACGGACCTCAGGAATCTGACACGCATTCGGATAGCAGCTCATCGGAGCCTGCAAGCGAGGACCTTTCAGATGAGCTTGATGGGGAGGAAATGCGGGAGACTGGCAAGGATGCATCAGGAGGGGATACTTTGAGTAAAGTATTGAAGGTCTTGCATGTCATGAGTGTTGTTGGAATTGATCTGGCTTCGTTTTTCGACGCGTTGAGCTGGGGGGATGAGGATTGCATCAAAAATCCAACAGTCCGGTCTGCACGCACCAAGCTCATGATGTCGGACACCTTACCACGTATATTACGGCGGTGGTGGAATCCACCGAGTCCACGAGGGGGTGTTCATGCCAGGGGTGCCCGCGCGAGCATGGAATCATTTGTGGTTGATTCTTTTACTTCGATCACAGATTGCGAACTCGAAGCGCTAGCACCAGTATTCACTTCGCCGGCTGGGGACGACATCTCAGAACAAGAATTAACAAGTCTTGACTTCTCGGAGGTGACAACAGAAGCACGACGAATTGCACCGACACTTTCTTCACTCCTCGATCATCTGTCGTACACACCCAAACAACGAAGACAAAATATGCACCAGAATTCTGAGAAGGTGAGGTGTACTTGCGGCATCTGGACCGTGCCTTCATAGCTAACTGAATCTAGATTGAACTGACAATCTTGTCAATGCTCTCGTATGCTCGCAGTCACCGTCGCAATCGACTGCAGAAGATGTTCGCCGTCTACTTCAAATTCCGTGGTATCACGGCAAAGGCCTTCGATACTCTTCATGCATTGGCACTCACCATGAGTCACAAGTGGACGTGTAATGCCGTTGGACGGATGTCGAAGCAAGCAATGGAAGAAGTCAAACACCTCATGGAATTTTTTACCTGGCTACTCTCCTACGACAACCTCACCCTCCCATTCAAAGTGTTCTCTCAGCGCATCGACAATCAATCCGAATTTGGAAGCGGCGCGGCAGCCACGGTATATGTCAAGCGTGACACGAAGAAATTATCGCCTACCGCCTATCAGGACTTGCAGGAACAGCGAGCGGAAGGGATGAAAAATCCGATAACGGGACTCTTCATATTTGACCTCTCGCACAAAGCAGAAACACGTATACGACCTCACATGCTACACCACATCCTTCAAATCCTTCTTGACGATCCGAAGTTTGATTTTGCCACATATAAATTCAACAACAGCTCGTTATTCAATGCTCCTAGTGCCGTTGATGAGCTTCCCATAGGGCTCGATCATGTCACACTCCAATTCCTCCTCGGGTCCGTCAACATTCCTGAAGCAGGCTACGAAGACAATAGCCGTCTCATTAAGGAGTGGCTTCGTCAGCTAGGCCTTGACACCCCCGAGAACATAGAGAAACTCAGTCTTGAGCAGTTGATTGCATGGATCGGAGACCAGCTCACTATTGACCGCCTGAGAAAGCTCTTCAAGTTCCGGGCAGAAGATCTCAACGGTTATGACCGGCTCGATTGGATGATTCTTGTCTTCGGATGGCTTCATCTGATGATGGCTTTTGCAAACACATTGCACAAGCAATACTTTGGAACTTCGCGTGGCCGTGGATTGAGCCAAGCCTTCGATCTTCTCAAGAAGAAAGGTCTCGCTACTTCATCGATACAGGGTCCATTCTATCATGACCTGGATGAGGTTCTGCATCACATGGCAGCGGCTCATCTGCGAGAGGATTGGTGTCTTGTAGCTGGCATTGAGCACATTCATGAGCTCCGTGACAAAACACCTACAGAGCTACTTGAACTTGCCGAAATCATACTTGATGAGCACGCATCAAACGAGGCTCTCAGCACACTATCAGCCAAACCAGAGGAAGAACAGGATGAAGTTAAGCAGCAAACAATTATGTGGAGCCGCGACATTCTCCACTACATCGTTCTTGACCAAGCAATCAGAAACGGCGACGTCGGACTCATGGAAGATTTTTTGCCCCATCTTCTCTTCCGCTTTGTTGGTGGAGGAAGTTCAAATTACACAATTGAAGTCCTGGAACTTCTTCAAGGTCTTCATCGAGAGTGGCCAGATGAGATAAAGTCAGTCCATTCTGCACATAGCAGTGTTCCCAACTTACAAGGGTTTTGCAAGGTACTTCGTGCGGCACAGTTGCTGGCTTGTCAATTTCCGTGGAAAACGCACAAGTCACCTCGCAATCGACAAAGCACAGGAACACAACATCAAGAGAACTAAGGTCAACTACCATTCGGAAGGGCCAAGTGTCAACTGGGATTACATGCACAAGCTGCATCCTGCGATTCCCGTGATCGATGCCGTTGCCGACCACATCGAAGACGAGTTCAAAACTCTCGTTCGCGGGAAGAAGCACACAGTTCCCAAAGCTGAATTAGATATTCAGACATTACATGACTCATACCGTGACTCTAGGATTCACAAGTACATCCCTGGCCGCAAACAGTTTTTGGATGGTGATCGAGCAGTCGATTTTATATCAAAAGGTGCTATGGAGCTAGCGAATGGGAAAAGGTTACAACAGTGGATAGAGAATCGGTCTTTCCATAGGGTAGTAACCCAGGAGTTCGACCTCTCAGACTCCAGTGAATCTGACCAAAGCTCAAGTGCGGAAATATAATACATTTGATTTTCACGTCTCCCGTGATTCCGATGGCCTTGAGGGTGGTGAGTAGTACATAGCAGGAAGGTAGTATGGATAATAGCTGGGGTGGCGGAGAGGAATAGGCACTGTTGGTGCAGATAATAATGATGATGGTAATGTTTGGGGAGGAGGAACATTGTAGAGTGGCATGTATTGATAGTGAATAGGAGGAGTGTATGATGATGGTGGAAAGTATGTACGAGAAGCCGACATGGCAGTGAAAGGAGCGTTTTCATTTGCAAACGTGACAGGCTGCGGCAAAGGTTGGGTTGGTCTGAAGTTGTGTTCCGTAGGTTCCTGGTACCAAGCATCAGCACCAATAATAATAAAAGTGTCAAAGTCACTCACCGATTCATTCAAATGAGGAGCCGTGTGATCAATAAGTGGTGGACGTTGACGACGACAAGCCGTCTGTGTTTTCCGTCGTTCCTGCACTGCTACTTCCTTCTTTCGCTCTGCCACCTGGCGACGTTCAGCCGTGGCTCGTTTCCTTGCCTCGTTCTTTGCCTGTGCTTCACGTTGCCGTGCATCTCTGAAAGTATTGTCAGCTTTCTTAATTACCTCAAGAACGTCCTGCCCATGCCGCTCAAGATACAACCAC
This sequence comes from Hypsizygus marmoreus, assembly GCA_013433165.1. Classification (NCBI taxonomy): domain Eukaryota; kingdom Fungi; phylum Basidiomycota; class Agaricomycetes; order Agaricales; family Lyophyllaceae; genus Hypsizygus; species Hypsizygus marmoreus. Next base: position 825,256 of record CM024094.1, on the reverse strand, counting down.
GGCCTTTTCAGTAAAGCCTTCCGCATATCTTCGAGAGTATTAATATCTCGATTAGAGCTCAGAGCTTTTAGTGAGGGATCGGGAAGGTAAACCTCGGCGGGGAAGGGACTGGGTGAATACCGCGAGCGTTGGATATCGAGACGCCAATTCTGAAGGGCTGCACGAACAGCCTGAAGATGATCACCTCGCCGAGTAGAATGGCCTTTCGGCTTCGGCGCAGCTGGGCTGGTGGAGTCGCCAGATGTGACCATCGTGTTCGTGGCAGTGGCGGCGGTGGCGGCGACGCCAGCAGGATCAACTGTGTTTGCTATGAAGTCAGCGAGATCTGCCGAGGATGTCCGTGAAAAAGGATCGTTGCCAAGGGGGAGCGTCAAGGAGTCCGAGATGAAAGTGGTAGGAGAGGCAGTGGAATTGTCACTGGAAGTGAGGGCCGTGGAAACCATTGTCCGTTTGCCGTTTATGTTGAGGAGTTTTGATGGTGAAGGAGGGGCACTGGAAGATGGTGTCGAAGGGAGAGAGTTTGGAGTGGTGGGAGTGCGGGGGCAAGACAGTTGATCTGGCATGGTTGAGCGACCAGGAAGCGAGATTTCTTTCCGCAGGCAGTTATCGCATTGTTTGCACCCAACTGCACCGGGTACTGTGTTAAAGGTGAGCCAATGGATGCACCAAAGAAAGTAAATAACCTCTTACCTGGATCCCGAGGTGGGTTGTTGAAGAACGAATCTGCGAGACGTGTGCGACAGTCCTTAGTGCTCACATACGTCCGCATGTCCGCATCAACACTCTTCACCCACTCTAACTCCTCGGCATCAACCCCCGCTTCTTCGGCGTCTGCCATCTCCGTGTTATGGCCGACCTCGTGTTCTTCATTTGCCTTCTTCCGTTTTCGTGTCTTTTTCTTCGCAGCCGGCTGTTTCTGCTTCGCGCCTCCTGGTTTTTTCTTTTTCTTTGTTTCAAACATACTTTTTTCGACTAACATCTTCGCCTCCGCCTGTATGTCCTGAGATCGTCCACTCCGTCCTGCTCTTTGGGTCCAGATGGCAAGTGATTTCGGCACACCAAACTGAATAATGAGCTCAATATCCGGTATATCGGCTCCCTGCAAAAGCATCCTATCAGGAGTATTTCTCTCAGAAGTAAACGTATGCACACCATTCCCGCCGCTTCCGTTGCAATCAGTATTCTGATTTTGCCTTTTAGGAACCACTTCATCAGACGGCGCTTGGCTTTTGACGTTCGGTTGGCATGAAGGTACGCGATGCTCTCGTCAAACCTGTTTCCGTAGTATTTGCGGAGGTCACGACACAAGGTCTGTGTGTCGTTAACAGTGTTCGTGAATATAATGGTTTTCTTGAAGTCATCTGAAGATGTTACGTCATTCGGATCTGGCAAGTGCTCACGGACAGCTGCAAAATCCTTTGCACTCGACATACGGATGATCGAAGTGGTGATATTGGATCGGTGATTCCCTCGGTTGAGAAAAAAAGAGCTATTCAGGTTGATCCAAGTTTTCGAGCAGACATCCGCAAGTGCAGTAGGATTCAGTGTGGCGGAGGTGAGCAGAATGGGGATATGTGATGGCATGAATGCCCGAAGTTTGTGGACCTCAGTGTAGAGAGGTCGAAAGTCACCTCCCCATTGAGAAATACAATGTGCTTCGTCGATAATAATTCCAAGCATATCCTTCGTTGTCTCGGGATCACAAAGCCACTTGCGAAACTCGGGGTGCTTGAGACACATCTCCGGTGATGCAAAAATAGCCTGATGCCTTTTATCAGCCAAACTCTGAGTGGTTAAATTAGATTCTGTCAATCACAAGATTAGTAGTCTTGACGCACCTGACCAAGTGACGGAGACCATGTCTCCCCATTCACTGCAACCGCGGGAACCTTCACCTTTCGGAACCGCCGAACCTGAAGCCGGACCGTGAACGATGGCTACTACAAGAATTGAAGTGATTTTCACGCACTTGGTCTTTTTGCAGGACTTTCAATGGGGAGATAATGAGCATCATTTTCGTGGGGTGCAACATGAGTGGCAACATGAATGGAATAGTTTTTCCAGAACCAGTCCCCGCGATTACTACGCTGTCTAAGCCAAGCAAAATAGCCTCGGTGACGTCCAGTTGCCAGTCGTAGGGATTTGCTCCAAACCGCTCATTGAAGAGAGCCATCAATTCTTGTCGAGTTTGCGTAGAGTCATATTTACGCTCCTTTTCCGTGGCTTCTCGGGCTTTCTGAAGAAGAAGCTGAGACTTGACGCGTATCTGTTCATGTGGATTGACGTCGGGCATCATGAGTTCGAGACAAAAAGAGTAGGAAGATTAGATGTTTCTACGTGACAAAAGTGCTACGATAGGAAGGAAAACATCACATCAAGTAACGCCGTGACACTACCCTCGAAATCAGGACGAAATGCACCAGACGTTGTAGCGCAGTCGTTGCAGTGAGTTTTCGAACTCAGCACACGTGGCACACGTGGCGAGGGCGCACGCGCTACAACGTCTGGGTACGAGACTAGGTTTTAGTGGCTTGTTTTGGATGTCAGGGCATGTGGCTGCCACGTTTCCGGGTGTTCGCTCTTTTAGGAATATGTTCCCACGGTCTCAAAAAGCGTCGCAGCCTTATCAATATCCCATCTCTGCTTTTCTCCTCATCTATTTCTCACTATACTTGCTTTCAATGAGTGAAATACCATCACAAGTACCTCATGGACGACCCTCAGGCAGTAAAAATAAGCCTGAACATTCTGCTGGAGGTGCTAGGGCTGGTGCAGGGAGAAGAAAGCGTGATTTGACTGATATATCTGAGGAGATGGATTCTGGTGACAAGACAGAGACTCATACATCTCATTCTGGTGGGTTTTGTGCATATCTATATATAAATGATGTTTTCTAACTCTGATCTCATATCAGATTCACGCAGAGTTGCAGGTCAAGGTGACCAGACAAATATACATCCCATGTTTCGTGCATCAATTTTGATTCATCTGATTCTTGTAAGACTAATATACTCTGCAGGTCTCATGCAGTATTATGTTTTCTTGATATTCTCCAGTTTTCAAGGCTTACATTTTGGTATTTAGATCAAAGAAATGGCAGCGAACAGTCAATATCAGCGAGACCGAGCCCGAGCCCAGCCTAACTGAGAATGAGGCTAATCCCATGCTACCTGCTCATGATGGTATTTGATATTTCTTTTTATCTTATTCTTAGTGATCTGATTTAAATTTCTGTTATTTTCAGATTTACTACCTTTTCCATTTCTTGACATTCCAGGTAAAACTAGTGACTTTGGCTCTGACTCTGACTCTGAGTGTAACATGGACTCTGAGGATCTTGATGACTTACTTGATGGCCAGCCCTCTGATATGGCGGCAGATGAGACTCTTGGCTCTGGTATTATAGTGAATTATCTGGCTTCTGTTAAAGATTGGCTTGTGAACGAGCTAGCTTCTCGGGCTGAACCTGCTTGCTATCAGAATGGATCATTCTGGGTTCATCCACCTGATCCATACTTTGCTCTGCGTAAATCTCTAGAATCTGTTGATAATGAGTTGAGCCCAGCTCCATTTTATTATCCACGTGTATTTGTCTGGCTTCCGCACTTGTTGGATCGAGGCAAGCTTACATGCCAGAATAGTAAATGTCGCTATTTCAAGGACTCATCTCATCCTTTGACTTTGAAAGGCTGGAATAACAATCCTGTGGCATGTCGAGTTATTGATCTTGACTGGAACTACTATGTGATCACTCAAAGAGTTCAGTGTAAAAAAGCTCCCAATTCTATTGACACTGGCTGTGGAGAGTCTATGAATTTATATGATCCACGTATTTTGACTCAGCTAAATCCAATGCTTGTCGCTGAGTTCCCTGCTTTTTTTACACATCGCAGTGGAATTGATAAAACTGTTATGACCTTGGTCAGAGCTGGTATTGCTCATCGCCTTAGCGCAAGTGCTTGGTCAAAGATTTTTCGAGAGCTTCATGTACGTGAACATGATATTTGAGAACTTAAGTACTTGCATGTGATTCACAAAGACCAAGAGATTAGAAAAATACATGGCCTTACAGTCAATCCATACTTGCCATTTTCAGAGTTTGATAACAAAGCTGGATATGCAGGATTTTACCCCTCTCGCTGGTATATCAATAGTATCTATATGGATTACATGGAGACTATTCAGCCAATTTTGGATCAATGTGTTTCTGCTTTAACTGGATATATCATCAAATGGGACCATTCATTCAAGCTTGTAAAATACATGATGAAGCTCAATGGAGTTGTAACATTTGCTGCCTTATTTACTCTTTGCAATGAGTTTGAGCAGATTCATTATCAAGCTTTTGTGCCTACCAAAGCTCTTTCTCATTTAAAGTCTGGCCTTGAAACTATGGTTGCTACATTGCGCAGTCTTGGATATGCTGAACCAATTCTGGAATTTACCGATGTATCTGGAAATGATGCTGCTACATTTATTGAATGTATACCATCACTCGGTGAAGGTGTAACAACTGTTCAGCTTGAGGAATATTCTGACTTGCCACATCTTATGCTGCCAGATGATGTATCAGTTCATGTGTGCTCTACTGAATCTGAGATCCAAAGTGCATGTTTAACAATTCTTGAGCTATCTTCTAATGAGGACATTTTACATGTTGGCTTTGATATGGAATGGGAGTTTACAACTAGCCAAGTGGAAGCTGGCCCACTCAAGACTGCACTGATTCAAATTGCATTGCCAAAATCTGTATATCTTTTACGTGTCTGCATTTTGAAAAAATTGCCCAATGCACTTAAGACAATTTTGATATCACCAAAAATTATTAAAATTGGGTGTAACATTGAAGCAGATTTGAAAAAGCTTGCACGTGATTTCTCAGACTTTCAGTTGCCAAATAAAACAAGAAAAGGATTTGCAAACTGCATTGAACTTGGAAAATTAGCTGCTGAAAAAAATGCTGTATCAAATGGAAAGGCATCTCTTGCATCAATGTGTCGAAAGCCAAGAGCCGTTTTTCATCTGAAGCATTCCCATGGAAAAAGGTGTGGTGGTGAGGATCCATATCAGCCATAATGATATTCCCAGCAGGCTTGCGAGCCATGACCAGTGTATCTACACGAGTTATGGGAACCTGGTCATATGACCGAACAAGCCAAACAGGTAATCCAGCACGAATGAAGTCCTGCGCAATCTTGGCATCATGCGTGAATGCTCCAACTGCTATCTCAAGTTCCGTAGCAGGAGGTAGACATCCAAGCATGCAGGGCTGACACACTGTAAGGTACTTCAGTGCAGCCATGAGTGATCGGAAGTCGCATTGAAGTAGAGCCAACCTGAAGAGAACTTCTCATCAGGTCATCGGAAGGGATTGTAGATGTTGCAATGCGTGATCCAGGCTAGAAGATAACTGTTGAACAGGAACATTCTTCTCTGGGAACCTGTCATTCGTCATATACCGTTTGACTTTAAGTTTGACCACCATGATGGCTCGACCAAGGAGTTTCAGTAGTTCACTGGTAAGAAGTCCCATTATGGATACCACACCAGCGGTTGTTGATGCAACCCAATCACTTTCGGCTGGCATTGACCACATGATTCGGTATGGATCATCAGGTGCAGGAAGGAGAGGCATGCAAGCCCAGTGACATGCTGGCACATTATAAGGCTGCGACCATTGGAGGGGATCATCGTCACCATACTTGTAATCTCAGCGAAAATGCATTTCACAATAGGCGCCAAGAGGAGGCTCGTATATGACCTCGATGTTCGGACTTGTGACGAAAAAGTGTCCCTTGGCAACAACCGCTCCAACTTTCCCGTCAAATGCCATCAAGCCTATGAATTGTTAGCATGATACCGTGTTTGAAAGCTGGCCAACTTACTTTCCGTGTGTGTGCTTTTTTGTGAAGTAACAATGAAGGCTCTGTTTTGAGAAGTTCGGGTGTGATCTGGTTCATATTATCGAGCGGCATTTTTGAAATGATCAGACTATGACTGGAAACAGACGTTATTACCAAGGATTCATGAATATCACGAACGGGAAGAACCTGATGATGCAAAGTCAAATCAGGGAAAAGTGGCCGATACAGAGTCAAAGCCAGGAAAGAGGTGACCGATGCAAAGTCAAAGTCACCAGTCAACGAACGATGCAAAGTCAAATTTGCGACCAAGAAAATGAAAATGAGAAGAAGTTAAAGACAACCATAATGTCTGCGCAAGATTGATACCTGTAGATAAGCCATGAAAGGTCAGCTTCCTGCAGTAGAGTTACAATATTCTAGGCAGACAGACTTTGAAGGATGTAGAAAGTTGGTGGGCTAAATTATTGTCAGAGAATTGAGATGGATGATGGCGAGTACGAGGATGAACTAGAGTAGAGGTCGATCAATGGTGACCACTGACTAGACAGGAAACACCCGACGATGCAAAGTCAAATCAGGCACAAGAAAAAACAGCCGACGCATAGTCAATAGTGTTTAAAGGTCCGGTTGGGTCCAGTTTTTGAGCTCTGACTGAGGCAACTGGCAACCGCAACTGGTTGCGGAAATTTCCGAAACCCGAAAAACTGGACTGAGACCGTGAGCAACCAGCAACTGCGGTCTTTTTGCAGTTGCCAGACCAGTTGGGACCAGTTTTGACTGTAACTGGTCACCAACCAGTCCTGACTGGCTAAAACTGACTTAAAGCAATATATTCTACTCTATAAACTAATTAATTCTTGTTAAACCAAGGTGAATGGACAGCAAATGCTCCCAGAGCACCGTTTTGGCCGTTAAAGAGGCGTGGGAAAGTGTCCAGCAACGACCGAAGTTGAAGACGCGTCCGAATTTGTTTTGTTATTACCTTTGATTGAAAGTATGACTAGTTACCTTGTGCAACAGAAATAATAAAGACGCCGTGGTTGAGTGGCAAAGTGTGTCATCATAAGTTATTTATGTATCTTGAGGTTCAGAGTTCAATTCCTCCGAGTTACACTTTCAATTTTGAAGTAAAACTTGTTGTAGCTATTGAAACTCAGCCTCGCAAAGTACAAAATACTTACTGACTGCAAGTGCAGTTGCAACCGGTTATGACCAGTCTTTCACGGTTGCATTGTACTTTCAAAATGGCGCAACCGGCAACTGCAACCCTCTCAAAATGAGGCAACTGCAACTGAAAGTCCAGTTGCCCGCGGTTGGGTCCGGTCCAGTTTCGGTCAGATTTTCGGTCCATGCAACCCAACCTTCAAACACTAATAGTCAAAGCTACAAGAAATGATACGACCGATGCAAAGTCAAAGTCGATACAGCAAACGATGCAAAGTCAAATTTGCTGGAGAGAAGGTGGAGATGGAAATGAAGAGAACCATGATGCTTACTGGTTGAGATACTTAGAGTGGAAACTATGAATGCGCTGCGTGCCTGAGCAGTCAAAAAGAATATGGCGATGTAGATGAGTAGAAGGCTACGCTGCGACCTTACGATCATCACTACAGTTGTCGCTGACCAGTGGGCACGTCAACGGTGGAAAAGTGACGACACTTGGCAGCTGATGTAACCAACCCAGCACTTGATAGGCAAGGCTGTTATCAAGCAGATGTTAACAACTACCTTCGCCTGTTCAGCCGCATACAGCCCTTGGAGTCTGCATCGTCAAGCATTATACTTCTCAGGTGAGGCTCTAGTCCATTATCTTTTTTGTTCTTGTTTGATCATGAAGTTGACTTTGCATCATTCATGGTTCCAAACAGCTTTGAGATATTGACTTTGCATCTGTCTCTGGCAGGCTTTGACTGTGCATCAGCCTCCCACCTGATTTGACTTTGCGTCGTCGGGATTCATTTCAATGTTCCATATTTTCTGCAGCTGATCTCCCTTCTCTAGCTCTCTTACTGATCAATCATCGGTCTCAGCTATATGTGTTATGCATGATGCATATGAAGGTGAGCCGCAGGTCTCGTTTGTTACTACTTTCTCTGTCACGAATTTGACTTTGCATCATTCGTTGACTGGTGACTTTGACTTTGCGTCGGTCACCTCTTTCCTGGCTTTGACTCTGCATCGGCCACTTTTTTTGCCTGGTTTGACTTTGCATCGCCGGCACATTATTAACACTGGCCATGCAATTAACACAGAGTTCCCAGGTGCCACCCTAAAATGCTCTGGCCTTCACCATCTATAACTCACAATGAGGTGCTCACTAATGTGGCTGAAACAGGTGGCCATACGTGATTTCTCCGACTCTCTTGTATCCTTCAATACCTTTGAGAACATGGGAACATCCAACAACACACTGTCCCTCTCGCTCCTGTTCTCGCATTTCTCACATTCCCATACCTTCGATGGCTTGCTCAAGAAAAGAGACAGGCTGCCGCTATGGGTAGTCTGGACATAGATTCTGAGAAGGAGCACAACATTGACACATCTGGCATTGTTGACCCAGATACTGGGAAAATCACCATCTCCTACTCACAGCACACCACTAAAATGATGAAGAAACCCTGCATTTGTCTCGCACGCACGGATATCATGACCACCGAAGTCCTAATGATTTCATCAGGAGGATCCCTGCTGGATAACTCACAAAGCGGGAAGCACAAGCAGGTACTTGTATTTTCATTGTACATGATTTTGTGGCTGACATATCCATTATTCAGGGCGCATCGGTCATAATGGACACCTTCTCGAAGCACTTTGATGCTCTTCAAGAGGCCATTCTCACCTGGTTTCATGACCCTGGAATTGGAGGCATGTGTAAATGCCAGGCTGCAGTGGCGTTATTTCGCTATGAGGAGTGCTTCGAACGTCACGTGCTTTGTCGGTCCTGTATTATCGCCAGTCACGTCCACCTCCCATTCCACCACATCGAAGAGTGGTGCAGCACTCATTTCAATCGCACCTCCTTGCTTGTGCTCAGCACCTTGGTATGGCTTGGTCATCATGGTGAACAATGCCCCAATCGTAACCCAGGTGATGGATGGCTCACCGTTGTTGTTCACACCAACGGAATCCATCGTATCTGTGTTGAATACTGTCATTGTGCTGAGAGGCCCTCTGAACCTATTCAATTAACACAGTCACAACTCTTTCCTGCTACGATGGAGCAGCCAGAGACCGCTTTCACTTTCACCGTACTTGAAGATTTCCATGTACACAGCCTTTCATCGAAGAAATCGGCCATGGATTATGTGAATGCACTGCAGAATCACACAGATAAAGCCTTTCTGCATTCAATTCCAGTGCGTATAAGTCCACTATAGAGGAACCAGTACATGCTAATATTCATATGTAGAATCGATATCATGAGTTCACTAGGGTCGTACGCATGTGGCGTTACCTCACGACTGTTTACCGTAGTGGCCAGGCCCATGGGATTGATACCATTATGTCCCATCGCCATCCTGGTTCGCTCATTGTTAAATGCCCTGCCTGCACAGAAGTTGGTTTTAATGTCGACAAGAAGATGATGGACGAGGCTGAAGAGTCAAAGAAGTATGTACTCTGTGACACATCATTTTATTGTGTTCAACTACTGATACAATTTTATAGACATATATACATGCTGTTCCTGTCGACAGACGGGAACTTCTGCCTTCAATAAAAGCATAAACAGAACGATCCTGATGATGTAGCATTGAATCGGGGCCATGGCTATTTTGTTGATATGGCACCATACAAGAACTACCTCAAACATGTCGGTATCGAGACAGATGTGAGCTTTTTACCATAGTTGATTTCCATCATCTCATAATTGTTAGCAATCTACTTGTAGCCACCTCTGCGCTGTTCGACTCCAAAATCTTATCAAGTTCAAAAATGCAGATATTAGTGGTGTTGTTGCAGTGCAATGTGCACATCATGGATTTTACCTACCACAAGGCATGGTGGATCTACAGAAAGGCAAAGCATATGTACGCACTTCCTCTCTGAATGGCTTATCCTGACTTTGCATTCCAGCTTTGCAAATACCGACTACGCACTAGCATATGCCTTGGGAGACTGTATCGATAATCGCTGGATCACGTTGAGCTATGATATCTGGTGTCAGTACTCAGTCAAACTCCTCAACTGCTTCAAGGAGCAGTTCCTAGCTGTTGCCCATATTATCGAACATATGGATGGTGTGATCCCGAGTGTACATGTTCAAGGCCAAGTGCTTACATGTCAGCTTCTTTGGGCATTCAAGTACATGATGCACTCAGGCAAAACATACGGTGAAATGATCGAGACCAGCTGGGCAGAGCAGAATCAAACAGCTGGTAGTACGAAGGAGCAGAATGACGGACATCGGCATGACAGCCTGGACGACTTCAGCGGATACTGGAACTGGTCCAAATATCATCGTATGAGTAAGTCTACCACTGCCAATATTGTCACAAAAGCAAACTCAATATGAAAGTAGCTGCCACCCTCCAGCATTTATACACAGCTTGTGTACCTCATATGAAGACTTGTGAAGAGACTTTTGACTGCCTTTCTGAATGTCACGGTTCTGCCCTCGTCAAACAATGGGAAGCAATGGATGTTGTACCAAAGCAGGTTAATGGTATTTGGACAAGCATCTATGAAGCAAAGATCACCGATGGTACATACGCTACTCCACGTTGCCTGGGGTTTTGTTGTATTGACCTTTTACGAAGGACCCCTGACCCAAGGGAAGGCATATCAAAAACTCCTCAGCGATGAGAGGATTGCAGAACTGGCAGGACATCACCTGGCTGGGGATGCTCAAATCATCAACATTGCCTTGGGTCTTGAGCAGCAACAGTATGTCATATATTGCTGGCTATAACTGCAGGCCTTTGACATGAATGACAGGGAACGTATCAAACAACTTGCAAGAAACCAGAGCACGAAAAATGCAGAACCAGCTTGTTATCCCGCATCAAAACTATGGTGAGATTTAAACAAGTGGCGCCGTTCAACAGCTCAACCAATATTGAAACTCTGCAATGACACGAATGTTTAGACCCCACCCTAACCCTGATGGAATGAAAAAGCTCCAGCTCTCCTCTCAGTACAATGCACATATCGGGGCAGCATTGATCTTACAGACTTAGCACAAAGTTGGGTTTTGTACGGCACGTTTACCTGACCGTCTATGCACGTGTCCCCGTGACTTACCGATGGTGTTGTTTGGCAGCTGCCTTCCAGCGCTGCTATTTATTCGGACTATTACCTAAATATCAACAACCATTGCATAAACTCTGTAACACAACGTACTACCAATAGCTGGTCAATGTCTCTTGTTGTGCGCCGAGCGTAAGGTTCTAGTAACCCCCGTTACACTTTTTGAGCTTGACCAGCTCCGCGCTCTATTTTGCTCTAACATAAAAGAGATTAGGCAAAGAAACGATAGATAAATTAATATGCTTACCAAAAACTAGCCATGTGGCAAAGTAAGTACATGACAATAACTTAGAAGTCATGATGTGGCAGTTAAATAGCACAATACTAGAAGAAAAAAGTAAAAGACATGAGGCTAGTAAATAGTAGAGCAATTTAAACTACTCATCTTGGCCCCAATAACTACTCTGAACTATTCATCTCCTTTTCATTGTCTATGAGAGCTGATGAGCTAGCAGTTATAGAGTATAAGATCAAGCTTTAAGGCTTCTGATATCTAGCACATGTATTAGCAAAAGATAGAATCAAAAAAAGAAGAAAGGAGACATACTATAGTACCAGATGCTATTGAGAGAGTACGAGACATAGTGAAAGAAGAGAGCAAAGATGACTCAAAAATGACTCAGAGCTCTGAGGTGGCACATCACATGATGAATTTAGGGCAGGCCATCTAAACTTTGAGGAAATCTTTAAGACGCTCACTGGTCTTGAGACTGTGGGAATTAGTCTCAGTGATGGAATCATTTTCCACACTCTATTTTTGCCACATCATCAGTAACGTCTGAGGGTATTCAGACAAAGTATGACTATAAAAGCTGTACAGCCTATCATATAGATTATGTATAAGATACAATGTTTATATGCAAAAAGTAGTTACAAAAATGCTATAAACATTGTATAATGCTCTAAGAGCCCTCTGAGATGCTCTGTGATGCCCTGAGAAGCATTCTGACAGCCTGAGAGAATTGATTATTCCTGGGAATCTTTAAAGCCAAATGGTTTTTCCTGATGCATGCCAAAATTATAGTTCTGGCATATTTCTCAGAGTCCCATGACCAGATGCAAAATTTGACAGTCTGGTGCCACAGATAGTGTTTTAAAGTCTGGTCAGATTCGGTTTTGGTATCGAAATTAGGCAACTGGCAACGGAACTGGTTGCCATTTATGGCAAACATAAAAAAAACTTGACTGCAACTGTACAAAACTGCGATAAACTGAGCAAGACCAGTTGCAGACCAATTTTTGGAAAACCAGTTGGCAACCAGTCTAAGACTGGTCTTTTGACTATTTCAGCTGCTTGGAGAGGATATCAGACATATATTCTCACCTACACATACCCAAAATATACTTCAGTATATATAAAAACATGTGAAAAGTCATTTAATATAGAATAATTCACATATTAAGCTGAAAAGTTGAATTTGACATGTATTTTTTAGGTTCAGAAGGTGCTTTTGATGGCCAAGAGAGGGTCTATATTGTATATTACATAATTGCAGTTGCAACCAGTCCAAACTGGTCTATTTTAGGCAGTTGCAACCAGTTTTTTAGCTTTGAAGTCAGGCAACTGCAACCAGTGGTCCAGTCTTTTGTGGTCTAGTCCAGTCTGCTTCCAGTCTATTTTTTGGTTGCATAGACCAGACTTTAAAACACTAGTCACAGGCACTCATTTCTGAGAGTAGTTCTACAAAATGGATTTGACAATTGCTCTTGGGACATGTGACAGCTGCCAAAATTTGGCAAAATCAAAGGGTTCATGATCCATGACTGTGTTAGGACTCGTCCTGGATTCAAGACGTAGTCAGTAGTTCAGTAGCCATGACCACTAGGTGGTATGAATCTGAATACAATTTGTAAGTAAACATGAAGGTTCAAGGCATGAGTATTGGAACAAGTGCCTCAAATGTAAGGTTCTAAGTTGAAATAGAAACAAATTTGAAGTGTTCAAACATATTACCATATGTTATTCTGAAGTTAAGTCTTGATGAGTCTTTGAAACATGATTCAATGTTCATAGAGTTTGCAGCAAGTTCAAATGTTGAGCAAGTAGAGGTGAGTTTGAGGAGTGAAAATGAGAATGAGGTTCGAGGCGATACGAGAGTAGTGAGTCTTTAATAATATCAAGGATACTGTTCTTAGTATTTTGAGGTCTGGTTGCAGGGATCAAAAATCTGACCGAAACTAGACTGGACCCAACTGCAGGCAACCAGACCTTCAGTTGCGGTTGCCTCATTTTCAAATGGTCACGGTTGCTGGTTGCCTCAGTTTGAAAGTCTGAAGCAACCATGAAAAGACCGGTCACAACCGGTTGCAACTGCACTTGTAGTCAGTAAGAATTGTACACTTCACGAGGCAGAATTTCAATAGCCCAGACAAGTTGAACTCTCAATCTCATAAGACATAGTCAATTCTCAGTGTCAGACTTTACCACTCAACCACAGAGCCATTATTGGTTGACCAACTTAATGCAACTAGTCATGCTCTCAATAGTAGATAATAACAAAACCAATTTGGATGTGTGTTCAACTTCGGTCATTGCTGGATGCTTTCTCATGCCTCTCCAATGGCCAAAACCTTGCTCCTGGAGCATTTGCTGCATATATACCTTTGGTTTATGGGAATTAACTAGTATATACACTGAAATATATTCCTTTTAGTCAGTTTTGAGCAGTTTATGACTAGTTGGTGACCACTTACAGTCAAAACCAGTCCCAACTGGTCCAGCAACTGCAAAAAGACTGTGGTTGCCAGTTGCTCATGGTCTCAGTCCAGTTTTTCAGGTTTTGGAAATTTCCACAACTGGTTGCAGTTACTGGTTGCCTCGATCAGAGCTCAAAAACCAGACCCAACCAGACCTTTAAACACTAACTGTTCTATGAGTAGTTACAAGGTTTATATAGGTGTGGTAGAGGTGGGGCTCAGATGGAGTTGGGTGCAGTTCAGGTTGTGGTGCTACATATGGTTGTAATAAAGTAGAGATGTGGAAAGAACAATGGTGAGATAGCAAATAGATTCGGTTGTGGAGTTGTGGAGTTTTGAAGGTTGAGTCATATGGGTCCTGAGCATGTGATGCAATAAGATAAGATCGAGAATGTGGAGGGCTCGAAGGCATGTTAGTATTTGAAGTGTTGATAGATTTGAGGATAGAAGAATTTGAGGAGTTCACGACAGACTGCCAAATTGACTGAAATTGTAAAGTAATCAACTCATAATCAATTTTAAATCTGTACTGTGACATTCCCTTTTCCAAGGGCTCTGGTGTCATGTCTGGAACCGATTCATTTTCAGACTTTTTTTCAAAAAGTCCCAATATAGGTATCTTGCAACAATTAAATTCAATTGGGCCTATGGCCCAGTGGTTGAGTGACGCTTTTTTAGTGCATTATGTAATCATTGCCAAGGTCAAGCATTCAAGTCCCGGCCGTGACATGCCTTTCAGACACATAGCCATATTGAAATTCGTTTTATTTCTTCACATTGATATAGATAGGCTATGCATACAAATGTTGTATCATAATTATGTCTACTATTCACCATCCAATTGGACTAGTCAACTGAATTTTTTGTTCGCAATCAGTCTTTGAATTTTAGAAATACCAATAAAATGAGACTTACTTGAATTGACATCTGTTTTGATTGTTTGCTCCTGGGCAATTTATCCCACTGCGTCCAGCATCTATGCAGACCTTGCATCGGTGCTGTGAGATACCAGTGTCCCAAGAAATAACATTTGATGACAATGTGCTGTGATTGAAGACTAAATTCTCTGATTGTGAAATTGCAAAGGAATGCATATTATCTGACAACTAAGATAGCCCAGCACTGTCCTAAACTTGAGGCACATTAGGATGCCACTGTACATCCTGCCTATTCAGCTCTAAGCCAGAAGAATTATCTGCTGATATCTGTGCAGCTGAAGGTTGCCTTTGAGCAGGTGTCTCATTTTGTGTAGAAGTTGCTGGTATTTGTGACCAGTTCACATCCTGGTGGAGAGGTGTAAAATCAAAATCTGCTAAAGACATCTCGCTATCCTCATCTACTATCCCAGGTTGATTATGTCGAGCAGCAGACAAAACTCGTGATATACGTTTAGATGATTTTCTGCACCTTTCATGTAGCTCTTGTTGAGGCAAACTAGCTACCATTGTTTGTGTCTCATGGCGATGCTCATCCCAGATTTTGTAATATGCAGCCAAGTGTTCACGCAGCTTGTAGAAAATTGTTTTTTCATTTGCTTTCTCAGACCACCAGCATGCCATTTTATCAAAATTAGGTAAATCACGTGCAGGTGCCTATTCACCATTAACTCGAACAGCATTATGGAATAAATCAAATTCATCTTGAGTATGAAGTGGTGTAACTGCCCATTTGGTTTGCTGTGCATGTGCTAAAAATGCATATACATCTTTTTGCTTTCCAGTCAACTTAAACAAGTAAAGTTTATCTGAATATTCCAAGACATTGGTTCCATCAGGAGTTACTGGTGGACCCTGAAAATCATACATCAGTCGTGTAATTGATGGAATTACAGCAATGCCAAATTTCTCTTGTGTAGGTGCAAAGTCAAGTGGATCTGTATCTCACGTAATTCTCCATGCAGCTGTTGTTGGCTTTTCTTTCCAGAAAATATCTTCACGTAACTTGGAAATCTCATGGTCAAGCCATGGATCATAATGTCCTCCATAACAAGTATTGAATTTATGTACTGAACCGCAATCAATATTATGACAATGTCAAAAGTCAGCAACTAATGCATCTGCTAATTCAGGTGATGCATTTAAGGATGCAAAATTTTGGCGAATTGGATTATGAATAGCCCCTTCAACTGAGTTTGTACCTCTGATGCAATGATATAAAGGCAATCTATTTTTATCATTTGATCGCTTAGTGTATACTGGAATTGAGCTAGGATCAGAAATCCAGCCTTTTCTTACATCGTGAAGTACACCTTGAGCTTTTTTCCAAGTTTCAGAGCTAAAGAGCGGTTGACCTGTAACAGAACATTTTATATTTCCCCAGCACTCAAAGAGCTCTTTCAAAAGATGTTCCAGCATATTTCGCTCTGGTATAAATCGTCGAACACGTCTCCAAAGCCAAGAAGGAGATTTTGAATGCACAGTCTCCCACTTTAGTTGTTTTTTTTGCTAATACAGCTAGTACGGCCTTTTTGTCATTCTCATCTGAAATAAGCATTGTATCACTAAGAGCTGTTGCAAATTTTCGGCACAAAGTATGCTTTTGTGATATTGTTCGACAGATTTTACCTATTTCATGGAATGTATCTGCAAGTATCCGTGATGGAATTGTTGATACTGGTTGTTGTAGATATGTAGCTGTATCTTCTGGTGTATTTAACACTTCATTCAGATCTTCTGCCACATCATCTTCATTATCAGTCTCTGTATCTGAGGCATAGGTCTCCTCATTCTCTGTTTCAATTGCACTTAGAAGAGGTTTAACAACTTCAATATGCCCAATATTTCTTTTTTCTGGCTGTAGTTGAGCAGGCATTGGATCTTTGTCACTTCTAGTTCTCAGGCATGTTATGCTTGCAACAATTTCAAATAAGTCTCGTCCATTCTGAATATTTTTCAAAGACTGGTGGTGATATGCTATCATACAATTTGGAGCAAGAACAGAATCAATTCGAACAAGTGCACGAGTCTTTGTAGTAGAGACACGAATTTTAGCAGGAGAATCGCCTTCTTTGATTGAGGGAATTTCAAAATGCAAAGGCTGCTCAACAATTGCTCCACGTGCAACTTCATGCTTTCTTACAAATAAACTCACAAGTTGACCAATGCAAGTGACAGAAGATAATGGTTCTCCGGTAGTAACTGCTTCTTGCAATACATCTCAAGCTTGAAGTACAACATGTGCATCTAATGCAGAATATTGAATTTGCTCTGGTGATAGCTGAGAAGCACTCCATTCAGATTCACAAGATTCTTTTGACAAATACCGCTGCAATGTTGCTGCTCGGCTTTTACAGATATCCAAACCCTTTCCAGGTCGGCCTCCTGCCTGCATTCCCGCTGCCTCCTACTTCTTCATCTGGCGCAACTCTCATGTCATCTTCGACTACCAGGCAACAACCTGGTTCATCATCATCCTCCGTACCAAGGTTGATGACCCCGGCAGTTCTTGTTGTTCGCTCAGCAGATACATCATGAGCTGGGCATCAGGCCCATGCACAGCCATGTGGGTGTTGATTATCTATCTTATGCATGACTGCTAACAATCAGACTTAGATGGTAAATGAGATAACAAAGGTGCCAGAAGTCGTGCTAAATTCACGGAACCGGAGCATCCCTTAATTCCTCCTGCTATACCTGCTTGGAAGGACGCCCTCGCCTCTGTGAACACCAAAGTCCGAGTTGCATTTCAGGGACCTGATGATTCTGTGTATGCGTTTCCTGATCCCAGCTTGTTTTATGGTGTTCAGAGTGAAGAAAAACGAGTGTGCTTCATTCACAACTGGTTGCAAAACTGACCAGCCATGGTCTTTCTCTTATCATCATCAACTTTCTCTGCTCGTCCATTATCGAATCAACGTTGGTGAACTATTCTGAACTATGGCCAAGAGGCGGTGTCAGGCAAGCCTTCTTTGTCAATGAAGGGTGCACAAATCCGGCACAATATGCGAGAACTGCTAGGGAACTGTTTGGATCAGGCGGGAATCACGTTGGACCTGGATACCAACACTTCGAGTGTCTTTTGGCATGAGCAACAGCTCTCTGCTGGAGCTATGCCATCATTGGATATCTCTCGTGAAATTCTGTGGGAGCTCTATGAGCTGAACTTTTACTTCGAATTACTTGCATTGGACCATTGGGCGCAGCAGATATCGGATGATTCGGACCGCCATCAGTCTCTCATTCGCACTTGTTTTCCTGGCGGTAGATCAATGCTGGTTGTGGATGTTGACCTGGCTAGGCAGGGATTGTCAGCCCCAACTCTGACTGCCCGAGCACCATATCTAGTAGCTTTGAAGGATTGGTCTGGAAATACTGCTGCCGCACTAGGAACAGTGGACCAACAGGTCGAAGACTATTCTCTCGAAGACCTTAAGGGGTTAGAGCATGATGTCGCCCACTTCTATACTCAATCCTTTTTGAATAATTTCGGTCGTGCTGCCATTATTCCCCATAGCCTAACCACCACTTAGTCATTCTACCGTATTGTCACGAACCCATTGTATTACATCTGGCCAGCCCTTAATACAAATGAATTTTGCCTTCGCCTCTCAGGCCGACCAATATAAGTCACAACAAAGATGGTGCGTATCTGAGTTGGCCTCCATTTCCTTGTATGTATCCAGTGCCTCTGGCTCACTATGCCCATTAGATTTACAAATCTAGTTCCAATTATGTTCAATATCTCCCCTTGCTCATGGATATAAAGGTAGTTATTTTTGTACTCTCACATTGATCTCGCCACCTTGACATGCCTGTACAGCGTGTACGTGCTTCAACCTCGCATACACCGATGTCGCGCCGCCTGAGTCCAGGGACTTTGGGTAAACTTGCTGATAGTGACCAACTGTTCTGGGATGCCAATGGTGCTCTCATGACTAGGACTGATGTGAGGAAAGCCAACAATCTCCAGATTTCTGAAGCACTTAAATTACTGATAGACTGTCCTCCCTTCTCGACCACTTCTATCGCACATGTTCACCACAACCATACCCTCTCGCGCCCAAAGATGAACATTGGCCAGATGAATATTGCCGACATAGGTGTATGGTATCAAATTGTATGTCATTTGCCTTTGCGTGAAGATTCTGTACTGATTAAGAGATATGTTATTAGTGCAGTTGTGGCAGTCGTCCTTATCTGTCAGAACTACTGGCCCCAATTGTGTGGCATAACACGGAGCTCGCAGACTGGCTAGCGATTCAGGATGAACTTAATGCTACTCCGAAGAAATCAAAATCCTTGCAGGATTCGACTGAACTACCTCATCGAGGCTCTCACCTATCTGCTTCAAAAATTTCATTCCAGAGTACCAAGACCTCAAACATGGCCCATCATGAACCAGTGGCCATATCCAGAAAACTTCCTGCTTTGATTCCTAAAGTTCGGAATTTAAGCCCTAATACTGGTGCAATGCTCATTTTCTGGAAAGCAGTAGGCTTCTCTATCCATTACAGTGTTGTGCCCTGTCTCATGATCCTCCTTATCACAGAACGGTCATCTACCCCTTAGTGCAGCGGTTACATCTGGAAATGACGGCTGTGTCTGACTTAGTGAATAGATGGTCGAGCTGGGCAAGCACGATATTGAGAGGGGATCGTGCATCGAATGGTTCGATAAACATTCTCATGAATGGAAACAGATCAACTGGACTAGTCCCTTGTCAGTTTACGAGACAGGGCAGTTGGTGCTGGTCTGAAACACCAGAGTAGATGACTTGATGGATTTTCACATGACGTTGAGCTTGTGCTCATACAGCGATGAGGGAAATTCAGGAGTGACTGGTGTTGAGGGTGATGACAAGAATCAATTCTCCGACGACTTGTGGTTTTCTTCGCTGCTTGATCGTAAAGGTAATGTAACGGAATCAGGCCTTATTTAGGTAGTTTCCAGCACAGCCACTTCCTTTAGCTTTTTACCTTATACCGCCGTCCCTACGCCTGTGTAGTCACCTTTTCTTGCTATAGAACTGGGTCATATGCACTTGGGGCATCTTAAGGTCATCTAGCTCAAGTACTCTTTACATTTTTTTGTGTATCCAGCCTCTGTGGCCTGCCACTGAGGCTATAGTGGAGTCTTGGCTACACACAACAACTCTGCTTTCCTCTGAGCTTTCTGGGACTTTTACCACTCTACTGGGCTCTCTTCGAGTTCGCATTTGGGCCCTGGTCATTAGTGGAAGGAATTGGAGAGGTTTGGGCAGGAGTTGGATGTGCTGAGGGGAGGAACTGATGAGCTGGCATACATGGTTGGGCATATCTCCAGAACGAGGGGGTGCGATTTTTTCGTTCTTTTTGCACCTGAAAGCCCTCATTTCACTGGTCCTGTGGATACCTGGATGGACCCATACCACCACCTCCTCCTCCTCCACCCTCATTTTCGGACTTTTTCACCATTTTCGCGATATCTCGGCAACCGCTGCGCCGATTCCTTCGAAACCTAGCGTGTTGGAAAGCCCTCATCAAACGCTTTCTGACGATATTCAGGTTCAAATAATTTTATGCAGCCGTTCGCGTTTGGTGCCCTGTTTGATGTTTTTCACATCCACCCCCTCACCCCCCATCACCACCTCTATTCTGGGATCGTTCTGGGCTGGTCTACATCGCGTTTTAGGCCCTTTTCCATCCCCTCCCTTCCTGTTGACTCACCCCTGGTGGTTGTCTCAGAATCTGGGATTCTTTGTTGGGGTGCCTCTGGCTGGCACCTCCCTATGTGCATAGGCATGGTGCGCAGAAATTATCCGCCACCCACTATTCCTGGTGAATCTGACCCCCATTCACCTCCACCATGTCTTCTTTCGACACTGGACACCACTCGTTCCATACGCGTCTCCCAATGTGTGCGAGCAGGTTTTTGAGAAGGCCTTGGTTGCATGTACCATTCGCACCTATGCGCCTCGCCTGTATCACTGTGGTACCTGGGCCTATCATATGGGCCTAAGGGTTGAGACCTTTGTGGTAATCCTCCGAGCTGGTCTTCACTCAGAAGACGACGTGATTTGCCATCCCGATCCCTTCCTCGCCTGGTTTCAACTCAGGACACCAATTCTTCGCTTCGGTTCGACCCACGAGCGCACGTCTTGCCGCTAGGGCATTTTTGTTCAATCCATGGACATTACGTGCTCGAACCACTAGAATTGTTTTGGAGCTTTGCTCTTGAACCTTCCAGGCCATTATGATTTATAGCAGCGTCAGCCCACACCAAGTTCTTTCAGCACTCGCCATCTACCCGACTCGCTTTTCACTCAGCCACCTACCCTTTCTTTTTTTTAGAGGGGGGGAAGGACATATATGGACCCCGGCACTGATTTTGGAGGGGCATATAGGAGGGATATCATGGACGATAGGAGAGGATATTCCTAAGCGACCGAAGACTGACCAGAAGGAATGGATGAGGACGGACCACAGGGAGCCAAAATATTTTTTCTTTTGGTTGAGATTGTGGATACAATCTGAAGAGGGGGTATGTAACGGAATCAGGCCTTATTTAGGTAGTTTCCAGCACAGCCACTTCCTTTAGCTTTTTACCTTATACCGCCGTCCCTACGCCTGTGTAGTCGCCTTTTCTTGCTATAGAACTGGGTCATACGCACTTGGGGCATCTTAAGGTCATCTAGCTCAAGTACTCTTTACAGGTAAAGGGCGTGCACGTTAATTATTATACAACCTTCTATTATTTGCTTCCTCCTTCAGGATAAACCCTTTTTTTTTCTCGAATGATCTCATCGTATACTATATAACATTTCTTAATGATTACATATGTCAAACATCTAGCACTATATTTCGTGCACATGCACATTTTCTGCTCTCTCCTGAAGATTTCCAATACTTCGGATGCTGTGGTATTCCTTTGTATAGCATTGGTGAGTGGACTTACTGTCTTCTGAATTCATCCCTGTTGCCACATTATAGTAATCTCGGGATCGCAGACATTGTGCCAGGCCATA
The DNA here is from genome assembly GCA_013433165.1 of Hypsizygus marmoreus. NCBI lineage: Eukaryota > Fungi > Basidiomycota > Agaricomycetes > Agaricales > Lyophyllaceae > Hypsizygus > Hypsizygus marmoreus. Next base: position 803,507 of record CM024094.1, on the reverse strand, counting down.
ATGGTACTATGGCCACTATAGGATGCGTACGTCGGTGCATTGTTCAATTCAGATTGACTTCTGATATCCGTTTCCAGCAGAGTTATATTTCTTGGCCATCATGCACTTTCCCCATCGTCAAGCACGGGGATGTATTGTTCTCTTTGTTGTCCATTTTTCTCTGTTATTTATTGAAGTTGGTGAGTGGCATAGTATAAGTTTGCTTGCGGCCGCTAATACCTCAACGCTCCTCTTTTACGACCCCCCATCCCATCATTCCATGTAAGACAGACACCTTGCCATAGACAACAACATACGTGAAGCTGGGGTACGCCCACCGATGGGCACCCTGCAGACGCTACACACTGAGTACCTGGCAAAAAGAATGCATGAATTTTCTTGCTGCCGATACAACCAAGAAGGGCAGCAAAAGTAAATAGATCACCAAACACATTACACCCAATTTTATCAAGGAATTCATGCTCGCAGGCCCAACTGGTCCAAATTTACAATCTGTGAGCACTGTGAGTGTGTTTGTGACTTCAGCAAGCGATGTGGCTCACGATCTATTACTGTAGATTGTGTATCACTGGTTTTTGAACAACTACAACAAGCCAGAGTATCACACCACTGACTTGAACAACAAGGCTGGGGCTGCTCCTTGAGGAAAGAAACCCCGTATCAAACAAGCAGTCGAACTTTATGCCAAAGCCCATTCGGACGAAATTAATCGAGAGATCAGAAGGCTTCGAGAAGCAGCTGGTGACAAAACTGCTCTAGAATCCAATCTCAAATTATATCGACAGGTTCACAGCGAGATGTTCAATGCAGCAAGTGCAGAGGAGAGGGAGGAATTTGAAGAAGAGGCTGCTGAAATGAAGTGGATACTGGGCCTTCCTCCGAGTAAGGAAGAGATTTACAAGTCAGTACAATTGTCTGCGTCTTACTTGGCATTCCTCTTATTTTTTTCATCCTCAGAAATCAAGAGTGCCTATTTATGGAGATCACAGATGCTTTGAGGGAGTTGAGTGGATGGGAATGGAGTCAATGTGGAGATCTAGCTCTTTTCATGCAGTGTGGGTATCGTGATGTGAATGACCACTTGAAAATAATGAGGTAGATCGTCACTTTGATACTGTGGACTGCATGGCTTATTCTTTATCCTATTCAGCATCTCGATCCCCACCATTGGAGGCATGTGTGACTTTAAAACATGCATTCCTGATTTTGATGAGGGCCTCCACAAGCAATTCAGACAATGGGCAGAGGAGAACCTTCCAGGTATATCGCTATTTGTTGTGCGAGGATTTCGTCGGCTAACTCATAGCAATGCAGAGCAGCCACTGTCTATGAATGACGATGTCCAACTTGGGGCGAACCTATCAGTCATTCTGGATGATGATGGTTTTCTATGTCTTGAGGTTCTGGAAGATATGGACTCTGTAACGGTGAAGGATATGAAGGCAGCATTGAAACGTTACGTTGAAGCAGTGTGGGGTACGTATGACTATTTGACGATGTATAACAGAGGAGGAGCTAACATTATTTAATAGTCTATGCACTTCCCGCTGAGTTTTATGTTCCGGTGCCATGGTCGGCACTCAATCCTTCGAAGTACCTCACCCACCCTGATGCCATCACCATGTTCAAGTCCCTTAACCCTGACTCAATGATGGGATTGGAGCCAATTCAACTGTTCATGCTCATTGTCGAATCTCAGGACCGAGAAGAAGAATCACCACTCTCATTTGTCTTAACCACAGAAACTCTCAATGACTTGGACGATGATAACGACATTACCGAACTCACGGACATCACAGCTTCTACTCAGCGCATGGGTGCTACGACAGCGAAGGGAAAGCAGAAGGCCACCACTGCTTCACGATGTAATGAAGAGCCCATACCCTCTTTGATGGAAACCTCCCCCAATGCTCCAACGGGTGATCCTCAAAGTGTACCAATCATCAGTACATCTCCCCCGACCGTTAATGGCCACATCCCTGCTGTTGCCAAGGAAATGTCACCCAGTCGGGACTCGGTATCCAGCGCTGCTGGCATGAATGTTCCTCAATCCAAGGACATCACAGACCAATCTGGGAGTGAATGGGGTCGCATTGTCACCCCTGAACCTTAGTTCAGGAGAAATTGACATAAAAAAGTCAACATTCAGATAATACGAGGACGTCGTTAAATTTCCAAGAAATGAAATAGGTCTATTCTACGGGCTGCAAACAAGCCACCAACTCCACTATGATGATCAGGTAATCAGAAAATAGATGAGTCAAATGCGATGACATACATTACAAAGCATAAGGAAGCATTAGTAATAAAAGTATAATAGTATTAGTAATAGCGAGAGAATCTGCCCTTACTCAGCAGTTCGACGAGTAAGCCGCAAGCCTTGCTTATAAACCCTTCTTCCTTTTAAAGTAGAATTCCTAATTTGGAAACCCCCATCCAAAAGGTATATAAGGAGTGCAAACTCCACCCCAATAATATAAGCTTTTAACAAAGAATTTCTCAGTTCAATCTATTAAGTCCTACGCAAGTCAGCCTTTGGTCATAACATTGATCAAAGACTATAGCAGCATATCAAAGAGTCCGTGCACCTTGATATAAGCCTTATCGTAATAAGCCCATCTCGTTTCTACTAGGAGCTACGCATAACTTCTTTCTTTTATCGTAACACAATTGCACTGTGTATATAAGACTCTTCAAGATAAAATCAGACAACTTGAATTAGATCTCGCACTTCTTTTCAAAGACTCTACACATTGACATTTGATCCAAAGGGCTAACCAGTTCAAAGCAAAAATTATACAAAGACTACCCACGAATACCCAGGATTACGCCCGTGCTAAAAGACACAGTTTCCGGCAGTTCCGAACACTAAAGAAAATTAGTGTGACATAAATTTTGGAACCCACTGCGAGGGGTAATTTGATCTAATTTTTGCAATACTGTGAATGCCTATATCGGGATCAACTTCACCAACTCATACTCCATCGACACAATGATCTCTCTCCGAATCAGATATTACATCGCCTCTTTTAAATCACCAACTAAATTTACAGGACCTGACAACTCCTAACTCATCAGCACTCCCAAGCTGTACACCAATCTCATCTATATCATCCATATCCACCTCTCCAATTTCACCGTCTAAAATAAATTCCTTCCCATGTACTCCAGCAATGATGCCCTCTCCTCAGGCAAAAGAGGCACCAAAGACATTCACAGGTAGTCATGAGGATATTAAAAAGTTCCTCAAACGCTACAATAATCTCTGCATATCATACAATGTTTCTGATGCTGAGAAATGCGAGCAGATTGTCGATTACTGCTCAAATAAGGTTGTTCATCTGATTGAAGCCCTGCAAAGTTACATTGATAAACATTGGACCAGTCTTGAAAAGGACTTGCTTCGGTACTATGATGCTGACCGCAGAGAGACACGATATATAATGCGTGATCTCAAGCAGCTGATTAGAGACTGAAAGCGGTGCGAAATCACATCTCTTACCAAGTGGAAACAATATGAATGTAAATTTATCACGATCGGAGGATGGTTACATGCCAAAAGTAAAATTAGCGAAGAAGAACAGGCTGGTTATTTTTGGCAAGGTATAAACAAAGCCTTACGTGAAAAGATTGAAAATCGCATTGCCGCAGAAGACCTGTAAAGAGTATTTGAGCTAGATGACCTTAAGATGCCCCAAGTGCGTATGACCCAGTTCTATAGCAAGAAAAGGTGACTACACAGGCGTAGGGACGGCGGTATAAGGTAAAAAGCTAAAAGAAGTGGCTGTGCTGGAAACTACCTAAATAAGGCCTGATTCCGTTACAAGACCCAACAATTTCACTTACCAAAGCCTTTCCAATGGCTACTATCATTAATGTTGTCAGCAAGATATTTGAGCGAAATCGCTTTGACTATAATCTGGCTGATTCTGAGTCCGAACTCCCTGATTGGGATGGGGACCTGGAAGATACCACTGACGACAGTGATGACACAGACTCAGATGATGAAATGACCACAAAGAAATGAAGTTCATGTCGTCGTATCAAGAAGAAGAAGAAGGTGCATTATCCTTCTTTTGATTCAGATTCAGAAGAGGAGTCACTTTCCAAACTCTCTCACAAAGCCCATAAATCATCAAGATTAACATCCAAGACTGCAAAAAAGCAAGACAAAATTAAGCCATCCAATCAAGATGATGTTGAGCAATTAATTCAACAACTAGGAAATCTTTCTATCGATGATCCCCAATATGGCCTGCTTTATTATAAAGCTCTCAAATTGGACAACATTGTTGCACAATGTATAACTCTACCAGCAATAAAGTCGCAGACCGCAAATAATTCAATGCGACCACCAATGACAAATACAAATACAAGACCTCCACCAATAATGCGTCAACCTTATCCTAATCAGCAATTGCCTCCATTATCAAATTCTCGACAACTGCCACCTCATATGACTAGCACCAATTCTGCTCCATGACCACTGATCACCTGCTATGGATGTGGAAAACCAGGTCACTCCTTACGTGAATGTCTCGAACTTCAAAAGCATATTCAAAAAGGGGATTTACAGCGAGATGAATATGGCAGAATCACCTTCCGTGATGGTACTCTTGTTCAGCAAAACCTGGGCGAGACTATAATTCAAGCTGCAGAACGTCGCAATAATAATATAACCTCTCACTTTTTTACACTTGACTCGACAGGAGCATCAGATTATTATCAGTCAGAGGCTGAAGATGATGAAGATGAGGTTGAGGTATTCACTGCAGAACATCAGCCCAAAATGATCACACGATCACGTAAGGATGTGATTGAAAAAGTGACAAGGCCAGTTCAAAAAGACAAGGAATCTCTACCAGAGACATCATGACCAGGCATGGGTATACGTAATCACCCAAGGCATGACTCATCCCTTCCAGATACTCCTGTCACACAACGATCAGCAACTTCTCCAGTACTTCGGGACATTACTCCTATACCTGTCGATGTGCGACATCCCAGAATAGTAGAAAGACCACTTCAAGATATCACAATGGCAGATGCGACTCCTACTAGGCACCGTACTATACCCAATGTGGTTCCAAATGCTATGCCAGAAGACGTAAACCCATCTCAGAGAAATGGGCAAGGTATAGAAAAAGAGCAATCTAAGCCTCGAGGTCCAATTCGACAGTCTCAGATTTCTACTCAAGTCAAGGATAAACAAGTACTCAACTAAATTCTTAATGCCCCAGTCACATTACGCATTGGTGAAGTTTTAGCTTCATCACGAGAAGTATCAGATCAACTTGTTGACATAGTCAAGCGCAAGAATCCACGACCAGCTATAGTCAGTCACACGATTGCATCAGCAAAAGATGCAGGAAAATTAATTCAGATTCCACTTCGGTTAGAAAATAGGCGCATTCTTGGAATTATTGACACAGGATCAGAACTCAATGTTATCAACCGTAAAATTATTCGAGGATTAACAGAAGCTCCAGTAGATCCTAAGCGCAAAGTAGTAATGAACGATGCCAATGATGGAGCTGGAAATCTCAATGGTCACATTTCAGATGTGTTATTAAAATGCGGAAGTGTAGAAACATATGCCAATTTATATATTGGAGATGGTGTTCCATTCGATCTTCTGCTTGGAAGATCCTGGCAGTGTGAAAATATGGTTTCCATTGACGAATGAACAGATGGGACATATTTAGTATTCAAAGATCTACAAAATACTGAAGTTACGCATGAATTACTGGTTGAAGATAGAGCACCAAGGCCAGAATATCCATTTGACATTCAGAATCCTCCTCAAGTAGGCTCATTTACTGTGGGAATGCTTACTCAATCATCTTCTGAACCTGAAGAAGCTTCAACAAGCATGCAGGAATCTTCTCCTGAATTTTGGGAGCATTTTGAAGACGTTATACAGGATATTAGGACTGTGGGAAAATTCAAAGCAGCATCGCCCACTGTAGAAGATAAGGATAGCTCCTTATCTGAACAATCAGCAACTCCAGAAGACTTGATGGAAGTCAGTGATGTTTCTGAAACCAAGAACAGTGATTCTGATTCAGATATCGTTATTTTTGACTCTGAAACGATTTTATCTGCCCTGCCTCCTGTGAGTCAGAATGAGTCAGATCCAACAATCAATGAATCAGCACAAAGTTTCCCCATAGAGATACCTATGACTCCAACTGATCCTGTTAATAATCAAGATGACTCATACTTGCGTGACACAGTTTGGACAGATCAAACAATAGGATCTTTGTTCCATCTCAAAAGCAGTCTAGACTATGTTGCATGCCAAATCAGGAAAAAGGCGCATCAGCAAGCGCATGCAGCATGCCTTTATCAATCCAAGATTGTATTGAGTCCAAACAGCCTCCACGAGAATTTGAATGCTAATGAAGTAGAGAAATTTGTTAGGGCAAGTGCATTCACGCACTGGATGTATGGGCACTTCCTTTACCTAATGCGTAAAGTAGACTCAGGAATGAAGTATAAATTCCTGAAGGAAGTGCATGATGACTCCAACCCCTACCACCCCAGAAATCATCAACCTTCAACATCTACAAACAGCAATTCACCTTTTACTATGCCAACAATACTCCCTCCCTCTGATCCTTTTACAGTCCCCCCTAATTCCATTCCACCCCCTCAACCTGCTGATAATTCAGTTCTTGGACTTTCCGATGCCCAAACACTATCTCAATTGAATGATTTAGCATTTCTTTGAGATGGATTTCTTATTGGAGCTGAAGCTTTCCACCCCGTAATTCTCTCCTCCCTATTTGGTCTTCATTTTGATCCCCGCACCATTAATGGAAATGTCGTCGAGAACATGGCACTTTTCGACGTCTCTGTGATTTCATTTCACTGCTATCCGAACCCTCTCGCAATCCGAGTTGGGGATGTTTTCCTCACATTTGTCCAACACAGTCCGCCTTCCCTGGAAATACCCCCATCGGACCTTCCTCCATCTGACCAAAGTGCTCCAGGAAGCACTGAGGTCCCAGTTCCTGCCAATCCGCTGTCCTCGAACCTCGACAATCTCACAGATGCAGCTGCTCAGGCCCGGGCTGGTCATGCCATGGCAGATGCCGAGCTGCCGGCATCTGTGATCGACGTTTCAAACGACGATCAAGACTTGTCTCCTGCCTCAGCCACTGTCCTCTCCATCGTCGCCAGACCTCTCTACGCCTACAACCACTCCGCACCACCCGAACTCGAACCTAGACGAGTTCTCCAGCCTCGAAATATGCCTTTGCATGCCTTGAGGATTGACACTACTCCGACCGCGGCCAAATCTGCTCAAACCATCCGAAAAGTCGAAAACACGCGAAAACTTTGAAGGAAGTGAGCTGGATTGTTTAGGAGGGGTACAAATGGAAGAATAGTACATGAAACATTGGTCCAGGCCAAAGGTACGTCGCATTTTGGTTCAACAATGGTCCCTACTGACTACCTTGTCTACAATGCAGAAGAAGACCTGTACCTCTCGGACACATCTTCCCTCGATGGCAATGACCTCGCCATGGCTACAGATGATGTAGACAATGTCAATGACGATGGTAAGCACCTCTTATCCCCTCCAGACTCGACTCCTGCTCACCATTTTCATGCCACGTCAGACGAGCGCGAAATCGGTTTTTTTGCCGAGACTCATGTTGGGGACGCCCGATCTATGCATCAAGACATAGATCGCACTCAAGGTAAGTCTCCCCCATCGTTTTATGACCTTCCCATTGCTCAACAACGTCCCGATCACCCAGATAACGAGTCGATCGCCTCTTCTGGGGACAACTTGTCATCCCTGTACTCCCACCCCCGAAACGATGTTCACCCGCCTCGTGGTGAGTTTGTTCAACTCCCCCCTTCATTCACATCCTCTAACGAAGCCCTGCACACTGCAGCCTTTAACTTTCTCGTCCCCTCCGAGCTTGAGGGGATGAACTTTTCGACTTCACTCCTCGACCTTCCTACTCTGATCAGTGCCGATCGCACCATGATTGCCAGTCCCCACACGTTCAAAAACGTCACTAGCACCTTGCTAAATGTTGCGCACGATGATCGCCCCCCGATCGCCGCTGCTACGGACGTTACCAAACCGTTGAATTCAAATTTCCCCCCTCCTATTGAGATCAGGACCGATCGCACTGCGTTTCCTGCTCCCAACTCCTTCGAAGACATCACTGGGACCTCCCTGGATGTTGTGCATGATGATCTCCCCATGATCGCTGCTGCTATGGACATCGACGAACCCAATCTAACAACTTCATACCAAGATGCCTCGTCTTCCGAATCCGATGATTCTGATGAGATCGGTGAGTCCTTTCAGGACATGTTCAATGTACGTTCACACACTCGGCTTACAAAATCTTCAGAGTTTCCGTACCTCATCCACACGATCTTCCCATCTCGACACTCATCACTGCTCTCGAGCCCAACTTTGCCCCCGGGTATCCCAACTCCGAAACACCGGGAGACACAAAGGGACTTGCTCAACATGGTCATGATGTCGCATGAGACTATGTCTCCGTCTGACCCAACCCATGACATTAACAACCCATCAACAATTCAAGTCAAACCCGAAATTCTTGACGTCGCCTCGCTTAATGTAACTTCAGTCAATGTAATGGATGAAAGATCTTCTGTTGGTACGTGGCCATTGACATGTCGAGACTCATCGCCATCTAAAATACCTCTCTATTCTCCAGTACCTCCCCGAATTGCACGACTTAGGACTGAAGGGCGATATTCTCCATACCCATTACCATCTTTATGCTCCTTACCCTCTCCACTTTCCTTAACCCTCTCACAAATCCCTAACTCTCCTACAGCTCCTATGCATGCATTTCCGTTAGACGAATCTCTCAATGAATCAGACCAAGCTGTAGATCTGGACACTGACATACTGCGAGATGTTGAGGACGTCATGACGAACTCCTTGTTATTTTCTGGAGTTCCGTCTCATAGTAACACTCCAGAATCTGAAGTAATTCTGGAAGACTTTCGCTCAGATCAAGGTGAAAATGTTCCACTCTTGGACATTGATCTCAATGTTTCCATGAGTGTCGACATAGACACACCTGATCTGTACCGTCCTATATCGCTTCCTCCAGAATTTGGCTCCTTCCAGGATACAGATAGACTTCACATCTCTATGGACTCTCCACCACCTTGCACACCACCCTCCTCTCCAGAATCTTCACAGGAAGATTTGGGACTAGGTTTTCCTCCGAACGAACCTAAACTCTGGGGTATGATTTGATACACTGCCCAAGGATGTCATTTCTGTAATAACAGAGACGCATACCGACAGGCTCTCGAAAACAGAATTCAGGACTTTCGAGAAGAGTATCACAATAACAGACTTCCATCTCCGATAATGGAGGAAGATGTTGATCTGTTATATGAGACTCAGGCTGAAGATCCATCTTACCCTGAACCGCATGGTAATCCTACCAAACTTGAAACCCCCTCTCTGCTTTTACCACCACCTAGGAGTTCAGATTCATCATTCCTCGCACAGGACATGGATGTCTTATATGACTCTGATGGATATTCCAATACCTCTATGCCATCCTTAAAGACTATATGTTCATCCTCATATTCTCCATTGTCATCCGTGCCATCTACACCCGATATTTTACGGACTCCTCCTGGCCTCGGAATGGTCAGAGAACCCGAACCGCATTATGACTCTGCAATTCTACAGCAACTTCTTTCAAATGAAGTTTGGATTCAGGCTAGACCTACATCCAGTGAGCCTGATTCAGATATTTCTTCAAAAATAATTGCTGACCATTGGGATGAAGTGATCGATTCTGCCTTAAATATCCATCACCAAGCAGAGGAAGGAACTACACGTGTCCTTGTCTCCAGAGGAGATTCTATGTCTCCAAATAACGCATCTCCTCCTCCAGAATATTCATACTATGACTGAACCGATCAACCAGCTAATGTTGCAACAAGGCCAAATGCACCCCAGTCTAACTCTATGCCCAGACCAATATCTCCTCGGTATCCTGTTTTAGATCCTCTTATGCTCTATGAGCGTGTCACTCAGGACCCTGATCCTTGGGGATATTCGGATGCTCGATCTTTCTCACTCCACCAATCAGGTTATGAACGTCCACTTAGACCTCCAATGGCAGATGACACACCTCCCCCTCCTGGTCATCCTCTCTGGTGTTTCTTTGCAAATGTCCCGTATCTTCGCCAGTACTTTTCCATTGACTTTGATGGAGAAAATGACAATCACCCTCTCAAAGACGATGACAATCACTTGGGTGCTGGCAATCCTAATCATGTTGACCCACTCTTCGCACTATCTCTTTCCTTTATTGATGCGACAAACATCCTACGCATTGTCATGGTCCTTCCAGATGACTGGTTTGGTCATCCAGACACTCCCTATCGTCGAGCCATCAGATTTGAAGTCTGGAGAGATCGCTAGACATGGTTGCATGAACCTGATACAGTTCAGCATTACACACCGTATTCTACGATGAACCCTCCTGGAGTACTGCACAATCTGCGTACTTCAGTAGATGATCCATCATTCTGGAAAGATCAGCCTTTGGGAACAAACGAACCCAATGCGTACTTTATTGAACACTACTCCTCGCCTTATGAAAATGAAAACAATGCTGTCGCCTTCAACAAATGGAATCCCCAGATTGTCCAACTTCGTCATGCAAGAGAGCACATTGAAGAAGGTTTTAGGACGGTCTCAGCTCACCTTCTTACTCCTCAGATGAGGGTATTTATTGATTCTCTCGGCGATGATGACAACTCACTTCACTTCTTTTACTATCACTGCCCATTCCTCCGGCTTATCGATGCCAATGTTCCATTCGCCTACCAAGGATTTCTCTGCCACTGCATACACTATGTGTATACCGAAACCTTGAAGATCAGACAGGAAGCTAGAGCTCACCCACCTCGTAATCCGATCCTCACTGTCGAAGAAGACGAATTCTTGTATCATGCCTCCAAAGTCTATGAGATGCATGGAAACTACGAACTTGCCAACTCAATGCGTCGCCTTCGAGGAGTAGTCCCATTTCTTCCCAATGATGTGTTTATGTTATTCGATGCAGGTTACCTCTCATCTATCCATCACTTCGACGGTCAAGGGACTCCATATCCTCTTCTTTGGGATGACCAACCTTCTCATCTGTAATCACACCGGTCTTCTCAAACTCAGGTCAGCCTAATTACTGGCCATATTTTCCTCCAAATTCTAACTTCTCTCAGCCTATGGTCTTTCCAACACAGTCAAACCCATATGTTATTACTCATCACCTCCTCCCTCTTATACTTCTCCTTCTAATTTACCCCCTCCATTAATTCGCCATATTGCTACACCTCCTTTACCTTGTCAAGTTTGTAGCCAGGTCTACATCTGCTCCCACCATTTCCATCGTTCCCATCTTGCTTCTTATTTTTGTTGTCATCTCTGCTATGTGAGACATACCTTTCCAGCAGGATCTCCTTGGCGATATTGCCATTACCATTATTGAAGGTCTCGCCCACAGTCCTTGTCCTACCAGATAGTAGTGTAGACTATGCTGGAAATTTGAATGCAGTGCATTCAAAAGTCTCATCTAAGTCTGTCAGTCCTGAAAAACTCGCAGTTGAGCATGGACAAACCAATTTGTTTATGGTTTCAGAAGAGGATTTCTCTCCAGACTCAGACTCAAAATATACTAGTCAAAACTCAGAATCAGAATTAGCAGACATTGAGGATTCTGACATGACAGAATTTGCTACATCTACAGATAGTGTTATGTCCGATCAGCTATTCGAGCCCCCTTTTGTCTTCCTACTGGATACTCAGTATACAGCATTATACCCATCGGAAGAATGCATTAACTGGGATGAAGACATTCTTATATTTCCAACTGAACTATCAGACAGTAACTCTAACAATATTGAACTAGAAGCCTATACTGCCTACAAACGTGTGGCACAAAAGGTGCATCCTGTCTCAGGAACTTTTCCAGAAGAAGCTCGGGTCTCTCGTAGATTCCCACATAATCCATTAGACTCTCTTCCACTCTTAACACCTAATCCTCCTGAATTTATTCCCACTGAACGACTTACAATTGAACACATGAAAATTATAAATGTCAATCCTGACAGCTTCTTATGGCCAGAAGAAGAAAAGCTATTCTGTCATGTGTTATGCCTAAATGAAGCCACATTGCCGTTCGAAGAAAAAGATCGTGGTATACTTAGCCATGAATATTTCTCTGACTATGTCATGCCTACTGTTCCGCACACACCTTGGGAATATAAACACATACCAATTCCCTCAGGCATTCGCGAAAAGGTTATTGAACTCCTAAAAAGCAAGCTTGATGCTGGCGTATATGAACCAAGCCAATCATCATATCGAGGACAATGGTTTTGTGTATTAAAGAAAAATGGCACACTTCACATTGTTCACAATCTTCAACCATTGAATAAAGTCACTATTCGAGATGCAGGCCAGTTACCTATCCTGGATGACTTTGTCAAATCATATGGTGGACGTCAATGATATACAGTATTTGATTTATTTTGGGGATTTGATGCACGCATTGTTAATCCCAAATCATGTGATATGACTGCATTCTATACCCCCCTTAGGCCTTCTCTGACTTACAGCTCTACCAATGGGCTATACAAATTCTCCAGCAGAATTTCAGAAATGCATGACATTCATTCTTGCAGATGAAATTCCAGACATAGCCAATATATTTACTGATGATCTTCCCATTAAAGGCCCTCATACACAGTACTTAGATGCCAATTGTAAACCGGAAGTACTTTCAGAAAATCCAGGCATTCGACGATTCATTTGGGAACACGCCCAAGATGTACACACAATCATGCACCATATAAAATGTGCCAGAGCCACCTTTTCTCCTAAAAAGACACAAATATGCCGACGAGAAGTTATCATAGTTGGACAGAAATGTACCCCTCATGGAAGACTTCCTGATGACGATCGTGTATCAAAAATACGTAAATGGCCAGTTATGCAAACTGTCAAAGAAGTCTGAGGTTTTCTTGGACTTTGTGGCACTGTGCGTATTTGGATCAGAAACTATTCACAACTTGCTAGACCCTTAACAGAACTAATTTGAAAAGACGTTGACTTTGAATGGACTGATCGATGTCAAGAAAGCTTTGATACACTAAAGGAGTTAGTCTCTACTGCTCCAGCATTGCGACCAATTGACTACACATCAGATCAACCTGTTATTCTCTCAGTCGACACAAGTTATATTGCCGTTGGATTTATACTATCACAAATGGACAATGAAGGACGTCGCCGACCTGCTCAATATGGCTCGATTCCCTTAAACGAAAGAGAATCTCGTTATTCACAACCAAAATTAGAACTATATGGATTATATCGAGCACTACGTGCATGGCGAATATACCTCATCGGAGTACTCAATCTAGTCATTGAAATGGATGCAAAATATGTCAAAGGCATTATAAATAATCCTGACATCCAACCCAATCATGCAATGAATCGTTGAATACAAGGAATTCTACTCTTGATTTTACCTTAAGCATGTCCTGCATACAGTTTAGGCCTGATGCACTTTCTAGTGTTTAAGGTCGGTTGGTCCATTTTTTAGCTCGATCAAGCACGGCACTGCAACCGGTTGCGGAATTTCCGAAACCCGAAAACTGGACGAGACCGTGGCAACTGGCAACCGTGGTCTTTTGCAGTTGCCGGACCAGTTGGACCGGTTTTGACCAGGACTGGTGCCAGACTAAAACCAGTATATTTACTATATAAACTAACTAATACCTCTAAACAAGGTAAACGGTCAGCAATGCTCCCAGAGCACCGTTTGGCCGTTAAAGAGGCATGGAAAGTGTCGGCAACAACGAAATTGAACACGCATCTGAATTTCTTTTGTTATTATCTACAATTGAAGCATGACTAGTTACTTAAGTTGCTCAGCTAATACGGCTCCGTGGTCAAGTGGCAAGTGCAACAATGTATTTGATTGTCTGTTCTGAGGTTGAGAGTTCATTCTTCCAAGTACACTTTAAATTTTGAAGTCAAACTTGTCCGAACTATTGAATTTCTACCTCGTGAAGTGTATAATACTTACTGACTATAAGTCCAGTTGTAACCGGTTGTGACCGGTCTTTTCACGGTTGCTTCGGATTCTCAAAGTGAGGCAACTGGCAACCGTGACCGTTTGAAATTGAGGCAACCGCAACTGAAAGTCCGGTTGCCTGCAGTTGGGTCCGGTTGGGTTGCGGTCGGATTTTCGGTCCCGCAACCAGACCTTCAAACACTACACTTTTCAGATGACCACCAGCTGAAGGAGAAATTATAGAATCAGACGATGATGCATGGCTAGATGAAATCGCCCTAATGACCAGAGTATATTATCCAAGAAAAATACCTGAGTTTAAATTTCGAACACCTGTCCAACTCCCTTATCGAGTATTTTTACTTCCCTCACACCAACCTGAACTGTCGCAAGCTGAACAAAATTTAATCGACATACGCAGATTCTTAGAAACCCTAGAAATTCCTGAGACTCCATCACTCCAGGCTCGCAAACGTTTTCTTAAAACCACTGCTCAATATTTCCTAAAAGAAATCAAGAGAAAATGGTTAATGTTCAAACACAACCACAATTATCTACCAGCCCTAGTCGTATTAGACAACAAAAAGCACATTGCCATTATGACCATGGCACATGAAAAACTGGGTCATAAAGGAGAACAGGCAGTCCATGATCTGCTTAGACTACAATTCTACTGGCCACACATGCGTACCGATGTACATCACCATGTAGCTTCATGCCATGAATGCCAAATACGCAACACAAAAAGAATGGAACTTCCCCTCACTATTTCTAGACCAGCAACTATTTTTCAAAAAGTATATATCGATCTTATGCATATGCCCCCATCAGGAGGAAAACGACTTATTGTAGCAGCAAAAGATGATCTCACTGGTATCACTGAAGTCAGAGCATTGCTTAATAAAGAATCGACCACCCTTGCAGCATTCTTTGAAGAACAAATATACCATCGCTATGGAGTTATCGGACAAGTCACTACAAACAATGGCACTGAAATGCAAGGAGCTTTCAAAATCCTTCTTGAACGTCTTGGAATTCCTCAAGTCACGATTTCACCATATAATAAGCACGCAAATGGAGTGGTCGAAAGAGGACATTATATACTGCAAAAAGCTATAGTAAAGTCCTGCGAAAAGAATGAGCATGGTAAAGCAAAGAACTGGCATACAAAGATTTCTCTAGCAATGTTCGCAGACCGTGTTACAGTCAGTAGCATAACAGGATATTCTCCTTTTTACCTGCTCCATGGAATGCATCCACTACTTCCCTTCGATCTCTTTGAAGCCACATTTTTGGTGGAAGACTTCTATCCTGGAATGAGCACCTCAGATCTTCTCGCACTCCGAATTCGCCAACTTGAAAAGCATGATGACAATATAGCCCATGCATCAGAAGTTCTTACAATAGCCCACCTTCATTCAAAAGAGCAATTCAATCGGAGATATGCACATCGACTTCAGAGATCCAATTACCCTGAAGGATCTCTAGTCCTCGTTCGAAACAGTCATTACGAAGTTGAACTGAATAAGTTTAAACTACAACCACGATACATAGGACCATTTGAAGTACATAGACAGACTCGAATGGGAGCCTATATTTTGAAAGAACTCGACGGAACAATCCATAAGACACCATACGCAGCCTTCCGGCTAATTTCTTATATCCGTAGATCTGATTCTATTCTCCTTGAGGATGAGGCACCAGATCAGATTGATCAGATTCATAATCCCCCTGAAATACCTATATATAGGGAGCGCAAAGCAGAGAGCTCTTCATCTGAAGAAGAAAATGAACCAGAACCAGAAGAAAATTCAGACTTAGATTCCAATACTCAGGAAATCCTAGTTGAACGAAGAAGTAAAGGACTTGCTTCATGACTCCAGACATAGACTAGTGCATGTTGCTATGACACGTCACCCAAAAAGGGACAGAACAAAAACCTACCCTGAAACCACTATCTTGGAATCGGTAATTATAAAAAATGCAATGCTCACTTTGTCTCTTACCTCCTCCACATCGTAAATGGCCTTTGTCACTCTTTTGACCTCATACTTGAAGCTGGCTACTTCACAAAAGAGACACTCACTCGAAAATAACAGGTGAACTGCTATTCGAACTTCTGTCGAAAAGCAGCCTACTGACTACAATACAGACAGTCATCAGTATCCTCTATTCCACCTCCAGTCAATCAGGGGAAGGCTCATAAAATACCTGTCCTATCCGACTATTTCAATGAACTCCGTCACAAAATTACCAAAGTCAATCTTCCCTTGAAAGAAGGGCAGCATATTCAACTCGAACCACATGGACTGGGAATAATACTCCGAATTGGAGCCAATAATTATCGACACTACACATCTGTCTGTATCAGATATGACATCACAGACAGAATATACCGGCTTCGTTGGTATTGGGTAGCACAATACCAACTGCGAGGGACAGAAGAAGAATTGGAACGTCTTAGCGATGAAACACTCGTAGATCGGAAGCCAAAATATGCGCATCACAGAGTCAATTGATTGGCATTTTGATATTACATAACATAGGACTCGCTCTTATTTTGACTTCAATGTCGTTCTTTGAATTCATCGGATGTCAGTGGTCCGATATAACTCAGACTGTCAGATCTCTCTTCTATGGGTAAATATGTATCAGACAGAGGCATTCGTACCCTCCTGATTTAATTTCATCCAGACCATCTACCAGACCATCTATCAGACCATCTACCACCCATTTACTACAAGGACAAAACATGGGACGCACTCGCAGATCTCCATATGATCGGTCCTCTACCATAATTGTACAGGTCGATTACTTTCTTGAGGAAGGACAAGACATCTACCTACACCCAATTGGACTCGCGACAGTCATTAGCATCGCAGACATCGTCCATTACCCTCGCATCTCTGTCTACGTTCAGTTTAAAGCACACATTAGTGGTCGCAAAAATATGCTACTCTGGATCCATTATCGACGGATTACCCCATCTCAAATAATTCAGAGTTGTATACAGCGAGCCAGAAACATAGTCGCACAGAGAGTCTCATAACCAGTCCTATTCCGTGATCTGCTTATATAATCACATTTCTTACTCCGTACCCTCCCGATCATTCTTCATACCAGCGCATCACAAATAAAAAATGCTTCCAGTACCGGTCCATCTTCCAGCGTATGAGGCAATAGTCTAACTGCGTTGATCATTCAATGACCTCATATTTTTAGGCCTACCGGATCTGATCCCTCTTACGATTGCCTACATAATGGCAAGATCGACATAGTTGTCAAAATTCGCTCCATCTTCTACAATGGACAAAATGCGACTATTCAATGGCTTTTGATTCCTAACAGAGGACCATTGGCATTTAGTCATCCAATCCATGTCTTCCCAGACAACGATGAGGAGACAAAATTAGCAGAATACAGTTTCGGAATCTGCTTCATCAGAGAATTTCACCAATTCATTGGAAGATATGCACTCATTACACTAGTTACTGACATACCAGAAGAAGGAGAAGAGGAAGTAAATCTTTGCTGGATCACTTCAAAGGATCTCATTTTAAATAAAGGGGCCCGACGAAAAGCTCAAAAAGCATACTTACAAAACTCCAATTTCTCTCCTAGCATCCGTAATACTTCTTTTTAGTAACATATCTACTTTCTTGCATCAATGATCGCATTCATTGTTTATACTCCAAAATTGGAACTCGTCACATGAGCATTGGCGAAAATGACATGGACTCCAAGAAAATTCCTCTCACTCCTCTACAAAAGTCATGAAAACTGCATTTATCATCATTATTGTCATCTCAATCATTTTCTTATCAATTCTGACAGCCACAAACTTCATTCTACCCTACTATTTCCCAGAGACTTCACCACCACAATCACTGCAATTAGAAACTGTATCGGAAGTCCGCTTTGTAACCTGTGGGTGCCGCGTCATACATACATGGTGACAGAAAGTACACATTAAAGGCCTATAGACCTTGAACCTCCTCATAACCAATCATCGTCTGCAATCTCATATACCTCTTATGAGACCACATCTGCTTATCCTAGCAGTGAGACACTACCGCAAGTGACCTATCCACCGCCTGTCCATATCGCACCATTTGATATACCTGCAAATCATCATGTTCGCTTTAATCCTCCTAGCCATCGACCCATTCCTCGACCACACTCCGAATCATGATCAAGGAAAGGAAAAGGATGGATAAAGAGAGAGATATTTGGACAATCCAAGTATTATCCATTGTTACACGATCTGGACTACAATTTCTACTAGACCACCTACTCGTCCTGCATGATTTAAAAGACAAAAGATAAAATTGGCTACATCTGTGAGACAAAATCGAGCACAGACATCTCATCATCTCAGATCAATCTCGGCCATCATACTATGCTTGTATCATTGGCGTTCATGACCCAATATTAGAAACAAGTTAAAGGCCTAAACCTCATAAATAGGCAGATATACTCTCGAATCTTCGAACAATCCAAGACAAGTCATTAACAAGACATCTTGAGAAAGGACACTATCATTCACTACTATCATGCAAATATACCCCAAAGGATTTTATCCTACACTGCATGAGAAGTACCAACGTCCACTGCCAAAATCCCATAATTGAATCTTGAGAACTAGCCTAACAGTCAAAACAGGAGATTGTCAAATTTAAAACATACTTTTGACAACCGAGGACAGTTGAATTCTATCGTTCCTTGCAGATGTCACCCCTGAACCTTGGTTCAGGAGAAATTGACATAAAAAAGTCAACATTCAGATAATACGAGGACGTCGTTAAATTTCCAAGAAATGAAATAGGTCTATTCTACGGGCTGCAAACAAGCCACCAACTCCACTATGATGATCAGGTAATCAGAAAATAGATGAGTCAAATGCGATGACATACATTACAAAGCATAAGGAAGCATTAGTAATAAAAGTATAATAGTATTAGTAATAGCGAGAGAATCTGCCCTTACTCAGCAGTTCGATGAGTAAGCTGCAAGCCTTGCTTGTAAACCCTTCTTCCTTTTAAAGTAGAATTCCTAATCTGGAAACCCCCATCCAAAAGGTATATAAGGAGTGCAAACTCCACCCCAATAATATAAGCTTTTAACAAAGAATTTCTCAGTTCAATCTATTAAGTCCTACGCAAGTCAGCCTTTGGTCATAACATTGATCAAAGACTATAGCAGCATATCAAAGAGTCCGTGCACCTTGATATAAGCCTTATCGTAATAAGCCCATCTCGTTTCTACTAGGAGCTACGCATAACTTCTTTCTTTTATCGTAACACAATTGCACTGTGTATATAAGACTCTTCAAGATAAAATCAGACAACTTGAATTAGATCTCGCACTTCTTTTCAAAGACTCTACACATTGACATTTGATCCAAAGGGCTAACCAGTTCAAAGCAAAAATTATACAAAGACTACCCACGAATACCCAGGATTATGCCCGTGCTAAAAGACACAGTTTCTGGCAGTTCTGAACACTAAAAAAAATTAGTGTGACAGCGTTGCTAAGGGAAAGAAGGGAAAGAAAGGAGGAAAGCCACCAGCTCATGGAAAGAAGCTGCAAAACTCTTTGCCGCCTCCAATAGATTTCTCTCCTGCGCTTCCGGTTCTGCAAAACCTGTCTTCAGTGAACCCTATGCAGGTGGCACCTGTTTCGCAGGTGGTGTCTGATGATACCAACCACAGAATTGCTGCTGGTGCAAAGGAATTCTTTGGACCTGACACTCCTGTTGCCAGTGCTGAAAGTAGCAACGGGAAGCGTGGACATGACGACGATGCTCCCGAGGAGCCTGAGGCATCTGCAAAGAAGAAAAGGACTTCCAAGTGGAATACCCTTCCTGCTCATCCCACAAGTCAACAGTGAGTAACATTTTGAAGTGTTTATTGCAGCCCACAGCTGATTATTGACTTTCAGGGTTCGATCCCGCAAGCAGTAGTGCAGATCGGATGTGATGCATTCTGATAGGATAGGATGCCGTGGACTCGGATAGATTGGTTCAGATATGTTGGGATAGGATGGGACAGGATTATGGATGGGATAGGATGGAGATGCAAGTTGGATTGTGCAGATTGGTTGAGATATGTTGGGATAGGATGAGATGGGATTATGGATGGGATAGGATTGGATTGGATAAACACATTGTTTTCTGCAGGCTTCAGGGCTGTACTTGCTGTATTTGTTTCAGATTACATTTGATTGAATAGGATTGAATAGGATTGAATAGGATTGTATATGATTATTACAAAATCTCAATCCTACTTGACTTTGAAAAACAAGGCATGGATGATCTGACCAACTGAAATCCCTGCAGGACCAGCAGTCTATCTTTTTCAGTCTAGTCTGGTCCAGTTCCAGTCTTTTTTTGGTCCTATGGACTGGACCTGTAAACATTATTACTAACAAACAGATCCTATGTGCTATCTGAAAGATGAAGCTATATAAAGCTACTCAAGCAAGCACAGTACCCAATTGCATCTTTACCCACAATGTGATCACTCTAGCCCCACATCTGAGCCCACTATACCATGCCATCTTCAACCTCAAATACTACTCTTAGGACTGGGCCATTATCAAAATACTAGTATTTAAGAAACCTGGCAAACTCAACTACATGTCTCCCTCAGCCTGGCAGCCAATTGTTTCATTCAACAGATACACCCAGCTCCTCAACAGCTGCATTACCAATGATATAGTCATACATTATTCTGTAGACTGCAATTTTTCATACAATGAGACTAATGTGACATTACGGTTGATATCATTATGCTCAGCTCTCTTTCTTACGGTGACAGAATATGAAATGCTTTGAATTGACTTGGGTAGAGAAGTAACACACTGAGGAATTCCAGGAAATCTGAGAGCAAGATACAAGCCATGTATGTTCCCAACACCTTGCTTTCTCTAATCCATTATAAAAATAGAAAATTGACTCTGGGAGTGTCCAGCTCATTTCTAAGGAGACCTCTCAAGGCTGATTAGGCTCAGGGCTTAGAAAAGATGCTTTTCCTATGTGCATGACACCTCATGATGGGGCTTGTAATTGAACTAAGTCATTGGGATTTCTATTACACAGACATATACATGCACTGATTCAAGGTAACTCATTCAACGTCAAACAAAACTTTCTTTGACAAAGACCCACATCTATAAAAAGAAAGATGTAGAGCAATAGCAGTGAATGTGAGCATAATACCAATACATCAAAGTGACCTACTGATGAAATTTCTGAGCTCATGAGACAAATTGTTGTTTCATATGAATTTCAGTATACAACCAACTGAGGAAAAAGGGATTGACTAGAAACTGCATTCAGATTGAGCACCATATCTATGATGTAGTCATTAGTTGCTACCAATAGCCACTCTGATTCTTTAAAAAATTCCATTACCTCCACAAAGCATTTTTTCTAGAGATTCTGAATCAAGTTTGGGAAGGCGCATATTGTCAGAGTACTCAAAGCAATTGGCAATTTGATGATGATGAGCTGTTATGTTGATTAGCAAATAGTGTAGGCAGTTAAAGGTAGTTATGCATTGAAATCATAAAACTCACAGAAGTGAGGGCACTCTCCCACTAGGCCAATGAAAAGGAAACCCTTTAGATGTATGAAAAGAGGTGCTAAATTGACCAAGCTCTAGCTGTGTCTACAACTCAGCTAGAAAAAAAGAGGCAAAAGAATGAGCCAAGATGCTTGCCATTGAGCAGAGATAGAGGAGCAGGCATTGTGAAGAAAGGGAAATCAAGTAAATGTAAAGTCAGCCAATCTTCAGTAATTGCAGATCTGATGGCAGAAAGAAGATCATAATCACAGTGAAGATTCTTATCCATAAACTGAAATGAAGAAAGAACAACAATCAGTAGGCAGGACATATATGATTGGGCAAAGTACATACAAATTTTGACTCCATTGCTCACAACATGAGTAGCTTCTGCTCCTTGTAGGCAAACCACAACTAGATGTGTGATGACAGGATATTATGAGGTCACTGAGCATCTCCAAAGGCCATAGTCAATAGTAGTAAATACTTACCTAATCATCTATTTTAGTCTCTGTCTGTACATATGAAATATTATTGCATTACTTACTCCTGAATATTGTTTAGTTACTCTTCTTGTAGTGCACTCAGAGGCTAAGTGAACTTATGCTCCTGCTCTTCTGGTTACGGAGTCTTGTGCAGGATGACAGCTCATTTCCCCTAGACTTACAAGGGTCCTACATAGGGTGACATCATCTCTCTGCATAGAGTCACAATGCCATTAATGTTGGCACTCCTGCTCAGCCTCAATGATACCCACTCCCTCTCTTTTCTCATGCTTGAGAGCGCCTTCGAGACTCGCTCACCTGAAGTCCTGGTCTGATGCCAGAAGAACCAAGGCTTCACAAGATGCATATAGTAAGTTTTGTGAGGAGCTAAAGCACAGAGTGTGAAACTTACTTGTAACATGATAGCAGACAATAGATCAGGAGCCTCCAGGTAGATACAGCTCCTATTATCCTGCATCACTGCAAGAATAAGCAGCATATTAACAATAACTAGAGGTCATAATCTATGCAAGTCTTACATATGGCTTCAAAGACGTGTACTTTACACTCTCCCACAGGTACGTGTGGACCCTGGATGGACTCTAGGTCAAGTTCATAGACTCCAAGTAGACTCCATGTAGAGTCTTATTTTGATAATAACTTAGTTAAATGATATTTTAAGACTCTATATGGAGTCTATGTAGACTCTACATAGACTATGACAAGAGTATTTCTAGAGTCGAGTTTATATATATTGTATGTATTTTTGGAGTCCAACTGGACTCCAAATAGATTCTAAGTAGATTGTGTGCAGTTTACAATATCTTTGAAGTCCAATTGAAGTTCAATTAGACTCTACATAGACTAACTTACAAGAGTAATAATGTTTTCAGAGTCTAGTTGAACTCCACCTGGACTACAATAGAATTTGTCAGTATTCTTGAAATTACACAAGTCCACCAGTTTTTTTGTAGTCTAATTGAAGTCCACTTGAACTCCAATGACAGTCAGTACTCTTGTCTTGTATTGTCTTATTTAGAGTTGATAGTATTTCTGAAGTCTATATGGACTCTATTTAGACTCAACATAGACTATAGAAGTATGTATGGTATTGGAGTCCAATTGGACTCCAGATAGAATCTATCTGAACTCTACATAGACTTAGTACAAATGTATGAGCTTGCAAGTAACTGAATATTTCTAGAGTCCAAATGGAGTCCAAGTAGACTCTCCACAGACAGACTACAAACTAGAATCAGTGCACAAGTAATCAATAAACTCTAAATGGACTCCACATAGACTCAGTATAAATGTATGAGTTTGCACATACCTGAATACATATAGAGTCCAGTTAGACTCTAAATAGACTCCATATAGACTCAGTACAAGTAATGGAATGTGTTTAGAGTCTAGGTAGACTCTAAATGGACTCCGTATAGAGTTAGTACAAACATGTGACTTTTCAAGTAACATTATATTCCTAGAGTCTAGTTAGACTCTAAATGGACTCCATATAGACTTAGTACAAATATTGAGTTTCAAGTAACAGAATATTTTTAGACTCCAGTTAGAGTCTAGCTGGACTCTGAAAGGAGTATCTTAAGAGTCCAACTGGACTCCAACCAGACTCTATAGACTGAGCACAGAATTGTATTTTAAAACATATAAGTTAGAGTGTAATATATCTAATCTTCTCTTTCAATGTCAATTCCCATGTCCTCTATTTCATCATCCACATCTTCCTGCTTCTTTTCCTGTTGCCTTTGAATAACATGCTGAGTATGTAAGAATAGCAATGCATGCATTGTCCAATTGAAATTACTAGGCGTCATTTTATTCAAAATTGATTGAAATCCACTAAGCCAAGCATTCAATTGCTCACATGCCTAATATATCAACATTAGCTTTGAAATATAAAAAGTTTTTACTAAGACATATCTGAGTATTAAAGGCACATTTATAGTGTGGATTGCCTTGTGCATTATTTTCCAACTACCACAAGATTTGGAGCTGAGCCATTCAATGGTGCTGGATTGCACCATTTGTGACACAGATAATCAGTTGTTCAATGATTAATGTAATGGTAAGAATCAACAATAAATTGTGTAGTTAGTTTTCAGGTATTCCAAGCACCATTGCTAATTGCAGTTCGAAGCAAGAGACATACTTTATCAATGCAAATATAATTTAGACGTAACTCAGGAGTTGGAAAAACAGCATCCACAAAGTTCAAGATATTTGTCGGTGATTCTGCCTTTGCAAACTTGGTTCAAGCAATGACAACTCCACATGGTGCACAAATTGTTTCAACACAATAGTAGCGTGGAGCTACAAAGTAATTATCTCATGGAAGTGCTGATGCAGATGGTTCATCGTGAGGTGGAGCTGCTGCTCTATTTATAGGTAGAAGCCATGCATATCGCTTTTCTTCTGTACGCCGAAGGACTCATCAAATTCCAAGTAAGCTTTGTCTGCCAAATTGAGCAATATGAGAGTACCAGTGATTTTGATGCAGTTGACAAGTTTGAGAATTAGGCATCTTATTGTTGTCACAATTTTTCATGCGGCACAAATTCAAGCGCTGAACTTCATGAAAAGTGCAAAATACACCTCGACGTGTATTGACAAGATCTTCTGTGCATCCTTCAATGGCACAATGCTATAATATGCAGTCTTTAGAATTGCATTTGTAAATTGAATTAAATAATTTTACCTGTGGGCCCATAACAATTTCATCTAGTACTACAAGTTTTACAGGTGCTTGAAGGTCTTGCTCATTTAAAGTAGTAGCATCAGAATCAGAATCAGATGAGCAATGATCAACTTCTATTGCAGTTTCCGCATTCAATCTAGCTTGAGCTGCATCATTTACTGCTAAATGTGCATGTTCACCAACCAAATTTGGAACATTGTGATGCTCATCAATGCCAACAACAGCTGCTAGATCATCAGCAGTTATATGGTCTGCTGTTTGCTTATATGCATGAGTGCATTCACTGCAAAAATGGCCAGCTGAACTTCTTATTACTCCACTTTCACCCAAGTGATCAAATGCAAGTCTGGTAACATCATTGATTGCAAGTCTATCTGAAAGCTCAAGTGTAGTATTGGATCCTTCAGCAACCTGTCGCACTGTCTCCTGAACAAAGGCTTGCCAAGTTTGCCTGTGTGATACATGGCTAGTATTTGCTTCTTGCATTGATAAAAAACTATCATTCCAGAACTCTGCAAAGGCTGATGCAGAAGCATAAAAACTGTACATTCCATTTACAACAGCTCCAGAGAATATCCGATCTACCCATATATTTTGTCCAACTTTAAGGTACTTGGCAGAATTCAAATAAAATCGATCACAAGTAAGAGGATTATATTGATTTATTGAGCTTTCATAATCAGAATAATACAGTGTTTTACATTTAGGGCATTTTCCACTCAGAACTGCTATATTCTGATAGCACTTGATGCCTTTTATCAAAGTTACATGAGGTACATCACGATTATGAGTAGCTTGCACAATAGAATGATTGGAACATGTTTGAGTTTCACATTCTATAGCTGCAGGGCAGATAACGATTACAGGCTCAATTACTAAAGTTGAAACAGATGGAAGAATATGAGTACATTTCTGTTCAGCATTATAAGGATAGCATGTTAGCATTTTGGAAAATGCATCAAGTTTGCTGCCTATTTTCATAATGACCCAGGAATCAGTTTCTGATTTTGCATCTTCTGACTTTTTAAATAGTCTCTGTGTATCATTTCCAAGTCTTTCGTTTAATGCACGAGCTAAAAATTTGATCCATCCTGTAACAAAATGTGCACGTTCTTCTACAATTTTAGGATTTTGTTGACGAGCATGAAGATTGAGCAGGTCTGGGTTATTTGGAATGGTAAACAGCAACATAAGTACTGTGGCTAAAGAAATCTTAGAACTGAAGT
The DNA here is from genome assembly GCA_013433165.1 of Hypsizygus marmoreus. Lineage (NCBI taxonomy): Eukaryota > Fungi > Basidiomycota > Agaricomycetes > Agaricales > Lyophyllaceae > Hypsizygus > Hypsizygus marmoreus. The sequence goes on along the minus strand of CM024094.1, from coordinate 777,404 downwards.
TGGTTTCAACAAATTTTGCAAATACTCGAAATGGTATATCAGGACATGGATCTCTTGATGTAGAAGCTGCATTTGCCTGAGGTAGCAATCCAAAGAATAGAAAAAGCATAGATAATACAGAAAGCCAATTTAAAAGCGAACTATTAAAAACAGTAAACAAAGTGAAAACACCAGTATTTTACAATGAAAAATTCAGGCAAAGTTTGAAAACTTACTTAGAGGACTTCTTGCTAGAGCTACCCTTCTTCTTACTTTTTTCAACTGCCTTCTCTTTTCCTTTACCCTCAGCAGCCTTTCCTTTCCCCTTCTTCTTATCTTTCTCTATTGGAGCTTCAGCTGCAGACTTTATATATGGTACCAAGATTTTGCCCAGATTTTGAATAATCTGAGTCTCGTCACCCCAGAGAGTTCTGCCAGGCAGAGCATCTGGCTCAGCTCACAGCCATTTAAGCATGTCTGGATATTTGAAAGCATGCGCAAAGATAGTAAAACAGTTGTAGAATATTGAGCGAGCCATAAAGACATCAATAATTTGACCCTGAGTAGGAACTTTGTCATTCCAGACTTTTTGGTTGACAAGCTGAAGAAACTTTGCTGGCCCTCCTATAATGACCTCGTATCGAGCAAAGGAGATGCATACATCATTTTTCTTGGAATCCAAAAGTCCTTGGGGAATCTCAAGAGCTTTGATAATTCGAGAAGAAAGAGAGTCTGGTGCATGTGACTGAACATTGCATCCTGTGCATGGTCCAGCAGGCTGGCCAGTATGTGAGCCGAAAGCAGCAGATGGCTGGGCTGAGGCAGAAGTTACATCAGAGCTGCTAAGTGCATCATCTTCATACAGAATAAACAGGGTAGGTGCCTTTCCATCTGCAGAAGCCATTCAAGGAACAGAATCTGTATCCAAAATAGCTTTCTCATATCGACCTTTGATAAACCAGTTACCATCCTCCTGAACATAGATACAACTATTGTTGTGTCGAATAGGAGATAAATCAATAGCTAGTTTCTTTAAAATTGGTCCCAATTCAGATCCCAATTCATGTCTCGAAGTAGCCATAGCCTTAGCATTTGTGTCTCAAAAATTAAAAGCCTTAACCATACTACGCAAAGATCTCTGAATACTAGGATCAACATCCATATCAACTTTATCAGCCATATTAAACACATTTCCCACTGCTCGGCCTTGAAAAATACCACCAGTAGCCTTCAAAGAGCCTAAGAATAGAATTTCAGATGATGGAGAACGAGAAATAGAGGGCACAGTATTGGCACTTTCAGAAGTTGCCATAGAATGAGAGATGGAACGTTGAGTAGCTTTGGTAACATGGCTAATAGTGTCTGCAGATGGGCTAGTTGCACTAGCAGCTCTCATGCGCTTGGTAGTATTCTTTCGTGGAGTCACATGAGCCATATCTACATCCTCATTCTCATCATCAGATGAAGACTGAGCACCAGACTCCAAACTACCAGCAATAACTTGAGTAGAAGCAGAGTTCAAAGTATCTGCAATGAGAGCATTATCTATAAAATCTCCAATAGTGTCAATCATATTTGTATCTGCATCTTCAAAAGACCCAGCTGAGGTTTTTACTTCATCCACATCTGCAGCATGAGTCATTTCAACATCATGGGCATTAGCATCATCAGTTTCAATATCAGAGCTGCCCATTCACTAACAATGGCTCCTACAGCATGAGAGGGCTCCCTCAGTGGCAACAATTTATCCATAGTAATGGCAACTTTCTCCACAACAATGGCTCCAGCAGTGGCAATAATTTCAGTAATGGCGATGACTTCACGGTTACAATAGCTTCCTCAACTGCAATGATTCTAGCAACAATAGCAATAACAATGACACCTGCTGCAGCTGAATCAGGAGTAGTAGACAAGCCAGACACAGGTGACATCAGATAAGTGAAAAACACACAAGAAAAGAGATGAGGGCTTCTAAGGTGTGTCAAAATTCCTTTCACACCAATCCTACTTATCTTATAACAGGGCGTTCAATTACAGAAAATGTATCCATTGTGCATCATGCTTCTTTGATTTGCTTTCAAAAGATAATATCATTTTAGAAGCAATATCTGCTTTGACCTAGAAGGTAATATGACAATACACATACCAGGCTCTACCACTCTAAATATGAACCCAATGCACCTGCGATCACCAATCTTGACTTGCCAACCTTGATCCACCAGCATCTACCAATGGCAGAATCTCCAGCGCCACAGACATATCACTGAGCTCCTCTTGACTGAACTTGGACCTGCTGTTTACCGGCCTACAGAACCAAGTAAATGTGATGATAAGCATTTCAATTTTAACACCAGCCTAGAAACATACCAAGTGAGATTCACTAGAGCTCCAGCAACTTCAGCCTGAGCATCTTCTTTGGTATGCTGAACTGAAGTCTTCCTGATAACCAATTTGAAACTCTCAGAAAATACAAGTTGATAAATTTGGATACAAATGTGCACTTCTTCCCTCTAGTTTTCTTCACAGGTTCTTCTTCTGGACCCTTCTTCTGACCTTCATCTATTTTCTCAATCTTTTCTGCAGGCTTTCTGATGACAAAATAATAGTTAGAAAAAGTCTCCAAATTATATATGAATATGCACATTGCACCCTTGGTTCTACCCCTCACAAATCTCTTACCCTCCTCATCTGTATCCTCATCAACCTCCTCTGCCTTTGATTTTGCCTTTGGAACTTGTTTTGATGCTGATTTCCAAGTAAAGCTTCTAAGTTTGGTGGGCAGTGTTGACTTGGGCTTCCTTTTGGAGCTGCTTCAGGTTTGGCAATCTTGGGCTCAAGTATGCATACTGAATGGTAAGCTGGATTTTTGAGATGATATACTAGTAGCACAGAGTACAATGGTAGTGGTACTTGGGAGAGAGGAACAGCCAGAGTGAAGAGTTGTGATGTGGCCAGGGCACAGAGTGGTACCATAGATGATCGGTCCAGTGCCATTCTGCAGTTTCAAGTTCAGAGTTTTGCCGAGGTGATCATTGAACACCCTTCAAGTGATTCTAGACTGGGCTAGTCACTCATTATCTATCATAGGTAGTGTTTGAAGGTCCAGTTGTGGAGACCAAAAATCTGACCTCGACTCAACCAGATCCAACTGCAGGCAACTGGATCTTCAGTTGTGGTTGCTCCATTTTCAAACAGTCATGGTTGCTGGTTGCCTCAGTTTGAAAGTCTGAAGCAACCATGAAAAGACTGGTTACAACTGCACTTTTAACTAGTGAGAATTATAGCCTTCACAAAGCAGAATTTCAATAGTCCAGACAAGTTAACTTCAAAATGTAAAGTGTCACTTAGAGGAATTAAACCCTCAACCTCATGAAACATGAGCAATTCTCACTGGCAGACTTTACTAGTGTTTAAAAGTCCAGTCTTTGGTCTTTTTTGACTTTTTTTTAGCTATGCAAATTCTGACTACATTTCTCTCATAAAAGTGGACTGTGGGAACGTAAAATTTTTCAAAAAGACCAGTCCGTTTTGGACCAGTCTTTCAAAAAAAAAAATGTTCCCATGCTTCATTTGTGTGGAGAATTTCAATCAGAATTTGCATAGCTGAAAAAAAGTTGAAAAAGACCAAAGACTGGACTTTTAAACACTAGACTTTACCACTCAATCACGGAGCTATTATTATTTCTGCAACACAACAGAACTAGTCATGCTCTCAATAGTAGACAATAACAAAACAAATTCAGATGCATGTTCAACTTCGGTCATTGCCAGATACTTTCTCATGCCTCTTCAATGGCCAAAATGGTATTCTGAGAGCATTTGCTGCCCCTTTACCTTTGTTCTATGAGAATTAATTAGTGTATATAATGAAATACATTGTTCTTAGTTACTTTTGGTGTGTTCACAACTAGTTGGTAACCAGTTATAGATGTGCCTATCATGTAGCTAATAATATCATAGAGGTCAAATAATGCATGTAGTTTCCAATCTGCCCTCTGGGCACATTCTAATCACATAAAGAATTATTAAGCCACTTATATCTTGTCTTGGTCTCACATGTGGCCAATATGTATTTGTCATCCATATGATGTTCCCATTTACCATGTGTTTACAATGTGCCCAGCATGTGTCAATGAGTGGCATGCTGATTACATATTGTATTTTTCTTTCCAATGTGCCCAGCATGTAATTTGGCAGATAATTACTATATTTTATTAGCATATGTTCAGCATATTACTCTTGAGCACATGGCCTGGACCCCCCTGTGATATAGGGGAGAGTAAAGAGCTCAGTGAATCGAGTAAGTTTCATTGACATTTTTTATACAACTCAGATAGTCACTAATAGATATCCAAGATGCTCGGCAACTAGCTCACCTTGTGAGTAGATCAAATTGTCTTGGACCATCAGAACTGAACGACTTAACCAAATCAACATTCTTCATCATCCAGATGTCTTATCAACTCAACTCACTCCCACCGCTGTCTCCAATCTGAGTGTAAGGTCTCCAATCTGAGTGTAAGGTACAGAAGTGACAGCATGTGCCAACTTGGTGCTAACTGACATTGGTAAGTTTTCTATCCAGACATCATCATATAATGCTAATCATCTATCTCTTCATTTAGGACCAGTTCACATTATTCATGTGGAATTGACCTATGAACCTGCAGTCTCTGATCATATGCACAGCTATTCATCTCTGTTGCACTGCCTGCCTACTACTGTCTGCATAATCACCAGAACTATGGTGAACATCTCGATCTTCAGACATGCTGATATGCTGACTTCACAGATGTTCTTCATGTCATGCAGTAGTCAAACATTGTCAATATCCTGAATATTCACATTCAATCACTTATATTTTATATGCCTTGCTTTGGCTATGATGACCACACTGAAGACCCCCATGTCTCAAGCAGCTGCTTTGCAGAAGACGTTTGTGGCCTTTGTTCTATGGTTTTCACAAAAGAGATGCAAGAGAAAATCAATGTTCCAGACCCCATGGCAGATGGATGGATGGAGAATTGCTTTGTCTTTGGGAGGTCTTGACACTCCCCCACCTTTACGATAGGACTCCAATCAGAGTTCATGGAGTCCAGAGTCTACATGAACTCTACCGAGACTCTTCTAGTGGAGGGTCATATCAGTATTTATGTCTACAAGTCTATGTAGAGTCCAGGTAGAGTCCATGTAGAGTCTCATCAGAGTCCATGGACTCTATTACAGTCTTTGGATCAGGACTGGACTTGGCCTGGACTGCAAGACATGAACTCCAATGGACTCCAATAGACTCCAATGAGAGTCTAGTTGCACTCTAATAGTCCAATACTAGTCCGAACACATGTGGTGGCATATTGCAATTTGACAAAAATGTCATAAGCAGGAATTGAACCCCAGACCTCATGAACTTCAGCCATAATGCAGCGCTCCAGCCACTAGTCCAAGTGGCCATTGCAAAATATGATCCTCAATTAATTATGTTAGCGTCTTGACATGTGGCATGTGCTCATGCCCACATCAGCATTGCTGGCATCAATTTCGAACCTAGCTTCTTTCCTCTACCATTACCACTGCCATCGTCACTAGTGCCACTGCCTCCTGCACCCATGACACCACCCAGATGCGAATGCCCTCATTAACGATGACAACAACTACGCACTCAAACAGAGGCAAGAGGGACAACGAGGGAAAGAAGGGCAGGCAGAGATGGAGCTGAGGGCAGACCTCAGCAGGGGGAGAGCTGAGAGGTGTGCAATCTATGCTCTCCACCATGTGCACTGACCCACTACCACCCACAGATACCCCATGATGTGCCCACAGGCGACCTCGACCCTGCCACCCATACCTGCGACTGCCACGTCGTCACCACAACTGCCATGTCACGAGGGCCGCCACTGCACAACCACTGTCCCTGCCCAGCTGCCAATGCCTCCATCAAAGATGATGACTGTGAACGAACCCAAAGCACGAGAAGCATGACGAAGGAAGGAACAGAGGGGATAGGCCAAAGGGCAGACTCTGGCAGAAGAAGAGCCGCGAGGTGCGTGGTCTGCACTGCATCCCTCAGCACAACTACTGACCCCCATCCCCTCCCCTCAGATGCTGAACATCAGCCTGTGCAGCCTGCCATGACCACCATGAACCCACCATAACCACCATGTCACCGCCATGCCCACCCAGCATTCAGCCACATTACCAGGACCACTGCTGCAGGACTGCTGCTGCAAGACCGCTGCCTCTGCCACACGATGACTACTTCTGCCATGTCACAAATGATGCCACCACCACCTCTATAAGTACAAGCACAGGCAAAAGCACCCTTAGCCTAGCCATTACCAACACCACAAGAATGGGCAGAAGCGCCCTAGTACGATCGCTGCCACAATGAGAACACGCAGAAGTGCCTGCTGGACATGCAGTATGACTGCCACCACCTCAACGGCACCACAACGGACACATACAATGGACACATACAACGTGGCAGCAAATTTGTCACCCATTTTGTGGTAAATTTTTTTTCGTTATATCTCGATTTATTTTTTGAAACTTTAACCACTACAGAAACATTGCTGCGGCTCATCCTGCGGCCCTCCCACCACTGTCCCCAGCCCCCTCCCACCCCTGTATCCTCACCCCTGTGCTCATTGACATCACCACTTTGGTGATGTTTGGCAGAACAGGGGCTAGTCTATGGGGTGACAAGTGAATCTGGATCAGTCCAGATTCACTTGGTGGGTGTTTGATGGGTCTGGACGGCAGGTCGTAATTTGGCAAAACCTCGGGCTTGGTGAAACGTCACCAGCAACTCTTTGCCCCGGCTCTGAATGAACCTTTTGCCCACGTCTCGTTCCCTCTCTCCCAATTACCACCATCATCATACTTCCTGCTCCCAGTATATCCTCTCGGAAACTCAAGAACTCACTCTTCTTACCACTCAGTATGCAAACTTGAGGCCAAGATCATCAGACTCAAAGCAGTTCCAAAGAGAAGCCCAAGCCAGCTTCGACTGCCAAACTTAGGAGCTCTGCTCAGAAACCAGCTTCCAAGCAGGCTCCCAAGCCCAAGTCCAAGTCAGAGGAGGATGTAAATGAGGATGAAGTTGAGGATAAGGGATCTTCTGGCAAGCAAAAGGGGAGAACAAGAAGTGCAAGGTGTGTAACTTTTCTCATCTGGGTGATGTTTTTGTTTTCTGATAGTTATCATGTCATCAGGAAGACTGAGAAAGAAGTAGAGGAGGAGATAGGGGATGGTAAGAGGACTGGTGATGTTTTCTGACAGTTACTTGTTATTAGGAAGACTTCAGTTCAACGTGTCAGCGAAGATGCAGAAGCTGAATCTGCTGGAGTTCCCACTGCTCTCTCTCGGTATGTTTCTAATCTGTTAATGAAATTGAAAGAACTTATCAATTTCTCCCAGTTCTGAGCATGTTCTCGAAGTGAGCAGAATCTCTGTTGCTCCTTCTGAGCATATTTGTACTGTTTCTGATACTCTTTCACCACCTCCAGAATATATCACTACAGGCCGAGTTAGGCATGGTGCCCCTGCCGCTGCTGCTGCTGCTGCTACTGGGTTCATTGCTGGGTCCAATTCTGAATCTCAGGAAAAATCTGAGAAAAATTCTAAGTCTTCTTCTGATCTTGAATCTGACTCTGGGGTTTCTGCTTCTGATGATATTGCTGTTCAGGCTATGAATATTTCTAAGTCTGATGGAGCAGGTTTTACTCATGGTGATCCCGATAGTTATCACTGGAGTTGTCACCATTGCAAAGCTACCACTGTTATAGCATTCACCATCATCTCTTCTAAACTGCCTGCCAAACTGCTCATTGATAACATTATTCCAAAAGTCATAGTCCTTCTTTCTTTCTTCTTTCCTCTATGATTATGAGTCTGTGAAAATAGAAAAGTTCCCATACATACATACTGAATAGCTGGGAAAAGTTCACTTTTGCACATCACAAAGCTTTTGGTCAATACACTGGATTTGTTCATTAAACTTGTAGTTTTTGTGAGTGTCATTCCAATTAGTGGTGTACGAGTGCCATTGTTATTCCTCTATCATATGACAATTCTGGGACTGCCCATCAAATATCTCATGGCTCCTAAATCAGCAGTCCAGGCCATCATATATTGAGAGCGGAAACATCTGTACTCCAATGCACAAGCAAAGACACATCTGTACTCCAACTATGCAAGCAAAGACACATCTCTGTTCACAATCAGAACTGACATGTTTTTCTGGGGCAAGATCTTTCATGGGCAAATCTACAAAGAATATGGTATGTTTTTTGAAGAGTTCTTGGCAATGCACATTCTGTTTTTTTTTTTTTTCCATGTATTTACTGTTCCACTATGAATGCATCACCATTCTCTGCTGACAGCCAGAAATTTCAAAATTTGACAGAAATGAAAACATAGAAAACATACGGTCAGAAGAATATCATGACATTGACATGAGAGATGCAGCATGAACATGAACACTTGCAAATGCTATGTGCTAAAATGAACCAGACAGCCAAGAGTTCTAAAATAGCACACAGTGGGCATGCCAAAAGCAGACTATGCTGTTCGCTGTGCTCAATGATAAGCAGGCTGAAAGAGTTATCTGGAGGTCAAGCACTAAGACGTCCTGCATCTGCCCAATCAATGTTGTGATTACAGCAAGTTCATATATGGCCTGCCCTTGCTACAAGAGCATTCCATACATCATACATCACAGTTTTGCACTCATTACAGGAGCTTCATATATGAACCTGCCAACTAGTAGTATAGAGGGGTCGTCACCTTATGCAGGGCCCTTGTTAGCCTAAGAGAGAGGTGCTGTCACTCAGTATAGTGCTGAACTCTGTGACCTGGAGGGATGGAGTGTGAGTTCACTCAGCCTCTGTATACACTTGTAGTAGAATTGAACATTATAGCTATGCATTGGAAGACCTGTCAAATTTCTGCTGACCAAATTTGGATAATCTGCTTGGCCATTTCTCCTAATTGTCCATGATGCACAGAGTAGCACTGACCATAGTGAAAAATGTTCTAGTGAATTCAGATGGTCAGTGTTTTTTTCTTTGCCAAAAAATAGAGGTGCAAGAGGGAGTGGAATGGTTGGGCAGATGAGGCATTGAGGGAGGTCTTTCCAATCTGGCGGCAACCTTCCGAATAAGAATGATTCAAAATTTCATTGAAAGAGAATCCAATTTTTGGAGTTGTCGTGATTTTGGCAGTTGCGAATAATGCTCTAATAATATAACTATGAAATGAATGAACACCGAATTACCAACCCAGCAAATCATCATTCTTATCCATCACAAACCTTTGCCAACCTAACTTGTTATCTTCATCCCTCTCAAAAACACCAATCAGGAAAATTATGCTACAGAACACCATCTATCAACCATTCTGCTCTTGAAAGTGCATAATTTGTACTGTATTCAAGAAGCCAGATGCCAGCCTTGACTCGAGTCCAGCAGACCCAGCCTGAAAACAGATGGCAAGTAAGTTTGCAAAATGTAGTGCTTTGAAATGGTCAAACAAACATGGCATAATAGAGAAATACAAAGTGGTACACTTCTCAGTCTATTCTGATAGCCTGTTGAATTTCTTGTCCAAGTTGCCAATATTGCAGGTAGGCGTATAATTTTTGTAGGTGACAGCAAGATTGGTAATGTGTTGAATAAATAAAGGACTTTGCCTATCATGCAAAAACATCAGTTAGTATACTAATCCTACACCTAGAAGTGAAGGTGGCATAGGCTTAGCATATCCCTACATATGTATGGAGTATGGGGCTGTATTATCATAAGAAAGCATAAGTAATCCTATATAAGTCTACAATATCCAATGTATGCAATCTGTTACTGTGTGGGTAGTCACAATGTATCCTAATAATCATATCAAAGCCTATACAGCCAATAGCATGAGCAATGAGAGTGAACGAAGCCTACAAAGTAAGTCTATGCACCAGAGGTATTGTACAATGAGCAATCCTATTGCAAAAAACACAAGGCTAGCAATCATAACATAATACACTCACAAAACAAGCCTAATAATCTAACTCAGCATAAAGAGTCTAACTAGCATGCAAAGTCCAAAATATATTATAATCGCAAGTCATAATCACAATCCAATCAATCTAATCCCATAACCTACCAATTCTGTTCAGTGTTCTGACTGACATCAAGCCTATCAAGTGAATTCCAATCCAATCAATTCAGCCTAGTAGCATACCAATCCTGTTCAGCTTTTTGACAGAATCCAAGCCTATCAAGCAAATCTAATGTATCAGCATATTGCAACAATCTAGCCTATGAGTGTATTCAGAAAGTCTGTCAAGCAGGCTGGAGATCAAACAAGGAATAAGAGGTGGGTCAACAGCATGCAATGAAGACATACTGAACTGTATCACCACCTTTTTCCAGCTGGTCATTTTTGAGCTGGTTCATCCTTCTTATCCTCCTCTGCATCTGGTGCCTTGCGCTTTTGGGAACTTCAGTGAAGAGGGTCAGTGGTAGTCATTCCCACACTGGAAGACACTGCATGGCCATTTTGTGCAGTGAGAGTACCTGCACTTGTGATGGTGGTAGTGGTATGAGCAAGCATCGATTCATCAGGCAGATTTATGGTTGCTGTGGTAGCCAGCCATTGGGAAGCAGCTGCAGCGAGAGTAGGATTTGGCACTGGAATGATAGTGGTAGCATCACTTGGAACTGAGGTAGACAGCGGGATAATGAGGGAAGGGTTGACCTGTGCAGAAGTACCAGCCACAACATTGGCAGCCAATGGTGTAGATACAACATCCAGAACAGAGGCAGTGGAGGTTGCCGCAATACCCTGATTAGTCTTACTACCCTGCTTTGCACTACGACCCTGGCTATCATGACCCTGATTCTGACCCTGACCATGAGCATGAGAAGATGAAACTGGGGCTGAACTCATGCCTACAGTTAATTCTTTCTCAGTTTGCACAGGAGGTTCAACAATTGTAGTGTTTTCAGTTTCAAGAGAAGATGGGCCAGCCGTTCAGAGAATTTGCGAAGTAAAGTCCATGAGAGGTGGAGAGGGTGATTTTGTGGTGTCTTATGCAGGTGAAACCTATTGAGATGGAACATTGTTGAGAACTTCAATAATATCGTCTTCATCATCTTCATCAGTAAATGCATTCAGAATGGTCTTCATGAACTTCAAAATGAAGTGTGATTCATTCTGGGCTTCGTAAATTGTCATATAAAGCTGTAATGCATCAGCACCTTCCATAAGCTTCAGGTTGAGGTTGGTGAAGTTAATAATGTCTTTGTGTGGCACTAGCCCAATGAATTTCCAAAGCAAAGATCCAAGGATGTCCCATGGCATAGCTGCAAAGCTGGATAGTCCTAGAAGCAGAGCATCAGTAATAAGTCAATGACTACTGAGTGTATAACTCACTCCAAGCAGTTTCGATAGATTTTGTAAGGAGCTGATGGCATGCTGCAATGGAAATTGACTCCGGATCAACAGAAGGAAGGAGAGGAAAACTGTCCTCATTGTAGGCAAGGGTATTTCAATAGATAAGGCTGGACAGTCAATACATATTAGCATCTGGTCTCCATTTATAACAGAAAAGCCCTACCTGGAAGGAGCCCATTAGCAAATTGTTTGAACTGTTTACAGAAGTTCTTGATGTCCATGTAAGTTTCAGCGAAAGATGCTGACTTCGCTTCTTTGCTGACCGTGACACTGTTACAAGTCAACTCAGTACAGGGCTCCCTGGGAACACTCACCAATACATACTTGAATGACTTCAGATGCCCTGCCTCATCATAGTATGCTCCTTGTACAAAAAAAACAACATTGCCATTACCACCCCATTCCCAACCATACATATCTCATAGAGTCGAAGCAGTGGTGGCTATAAGATCCTCTTGTTTATTGCTATCCAAAATGTTAATGGTGCAAGCTTACAGTAGGCTATGGCATTTATGCAAACACCTGCTTATGATCAGGCAGCTCCTTTCACTTGGCATTGAGTTCATCAGCCCAGGCTTTATAAAGTGTCTGCATCAAGCTCATCCCAAAGCTCTGCCTTGACCTTTCAATGAAGAGGAAGATTAGCCTCCTTTGGTGACTGTTCTAGCTGCATATGTTGATCTGTCATCTTTGCATGGATTTCTTCTTTTTTTGCTTGTATGAACAGATAGTCTTTGAAGGTCTGGTTGCAGGGACCGAAAATCTGACCACAACCCAACTGGACCCAACTGCAGGCAACCAGACCTTCAGTTGCAGTTGCCTTATTTTCAAATGCTCATGGTTGCCGGTTTACGAGTCCCTTAATGTTAATTAAGGAAAGACTCGTTCTTGTTCCCCGATTCCGCCAAAAAATTCAGTGCATTGATAACTTTTCCATTGCACTTTCTCCCACGGTCAATAACATTTTCTCACGGTCACTAAATCTGAAGCCAAGTCACTAACAATTTGTAACCGTGAGAAATAAAATAGCCGATGCGCGGAATTTGAGTGCATTGGGAAAATTTTCCCACACTCATCGCCGGTAACTTTTGGACCTCCGGTGTCTTGATTCCTGGTCTATGGTCATCTGGGCTCTCCGGCTTCCTATTTATGCTGAGTCATTGCCATTTGATGAATCATTTACGTTCATTATTCCCTCAGCTCAATTGCTGTGGTTGGCTATAAAACTGCCCATCCTTCGCCGATCCAAGCGTCTGCTGGCAAGGACAATTAACAAACCTTCTCATCACGTCTATGGGATAGTGGAATGTATGTTCCTTATTCTCTGTGCATGTGAATAGTCTGCCCTTGTTGCATTCAGCCATGTAGATCATGCTGGACGGAATAGGGTTCGAAGAGTATTGGTTGCCAAAATTAAATTGGTACTACAGATATTCATGGATCGGGAAGAGGTTTCAGGATTTATCGACTCTCTACAGACTCTCAACTCAGTCATTTTTGGGCCAATTCCCTGGACCATGTTGACGACGCTGCTTGTAGACGATCTCGAATCCCTGCCTAGGACTTTGTCCATTATATCCCCTATAGCAGTCTATCATGACTGGGAGAAGATCTTATGTCCAATGGGGTATACTCTGAATGTTGTACGCCGAAGTCATTCTCGTGGAATAGTCCGGTTTGCTTGGTTCAAAAATGAGACGTGAGTGAGTGACTCATTCATTGTATGCTTTCTTATGCTAAGAGATGTTATCAGAATGCTATGGTGCAAATATACGAAACCTTACATGCAACATGCCTGCCATCGATCACATCTAGCGCTCTCACATCTGAAATGTGTATTTTGACGCCATTCCGATTCTATTGCTTCTATCCTGATCTGATGAGAGAAGGCAAGACGCTTGGTACTATTTTGCCAACTGCTGCACCTGCCAAATCTTGGTGGTCGAGGAAATCCATCAAACACATCAGCGATACCAGTACGTTAGGACATGCATGTCGCTTTTCTTGTCCTGCCATTTCTAGAAGTTCATCAGAACGGGTGGGTATTCACCTCGCACGGGCAGAACCGGCAACCCTCACCGTCCGCCGCCCGACGTCCGGCGCATCTCCGTTCCGTGTTCCTCGAAGCCGTTCTGCAAGGTCCTCTACATGCCTCGCCTTGTCCGATTTAGCCCTGTGGTTTGGTTGGTGTACTTGTTCATGAGTTTCGGGTGGATAGGTCAATATAGGGTCGCCTGGTATGGACTTATTTATAGACGTTTCCCCGCATTCGTACGATCATAAATTCCGTGTCATACCGTCGTTGTTATATCATTAAGCATGTCGATTCAGGTTCCTGGCACATAACTTTTTCATACTTTTAACAGTGTCACGGGCGCGAACCAAGGCTCAGAACCGTTCCTCTAATTATCGGCGGTCCAGTACAGCCGCCAACCCTTATACCATCTGGGTCGGCATGGTAGCTGGTTATCCGCGATCTGTCTAAGCAATTTATGGTACTGGGGTGGCCTGGGGCAATAAATGTATCCTTATGAAGTGCCTCAGTTCGAACCTGGGTCGACTCATCGTTTTGCTCTCCTTCCGTCTTGATCCTCCTCAGATTCCAGGTTCGTAACTCGAGATGCGGGACTCGTTTCGAGTCATTAGTACAGCTCTTTAAACAATCAAATCCTTCCAAAACCCAGCTTTTTACCTAGCACAGCCTACAATCAATAACATATGCTCTACATAACAGCAGCTGGCTGCTGAACTCAAGAGCAGTTATCATGAAGCCGAAACCAGAAGTACAATTCACCACGGGTGCCGTGAAACCTAGAAGGATGTGGCGCAATAAGGGTCGATGGCGTAGTTGGTTATCGCATCTGTCTCACATTTAACCCCCCCATACCGAATGATGTGCACAGGAGGTCCTCAGTTCGAGCCTGGGTCGACTCATTTTTCTCATACATTTCCTTCCCTCCATAACCCAAACTCTTCTTCAATCTAAATTCCATTACTCCACATTTCTACAAACCCAAGCTTGATAAAAACAACCTTTATAGTACTCTTCTAGCTAGCACTTCACAATACACATATAAGTTCGTGATTCCCTCCCACGAAGTCCAGATTCCAACTTTCCCTATTCGTGTCGATGAATCTGGAGAATGCGCCACGACAGGGAATTCCAAGGGTCGATGGCGTAGCTGGTTATCGCATCTGTCTAACATGAACGGATTGTTGGTGAAGTGGAACACAGAAGGTCCTCAGTTCGAACCTGGGTCGACTCATTTTGCTGCTCATTCTCCCCGCGCGGCGACACAGATACCAGACACGTTATCCGTCCATGTTTTACGGATTTCCAACAGATTTGTCGCTATTCCCACTTAGAAAAAACAAATACAGTGCACCTGTACACGAACGCGGCGCACACAATTGCTCAAAGCACATCCCAAAAATATCCCTAGCACACAACACAATCTTCCTTAAAACTCAAATTATACATAGTCTTATCTACCGTCTTCTCAATCTTCTTCCAATCCGACCTCCTCTGGATGAACTCATAAATATCCTATCCACGAAACCCCACATCAGCCAATACACACACATGAAAGGATACACGAAATCCACACACCTCAGGCCTATATGCCCCACCATACCGCGTCACATCCCTCACAATCTGCGCGAGGTCCTTCGCGTCCTCGACAACATACACATGCCCCAACATCTTGAGGTGCGCAAAGTCCAACGTGATCGCAGGGACCTAACACGACGTTAGTCAGAAACCCCAGCCTCCAAATACAAGCAAACCACACACACCTTCAACGACGATATAAACCCATGATACGTATTCAAATCCGCAATAACCTGAAACCCGCCATTAAGCGAAATAATCTGGCGTTTTATATGTTTCTGCAAAATGCTACCGTCCCCAACCCCACATCAGCACACTATCGCCCCGCACAAAAAGACGGAGACCAGAAAACCCACGCAATGAGCCGAATCCCCACCTCCTGATAAAACACCTCCAGCACCTCCTTGCTCGTGCTCCCCTTAAGCAGCTTACAATGCATCTCCAGACACCTGATCGCCTCCGTACATCCCTTCGTCGCGCCCAGCTCCAGCGGGCCGTCTTCTGGCGGGTAGTATTCCCTCGGCTTCGTCAGCGTCAGGATAATATGTTCCACCTTGAGTACGAGTTCATCAATTTACCGCTCGGACGTGAAAGGCTTTCAAAAAAGAAGTATACCTGATTCATCAACACCTCCGTCCCCGCATTCAACCCCCCAGCCACCGAATCATCCAACGCGTTCTCGAAGCGTTTCTTCTCCCTCACCACAGGATTCAGGAAGTCCGTCCGGTCAATATGATGCGCCTATATCCCCCGACTTCAGTAAAAAAAACACACACAATGCGCAGCGGCAGGTCTAGAACGACCTACCAACTCCTTATCAAAATACACCTGCACCATCGACTGGATCGTATCCCCAACATGCACCAGCTCAAAGAACTGCATCAGCGGCGCCACGCTCGTCGTCACCTCGTGCTCCGCAGGCTTATACTCCAACATCTGCTCCGTCGCTCTACATCAACAAAAGACCCGATGAAAACCATCAGCAAATCAACCACCACATCCAACCATGAAAAACGCAGGAGCATGACAAAAGAACCACCGACCTTCCAAACCCCTTCCTCAGATGCTCCTCCCCAAGCGCCCCCAACATGAGTATAAACAACTCCTCAATCGTGTCCCTCACACGATGCCCATAATGTCCTGGGTACCCCGCAAACGTCTCCACGCGCTTTAGTGCCTCACGGTCGGCATGGATCACCTCCAGCGCCACGTCGAGCGACAACAGCAGCTCAAGCTTGTTTGCCTCAGCCGTAGTGTTCGGGCTCGTGGTGCTGGTCGCCGCCGTTGACGATGTCGTGAGGGTGGACGGTGCCAGTGAAGACCTCGACGACGTCGCTGTGTGCGACCTTGTTGTCGAAACACTCATCGGTTTTCGAGAGCCTGGGTTGCAATCATTAATAAGCACCAAAAACTCTTACAACAGAAACAGAGAGAGACCACCCACGTTCCCTCTGTGCCCATGGATCCTCACCCCCACCCACCTCACCATTTCCTTTCTCGTTCCATTCTCCACTCTCCTTATCCTTCTCGTCCTCCTCATCCTCATCCTGCCCGACCTCAAACAACGTACTCTCCTCCTTCTCATCCGCACCCCTATACACCGAACCACCACCACCACCACCTGCTCCCCAACCATCCTTACTCACTCCACCCCTCGACGGCCTCACCGCCGCCCCACCTCCCCATCTCACCGGATTCAGCATCGCAATCCCCTGCACAGCCGCACTTCCTCCAGTCATGAGCGCCCCGCCGACCGCACCGACCGTTCGAGGCACAATCGTCACAGGCAGCAGGAGCACGGACGTGAAGGACGCGAGCACGTTGCGTTTTACCTGGGCGGGGTTATGCGAAGATAGGAAGCGGGGCTGTTGTGCGTGCTGGTGGGGTTGTTGTGTTGATGAGGTGGAGTTGGGATTTGGGATGTATGGGTTGGTGGTTGAGAGCTGCTCGGAATTGTGTCAGTGCGACAGGGATGGGGAATAAGAGTGGATAAGTGGCACCTCGCGATCCCATGCTTGACATATTGCATCAAATGCGTGTTTGACAGACTCTACTTCTTCATCAAGGTATTCATCCATGTTGCTTTCGAACATCTGGTACCTGTGAAACACAAATTTCAACACGTAAATCAAAGATGGAAGGAAGTGTGGGAGTATGGAGTACCAGGACGAGTCAAGGTACATCTGTCTGGAAAAAAAAACTCACACCACGTCCTCCGCACGATGCCTCTGAACTCCAGCATCAGGTCTCTCTTGAGCTGCCTTCATAATGGCATCTACCATGCGCCATGCCTCTTTGAATGACGCAGCCGTCGCTTGCAGGAATGTTGCACCAGATGCTTCCGAACGAGCACGCGTCAAGAGGGTTGTAATGTATTCGCCAACCTATAGGGTCAAAATAATGAGAAGGATGCCCACATACGAATGAAGGGCGAAATGAATGTAGCACAAAAGAAAGGACGGACGTACCACGTCGTTCGCAATCCGATCAGCGAACGATATCAGCACCTGCGACGGTGGCGGAAATACACGAACAGCCCTCGACCCATGTTCCTCAATAGCCTTCAACACAAAAGTCATAAACTCGTCCATTGCATCAAAATCAAGAGACCCATCCGCCCTACAATTCAATTGCAAAAAAAATGAGATCAACATGAACCGCCATCCAGAATATATCACTGACGTAAAGTTGTCCAATGGATTCCAATTTCCCTGGTCATAAAATATCTCCCTCTTCTCCGCCCACACCTTGCCCATCTCCCAATCCGCCGGAGACGCCAAAGCCCCCGCACCGGCCTCCCACACCTCCCAGCTCGCCCCTGCAGCGTCCCGCATGGCGTCCTCATCGCCCCGGCCATCGGCATTGTCGAACGCAGCCAGCATATTCGCATCGAAGCGGTCCATGGCAGCGCGTAACGATGCAGCTAGAGACGACCATGCTCGCAAGGGCTGAATTTGCGGAGATAAGAAGAGCGCAAGGAGGTGCAGTGCTTTCGAACGCGTGCGGAGTGATGGGGACGTTGATCCTCGGTTGTTCGGTGAGGAGAAGAAGGTGGAGAGTGCGGAGAGTACAAGATGCGGCGGGTTGGACGCTAAAGCGGATGTTACGGGTTTGAGCAGGTTATGTGCACGGACATACAAATGCTTTTTCGAAGCAGGAACAGCCGCTAAGAAATTGAAGCCAGTGGGTTTATGTGGGGAGCCTACGAAGTCGCCAAGCTCGCTCGAAATGACAGAGACGTCCTGTTCGACAGCCGCAAAGTCGCCGAAGTCATCATCGTTGGAGACGGCGAGTGTTGGGGGTACAGAAGCACGCGCCACAGAGGCCAGGTTCTGTTGAACAGACTCGAGCTCATCCAAGACTGGACCGAGGGAGTATTTCTCGATCCCCAGCGCCTGCCATCTCTTCTCCCAGAGCTTTTCGTCCTTAGCAAGAGAATTTAGGGCGCGGGATGAGCGGGAATATGCAGGGATGTCGGGGATGGGTACATGGGAGAGAATGAGCTGGTGGAGGTCAGCCGGCAGACGACCGATGCGTTGGGCGGGAAGGGGTGTGGGTTTGTGTGCATGGCCAAGAGAAAGCAACCGGGCGCCTGTCGTTGCGGCCGACGATGCATACAGACGTACAGGCTCGAGCGTCGCAAATTTGTCCATTGGCCCTCGCCGTTCCTCCCGTCCTCGCTGTTGCTGGTGATGTCGAGAATAGTCACGTGGTACCTTGAACGGACCGTGAACTCCGATCATTGCAGATATCGGGTCGATGGCGTAGTTGGTTATCGCGTCTGTCTCACATATCCTGTGCACAGGAGGTCCTCAGTTCGAGCCTGGGTCGGCTCATGACCATAGCCAAATATGTAGCTTTTTTTTTTGTTTTTCTTCGTCTTTACTTAAATTTCCTAAACAGTGAGCACCCGTGACCCATGGACGGTGGGGGGTGGAATACCTGTCACTTCGGGCACTGGTGAGTTTTTCTGTGGGAAAAATGGGACGAGAATAGATACATGTTCATTCTGTCAGAAAAATGTTTAAAAAAAAAGAATTGCTTTTTCACCAGAAAAATGCAGCAATGATGTCACATTTTTCCTTTGTTTTGTCTCTGTAAAAATGTTTCATTTTAAGCAACTTTTTCTCCAGGAACAAGGTGAGAAGGACATCACATATTTCCTTTGTTTTATGCAGAAACAATGTATCATTTTTCTGATTAGTTTTATATGGAAAAAACTTTATATACATTCTAAGACATATTTCTTAGAAAAATGACAAGGTTTTCTGCATTTTTCAGAGAAATGTATCATTTTCTTGGATTTTTAAGAAAGATGTGTCATTTTTCTGCACTTTTAAGATAAAAATGTCATTTTTCTTTCAGAACAAGGCATGGAACATATATGAAGTTTTTCCCAAGTAAAACTGATCAGAAAAATGACACATTGTTTCTGCATAAAACAAAGGAAATATGTGATGTCCTTCTCACCTTGTTCCTGGAGAAAAAGTTGCTTAAAATGAAACATTTTTACAGAGACAAAACAAAGGAAAAATGTGACATCATTGCTGCATTTTTCTGGTGAAAAAACAATTCTTTTTTTTAATACATTTTTCTGATGGAATGAACATGTATCTATTCTCGTCCCATTTTTCCCACAGAAAAACTCACTAGTGCCCGAAGTGTGTCACCTTCGATTCTTGATTATTGCGTTTACCTGATGGTCTACAGATTGTACGACGAATTCTTCACCCAGCGCTGAGCATACCCAAGCAAGCCCCCGGAAGCTCCTGCCAAGGTGTGTCCGCCAAAGTCCATGTTTTTGGGCTCTGAGAAAAAGGCCTATCTTTGAGGTGTAAAAGGTCCTATCACGGACGAGGTCACATGCGTGACACATGTGTGACCCCGCCAAATAAGCGTGACATTTTGGCGGTGTTGAGCTGGACGGCGGCGTCAAGCTTCCCTGGGTGTATTGCTGCAGCAGGAAGGCGTATAAGGTGCGTATCACCAATAATGGTTGCCCATTTCTCTACGTGATAAAGAAAATGGCCGTGTGCTGATCAAATTACTGGAAGTGGCGAGCAAAAATGACTTTTTACTGTGTTTGTATCTTCCACAGACAGACAAGGAGCAAAGCGACGAAAAAAGTGATGGCGGCATGAGTTAAGCATGGCGGGCCTCCGGATGCTGCTGATATTTCCTTCTTGGAGCCAAGATTATCATCTAAAAAGGCCTATGGGCGGACATGGATCTCAAAAATTTCGGCTCGATACTGGAAGGGGTGAAGTAAATAAAAAAAATAAAAAATAAGAAAATAAAAAATCGAAAAAGGAAGGAGGGTGATGTCAGCGGCACATGGCAAACTTCAAAACTCTCCGCTCCAGATTTGCTCGGAAATGCACCCAACTCTCCCATGACTTGGAACCTCATTTGAAGGTTGAAAATGCTATGAAACATAGTCCTGAGATGCTGAAAATTTTCTGAGAGCTTGCATATCAAAAAAGAGCTCACAACCTAAGTTTTGACAGTTTGAGTAGCTCCAGCTTCTGCCAGTCCTGCAGGGCACTACAACCCAAGGACTGCTGGACAGACCATTGGTATAGGTTCTTCAGTCTCAGAGACTTTGTTTCTGAGAGCAAGAGCAGTTCATGCTTGCTTGTAATTATAAAAGACAGAGTCTCATAGAATCTACAGTCAATCTTCTTATGTCCTGGTACACCAAGAGCTATTCTCTGCCTCAGATTCCTGTATTCCCATGTCTGCTTTGAGAATTCTGAAAGGAACCAACGCCATTTGAGGATCTGCTGCAGTGATAAACTCAGAACATTGCCAATTGCATATTCTATCATTGTGTTTGTCCAGGCCTATCAGAATGATCTAGAGGTCTCTCCCATGGTATGTAAGACAGGTTGAGAGTGTTCCAAAAGAGAACTGTGAGTGCAAGAGGCCCAGGAGAATTTAAAAAAATCGAAGCATTGCCTGTCCAAACCATATTCTGCAATTCTTGAGCTCAATCTGACACCAGAGAAGCTCAATTCTAATGCTAGAGGAGCATTCAATATGCATCTGGTTCCTAGAATATCAATATCTCTATTGAAGGTCATGAAACCAAGGTATCTGCTCTCAAGAACGCGACGCGAGCATTTGACGCGTCGAATTTGGAAGTCACATGATCTCGTCGCATGGCTTTTCAAACTCAGTATCAGTATCAGTATCCTTCACTCCTTTCCGTAACGAGCCACAATTTCCGTCAATTCAACTCTCAAAAGGCCTAAAGTAGGACACGGATTTCGCAAATTTTCGGCCTCAAAAGTCCTATTTTGCGGACACACCCTGGCAGGAGCTTCCGGGGGCCTACCCAAGCCTTTGCTATTACGATCACTGTATTTGTGCTTGCTTGGCTATAGCATCTTCAAAAGTTCCCATCACTCCGATCACCCAGATGCATTCCCTCCCTTTCACAACATGGCGCAGAGCGCGACCATCCCTCCAGCGTCTCTTCAGTACATCGTGCTTCTTCCAGCATGAAAATCCCCTTGTGTGCACCATTCTTTTTCCTCTCAATAACTTATTCAGACGGCAACCCAGGGACTGCCTCGGAAGGGAACACCACCCCAAATGCCTCGCAGAGGAGGGCCGATCGAAAAGCGCGCCATACCCAACGTAAAGAAAGTCCTAGCGGTAGCTAGTGGTAAAGGTGGTGTTGGAAAAAGCACAATAGCTGGTGCATACTATAGACTTCCATCCATTGCCCGTCATTTCACCAACCCTCGAACATAGTTAACCTCGCGTTCAGCCTTTCCCTCCTCCGCAATCGCGAAACCTCAGGCCGGCTACGCGTCGGCATCCTCGATCTCGACGTATTCGGACCATCAGTCCCCACACTCATGGGCTTGCAGAAAAGCGGAGAGCCAGAATTAACTCCAAGTACGCATCACCACTACTCACCCTCCCCGTCCTCCCTCACCCCGCCCACCAAGCCGGTGCAATTCGCCCTCTCACAAATCACGGTCTTCCCTCCATGTCCATGGGGTACCTTCTTCCCCGACCACTAGATTCGGACTCCACAGACGACGTCCCCGTCGTCTGGCGCGGTCTCATGGTTCAGAAGGCCGTTCAGCAACTCCTCTTCGACGTTGACTGGACAGCAAACGACGGCGGACCTGGACTTGATGTGCTTGTAATCGATATGCCGCCAGGTACAGGCGACGTCCCACTTACTCTCGGTCAACTCGTCAAGGTCGACGGTCAGTGGAACATAAAATATCATTCAAGCAAGGTTCATAACCCAACAATACCTACACATCAGGCGCCGTCATAGTATCCACACCCCAAGATGTCGCTCTATCCGACGTCAGAAAAGGAATCGCCATGCTTCGCAAAGTATCCGTTCCAGTCAGTAGCAACCCTCAGCCTCTCTCGTTTTCTCCAACCTAATAAACTTTAAACAACGCACTCCATTCCTAGATAACCGGCATCATCCTCAACGAATCGCACTTCATCTGCTCCTCCTGCACGGCCCCGCACTACCTCTTCGGCCCGCCCTCCGCCTTCCGTGCCACCGCAGAGCGCCTCGGCATCGACATCCTCGCCGAGCTCCCTCTCGTTCCTGGCGTCAGCGCCGGCGGCGATGC
Organism: Hypsizygus marmoreus; assembly: GCA_013433165.1. NCBI lineage: Eukaryota > Fungi > Basidiomycota > Agaricomycetes > Agaricales > Lyophyllaceae > Hypsizygus > Hypsizygus marmoreus. Next base: position 754,763 of record CM024094.1, on the reverse strand, counting down.
CGGTATCCCCTACAGCCTCGTATCCGAAGAGCGGCGGAAGGACGACGGATTGGGCGGTTCGCAATGGAACGCCAAAATGATGGATGTCGCTGACAGTGTATGGAAGGCCCTGGCATGATGGGTCGGTCTGGGGTGGGTCGCGAGAGCGTCAAAGGGGGGTTTGGAGAGAGTCTATTTTAATGAAGCACATTCGTACATGTCTAATAATACAACAGTGTCTTTTGTTTCGAAGAGCGCCGAGGTTCTTCTAAACCGCGACGCTCGGGCTGCCTCTGGACCATTAGCAAAGAACGGTAGGAAACACATACGAAATGAAACGCACCCAAAAGTTGCTCCTTCTGGTAGTCTTTTCAAGGGTATACTCTGCCAATCAAAGGTCTTTTTGAAAACCTGATTTCCCCACCTAAAACGCCGGGTTCCATAAGCATCCTCCAGAAGTCGAATTTAAAACAACACGCACCAGTTCCGGATAGTGTTATGTCCAATAGTGCCATGAAGGGGGTATTGTAAACTAGCGGAAACGTCCATCAGATCTCCCGACCCATCAAGACAGCAAACCGACACGGCACAAGAGTGGGACTCACCAGAAAAATATAATAATTACGCTGACGGCAGTTCCGGCATCCAAAGCCGCAGAAAGAACATCTATGCCGCCAGGACGAATGGATTGTCAGCGAGGTGAACGGGAGCAGAGGCAGCCAGACAGCTGGCACTTACAGTTATATTTAGCCCAGTATGAAAAGTGTTTCCGCCGCACGACGAATTGGAAGAGAAATCCGATAATTGCCCACGGCACATAGTTCACAGCGGTAGCAGGGGGTATCTGACCCACTCCCGAAAAGATGAGGCTGTGTTGGTCAAACCGTAAGATTGAAGAGTCTTGGCACCAGAATTATCAGGATGTACACTTACGGGAAACTGGAGGGTTATAATGAGAACTGCGAAAATTCAAGCACACCGAAGGACTTACTTTAGATAATTTAAAATACTGTTAGGGTATCGTCGAGTAATAAACCAAAGGATGACAGGACAGGCAGCGCCGATGAGGAAGAAGAAAGTTAAAGCTGAGGAGCATGAGGCTTGAGTGAATCCTGCGCAGTAAGACTAGAGAAATGATGTCACCACTGCAAATGCGTCCATTAGAAATTATTATTCGATGACACAGAAAAAAGACATACTAGTAGATTTGCCCTTTGGAAAATTGCAGAGCGGGCCCAATGACTCCCCACTATTGAAGACTCGGTCAATGGATCTGGAGAGCGGGTTGAAAAAGAGCGCACGATAATAGATGCGGTCCCGAAAACTTGTGTTGAGTTGCAAGTAAAGCTAGCATAGTATGAGCAGCCACCACAGCGTCAGTAAACATGAACCTTACTTGTCCTTCTGATCCTTGTCGCAAAGATCACTGAAAACATAAATCTCATTGGCGTTCATGCCCGCATCTGGACCCATGGAGGAAACTTACGGAATATGTGTAAACATCCTGGTGAGGCAAAATCTCAATTAGCCATATGTGCATCTGGAAGATAGACTGAGCCTTACCATGACTGAACCCCTAGCTGTACGGTGCCCGCAATAATCGTAGCAACCACCTGGAGATGAGGCATAAGAAGACATCAAGGTAGCCGTAATGCTCTCAACATACTTGACACCAGAACATGGGTCGCGGTGGGACCTGAACAGGCGTCAAAAAAAATTGACAGATCATGACATGTCCAGAATGCTCACCTTCATGTAACTAACATTCCCGACAAAGTGTCAATTCCCCACACGAAATACCCGTCAAACCCAAGAATGCTCACTGTCCAAGTTTGAAGTCTGCCGTGAACTGCATCGCTAAAAGGCGAAAAAAGAAACATCAGAACGTTCTGTACCTCCTGTCTCCCCGCTCAAGAACCAACCCACCTTGTGACATAGTAACGTATCCATAAGTCTGTCGACAATAGTGTAAACATTGAATATCCAAGCATACGACAAGATAAGAAACTCACCTTGAATCTATTAGCAGATCAGCAAGGTCGGTTAACTCGGGGGTGAACGGAAAATAGGCGGGGTGAGAGCGCACATCATCATAGCATTAGGTTTTCCTAAAGCGGCGTGAGCATATCCCCATGGCATGAGAACCGGCGAACAATCCCCACCTGGAATCATAAAGCCAATTATAAGCTCCGTGATAACGCTGTTCCAGCCGGGCGTGAGCGTCAAACAGGATTCTTCTCCATACCGACTCACTTGAGCCCTATTTGGCGGTTGGTGACTGCTTGAATCATGCCTTTTAATTGTGGTTGAGTCAGCGTGCTCCACAGAACAAGGGACGACATACCGATTGGTATCACGTACACCACAGCTATCACGAGCGCAATAACCAACGCCCAGATAGTCATGCCCGTTGGCCAGAGTTGAATACAGAGACAGGCAAAGGTAAAAGTTATCGCTGAAATGCGGTCAGCACGTACTCGGCAGACGTCGTAAGATGCGAGTGCTCACCAAATATACAGAGATAATACCACTCTGGGACTTTCGAACAAGCCGCGTCAATGAGCAGCAATAAAAAGGGTTGAGAAACTGCACAACCTTGGGGGTATCTCGCCATGAGCTGAGCATGAATATCTGGCTGTTCTCGCAACGACCGTTTTAATTGTAGTTTGATGGGCTTCCAAAAGTGGAGAATGGCTTAAATGAAAAATGAGCATGCGTTGGAAGTCTCGATCCAGAAAGCCCAATTACCATGTGTGACAGTCGCTGTGATGGAGAGAAACGACAGACCATAGGACATAACGAAAGTCACCCTGCATATGACTTCAACTCGACGCATTGGCAGATGCCGCTAAAATTACTCACGAGAGGTACAACGGACTGTATTGCCTGTACGCAGAGATCTTGACAGTAGCAGTGTCGTCTATGATCCTGTTCAAGTCGTAGAGATGACCAGTGTTGTCGTAGGCGTTGGAAGATGACATACTTTGATACAGTCAGATATAGCAAAATAGTGACAGAGTTCAAAGACTCACGGCATGTATTGGCTGAACCAAACGTTCTTATACTATACCAATGTGAGCAGTCTATCGAAGGACCAGGCTGCCAAGTACGAACATAGAGGATGGGTACCAAGAACCCTGAAAGCAAATGAGTATGATGCCTAGGATATCAGGACAAATACTCACAGTAGAAGAAGAAAAATCCAATCATGACGTTGGCTTCTGCCCACCCTTAGCAAAGCATGAGACAACGTTCCAAGCGGTTAGAGGAGAAGTATCCATACAAGGTGTCGCGAGACTAATGACATAAAATGAGCTACACCAGATGAAACATATAGATCGACTTACGGGCTCCCGATGAATGCGATTTGGTTCCAGTCAAATGTTAGTAACGAGAATCCTAGACCACTGCGGTAACCAAACATCTGGTTGACTTTCTAGTGAAAAGGAAAATAAATTTATGACCTAAGTCGTCGAGAGACCGAAAAACATACAATGTTATTGGGTGCTGCCCAACAGACCTGATTGTTTATGGTTAAGGGCAGGGAAAAGCAAAACAAGAGAAGTGTGGTACCCAAGTGAAGACGCTTGTCGAGCTCAAAAGTCAATGTCTTGCAGATTGAGGGCTGGAGAAAGATAAGTACCTGAGAGCTTGAAAGAGGTATCCAGGAACGAAGTCTAAAATAACTACTATTTCAGCGACAGCAAATCTCGAAATGTACAAAGACTGACACCATAGCACGGCACCGCAGAAGGCATACATGAAATACCTCTCTCTGCTAATACCCTCATGCTGCCCAATGCCAGCATAGCTTTGAGAATGCAGAGTATTGAACAGCGCGCATGAAACAAGGGTATTCGGCCAGACTGATAAAGACAGTTCAGGGGAGCTCGGCTACCCGGAGTGAGAAATGTGAGAATTACTCATGGACGGAGGAGTCACGAGAAACCGACGGGCGACACCACCAATGGAAAAGCCAATTAACTGTGTGGACATGACGAGCAGCCATTGATCTAGTATGCTCCGGTGTCAGGAGAAGATAAGCACTACAGGCCAAGAACTCACAAGTGAAACTGAATATCTGATGGTAGAAGACACGCTGGACGGCGATAATATCGGTTGCGTAAGCACTCTGGGCACCAACTCCGGCCATGATGGTTACAAGGACCTTGCATTGTACGCCACTCAGTATGGTACACATAAAGAAAATTGATATTGCTGTAAGTACTCACATGCTCCTTAATACTGAATGGGCCAGGGTTTATTTCAATACCGAAGATAGTCTTGTTTGGCAGAAATCGCGCCCACAGACGGCCAATAGGGAAGACAAGGAGCTGGGCTACGAGCTGACAACATGATGAGGGGATATGTGCTGCGAGTAGCCTGCAAACTGTACTTACACCCCCAATGGAAACGGATGGATAGCGGAAGTAGAAAAACTGGTTCATGCCGGGGATGATCATAGCCCAGAGGAGTCCGAGTGCCCAGGCACGCAAGGTTGAGGCCGGCATATCTGGGTCGTCGAAGTTTGCGACAGCTGAGCGCACTTCAGGGTAGGGAGAATCATCCTCTACTGGCAAAAGTACAGGACAACGGGTCAGTTGCAATTGACAGGACAGGAGGAAATCCAGAGACCAAGTACAGAGTTGCTGTCGATATTGGGGTCGAACACATCGTATAGCTCGCTTTCCCGACCAGTCAAAATAGAGGATGCTAGTTTGGACCCGGAGGGGTTTGGACCTACGTCTTAAGGGGAGCTATTTCAAAAAACTTCGGATAAGGGTCGGGTGGAAAATACCTAGTGATTTCTCCTCGTCCCTTAAATCGTAGGATAAATAGACAGAATTGCGGTGGATAATACCCTCTTCATTCACAGTCTCGCGCATTTCATCCCTCTCCACAGGACCGCCGTTCTCGTCGCTGTCGAGAGATGGAGACCGAGTCGGAGCTTGTTCCAGTGCGGCCGAGGAAATCAATGAGGGAAGGAACGACTTGGATAGATGCCAGGAAAAACAGGTTATAATCGAGAAACTCTGCTCTCGCACGACCAGAGATAAGGTCGGAAGGTGGGTAATTCGACAACTTGGTAAACGTAGGTGATCCAAGTCGCGCGAGGTCGTCGCTGAAGGTTCTCTTGTTCGTGAAATACGAGGAGGTGAACAAACGAGATTCCGGAAACAAGGAGAAGAGAGAGACCAGCAGAAAATGAAATGATAGCTGTGCCTCCCCGCTTAACCATCCCACTCAGCTCGAGAACTTGTCCAAGTCAGGCACGCAACTCTGAACCACGTGTTTTTCCATCCGATTCATCCGTTCCAGTCCCACGGTCCACGACAAGTCTCTCTCCAGCTGCCTCCCCACCGCCAGTCGCTGCAGATCCTTGTCCTGCTGAGTCTGCCTTCCCCAGCACCACCATTTCCTGCGAGTGAACTAGTGAGAGCATCCATCTCGAATGGGTGATCATCATCATAATCGCGGCACATTGGCTCATCGTTCGTGCCTTGAACTGGCCTGAGAAACGATCAAGATAGGTGGATGTCCTGACGGCCCGCCACAACGACAAGCGCAGGTCAAGACCATCATGTGTCTCCTGACGAATTGCTCATTCTTTCCCACTTGGCACAATCAGCCCATATCCTTTATTCTACGTCGTTTTCCCTCCACAGTGGCACGCCGTTGTCGACTTTTTTGACTGGTTCGACGGAAGAGCGCTCCATCTTCGTCCAGCCGTTCCGAGCCCCAGATTAGAACCTCGGCCGCCTGTCTGCCATGGGCTACTATACTAGACTATACTGGACTTCTGTCAACGTCAATCCGCCGGTTTGCCAGCTTGTCTGGGTGTAATTCTGTTGTGCTATCTTCGTCCTCCTTGCATTCCATAACGCTCGGCTCCGTTAACTATATATGGAATCCCAGTCGGTCTCTCTCCGTTCAGCGGGCCGAATCTGCTCCTCTCTAACAGCGCATCAGCAGTTGCCTATGCTCGAGGCTTTGTCCACCGGCCCCCTCCTTGGACATCATAATTCATGAGCACTGCTCAGTCAGGAAGTTTTGAGCCTAAGGCGACAACTTGTCTCATCTGTCACGCACGCCATGGCTCTCGCGGCTCAAACTTTTCCCGGCCCTTCAGACATAGGCGCCGTTTGACTCGTGATCTATCTATCGCTGAAAATATCTGTAAAACGCCTGTATGTACGTACGTACGGGTGCAGTTGGACCGTCCTGTGAAGTACAGTGCGCAAGATCAATCAACCTCTGGCCGAGTGCATAAAAATAGCTTCTCGTTTTTGGATCGTTTTTTATCTCCATCTTGTCCTCGAGCAGTGAATGGAGCAGCAACCCGCCGAACCACCGAGGACGTACTACAACAGGTTACAACTTCTTCGGTGACTTGAAGCCTCCGCTCAGAGGATGCAAATATCAAATTTAATTGAATGAAACTGGGCGTAGGGAAGTTTAAAGCCCTGATGACTGTCGCACTTCCCTCACACCGTGATGCGTCACCAATGAATCCATTGTGAGTAGTTTGTGGAGTAGTTTGTGGGTAAAATAAGCTTTCTTGTCGGCGGTGATCAACAAGGTTTCGTAGCTGCAACAGCAAACAGATACGATCTCACACTCGACGCCATGATGCGCCACGAAAATCAAAGCACAAGCACATGTCGTGCAGGGTAGATGGACCGTCATTTCCATTGTCGTCAGGATGTCGAGATGTCGCTGGCAACTTCACCAGATCCACAATCGTCTCTCCAGGAACAGAATTTCAGAGTTGCGGCGCCTCGGCCTCGAGGCTCCCAGAGACGATTACGGTGGCAGTACAGAAAGTGTCGAATTCCATATCCAGGCCTTCAAAGTTTAAATCTTTGAAATCAGAGCACACTGAAACAGGACAACGACTGATCGCCAACAGAAAGAACGGTGCCATTACTGGACCACCTGGATGTGGGGTGGTCGTGTGCTTGTCGTCAGAAATGATAGCGATAGCGCGATATCGGATAAGAAGCAGAGCCAAGAGTAAAGGAAGGATCATCAAACACAATATACTTACATATCACTATGGGCTATATACCGTGTCAATGCCACAAACGGGGAGGGAGGAGCACGTAGTCAGTGAGGGACAGATATACATAGAGGCCCGAATGTCTCTTTTCAGTAATCTCTGATTTTATGTACCAGTATCCTTCCTGACATTCAGAGTTTTGGAAACGCGTGTTCCGATTCAAAAGACCTAACCAGCCTTACGGTAACATCCAGTCAAGATGCTTGCTCGCATCAGGGAGGGTATCAGTGTACTATCAGTATTATTGATAGAGTTCGCTTTTAAAAATACCATCATCATCATCATGGTCAATACAACACCGCCATCTCCGCTGACACAATCGCTAGTCCCACCGCGGTCATCACCAACAAAGGCAACGTATTCCAGTACGCAAACGTTCTTTGCGACACAAAGATGCTCTTCTGCTCCAAAATCTGCTTCCACAGCAAGCCGGCCAGACTCGCGCTATACGTAAAGCTTACTGCGCCAATATTGCTGGCGACCGCGAGCGCAATCGCCGCCGCCCGGTCATTCTCGCTCCCGAGGTCCGCCGCACGCACGACCTTCGTCAGCAAGATCGTCGCTCCGATGTTCGTGCCCGAGATATTGCACAAAATGACACCGAGAACACCGACGAGCCAGATAACGGGATGAATCTGGCGCTGGGACGCGCGAACCAGCCAGTTTGCAAAAATCTCGATCCAGCCCTGGTGCGTGAGGCCTTCTATGAGGATGAACTGTGAGAAGGCGAACGGAACAAGTGCGAAGGGAAGGCGCGGGAGCGCAGTGAAAAACGTTGGGAAGTGTGCCGAAAGCGCGGCGTGTTTCGATATATACCACGAGAGGACGCTTGCGTGAATGGACTTGGGCGACAGGCTGGTGCTGGTGGGCTCGTCGACGAGCGTATGGGACAACATCATGGCGGTATCAGTTGTGTTGGATCGGGTATTCGTGCGTGTATTTGATGGATCGGTTATCGATAGGACCGTTGCTGAATCGTCGAATGCAACGCGACGTGCAACTGGAGCTCCTCTCTCTTCATCGTCATCGTCGTTCTTAGGACCCGACTTATCAATCGAGCGCCTCTCACTCTCTTGGTCCTCCATCTGAATCTCCGGCTCGGGAACACTGGAGACGGTATCGTCTGAGTTCTTTCTCTTCGCTCTGTGTCCCAACATTGGGATATCATTGACATAGCGATAGTGGTCCCAAGCAAGATCATAGACGAATTTTGCGACAGCGAATGGGAGACTGATCTTCCACACGTCAACATGGAAGAAGCTGACCACGATAATGACCACGAGGCATGTCCCTAGCAAGAAACTGCCCACCCACGCGCCAATTGGATCTAAGAGGACAGAGCGCACATCAAGTTCCTCCGTCACGGTCAGACGCCGAGGAATGTATTTTGGGCTGCGAAATTGAAACCCAAGGGCGATGAGACACGCGATACTGCATCCCAGAAAGGGAAGAATGGTATACGCTGTAAACGCAGCATTATTGACCGAGAAGCCTTCACAAATCACAACATTGGTTGGATTCCCGACAAAAAGCACCATGCTCGCGGTGTTGGCAGCTGCGAACTCTGACATCAGCCAGGAGACTGGGTTTAGCTATGCAGAAAAACAATCGGACTAGGCTCACTAGACTTAAATGAGGGACATTACCTCAGTGACTTTGGTGTAATAGACCAAGAATGCGGTCCCAGAGAGAATGACGGGGTCGTTTCCCAGAAAAATGCTCAGGACAGTCAACATCACGTAAAAGTAGAAGAAGAGTTTGTATCCATGAGATCCTCCTTTATTGCTGACCCAGAAAGCGGCAGCTTGGAGAATGCCAGTAATATCCAGGGTAATTGCCATGTAGGCCAGAGAGAAGAACAATATAAGGATATTGTATGGTTTCACACCATCCGTGCCGCTGAAAGGGAGTCAGAATCATGGAGAAACTAATATGAGCGGTAAGTGTGAAGGCGAAGAATACGCTCCAGCTTCGTATTTAGCCTTGGAAGGAACGAAACAGTGACAAAAGGAAATGGTATTTTAAGGGAAAAGCACGAAAGAAAACAGGGATTGACGTACACTATACCATCTCTAATCTGTGCTCATGACTGAGTATTTCGAGAATGGAAGATGCCGATCAGGACTCACGACACTAGGGCCCAAACATTGTGCAGCCCATAATATCGCGATAGCAAGGATCGGGGCCGTGGTAAGGTCGAGGGGTATTCTTTTCCGTCCGAGATAAGGGAGGGGTACTGGAATCGAGATGGGGTATATTACGAAGATTATGGAAAAGATGAACACCACGAGTGTGGCAATGGAGGATCCGGTGATCATTGAGAGCAACTTGCATCAACAGCGACGACGGCGAGAGTTGGAATCCTGTGTCTACCCTGAGGGCAGTTTTATTCAGCAGAGATGCAAGCAGGTTTCCTGGAACTCCACAGTGTTATACGGCACCAGGAAGATCGGATCATGAACGCACAGACGCACAGCCTCTTCGAAATGGAGAGCACCCTTTCTCTTCGTACGTCGAATGTTGTACCTGCCTCGAGCTGGATAAGTCCCACCCCAAGCCTCTTCCACTGTCTGTGTGGAACAGATGTCCGGTGAAATCCGGTAGTCTAACAGCCTCTTTTCTCCGAGGTAAATGCTGGCAATGTGAAGTATTTAGACGCCCAAGAATGAAAACAGATGCACAGCCCGGAGGTCAGGTGGCCGAGAGACGAGAGCGCCGGGTACAAATGGTTAGTCGCTACGATGCGTGATCAATCCATCAGCCTTTGCAATTTTGATCAACGACGGCGCATGGACCTGGGCGCTTATCGAAAGACCCCTCCTTTGACATGCTGAGTGCGTCGCGCGCTTATTTGAGTCTCCTGCGCAGCTCCTCCCATCCACCATTACGATGTTATCACCAAAGTCTCCGAGAATGCAAAGACCAGCGCGGGGACGGTCGGTGACGAAGGATTTCGAAATGTTCGCGAGGATGATGCCCCCAATACCCAGGGAGTTACCGCCGCGTGTTCCAGCACCAAGTCATAGACACGGTGCCCCTTCTGGTGAGTGAGGCTCTCAATTGCTGAGACGAGAGTTGCAGACCGATCATGTTCGATCAATCTAGGACCTTGGCCTTTTCTTGACCTCGTGGATGAAGTGAGTTTGCTCAACAATCCTCTCAAGTACTAATAACCTCATTTTTTCTTGACGAACCCTAGATCGAACCCGAACAGCTTACCGACACCGCTCCCCTACCTCCCAAGGATGGTTGTGATCATAGCAACCCAGAAAAGTGCACTAGCCAGTGTTGGAAGGACTATCCCAAATCGCTGTTTCCGAACTGGACAGTTGCCCAACAGCGACGCAGTCGCATATCGAAAATTGTAGAACAACAGTTAACAGAGACCTGTATCATCCGTTACGTCGATGTCGGCCAGAATGGGAGATTCACAGTGTCAAAGGAGCTGCCAGTCACCTATGCTGGTGCAGGTGCGCATTGGGACTTCATGAGGGAAGCCGTGAGTCTTTTGCTAGGCCAAATATTCTCGCTTTTTATGTTATGGCATACAAGCGACCTCAAGGTACGAGGTTAAGGGCTATGTTTTTAGAACATCTGTCGGGACCTGTACTGCAAATGATTGGAACGAAGTGAGTTACTTGGGGTTCTGCTCTGCAAATCTTGACGTCAAGTGAAAGGTACAAAGTCGAACCCTTCTTCTTCTCCTCATCTCTTGGCTGGATTCCGTCGCGATACCAGGAAGACGTTCAAGCCCAAAAGGGCGATCGTAAGTGATTCTCGATTGAAAATATCATCACTCAACCAAACCGCCTTTTCATTATTATAGACATTACTATCACCCTTACCTTCATTCGCACAATACAGAATCCAACCACACGTCCCCCCAGCCCCTCCTCGATTCAAACAGCAAGCACTATCAGTCGGTATGCCCGCCGAGCACCCGATCAAGTAATCGATACGCAAGCACCTCTCGTCCTCCGATCCAGTCCGTACTTCCCCCTCGCATGTTCCAAGAACAGACCATGATACATTACTCTTCCACAGGCGACCGCATTCTCCTTCCCGACCTCCTCGCACTACACATGGTGCGATCCCCAGGGAATAGCACAATCATATCCTACCACCCCGCCGAAGAGCACCGCACCACGACCGCAGCCTCGCTTCATGCCCGGCTAGGCGCCGCAGGCCGCTCCGTGTACTGGAGCACCATCTTCTCCCGACATGACGATCCGACGTTCGTATTTCTCGCTCTGATGTGGTACGCACTCTACTCGTGGGATGAGTCCTTCGAGGTGTTGTACTCCCACGTATGCCTGCTGGTACGCATCCTTCCCATTTTATAGACCCAGAGCTCACCCTCGTCGATGACTGATAAATTACAAATGCAGGAGTCGCGCGTTATCCACACAAATGACATGACCCTCACCCAGGAGCTTCACATTGTGCAGGCGCACCTCTTGCACTATGCGTCGCTTCTCGAGGACTTCCGTAAATCCGTCATATTTGTGCGGGAAACGCCCTACCCAGCACTCGACGACCCCACTCGGTACTCACAGGAGGAACGAGATCGGTCGCACCAGGTGATGCGCAAAGAATGCGGAAATCTGTTGGACGAGATTCACAGGCTCGAAAGGAGTCGAGTGATGCAAGGCAAGCGGCTTAAGAACGTGATGAACCTTGTGAGTGCTTCTAATTACCTCTTCTGCATCCCTTCGCTGTATTGAGTGATATCAAAGGGCTTCAGCAGTGTCAATATCGAAGATAGCCAATACATGCAGCGACTCACAGAGGCCGCGGTGAAGGACAGCGCCGGTTTGCCCATGTCCCTCCAGCACTAGCCATACTATTGACTAATCATTGAACCACCTTCCCAGCAATGAAACAGATTGCATATCTAACTATGTTTTTCCTCCCAGCGTCCCTAGTCGCTGTGAGTAAACGCTCTCCTCTTCCACATCGGCTACTCACTCCCATTGCCGCTATACAGGCAGTATTTGGCATGAACGTCGGTGAAATCAACCCAGGTACACTCGCCACGATTCCCCAGTACCTCGCGACCGCTATCCCCCTCACCGTACTCACGATCTGGATCATCGTCGCGTTCCAGTTCCGTCCTGATAGCCCTGCTCGAGCTGAAAGTGTAGACGAACAGTCAGTGATGTGGCGGACGCTTGGTCGTATCGGATGGCCGGTCGTGCTCATATCTGATTTCATCCAACAGAGGAAGAGGGATAAGGATGGACAGGGAAGAGGAAGAGGACTTGATGAAGACAGTGTTTGAGAAGATTGGCCTTTCTTTTTTTTCACTTTGTTTATATGTTTGTAGATAAAAGATGTATGTACACGACCTTGCTGGACTGTTTTGCAACTACATGTTGACTATGTACGTATGACCACATATCTAGCGCTATACCTCACAGTAATTTAGTTACTACTATTTTTATACCCCACACCGACATCGCCCCGACAACTATCGATGTAAACTACATGTCTTTCATCCTAGTCTCTCGATCTGCGCGCTCCAGGACGCAGAAAATTTCGGCTGACACATACATACCGAGCAACATCAGTGCTGACGCTGACGTCGGTCCTCTCCGTCGCCTTCTCAGCCAGGCGATACTCCTGAGCCCTCTTCACCATACACACAAGAGGCTTCTTCATCCCAACTACCGCATCTCATTCGACATGCAATCGAAAGATCCCTCGACGAAAAGGCGAAAGGCAAAACGACACTCACCACAAACGCACCGGTCCGAATGGAAAACAACACTTCCACGAATTCCCGTTCAACGGCTTTCGGCGATCCAAATGCACATGTACTCACAAGAATATCCCGCAAGGCCCATATCTCATCATTCGCTCGTTTTTCCATGGGCGCACTGCGCGAGGACTGTTCGGGATACAGTTGTCGCAGACGATTGCTAACCAGGAGCAATGGATTCAAGTTCACAGGCGGGGGAGCACGTCCTTCTTCCCGCGTTTGAGCAGCAGTCTTACGTCTCTGTATTGGCGCGCTAGCCATGTGTTGTATTCGGAGCGTCTTTGTCTTCTTGAGACCTTGAGGTATCCTCCTCGCCCATAGTTGGAGGCGCCTGCTATGGATGGGTATGCCACTTCCGCGGATACCTACCTCGTCAAGGACTGATAACTAGCCCAAGCATGGTGCAACGCAAGAATCATCGACTCAGCTTTCTCGATTCGAACACACCCTTGCGACTTTCATCAAACGACGTGCCATCTGCTGAATTGCTAGGTTGTGAAGGGTGATCACTCCATCTCGGACTGCGCGGAATCCTCTACAGCTTGAAGATGGCTTGGAGGGCACTAGTATTCGAAACTGTCTTTATGGCCCAGTTATTCCTCAGATCCTCTCGGAAAATCTAGTCCAATGATTACTCTGGCATGGATATACACAGCAAAAACTCTGTGCCGGCCGAGTCTACTCGAGTTTCTGTCCACACCTTGCACAGACCTCTTCGGTATCCAAGCTGCCAAAAAAATCATTCGCGACCCACAAAATCCTAGAGGAATAGAACCTGAGCTCACAACAAACAGATAAGGCCTAAAGAGAGGAACAACTGCACACACCGAAGCGTAAGGTTCTAGAGGGACTTATATGAGGCCAAAAGGGATTCACCACCGCTGCAATAATCCCCAATACCCCATACTTCGTCTTGGGCTTATGCTTCCCCATCGCACATTCTGGATCCAGGCCATCTATCATTAACCCAAGCATTAGCTTGAAATCGAGCCCAAAGCTGAAAATAGACAACACACCCGATCCTTGCTTCCCAACTAGTGGCGGCGCTTCTTCAGCGCTATACTCCGGTGGCTGAGTATCGTGCAGAATCTGCAACGGTACCGCGTTCACGCCAGCGTCCTCCTTGCTACCATTCACAGCCATCTTGGGACTCCCCGCTGATTGAAGTATTAGGGTACTTCTGAAAGACGAGCGCACCGGTGAGGAGCCCCTGGAAATTCAACCTTCACTCGAGACTACGAGCCTTTTCAACGTTTGCACGTTTGATGTAGCATGTTGAAATCGACGTCCAGATCCAGTACGAGACACCTTGGACAATCCCGATCAAAGCAACGACGAGTGCGGAGCTTCTGGTGCATACATATCCTCATGTACTTAGGGTGACAAAAAGTTTGGAAACACCTTTTTTTGACTGTAACTTAGAAACCGTGGAGAATATTGAGATGTGTCTGGTGAAAGACTTGGAGAGAATAAATTGAGAAAGGCTTTGAGCACCACCACGAGGAGAACAAATAACATAGATCAGGTGCTACATACCCCACAAGAAATTTGAGGTTTTCTATCTTTTGATGGAGTGTCTGGAGGGAAAATTGGAATTGGCTATCAGAAAGTACTTGGAAAATACTCCTTCTAAGCATGTACACTCATAGTAAATTATGCTATGGTTGAGGATATACAGGGGATGCAATGTGGTAAGAAAGAGTAAAAATTACTAAAAATAGTCTTTTTTGCAACTTTTTGAGCATATTGCGGCTGCTATATCTCATGCACGAATGCATAATTTACTATGAATGTATATGTGTAGAAGGAGTGTTTTCCAAGTACTTTCTGATAGCCAATTCCAATTTTGCCTCCAGACACTCCATCAAAAGATAGAAAATCTCAAATTTCTTGTCAGGCATATAGCACCTGATCTACATTACTTATTCTCCTCAGGGTGGTACTCAAAGCCTTTCTCAATTTATTCTCTCCAAGTCTTTCACCAGACACATCTCAATATTCTCCACGGTTCACAAGTTACAGTCAAAAAAATGGTGTTTCCAAACTTTTTGACACCCCGAGTACTGCAAAAGACGATGTATTTGTCCGCTCTGTCCAGAGTGCTATCAAACGACCAGTGCAGATCGATGTGCCCAGCCGCGTTCCCTGTGCTGCATGAAAGTCGAGGGAGAGTCATGGTACCATTCTTGACACTTTTTTCTAGATCTCCTGGAAAACGCAAGGCAAGGTCGAGAAAGCAGGTTTTTCATGGCATACTGAACATTAGAATCCATCCGAATAATCAAGCCGAGGGATACAAATGACCATCATTAACAGAGCTTCTGGCCACACCGCGCACACATCTTCCCTTTCCAAATCACAGAAACAAAGGCCACTCAGTCTTCACCACAGAGCGGAGGAATATGTGGGAGGTACTCACAGCGAGGCTGTAAGCCCAACCAACAAAAACATGCCCACTCAACCAGCATAAAGTGTACCCATCAGCCCACCCAACCAACGTATCAGCTTCCACCCCTAGCATGCAAGCAACCATGGTCCCAGCGCGGCACCGTCCATCGCGGCTTCTGGAAATTCTCGTGCCCAATATGTCTGTGAAGTTCCTAATAAGACCATCGCGCTCAGCTCGAAAATGTCATGTCCAACTTCCCACTAAGAACGCTATCAATAGTCATGCATCCAAACAATGCTGAGCGAACATCACAACTGATGGCAAAATGGCAGATGTGAGGTATTAGCAAATGTCCGATGCACAGAAAGTCAAAGATAGGGTATCCTGCAGAGAGTCCCGGTAGGGTACTTATATAATACAGATGTCCATCACATCTCCAACACTCATTAGAGCTTCTTCCCACATCTCGTACACACATCCTCCGTATCCAAACTAACATAACGCCATGCAACATTCAGCTACAACGCACAGCCGAGCAAAAGAGGAAGATTAGAACTCACAACAAGCACAAAAGGCCTATCGGGAAAAGTATCTTCAAACAAAAACGAACAAGAAACATCAGTAAGGCTCGGGCCGAACCCATCTAAACCACGGCAAAGAACCACTCACCACAGCCGCAATAATCCCACAAACACCATAATTCGTCGTGCGCTCATGGTTCCCCATTGCACACTGCGCAAATTCTATCCCACAAAACCCAAAAAGATCACCATCAGCATACTCAGACCACCCATCCCGAGAGCACAACAAGTCAACAAAAAAGTCAAAACTCACGTTCAGCACGATACAACTCCCCAATCTGCGCAGCAGTCAACGTCTGTTGTGGTACAGGCTCAGGCTTCCACGGCCCCTGAGGTGGTAGTGGCTGCTGCTGCGGTGGTATCGACCCCCGTGGTAGGTCTTCCGTCATATGCGTAGACGTCTCAGCGTACGCCGGTGGCCCGGGCTGGGGCATCCGCGGACGCTGCTCTGTACGCATTGTGTCCATTTCGATAGCTTTCTTGTCGATCATGGGGATTCAGCCCTTGCACGGCTTTTTATATAGTCCTCAACAGTCCTGAACTACCAAAGGCAGGAGTGACGTGCCAAGACCGAGACTGGGTCGAGATTTTCGTGAGTTCGACTCGGACGCTGAGGAGGTGTCAAAGTTCGGAACACAGATGGTTTTGCAGGTGGCCAGACAATCATCGCTGGTTTTATGAGGGTTTTCTTTTTTGGTTCGACCCGGTGGCTGTGAAGCCACGTTCAGGGCCCCCATCAACTCCACGCTCAGGACGGAGGGGGGAAGGTGACTGCGGAGCGAGAATACTTAAACGAAAATCAGGGCGGTGTTAACTCGTCGCTGCGCAGTTCGAGTGTCGTATGGTCGTTACGATCCTGGCAGTGTAAATTGACAAATGCGGCGGGGTGCGGTCTAGGCCATCAATGATATAAGTTCGACGTCAGACTCATTGAGTCGAGATGCGAGCTTGACGCCTCCCACACACGCATGAATGCTCAGGCGTCAGGATCCGAAGAGCAGCCTAGGGCTCAGTGTCAGCAAACCACGATGGTGAAGGTCAACGTTCGTTCAGGAACTGCGCAGGCAGCAATAGCGACAAAAACGATTTGAAAGCGTGAAAGAAGTATCTCAATTTGCCAGATCCGCGGCAACATCGCCACATGTTAATCGAAGGATGGAAGATACATGGTGCTTGCCGGGGCCTTTCGATTCAACTGGCGCGAAACACCATGCCCGGAGCATCAATACACGTCGGTAATCAAACACACAGGTGACGAGGTATCGCAGCTCAAAAACAATTCCCAGTGGTTTGCTTCTGAAGGGGAGGAAGCGACAATTGTTGTCGTGGGTCCAGCGCATGAGCATTCAACGTTTTTTGTCGTGCTCAACGACCTTCGCAGCGGCCACCAGGGTCTTCTGGATTCTGCAGTACATATCGAGACCAATGATGCCAACTACACGAGAAGGTTCAGCGCCTTTAATCAATTCAAAAATGCAAACTAAAACTCACAAATAACGGCGTACAATGCATACATCGCAATCACAGTCCACTTCTCCGAGTCGCTCATGACATTATCATAATAAATCGCGAGTAAGCACGTAAACGTCGTACTGAAACACACGAGCGCCCAGATCAATAAGCGTGCAGGTACTTTTGGAGATTGTGACTTGAGGGCCCAAATACCCCACAATGCGAGGGGAAGCTCATAAATGCCTTCGATTAGCGTGAACGCGCGGAACCACGTGGGTTGGGTGATGACGAGTTGGTCATTAAAGAAGACCTTGTACCACTCATGCACTGACAATAATGCGGAGGGGACTATGCTGCGAGGGTACAGCGAAATACAATCGAAGACTGGTAGCGAAAATTATCAGCTCTAATGGCGGGATTGCATGGGCGCAACGTACTGATTGTCGGAGCAAAGCTCATGAGAAAGAAGGTGTAAATCTTATCCCGTGGGCGATGTGTTGGGGGTATTGAGACAGACATGGCAGCGGAAGGGCTGGGAACGTTGAAGTTGCGTTGAAGTTGAAGACGACGCGAGGTGATCTGGCAAGCCTGCCGATCGTTGTTAGGAATGAATGGTGTTGGCAAACAACGCGCCGCACAATGACGCCAACGCAAGTCTGCCTGTTCCGACCTCCCACTACGACTGGCAATGTACAGAATAGCCCAATCGACGTGTAAAATTAGACTCAAGTCACGCTCAATACCACGGCTACGACTAGGCCTCTATCATACCTCCTTCCCAGTCCTCAAATCCCCGCTCCAACCTTCCCCAACAGACTCCTCTGCGACATCCAAACTTGGACTCCGCTCCCAGCTCCCTCCCGACTCCAACTCGTCTCCCACACCACCGGAGCCCCCACAGCTCTCAGACCAGGACTGGGAGATCCGCACAGGCACGTCCCAGCCACCCACCTGTCCATAGACCTCTCTGATGCTATCCTCAGCTTCCCAGGACGCGCCATATATCTCCTTCAGCAGACTCTCCCTGAATTCTTTCATGTAGGCCTCATAACGTCCTTCGACAGCAGCACTGGTGCTCCACGCCCTGCCGGCGCAACGCCCGTACCCGTTCTCAACGCGAACCCGCTCGATACGCAAGTGTACGGCGGCGACGATGTGGAGGGGATATACAGCCCACGTATTAGTCTCTCATACACGCCACCCATGGCCCTGCCTGCGCCGTTTCCGACGACGCTCCATATTGAGGGTATGTCTCATCTAACCACTTACACTGGGAATAAACGGTTGAGGCTCCGTTGACAGGTTTACCTCTCTACATGGCCTCATCAGCATTTATCCGCCACACGCTCAACGCTCTATACTCTGACCTCCACGTTACTCTTCGAAAAGTTGTCGTCAACACCCCGCCTTCGCCTGCCTCAATCTCCGGCACCAGTGAAACCCAGCAAGATTCGCGACCCCAAAGCACAAAACGCAAGAGCCGCGAAAAAAGCCTCCTAGTCGGGCTCGCCGTCACTGGCACCGCACGCGTCAGCGGGCATCTCGGCGAGTGGGAAGTGTACGTCTCCCCAGTCTTTTTCCTATCCTCGTGTTAATTAATCCTTTGACCCCAGAAACTCGACATACATATTCTCCCCCACCACTGGGCTCATCCACAAACACATTGTGGACTCGATCTACCCTGCGCCGCACCACGCCGTGTACGACTCGCTGCGCTCGAGCTTAGGCAAGGTGTTTGGGCTGGGCATGGGCGACGGCAGCCGGACGTCGGGTGGTGCAGCCTTTAAGACGGGAGCAGCTGGAGGAGCTGGCGAGAAGGGGAAGGGATGAGGGCACATTGACCAAAATAGTTCTCTGCCCCATTCTCAGACCCGTTAGATCGTTCACACTCCACTCAATCATACTTTGTAAGTTACAGCGCACATTCAATTGTCCCATGGTATCACGCAGTGAATTCTTGGTTCGAGTTTAAATGTAATGAGTCTACCATCACACGCACTGCCAGCTCCATATTTCACCAGCTTCACCCCACATCTGCATGCACATAAAAAATACCATCGCTCGCCAACTCCCTATCTACGGGTCACCTTTGCCTTCTTCTGCATATTTGTCGGGGGCGGAGGTCCCTCACACACCGCCCGTCCGCCCTTCAAGACGCAGAGTTGCCCTAACGGGCAGTCGTGATATGAAATACGTTCATCGCGCGTCGTGGGGTCTATATAAGTGTAGCCGATAGCGAACATGCCCGCGCAGAATGATCTGGTGGTAATGCCACGTGCTACCAGGCAAAAAGAGAAGAATGAACAATTAAGACTGTGTACAGACTGCGGTCGACTCACCTTTGAGTTGGCCCGGGGCTTGCGCAATGGGAGACGCGGCTACCAACGAGCCTGCATTGCAAATGAAGAGTGCCACGACCAGCGTGAAAAGGGATTTGGTGAACATTGCTTGAATGGACAATAAGTAGTACACAACCGACGGGACGTCGAGGTTTATATATATCTGCGGCAGGATATGTATAATTTAGACCCCCGTCAATTGTGTTTGAAGGCGACGGCGCCGCTCACCGAGACGGGGTCGCGTTTCAGCATTAAGTATTCATCATCCTGCGATTCGCGAGTCGCAAAGGATCAAGCTTTCATGAGCCCACTGGCAGTGCACTCGAGGATATTTTTCAACCGACGCAAAGTGGTCTTGATTATCAGAAGATACTGCCATAAGCTAACGGCGTCGAAGAACCCGGAATCGGGGCACTTTCGACATCAACCAAGAGCAGGAAATGTTGGTCATCAATGTACTTACGACGGTAGAATTAAGTAGTTACGTTCCGAACTCATCATGTCATTTATAGCCGCACGCCACAACATCTGGCTGATCACTAACGTCACTATGAGCTCTTCGACAAAACTGAAAGTAGCATAGATGGGAGGGACGGGGAAACACAAGTGGAAACCCCCACACGAAAGCCTCACAGCGCTCACAATCAAAGGCGGCCCTTATCACCACTCACCCCTTGCCCCCATCCCATGCTGGCCTCAACCTCCACCAACGACCGCACCGTCTCCACCACCGTCTTCTCCCACGGCACATACTCCCCCACCCCCATCCCCAAGTCCCTCTCCGCCTCACTCACATCAATCCTCCCCTTTCCCATCTTCTCCTGGTCCACCAACTGCATCTTCACCTTAGATCCCTCCCCAGGGGCCTCAGGCAACCGCCCCGCCACCTCGGGAACCTCGCGCGCGATAAACGCAACCGCGTCTGCCCATGTGAACTTGCCTCCAGAGACCAGGTACCTCTTCCCCCTTCCCCCCTTCACCAGCGCGGCGACGTGCGCCCGCGCTACGTCCCGCACGTCGCAGAAGAATGGTGGGAAACCGGGCGGGGGGTATACACCGGTGAGGGGTACGTAGAGCAGGCCGTTCGTTCCCAGAGCTTGTGGATTTGAAGGGGGCGGGAAGCCAGGTGCGAACGGGCCGTATATGAATGGGGGGTTTACTTCGATTGGCATCAGTTTATGTCGTTAGAGGTAAGAAAAGAGTAGAGT
This sequence comes from Hypsizygus marmoreus, assembly GCA_013433165.1. Taxonomy (NCBI): domain Eukaryota; kingdom Fungi; phylum Basidiomycota; class Agaricomycetes; order Agaricales; family Lyophyllaceae; genus Hypsizygus; species Hypsizygus marmoreus. The sequence continues at coordinate 733,994 of CM024094.1, read as the reverse complement.
GGAGAAAGAGGGAAAGGGGACAGTTTTACGAAAGTGTACGTAAAAGAAAAGGAATACTCACTCGTACAAAGGTTAAGCTCAGGATGCGCGTCCGCGAACTTCCAGGCCGCCTTTTCAGCGAGAATCTTGGTAGCGAGGTAAACCCACATAGGGTTGTTCTTGCCACTTACCACCTCTTCGGGTGTGGCGCGGCCCCAATCTATTCGCACATACACGATGCGATTTAACGTTTCCCGCAAATGGAACCACGGAAAACGCACCAGAGGAAGTGAATGTCTTATCTTCATACGACTGTTCGAGCGAAGCTACAACATACACCCCGAGTTCAGAACCCAATCGTAAAAAAGGAAAGAACGAAAGAAGAAAGGCGAATACTAACGATCAAGCGTCGTGCCCCAGCTGCTCGTTAACACAACCTTGTGTATACCAGCATCGACAGCCTGGCGAAGAACGTTAAGGGTCCCCTCCATCGCCGACTAGCCATTATATTAATCAGGGCGCCGTAAGCCAACATACAAAGCTTCATGCTTCAGAACGTTACGCGTACCTGGAGCGCCTCCCCTGGCGCCGCCTTCCCCGCCAACGGAGCAGCAACATGTATAACTGCGTCTACACCTAGACGTGAAGTACAAGTGCCGGTTAATCCTTACACAACAACATAAAGACCAGGCGTAACGTACATTTGAGCGCTTCACTGAAATCCCCTGTGGCAACGTCATCGATCGGGACCAGGGTAATCCTATCAGCGAGCGCACTGGCCTGGAAAGCAGGCAGACGTGCGAGTCGGACGGTTCTGCATTCGGGGATCAGCATCTTCTACGTTACGTTCAGCACCAACGACGAACCCGCGCACGGTGTAGCCCTGCTTAAGCAGCTCGAGGACAACGTAGGAGCCGACGAAGCCGGATATGCCTGTTACCTAGTGCAAGTGGAAGGACGGACATGTGTCAGGAGAAGGAAGACGAGAGGGGAGCATGTGTGGAGAGGCTACGCACTAGGACGGTTGTCATTTGCAGATCAATGTGTGGTTGATCAAAAGTGGGATTGGGATGCGTTCGTATAAATTTCAAGGAACGGTCGGAACCACGTCAACGAGGAACATGCTTATGAGGAGAGAGATGCTTATGATGAGAAAAGTGCCTATGTGACCGAGGAGGAGAGAGGATGCTGACCGAAGAGAGAGGATGCTGACCGAGGAGAGATGCTGACGAGAAGATCTTCTTGACATTCGGCATCGAGTCGCGCATAGTATGCCGGATGAGAATCGAAGTCTGACCCGGGGTCATCACATGCCGATATGTAAAGTAAAGACTCGAGGATTAGCGGCCCAAAAGATATTCCTACGCTGATACAAGCCAGTCTCAATGTTGACCGATTAGAGCGCACCAAATATTGTCATCGTAAAGGAGGCACCGTGGCTACGGCGTTCACGGCGAAAGCTCTGGGAATCATGGTCAGAACTCCGAATGAACCATTGACGGTAAGCCAATTTCATCGATTTACTTCACTAGACGAGAAAATGACCGGAGATTAGCTTAACACGATCATGCCCATGGTACACGGCTACACACTGTCTATTGACAGGGAATCACGCTGTCCAGACCCGGATCCACCACGGTCTTGAGGCGAATCTGCGCAACGCGCCGTGCAATATCCAAAGTGCGCCTGGCTGGCATCCAGAAGAGTTTGAGTAAGACGCCCCTGGTACTATAATGTATGGTGGACCCACCCTCAACCTTCTCCTTTCTCCAGTTGCGGTCCTGCCTGCGATCCCATTGGCGCTCTTACGGGGTGTCGTTTCACTTCCTTGGGTATGCACACGGCCTTTTCACCTTGAAGGTAACATCTCTAGCCAAAACCTCTCTATATTTACGGTAGACTCTCCTTTCGCATCTGTCGTCTTGTTTACGATGTAGCTGCCATCACAAGATTGCGTGGTGGTAGTGGTACGAGCTGTAAATGGCAGAAAAGTGATCAATGCACAACTCAGAAGATACGAAAGAAAAAAGGAGGGTTCCGGCTCTATGGGTTGTGTGGGATATGGCTCTTCGAGAGGAGCTGTCGTTGTGGGTTGTGTATTCGAATTGTGATGGATCCATACATGTGATTCACTCACCAATGCCACAAAAGGACTGCGCAATGGAAGAGGTGCCGGCTAACGAACCAACGTTGGAGAGGAAGACCATCACGGCCAGCGTGAAGAGCAATCTGTTGAATATGGCGGGAATGAGCAAGAGGCAACGGACCCACGGAGTTTATATACTCAAAGATCCCAAGGTAAACAACGACAGGCCTAGGATTGCTTGAAATTGCTTTACAAGTTCAGGACTCAGGACAAACACAAGTAAAGGCGCAAGCACACATATAGTGACAGTAAGAATGAATATTTCCAGGTTCCTGCAGCTCTCAAGCCAATCTACAAGATAGACAAGGGAGTTATCCAGAGGAGGATATTACTAAAGACGAAGTGGGGTAATAGAGTTAAGACTGGTATGACAACGGGGACGATTGACGCATAAAAAGTGCTAGATCAACCAGCAACATGGCGTCCCAAAGAGGCAAGGTCACAATGAAATTGAACCATGATGAATGATGGATTCAGGAGAAATAATTGCGTGGTATGGTATCTTGAGAGGGATGCGGAGGGGAATAGTGCAATGCGCTAGGGTTGACTTAGATCTCGTCGCAGAAGGGGAGATCATCGTCATCTTCGGTGTCATCATCTTCTTCGCCAGCAGCAGGGGCTGTCGCAGGGGCCTTCGTGACCTCAGGCGTGGGAGCGGGGGTGACGTTGACGACGGTCGTAGATTCTACTGTGGTAATTTGGATTTGGACCGCGGTGGAGGTGGGCTTAGCAGGTTTGGCAGTCACGGGAATGACAGCGCCAGGGAGATTACCGCCAGCAGGTGCGGGAGGAACCTGCACTGTATTGGCAACGCAGAGAACCTAAGAACGCATTTGGTCAGTTAGCATTATGGTCGAGGACAGCGGGACGATGACACGAACCTCGCCAATGTAGATGTTGGTGCACTCTGCGTTAATCTGAGGATTATTGAGGGTGAGGATCGTGGAGTTCAACTTGTGGTTTGAAGCAATTTGCTCGCAGGTGTCATCAGCGACGACAGTGTAAGTCGTGGAGCAGTCCTCGCCGGCATAGCCAAGACAAATTGTCTTGCTGGGAACCAAGTTCAGGCACTCAGCGTCGATGACACCAACGTTGATCGCAGAAAGCTGGTAACTAATACGTGCGTCTGAGTTTCTCGTTTTCAGTGCATCTCGTGACAACTCACGTCGAGACGTTCTGGGCTGCAGAGATGCTGTCACAGATATCCCCGTCCTTGATGATGTATCTTCTGGTGCACTCTCCCGCTAGGACGGCTGTACGTTGACCAGCATCAGTTGTTAGAACGTGAACAACCGGAACGTCAACAAAACTGACATTGAGCGAACAAGGGAAGAGCGAAGAGGGCGGCGGTGAAGATCATTATAGGTGTTTGAGGCTGGGTAAAGAGTGAAGGTGCAAAAATGCAAACGAAGGACTTGGACGTCTAGGGGAGAGGAGCTCGAAAGGCGAGTGGACACGAAGAAGGAATTTAGGAAAGATGAACTTTTCTCTAACGCGCACAGCACCAAATAAATACTTCGGCATCTTCCTTGGCACACAAGCGTGGTTGTCCAGGGGACCAGCTGTAACCTCCGACCGTTTCACATCCTCCGCCCTCGTAGTACCCACTGCAAAAGCCTCGCGAACCTATCGACCAAAGCACCGTCCTAGGCCATGCTTTGACTGGATTCCTGAGGCTGGAAGCCTTGCAAGTTGCCCTTGGATATACTTGATTTTGATGCCTATAATTGATTGGGCTTGGCAAGGCCAAGCATCCCCGAAAATTCAACGTTTGCAAGACTGAGTCAATGCGCCGTTCTCCATTCAACACCTGATTCAATCGCGATCTCTTGCTGCCCACTTTCAGCGTCTCTACTTGATTTTTGTCGGTTGTCGCCATAATTGTGGGAGCAATGTTTTTCTCACATCAGGAACCAAATTCAGCTTGCCATGATGGGCGCCCCATTTCAAATGGGGCGGCGGGCGAGTTGATCACAGGTGACTGCGGGCGTTGACTGACGTTGACCTCACAACACATTCCTGATTCTTCAGGTCTGATCTTCATAACTGTTTCGACTCGCACATAAGTAACGCTACTGTACTGATTCGACCTAGGCCGCCTACTGCTCATGGTAATTATTAATGATAAAAACCTCTTCAAGCTCGTCCCGAAAAAATTGCACCAGATCCCCCGGCGGAAAAATCATTTTTTTAGCTATCATGCATTTGTAACACTCTTCGTGGATTGCTATCGCGGCAACATGTCTTCTCTTCATGATCCTATGTTACGCGTTACATAAAGACATTGGTTGAATCAGTAAGTATAGTATCTCTGTGCCAATATCTACCATTTTTACACACGCATCTAGTCTCCCAAGCAGCCGTCCAACATATGAAACCACCCCCCCTCCCCCACCCCGAACAAAAAAAAAGTAGATCAACTCCACCTTCAGACACGTCCCAGCATACCCACTGCTCAGAGGCCGACCACCCCGAGCCCTCTGACGCTAGAAGCCCGCCTTGATTAATGATTCAAGTTCTTGAGCCGCTCCACCACTAGCGACATCGCGCCCTCGAACCACTGCCCGATGTCACAATATTCACGACTGCGCTGCATCCCTCTTCACTGAAGGTTGGTTCGGCAGCAATAGTCAGGGATATGATACGGTCCACTTAGGGCGTCAGCGACCCTATAAAGAATTAAATACTGGTGGCGCATATGAGAACAACTTGGGAAGAAGATTGGTTCTTCAATATGGTAAATGTATAATACAAAGATCAGTTTAACTACAAACTCGCAAGCATCCTATTGTCATGCTCTTTCGTAATCATTTCATAGTCCAGCACACGAGCAGTCTCGCGGATATAAGAGCAGAGATGGAGCGGATACCTGACCCTGCCAAGCTTGCCTGCCCAGTCAAAATCGAGGAACCTGACCCGCTCACCCAAGCTTGCACCCGCAAATCTGCCAGTCTGGTCTACAATCATGATGTTGGGTCGTCGGATGTCACCATAAACAAGGTCTTCGTCATGAAGGGCCTCTATGCCCCGTCTAACAGCAGCTTTGATGTCCCTGGACAGTTCGCCAGAATTGTACAGCGCGGCCAGAGTTTTTCCTTCGACAAAGTCCATGACCACCATCTTCAGTTCGCCGTATGCTAGGCCTTCCTCACTGATGGCTCCACAGTGAATAAGGTTAGGCGCTAGGTCCAGGTCCGCCAAAGTCCGGTGCGCTACCTCCCCGTAGCGCGGGACGAATTTGACCACGACATGTCTATCGTCCTCGTCCAAAGATGCGAGAAACGTGACACAGGCATCATCCAATTCGAGCGGCCGTATATAAGTGAAGGTGACGTGGGTGTCACCCGATGAAAATGAGGTTATTGAGGGGAAAAAGCGGGGATGCAGACAATCATCGGGTGCAGGCAGAGGTTCGAAGGTCTCATAATATGCCTCTAACGATCGAAGCGACCCTTGGAGGGCATAAAGAACACGGGCGATGTCAAGGACGTGAGTGTCATCATTGACGCGGCTGTTACCAAGCCATAAATAGTTGGTAAGGCGCTGGACGACGACTTGACTGGTGAAGACCGCCCCAAGCACAACCAGCCATGGACCAGCTAACGCAATGATGAACGACGGGCAGCAGCAACCCTCACGAACTGTCTGATGCTGTAAGTAAAAAAGTTAGAGAGCATGACGATATGCAACGAGGTTAAAAGGTACATACACCATCATAACTCCAGAACTTGGTATATGAGAAGGAGCCCTGAACAGAGGGTTCTAAACCACCCAGACCAAGCTCTCCGGTCTCCTCTACAAGCGCCAGAGCCACTTGCTCGGCGACCCTTTTTGCTGAAGCTTGCACAATTTGGGCAGATGATGATCGGTCGAAATTAACCTGGCTGAAATCTATGTCGAGAATCTCGCTCAGGAATTTGCGGCTGTCCTTTGAGCGAGCTTGTTCAGCGAGCGAAATTGTCGAGACTGATCGGACGAAGGTTGCGGTCTTGCGAATGACCTCTTCAGGAATGTCGTCCGTCGACTTATCCCTAAGCCGGGCAAGAAACTCAGGAAAGACGGGGTGGTATAGCTCTATCGGAGACGCAACCGTCGGCTTGGAATCTGGCGTATAGCGACCATCCAGGATAGGAAATTCTGTTTTCTGACGATCATAGTAGCTCCGTGACTTCGCGTTGACGAACGGAGATTTGCCTTCCCTGACAACTTTGACGAGATTTTGGAACTCTGTTAGAAATAAATTCTTAAGACTTCAGAGAGGTGGTGAAACGAGAAACGAGGCTGACTGTTGCTAATCGTTACGATGTCGTCCAGCTCAGCCTGCTCCTCTTGAGGTACTCTCGACGTGCCCAGCCACTTAGGTCTGATCTCCGCAATGACATTGATAAAGTTTGACTGGCGGGTCCTTCTTTCGCTGAAAAGGGATTCGACTTTTTCGTCATCATCCGCAGGATGAGCAATCTCCTCCAGTGTATGGGTGTTCAACGTATTTTGCAATACATCCGGTGTATCTCTGCCGTTTTTCATTGCGTCTTTGGGCTATAAAAGCAGGGTAAGCAGGGAGAATCCTGGAAAACAACCAGCGCACCAGCCAAAGATCAATAGGTTGTCCAGAGATGTAGTCCTTGTGATCTCTCTCAATTTCCTCAGCGAGGGCATACATGTCGTGATCAGCCGCAATAATGACCTTGAACCTTTTTCCCGAGACTGTCAGGCAGCCATCTGTATTCTGCACAAAAACCCCCCAGACTGCGTGTTGATCCGCCATATATACTCTGGCGGGGTGTGATGTTGGCCGAGTAACCTCCGTTCGAAACTATACTTACGGAGCCTAGGGGTTCGTCGTTTCTAGAGTCACTGAGAGCCGTAAAGTCAATGCGAGGGCACAAGGCTGTGGCACAGTGCTGAGTGATGGCACAATGGAAGGGGTCACGGTCACGAATCGTGATGGTCATTTGGGTGTGTGAGGGGCACGTGTGCGTGACGAGACGCGCACTCTCTCTCACTGTCAGGACGGTGACAAGATCAACGCTGAACGACTGAAATTGGTTTCACCTCCCCGTGTTGCAGGGACGACACCATCCCGTTGATGTTTACGATGAGCGACAGTGCTCTATGCTACTCAATGGACACTTCCTCCAATTGGGATTGCAACATTAATACCCAAAAAGACATGCATTGTACGCAAAACTAATCAAACATGCACGGTGATCTGCGTGACCAAGCCCATCCCCAAGCGCTCTACCTCACTCAAAATGGCAGCCTCATTAAGGACCACGAGATTTTTATCCTTCGCCTTTTCAATTTCCTATCACACCAAAATCAGCCCAATCACTAACCGCGCGGGCCGAAAGGACACGCACCTTCTTGACAGGAATACTGGAGAATTCACCAAGAACTCTGAATGGTCTAGGTTCTTTCAAAGACGGATCCCAAACCACACCAAAGTGGTCTCCACCAAAGGGATCGTGGAATATTTTGAAAGTATGCATGTATATCCTCTGTGGACGTATGTATATGAGTACAATAAAGCGACAAGGGAAGAAAATGAGACGGAATGCGAACCTGCAGATCGCGGAAAAACAGCCGTGCCGGATCGAACCCGGGCTGCACACTGGCATTTTTGTCATCGTCTTGCAATAGATTGGCATATTTTCCACGGCGGGAAAGCAGCTCAGTATCGACCGCTACGTTGTGGAAATACCGTGGCAAGGCAATCGCGTCCAGACGCACGACAAAGTCATAGTCTGCCGTTGGGTGGATAAACATCGCCTGCAGATGATGACCAGTCAAAAAAAAAAAACCCAGTCATACAAGCTGGAAAGAAAAACATACCCGCACATCGAAGACCCCTTGCTCCATCCCCTGGAGGTACTCCCACGTCGCCTTCGCCAGCGCCCGAACCCGGTGCGCAACAAGCACATCAGGCCCCTTCGACGTCCACATCAGCCCCTCCCTATCCAACTCCGTCGCGACCTTCCACACACCCACCGGCGCCGCACCCCCCACAATCACCTGCTCCACCTGTGCAACACCCGCTCCGTAAAGCGGCACCACCAACCCCTCCTCCCATCTCCACTCCTTCAAAAACTTCACCACCTGCGCAAACCCCCTCTCCTTGCTCCCCGGCACCCCCGCTCGCTGCTCATCTCTCTTTGCAATCTCCTCCTCATCCACGCCGACACCTCTCCCGTCCCCGACAAAGAATGCCGCGCAAATCACCTCCACCGCCTCCTCGCTCACATGCCCACCCAGCACCCAATGCGCAGCCAGCCACCGCTTCACCAGCCGCACCGTCCCCGCATACGCACTGTACCGGTGGCACAAAGCCGCGACAGCCCGATGGTGCCGCGGTGCATGGAGGAACCGCCGCGTGTACACCTCCCGCGCTTCGAGCGCCTGGCGGTACTCCTTCCCCCTCACTGCGTCCTCTGCCTTCTTCTGCGCCTTCAGGTGGGGTGGGACAGGTTTGTTCCTCTCCTCGATGATGCGGTCGAGCAACACGGCTTCACGATCATTCCATATCCGGACGGAAAATGCCCATCCTTCCTGGGTGACGATTTCGAGGAACGACTTGTCCATGACCTCCGAGGTGTTGACACCGTCACCTACGACGACGGTCGCGCGCAGTCCCGGGACGGACGACATCAGGGATGTCGCGATACGTTCGAAGAACGCGAGTTTCATCTTCTGGATGGCCTTGAGGTCGTCCGGCCATCTCGACGATTTTTCGAACTCGATGACGAGGTCTATGGGGGCAAGGTACCGCGCTGTTGTCGACATCGTCGCTGCAAGTGACGAAGGCAGGGGAACGGGGCTGAACACGCTCGTATACCTCAGTTGCTCAGAAACGGGGCTAACATTGAGGACAGCAAGCGGCAGCGCCTCGTCCAACGCCTTGATCTGCTTTACAAGCCCATCAAAAGCCGTAATAGCGCCCTTGAACCCCGTTGTCACCCCCGCACCCAGATACAGCGACGACACCGCCTCGGGGAGCCTGAGCAGCGAATCGAACGACGTCTGCCACGTTTGCACGGCGTCGCCGGGGACACCGATATGGCGCTGCAGCACATGCCTGACAATCATGGCAGGCACATGTGCACGCTCGTCCGCAGTCTTCACGTCCCACACGACACTCTCTATTATACGCCCGTCCTTGAACCTGCGCAGCTCCGCCTTGTCGCCCCAGAAGTCGCGGAACCGCTGCACGACTGACGCGTCCTCCTCGTCTGCTGCTGGCCCATGATCGACGAGGTGGAAGGCCGTGGAGGGGTTGTGGATGAGGCCGATGTAGATTGTATCTGGGTTGGTGGGGTGCGCTTGGGACAAAGGCCGGGGTTGGGACGGAGGGTGGAGGATGGCGACTGCCTTGGTGCGATCCCCGAGGCCTTGGTGGAGGAGAGAGGATAGGGAGGCCATGAGAGCGTTTGCGGGAGAACCAGTATCCATTGTGGCGTGGATGGATGGGTTTTGTGGTTTGGCTGAAGAGAGGTCGATTCTAAATAAAGATATGAGATTGTGAATGGCAACTAGGAGCGAAGGGGTTACCGGAGGACGGTGTCAAACCGTGTGGGGAGGTCACGCTCGTCAGTGAGGAAGACATCAGTAAATGGGTCGCCAGAGATGGACGTTTGGTCCAATGTTTCCAGCGTTTTGCGTGCGTCATGTCGAAGCTGACATAGTAACAGTTAGATCACACCAGGCTTACGAGTAGAAGATGCTCACAAGCTCCAGAGACCCAAGCGGCACACCAGCCAACAAGTTGACTAAAGACGACGAATCTACAAAGACAACGTCATGGTGTTCCCGATACTCCTCAGATTCAAACTGTACACATTTGTCAATCAATACCATGCACAGCGACACATCATGAACATCCACACTCACCCTGTGCCGTCCCTCCTTTGTCCTCAAAAACACCATATCCTTCCTAAAGTCATGCTTCGCTAATCAAAAAAATCAGCCCCGTCTCCCCTCAACCACAAAAACCACTCACACAAAAAGTCCAAAGCAGCCCTAAATAGCTGATACGAGCTCAACCCCCTCCCCAATGGCTTCCTCTTCGCAAGCTTGCCCTCCTTCGACCGTTCCTCCCCAGCAACCAGCAACGCCAGCAGCCCGCTCCACCACGTTCCCCTTCCCTCGAACCCCCTCACACACATCCTCGCACCCGGGCCGTACCCGCGCTGATTCGCCCACACGCGGAGCAGGGCCAGCGCATCGCCGAACGCCGGACACTCCTCTTTGAGTGCGTGTGTGGCGAGGAGTTGGGGTTTGGGCGTCAGCGCGAGGAGGAGTGCGGTGTTGTATAGCGGTGTGGCGGGGGAGGCGGTGGTGGACTCGTCGGGCGTTTTGGAGTTGATGCGGATGTTGGAGTGGGAGGGTGAGAGGCGGTGGAGAGGAATGGGGGAGTGCGGGGAGAGAACGGGTATTATGCACACTTGGGCGTTCAGTTTCGTGAAATCGTTCTGTGTGTCATCTGTGAATTGTGAGGATGTGACTCTAGGCTAGCTTGACTCACGCACCTTTTTTGGGTATGAGGACGAGCTTCGTTAACCGTGGGTCATCCGAGAGGGAGTCGTACAGTACATCAACGTTCAAGCCGCTCTTTGAGCTCTTGATCGCAGCGGCTACGGTAGCCAAATAAAATGCTCGTTTGTGGAAGAACCGCCCATTCAGATAGTCTTTTTCTTGGAACAGACTCTGCAACAGAACATTAGCATTTGAGGCATGCACAAGGTTCCGTCACGCACATCGGGCATCTCCAGCGCAACATCCACACCAAACCGAATCCCATCTTTTGCCTTGACACTTATTTTGTTCGGCCAGCTTCCTACCACAGCGATATCGCTCGGCCTTTCAAAGGCTACCTTCCAATTCGTGTCTTCGGTCGGGAGGGGGAAGGAATACGGCACGGAAACGTTCTTTTTGAGCAGACGTCTAGACCCTTCAAGTGGGTGCTGCGCGGAGACGGAAGGAAGTCCCATAAGGAACGAATGGAGCGCAAGTAGGAATCGTTCGAGAGGCGGTACTCGAGAGGATTTTGGTCGAACATTCGGCAACAATGCATCGATCTATTAAAGGAGTTAGTGATACTTCGACATATGTATTGAATGGGAGCACACCTGGAGTTTGAAAGAGCTCGACCTGAAGAGATCCGTCGCGTCTTTGATTGCCCGTAGCTCCTCGCCCGTTGGTGGTTTCTTCGGCTTGGTCCCCGGTTTATGACCATCATGGTCGTTTGATTCGCCTTCCAATCCACCCCACTCGCCCTCGTCCTCATCCTCGCTCACATCCTCTCCATTCTCATCCTCATCAATCTCGATTGTATCGTTCTCGTGTTGGATGACAGCATCCTGATGGTCTGAGCCCTGGACTTCCTCGTCCAAACTATCGAGTTTGTCCTCCACTTTACGGTTCTGCGGGAGGGAGAAGAACATCAGCACAGACTCGACGAAATCTGTTCAAACATTCATACCTTTCTCGGCCCAGCCTCCTTTCCCCTCTTCCTCTTGAGATTCAAAGCCATCGCCTTTCGATGGGGAGCCTGGAGTGAATGAAAACGAAAAATTGCACAGCCACATTCTCCGATCATCTCTCTCACTGACCTCTAAGTTTGCTCCCATTTCGAACGTCAGATCCCAATATTCGTAAGTCCTCACGATTTTATTGTTAAACATCTAGACTACAAGGAGATACCACAAAAAAACTCATCAGATGCTCCTGTCCAGATTGCACCCCGGTTCGTTATGGCGTGGTTTGCGGCATGAACTGGTTTGCTCACCGTCGAAACCTATCATCCGACACGGAGGAGAGCATGCTAGTACTTTTAGAACTTCAAAGTATCTAAACTCCCTCCTTCTTCACCGCACCATGGCCACATACCGCAAAATCAACAACCCGCAAGGCCTCATCCTCGTCTACGCTGAACCTGGGCCCAACGTGCCAGAGGATGAATTCCACGGTAAGCCTTCCCCCCCGCGGCCCTCTCGAATCGCAACTAACCCAACTAAACCACCACAGACTGGTACGACAACGAACACATCCCGCCCCGCCTGGTCGTCCCGGGGCTCCTCACCTGCTCGCGGTACAAAGCTGCAGACTCCCAATCCCCCTCGTGGCTCGCGCTCTACGACATCACCTCGCCGTCCGTGACGCAAACCCCCGAATACCTCGCCCTCGGTCCCTCCGCATCGCCGCGCGAAAAACGCATCATGCGTGACGTCGCGTACATCAACCGGCGGCTATACGAGCACGTCGTATCATTCGTGCATCCCAACACGCTCCCGTCGCAGCTTCCGGGACGCTTCGTCTTCATCGTGCACATGACGGTGACGCTGGAGGGCGAGGACGAGTTCAACAGGTGGTACAACGAGGAACACATGGGGCTTTTGTCCAAGATCCCTGGGTGGCTATGTGGGCGGCGTTATAAGCTCGTGGAGTCCGTGTCGCGGGGTGTTAAATTGGAGCCGAAGGACGAGGGGAAGCCGTGTGTTGATTACCTTGCGATTCATGAGCTGGAGAGGGATGGGTTCATGGGGTTGCCCGAGTTTAAGAACGCGATCCAGACGCCATGGAGGGAACGCGTAATGAAGACGGTTATAGATTGGGAGTTGAGGCTGTTTGAGCAACATGCGGTGTTCAAACGCGAGTTGGCTAAGTTTTAATTGTTATATTTTTGGGCACGTAAACTCAGGAACTAGTGCGAATAGATCACTTAGCAATAGAGCCAACCTAAACTATTTCCAGCTCTTGTTGGCATGAAATGCAACATGGAAGGCTCACCCCTCCTGGCAAAACCTCCCAGTAGAAAATTCATCTAGGCCACCCATCAATACCAAATCCTTTGACTGAAAAAGAAAAGCACACTCACCAAATTAAGCCACTCATAAACCCCCCACCCCAGGCTTCGAATCTACCTCTGGCCTTGGTTGATAGTGGATGCCACTGAACGTGGGACTAGGAGCGTGCCCAAGCGTGCCCAAGCTGCAGCGGGAGAGAGGTTTGACGACACTACGCCCAACTTCCGGCCCTTGGACCATCATTCTAGTCCTGCAATCGCAGCAGAGAGGAAACTTGCCTAGGTGGGGCCGACCCAGTGGCACTGGCACACGTCCGGGCAAGATCACGCCCACGTGCCCCAATAACACCGAAATTACCGTGACCCAATTTTCTCGCACCACTGGCACCATGTCCTCCTCCACCTTCCTCACCCCCACGCACATCTCCCTACCTCGAGCACCACGATGTCCGATACAGGGCTTAAACTTCAGTCTGCCCCAGACATGTCCGTACTCTCAATGCATGAATATTGACGTATACTCATTTACCGTAGGGCCACCCCAAGTCCTCTCGTACTCCCCACCCATGTGCAACCGCAACAGAGACAACTACTCTCCTCTCTGGGTCTTCGGATCTCACGTGACGGCGGCGCACCTCGAAAGATTCGCCATTCACCATAAACTCTCCCTTGACAAAGACGAATATATCCGAAAACAACACGCTTGGCAGGAGATTTTGCGTACTCGCCCTCCGAATGGTTTGGCGCGGCATTGTTTCGTCTACTACGAGAAGAAGCGTTCGTGTCGGTGCATCATGATTGCCTCCAACGAAACCAAGAGGGAGATGGCTAAGGCGGAGAATGTCGAGATCATACAACGTTGCCGCGACCTTCTTCTCACTGATGCAATGCCGAGATGGTATCGCCTTTTCCGTGGTTGAAAGTGAGCTTGTTTTTTTTTGTTGTGTATATGGCAATTCGCTGACCGTTCTTCCCTCCCAGTGGAAGTTCCACGTAATTCAGTGTCGAACCCATTCATTGCGGGCTCCTTACCTCCTTGTGGCCTTTCAGTCGAAGGATCTTATAGTTGTACAATGAACTTACTCCTAGTTCTTGGCACCTCAGATATGTAATACCATTGATATTTTGCTTGCTGTGAAATCCTTCCTGTGTCGACTGCGCTCTTCTCATCGCATCATAGTACCGTCGTAACTTCAGCTGCACTATGAAGATGCCAAAAACTCGCTCCACCCCGACTCGAACCCGCACACGTCCCGTCACGCGCACGTGCCCCCATAACACCCAAATCACCGTGACCGTGACCCCTTCATTTCCTTCCCTCTCATCCCACCATGTCCTCCTCCTCCTCCACCCCGCTCACCCCCGCACACATCTCCACCATCTACCTCGAGCACTACGAAGTCCCGCGCACCAAAATCGAACAAATCACGCACATCACCTTCGCCGAAGTCGAGGAACCCTGGCTCCCCTCCGGCTCGCCCTTCCAGCAGTGGTACCGCACCATCGCCACCGGGTCCACCGCCGTGCGCGATCTCCCCGCCCACAGAAAGTCACAGGGATTGACCGGGCGCCTCATCGTGTGGAAATCAGGGACGCCTTTCCTCGCGAAGAACCTGTTCTTCCGCAGCCTCGACACGGGGAAACTCCCCCGATGCACCTGGCGGACTATAAACTATAAACTTTAACGTGCAGATGTACGCGCACCCCGTCTGAGTGGGCGAGGCTTGAGACTGGGTGAGGGTGTGGGGGATTGGAGAAGTTTTTTTCTCTTGGGGTTGGTACGTATTGTGTATTGTGCACGGGTCCATTCTTATCTGATATGATTATTTATCATTAACCCGTCAACAGACCGCGGCGGGGGCGACATCCCGATCATCTTCACTGGTTGGGACGCCGAATACATTATATAATATACACTGCGCGGGCGATGGACTACTGGGTCGGGTTGAGCAAAGGCACCTGGTCCGATGCCGAGCGTGACGAAAAGTGTCCGTGTTCCTCCTCTTCCCCTCCCCCAAAACTCACCTACCACCTACCACCCCGTAGACACCACCATATGTCGGCGCATCCTTCCCTGTTTGCCGCAAGTCGACCTCCTCGTGCGCTCCCTCCTCTCCGACCCCTCCGTCGGGTACGTCCCGCCCTTCATCATCTTCTACCCCCTCACGCGCCACCGCCCTCTTCACCACCCCCCGCGCTCCCTAACGTCCACCTTTCCACAATCCCGCAACAAAGTCGACTGCGGGAATGAGTAAGTGCGGGTTTTTATCGACTTTGCGGCGGGGAAGGGGAGGGGAGGGAAGATGGTGAGGGAGACGGGGGACGTTGGGTGTAATGTGTAATGTGTAATGTGTGGATGTGTGGGGCGAGGCATGCGCCTGGGGAGGAGGGAGGGAAGACGTTGATGAGGTGTAGGAGATGTAAGGAGACGATGTATTGTTGCGTTGATGGGTCCTTTTTTTTGTTACCTTTTGTTTTTGATCGGGAACTCATTTGGTATTTTTGTTGTTTCTTTGTAGACCCTGGATTGGGAGTCGCACAAGACGGCGTGCGAGGCGCCCCCCCGCCCGGAATCGTGCTTTAGACTCGGAATCCACCAGACCCATGTCCCATTTTTCACCCCGTTTCTTGATGATGATGCCCATACGGGTACCATATACCCTTCGCTTTCGCTTGCTCCAATGCTCTTATCTTGTCTGCAGTAAATGATGCGCCACATCCCCAGCCAGCTGGCGAATACTTATCTTATCCTCGGTCTTTCACCGTACAAACATCACTCAGAAGACTTTACTCACGATAACCACAATGCACCCTTGCCCTTGCTTCTTTGTATCGATATCTTGGATCCAAATTGTAGTCGTACCACCGCTCTTATATTCTTATATTCTTGTAACGAAAAGAAACGTACAAGCTCATGATCTACGTCAAATATGTATGATATATAATATATCACACAACCAAAAACCGAAACGGAATGGAACGAACATACATCGTCCACCCTCCCCCTCTCCCTCTCCACCCCACCCCACCCGTGTCCAAACCAAAAAAACGGTAGGGAGTGTTGATAGGGAAGGGGTGAACGAGCGGGAGGGATAAGTCAAAGTAGGAGGCGGGGCGGATGGCGATGTGTTCGGGGAGATTCGTGCGGGCTAGGCGGAAGGATGTTGGGTACGCGTTGGCGTTTGTTTTTTGCCAGCTCGACCGGTTTATCCATCTGTTGCAGGGTGTTGTGAGTGTGTAGGGGAGGGAACTGGTGATCAGACGATGTGCGGATTCCATGTCGTTGTCGTCGACGAGCAGTTCCATGCCGACGGGGACGTGGTGCACGAATGCAAGGGCGTCTTCGGACCAGACGATGCTGCGAATTTCTTGGTGCAGGAGATGCCTGACCGGTATCATCGGTGTACTCGTATGGAATAGGGGAACGGTGTTTGTCAACAACGTCAAAACCAAACATCTCACTTGACTGCCTTTGACTCAATCCACGATGGTCAATTAAATCGCTCAGCACCCCCAACTGCAACAATGATACCTCGAATACCGCGATAGACCTCCCCTACTACACCTTGTATACAATGTTTGGAGAATCAGAGTCCGAAAGCCCGCGCGTCCCCTCGCCCTGGGACTCCCTCATCTCCCTCCCTTCCTCCCCCTCCCCTAGACCTCCCTCCCCTACCCCCATCCCAAAACCCCACCCACACCTTAAACCCTCCACCAACCCACACCCACACCCCCTATCCCTCTCGCACATCCCGCGCCTCGTCCCCGAAGCCGACTCCGGCAACGTCGAATACAAACTCCAACTCCTCTCCCCCTCCCCCGCGCGTTTCGCCCGCCTCGTCACCCAGCTCAAATGGCGGCTCCTCGAAGGCGGCGGGCAGGCGTATTACGAGCTCGGCGTGGCTGATTCCGGTGCGCTCGTTGGGTTGCCGAGGAGGGAGCTGGAGATGACGCTGGAGACGCTGGAGTGCATGGCTGGGGAGATTGGGGCGAGTGTTATTGTGGTGAAGGAGATTGAGGTGCCGGGGGAGATGGCGAGGGCTGCGGCGAGGGAGACGGAGGGGTGGGGGGGGAGGAGGAAGAGGAGCTCGAGGGGTGGTGGGAGGGGTGTGGAGGATGCGGTGTATGCGTGGTCCAGCATGAGTACTACCACTACCGAGACAGAGACAGAGACGGAGACAGAGACGACGGACTTGGATGATGAAGATACGGAGGATATGGCGCGCACAATCGTCCTCGATAGATCCACTCGTCCTGCCCCCACACCCTCTTCCCTTCTCGATGACACCGACACCGAGCCAGACGACGATCCCCTACCCACCTCCCGCACACACCCACCCCCAAACCAATACTTCTCAATCGACCTCGAAATCGCATCCGTATTCAAACCCCGGCCCACGCGGATGCACCACACGCACCTCGTCGGCCCAGCAAAGCCAAAGACAAAGACGAAACGGTTGAAGAAGATTCGGCATATCACGCATCCCGGTGAGGGAGAGGCCGAGGCCGAGCAAGGGGTTCATGGAAATGGAAATGGAAATGTGCATAATGGACATAATGGACATGGCGAGCACGCGAACGGGCATACAAGGACGAAGACGAACACGAAGAAACAGGAAAAGCGGGATGCGTTGGTCTCTGCCGTCCTCACCACCTCTACCTCTTCCTCTCCTTCTATCTCTACCACCTCTGCCATTACCTCTATTACCACCGCCACCGCCACCACAACAACAACAGCCGCCACATTCCCATCCCCATCCCCATCCCCAGAGGAAGAAGAAGAGACCCTCGTACACACCCTCGAAGCCCTACACGTCCACCTCCAACCCTCTCCCGAAGACATGTATCTAACAGGGGAAGGCGGAGGCGGCAGCGCAGGTGAGGTATCGGCCGAGGACTTAGACTTGGACGAGGATGCCGATGTGGTGTTCCTTACCGGGACCTCAGGCGAGGACGAGGACGGGGACGATGTGTTTGCGTCTTGGGTCTCTGTTCACGGTCCTTCCGCTTCCCTTGCTTCCGTCACGAATGGAAACGCGGAAGATGCAGAAGATGAAAGAACGAACGGCGGACAAGAACAACCACAACCACACCCACAACCACAACCACAAGGAGGAGAACGACGAGGACAAGGACAGGGACAGAGCAGACTCATAGTCGAAGCCCTCGTGGTGCGCAAGATGTCGCTCGACGAGGCCTTCCTGGATTTTGGCGGGTTTTGCGTTGATTTTTGATTTGATTTTTTCTTATTTGAATTCGAGTGGGGGTTGAGAGTTTGATTTGGAGTGGGGAGTTTGGGAGGTGGGAGGTGGGAGGTGGGAGGTTGAGGTGGGAGGTTGAGGTGGGGAGGTGGGAGGTTGGGAGGTGGGGAGTGGAGGTGGGAGTTGGGGTTGGGAGTGGGGAGGGGGGAGTTTTGGAGTCGGGAGTTGGGGGGGTCTTGTGGTGCTGAAGACTAAAGTTAGTGTGGTGATTGGTGGGGGTGGGGGTTGGGGAAGAAAGGGTGATGGGGCAAGGGGTGGGGGGAGGTAGGGGAGAACGTGATGAACGATATACAGTATTTATTCCTTCCATTCCATTCCGTTTCGTTTCGTTTTTCGTTTTGACATAACTTAGATGTACGACGCATTGATATATACTGTGGAATACACGCTTGTTGTTGTACCGATACACCTACATACCCGCGTGATTCGGGGTGAATCTCGATATCCAGAATCGAGAGTACGAGGCCATGGCCACGGTAAGTAACTCCAGCGGGTTCTTCAAGATGGACAATTCAAGTAAGCCAAATGAAAGACCGTGGGTTGCTCTACATGTACTCTACATGTGGCGCATACCGAGATCATGTATGTACTTAAAGTAGCTAGATACACTCATACGGATATCCTAAGCCCGCACAGATTCAAGCAGTGGTAGTGTCCCTCTCCGAGTTGAGAGCACGTACAGGGGCTGAAAAATGGCATTCTTTTGACGCCTGAATTTGGGAAGCACTACAGCAGCAACGGGACTAGCATTCCGAAAACCGTCATGACGACCTCTTCATCATGGAAAGGAACGATTGATACGGTGTCTGGGCGAATACTAGTCAAGCACACTTCGTCTAACAAATAAAAATGTTGGGGAAAACTTAAAACTTAAAACACAGGAACTGAGGATGTCATTCATTCATCACGGAGGTCGAATATTTCATGGGGCCGTATATAATATATATATACTGAAGTGGAACAGGTGTGAGAAGGTCACAATCGTCAAGTACTGAGAAATGTCGAGTAAGTACTTGAACTGAAAGGCGGTTGACTGTGTTCTGAGGAAGATCAAGTACAGAAGTGCGTCACCTCTAAACCTTTCTGCGCATCCATTAATCATAAGCTTGCTCCTCTTTCCCTACCAAGGTCGCATCCTGAGGGACGAAAGTTGAAGCGTCTGATTTTGGGAGATCACAACAGGGCGCGTCGATCTACCTATAGAATGTCACTCCAGTCAATATCATGCTCACCATCGAATGTATAATGTACTCTGTGTTAAGTCTGTCAATTCTCAATGTACATGTATCCACTCTTTGATGGAAAATCATGTTAGATTGACGCGAGTGGAAGAAGTTGATAGAAGGAAAAACGCGAAACCGCGCGGAGTGTACATGTATGATGATCGTTAAATTATCCCTTGAACGACTCGTGCCTTAAGAGAAAAAGAAGAAGCGACTCAGGAACTCCATCACTAAACGCAGTAAGCCCACGAGCCAATCCGATTTTAGGGTCAAGCACACTTCTCCACAAAAATATTAATGCGGAGGAACGCAGGAAAAGACATTCAGTCATCGGTCAGAAATTTCATGCCAGGCCGTACGTCTACTGAAGTAGAGTGCGTCACAAGGACTCCAGAAATGACGCACTGGAAAGAAGTCCTTATTCAGTTTCGTTCACCATACCAAAAGAAACATGAGCAGGTAGATACCCATATCTATCTCAAGTAGAAGTACTCAGCATCTCAATCCTCCAATCTGACGACCATAAGTACTCTTCCAGCTCTTATGACTATTCCATCCCCCTTGCCCACCCCCACACTGCGCCTTCACACACGCCACATCAAAGTCCCACTGACTAGGCGACTCCACCTGCCCATTCCCATAGTCGCATCCGAACGCCCAAACGTTGTTACGCACGTACGAGATCGATCCGCGGAACGACGGGTTATTGGCCAGGAGGTTACGTAAACCACTTTGCGCTGCGAGGATGTCGTTGGAGGTGCCGTACTGCCCGTTGCAGCTGACGTTGCAGGTGTTTTGCCTTTTTTCCGCTGCGGCGCGCCTGTCGGGAATCACGAGGTAAGTAACGTTCGGGGGTGAAGATAAAACGTAACCCACTCTTCCACAGCCGGGGCGTCGGTGTTCACAGCTTTCGCGACTTTGCCATAGTATGCAAAGTGAGTGGCGTTGTAGCTGGTGTACACACCATCAGCGGCACCAGGGATGGTGGTGAGGCCTCCTTCTTTGACGAAGGGAACATAAGCGACGACAGGAAGGTGAACAGCTGCCACGACGGGGGCCGCGACGGCGACGGCGAGAGCGACAAGGGATTTGAGCTGCATGACGATCTGTTGCTAATAGTGTTAGAACATGTGTTGGAAGGTCACAATCGTCAAGAGAATGCAGCACTTACTGAGAAACGACGAGTAGTTGAACTGAGAGGTGTTTGCCTGGGTTCTGAGGAGGGATAAGTACAGAAGTGCGTCTTTTAAACCTTTCTGCTCATCCGTGGATCGCCGTCGGTTCGTTGCACTCCGAGCTACGAGAAACAAAAGTACATCCTCCAGCTTACGGAGGTGGGTCCTCGGGTATGAACGGTCCAGCGCGTCGCGGTAATTTGATGAAGCAGCGGCCATTTGCACGGATCATTCGGATCCACCGCGACGAGCGATGCATTTGCCTCAAGGCGATGTTCGCTCGAACCCCCATAGAGGAACCCGAATCGGGTCTAAATTTCAGCCTGGCGGTAGGACAATAAGCACTGCGCTCACTATTCGGAATCCTGTCCTTGAAACAGGGGAGAACGCTCATACGCGTCTTCCATGGCTTAACATGGTATTCATGCACGCTGTGGTTTCATTATACAGTAGTCTTGCCCAATGGGTTCGCGGCCGGCAAGAATGCGCGAGACCAAAGACTACTTATAAGTTATTGGCTCGCCTTGTTGTAGAAAGTAATGTTTTTGACTGCCTGAAGGTGCTGCTGTTATGAGAAGGCCGAAAATCAAATTGAAAGTTGGATAAAAATAACGCAACGCTCACAAAAATGATCTGAATCTGATCAACCGCTGGTGCCCGTCGAGGCGGGAGCAAAACTCTGACGACTCTTTGAAGGTTACACTGTACAAGTGATCGAATATGATGTCAGAGAGTACTGCGTGGCAAGGAAGGTTTTCATGTTGCCTGCACACTGGATAAAGCCAGGTAAAGGCATTGCTCGAATTGAACTGGACCAGTAATGCGTCGTCTCTAGAGGGTTTCTTCTAGTGCGGTCCGTTACGGTCCATTCCATAACTGCTCTTGGTCATGATATTACACTTACCGGGTACGTCTCTGATTCAACATGAAATCAGACGGGCATGGCTTCAGGAGGTGACGCTAGGAGTAAGAACTGATTGCGCCGATGGTAATGGAAGTCATTCCGAGTTTGTGAAAAAGCGAAGCTATGCGCAATCAGATGGGAATTGGAAGGCTGGTTATCGACTTACATGAGGGTAACTTGTTAGGAAAGGCAAAAAATGCAGATACATCCGAGTAGCCTCCTCGAAAGAGACCGCACTCAATAGTATGCTCGGTCATTCGATCGGTACAAGTACTTTTGTACTAACGTTGTGGATTTTAAACATTCCCCGGGACAAAAGTAACACATAGTCTGACCGTCGATATGGCACACTCGAGCTAGGACGAATAACATGTGGGGATCGTCACCGCTCTCGTCGCACCGGGGGCCGTTGTCGTCCTTTCCGTTCCCCATTGATCGATCCCTTCTAGATTGGCGGGGTTGTCGTTGTTGTTAATGCATCCACTCTTGCTTGTTCGTAGCCCTGCGCTCTGATGAGGAAGCCAAGGCGTGGCCGTCATGGCCAACCATTGTATCGGCACCCAGTGCTGTCGTTAGTGGCGATGATGTCCAGACAGGTCATTGAAGGTGAGTGTCGAGGCTGGATTGGCGGATACGGTTGACAGCCGAGTCGCAGCTGTCGGT
This sequence comes from Hypsizygus marmoreus, assembly GCA_013433165.1. NCBI lineage: Eukaryota > Fungi > Basidiomycota > Agaricomycetes > Agaricales > Lyophyllaceae > Hypsizygus > Hypsizygus marmoreus. The sequence continues at coordinate 711,842 of CM024094.1, read as the reverse complement.
CATTCATGCGTGGAAGTCGGGAGAAGGTGGCATATGGAAGTGTGATGGGTATAGCGGACGTTGCGGGAGGAAAAGGTTTACAGAGAGTAGATAGCTAGATGAGTTTCTGGAGAATGAGTTCGGTGAGTATCAGCGTCGATAAGACAGTACTGGTCATGCGTACCTGGGCTCTGACCGTCAACCTGGAGACGACGACGGTGGGTGCACGTACCCGTGCTCCGACGACGTCGCTCCCGGTGCTTAGAACACTTTCTTGCATCCTCTCCGTATTTCCAGCAGAGAAACCTGTCACTTTGACAGTGACTTGCAATTGGGGCTGTTGGAGGGAGCATGATGACGGACCAAGCAAGATGATCGTTTGATCCAGGTTCGATCATCAAAAACACCAGACGCGACTGATCACGCGCACGCAAGCGGGATGTTCGGTTTTGACGTGGGTGCTAAACACCGTTGCCCCTATTCCACCTCTATCATGTACGAATGGACAAACCGCTATGATTCCACCATGGACACCGATGAGATGGACAAACGTCTCGCTCCGGTCAGGCTTCTCCTACACCACGGAATTCGCAGCATCGTCTGGTCCGAAGACGCGCTTGCATTCGTGCACCATGTCCCCGTCATCGTTTTTGGCATGGAACTGCTCGTCGACGACAAGGACCTGGAATCCGCACATCGTCTGATCACCAATTCCTTCCCCTACATACTCACAACACCCTGCAAGAGATGGATAAACCGGATGAGCTCTCGAAACACAAACGCCAACGCGTACCCAACGTCTTTCCGCCTAGCCCGCACGAACGCAGACGACGATCTCCCCGAACACATCGCAATCCACCCCGCCTCCTACTTTGACTTCTCCCTCACCGATCCCTCCCGCTCATTCATCCCGGGCCCACCAACCCTCCCACAGCGGAACGCCGGCGTCCTCTTCCCGACGCTCCCTGCCCTCGCGGACGGTCTCATCTACGCCATCCTTGAGTCCCCCACCTTCGGCCACTTATCCAACTTTCTCCACCTCTCATCTCTCCTCTACTACGTCCTCGCCTACAGCCTCGACGCACCTGTGTTTGCTGTACAAATAGAGGAAGACCTGCGCGGCGGGGACCTCGATGAGATCCTCAGTCAGCCCGCGCTAGACTTGCTAGAACAAGTCAGGCCGGAGAACAGGTATTACCTCGAGCGCTCGATGCAGGGTGGCACGGGCTCGCGTGTGCGTTTCCAGGCCCTGCGTCGTGCGATTGTCGCGAGGCAGGCCTTGTCGTGAGTTGACATCTTGATATCTTGAATAATTCATTTTGTGTAACAATGGATAGGAACCCATCGCTCAAGCCTCCAAGTCCAATTCGGGCTGGAAAACTCCTTCCGTTCGTTCTTCTCCCCAATATACTCGTGCAAACCTAACACTGATCTATGCTCGCCAGCCCCGCTTCTCCTGTACACCGTCTTCCCTCTCCACGCTCGTGCTCAACACGGGCTGGGCAAATCACCAATGCGTGAGTGGTTTATCTTTAATTTTCATTCAAGTTCTGTTCCGTTTTGTGCTTCTTCCGGCGCCCCTCTCTTCCCATCCATGAAGCCAAATGACCAAGCCCGCTTTTCACCACAGATCTCGGTCTACATATATATACACTTCGCACCCTCGGCCGCCTCTACCGCGTATCTTCCTCGCGCTCGCACGGACAATCAAGTAACGAACAAACACCCTACTCCAGGCCTCTGTATGCCTTTTCCCGCAAAGGTGGCGATACAGTATACCCACATCCACAGTCTTGGCAGTGACGCTCGCCCTGCGCGAGCATCCATGATTCAAACCAACACAATCATATCATCAATCCTCCACAAAAATATGACACATCGAACCTAGCACCTCGAGCCCGTCGTCCTCCACCTCATGCCGGCCGACGGTGCAGACCCCGACCCCAGCCTTTTGACAAAGCCAGTTCAAGGCCGATTACGACCCTTTCGGCCTGGACTAATGCAATAACAAATCCAAGGGGGGGCGGTTGCAGGCTGGACGCTCAATGCTCACTGCCTTGCTGCACCTTTCTTCACATGTGCACAATATGCAAAATCGGCGGTTGGCGGGAACAGCGCAAGAGCAACGGCGATTCGTGATGTTCGCCTTTGGTAAACTACCAGCAGTACTAGTGATAAGGGATGACTGACGACAAGGGATGACTGACGATCTTTCACCGGAGAATTTCTTCCTAGACACGATACATGTTATATTATATATACTGCCGACCTTCCCGTGCTAATATGGCAGTACAATCAACAGAGTCTTTCCAACTACCACGCACTTTCCGCCGGGGTTATCAGTTCTTCATACTTACTGTCACAACAGGCAATCTCGAGACCCTCTGGTTCTTGAAGGTACTCGTACAGTAAAGCATCTGCTTCCAACACAATATGTCCGTCATCCACTGTCCGAAAACTCCACGTCGCAGTGCCCAACAACTTTTTGAGCAGAGGCCTTCGTCGTCCCTCGTTCATGAGTAACAATGCCCCAATACGGACATCATCTTCCTTGCCTTCTCATCACCATCGCCGATCCGCACACAATCCAACGCTCCCTGCGGCCGCTGTGACACACCCCGAAGACTGCATCCATATTGATGGATCTCGACAAATGCGAACCCTCTACAAACCCAGCCGCGTCAAAATACAACACCTCCCCATCACTTCACCTAACGCCATGTCGCAGTCCTTCTGCACCAGAACATTCTTCCGTCTCTTCTCCAGTGTATCAGTACCGTGTGCGAGGGCCAACGCGTGTGATGAAGTAAGGAAGAGGAGCGCGGTGAGAAAATGGACAAGAGAATGCCTATCAATTTGCGAAAGGAGAGAAACCAGCTCTACGCAGTTCACCCCACCTTTTAAATGCTCTTTATATATACGGGCCTTTTCATGAAGTTCCACAATTACGGGAATCCCGAGGGGCTTAACGGCCTGTGTTTGGACGTTGTGTTGTCCCTTACATACATATGCATGTAGGACTTTTTCATATGTATGTGGGCCATTAGGACATGCACCTGGCTGATCCTGGTTTCTGGGTGCTTACCTCTGATTAGTATTAAGTAGTGGTCCAGGACGCGTAACGCGTTCCAAGCGCCCGTGACCCTAGCAAAGTCGCACGTGATGGCTCTACAACTCGGATCACTGCCACCGACATTCCGATCACCCAGGGCTCTAGCCTCTCTTCATTTCACCAACCACCACCAACAACGACCATGCCGCCCCGACTTTCCTCAGCAGTACGTTCCTCATTCTCCCCGCTCAAATTCACTTCAAAATTTCTATGTTCATACAGATGACACTCAAGCGCATCCAGCGCGAAATCGCGGACCTGCAGAAAGAGGACCTAGGCCCAATTGTGCTGGCCCCGTCAGACGACAACATGTATCTCTGGAAGGGGAGCATACCTGGCCCGGAAGGCAGCGTGTACGAGGGAGGAGTATTCGATTTTGAAGTGAACCTGGCCCCAGATTACCCGTATGTGCTTCCGTACTCTTCGCACTTGGGTCTGGTGTGGACTGACACTGCGCCGGAACAGATTCTCTGCACCTAGAGTCATGTTCAAAACGAGGTGAGCTGCTTCGATCAGAGCATGCGCCCCGTCATATCTCATTAATATTGACCTCACCTCCGATGCAGAATCTACCACATGAACGTCAGTTTGTTATCTCTTCACCTTGCATAGCCCCAGGATGCCAACTCACATACCTAATCATAAACAGATATCAGAACACGGCAACATCTGCATCGACATCCTCAAACACAACTGGTCTCCAGCTCTATCGTTATTCAAAGTAATGTTGTCTCTCTCCTCCCTCCTGACCGACCCCAATCCCAGTACGTTCTTCCATTCCATCATTCTCTCAACTTCCCAACTGACGCAATTGCTCAGAGGATCCTTTAGGTAACATCCCCCACAATTCTCCCTTATCAGCATAGCCTCTCACACCTTATTCCCCTTCACACCCATGCAGTACCACCCATCGCTATGCAATACCTGCGTAACCGCAAACTACATGACGACACCGCGCGTCAATGGACAGAGCTTTACGCGCGTCCAAAGCCACCGCCACCACCGCCTCTCATCGTCCCCTCTCCGAAAGCAAAAGGCAAGAAGAAAGCCCACGACGGTCCCAGCACATCCCGGGCAAGCGCGTCAACCGAACCCATCACAATCGACGACTCCGACTCCGAGGACGCCACAAAGCGTGGCCCATCGTCCCGGGCCACGAAGAGGAAACGGGATACGACACGTGTGGATGTCGATCTGGTCGGTGACGATGATGGTGAGATTGAAGTCAACAGGGCAACGGCTCGGAGTAAGAAGCGCGCTGTCGGGACGGGTCGGACGCCTCGAAGCTCACTGGATAGTGGCGCCGGAGCAGGCGGCAGTGGGGCTGTTAGACAGCTGGGGGAGGTTATTGTAATTGAAGACGATGACAACTGAAGTATACTCCGTCATCACTGTTTCTTGCTTGCATTGTTTTCCCTGCATCACAAACCCCCTCCTAATTCACGCATATTTAATATCGCAGACGGTATCGTATTGTAGGTAGGTATCGCTGTAGTATTCAAGAGTTCTGGATGTTAATTGAGTGAAGCTCTCCATAGTAATGTGTCAATATCTCTCAGGGAGCCAATACTCCCCCCGCGAAGGTGTAGTGCCCTCCAAAAAAACTTGTATTTACATCAGAGGAACATTCAAGTCATTCCTCTATGCCCAAGAGCCCAACCATGCTCAATTATTTGAACATGAAGCCTGTATGCAAACATTCGACTGAGAACGGCCAATACTGGTCATGAAAGAACATTACTCACCCCGACAGTTCTTCGCCTTACATGCACACTTCGCATATACCGCCTCATTGATCTTGTCATTCTCCGATGGCGACGAGGAGCGATGTTCATCGTTCTGTTTATGCAATTAGCCACCGTGGTGAACAAGAATTGATATCGCTTGCAAAACTTACCTCTGGCTGCTCGTCATCTGCTTCCTGGTCACCATAATACGAGAAGCAGATCTCCTCGAAAGGCTCGATATCACGCCGCGCGAACACGGTCAGAAGAGGTTTCTGGATATTCGACTCGTTGATATAACAGGGAACCAGCTGACAATTGGGGTCACAAGAATGGTTCTGGGAAGCCAAAATCAGTCTTCCTGTTCTGTTCCCTGCCATGATATGGGACAAAGTTACCAAAAATCTAGTGAACTAGAATCCACAAAAGTCAGCAGGAACCCAAGAATGGAAAGGAGAAAGGGGTGAACTCACATTCCCAGCATGATAAGCATCAACCACATACTTGACCTCCCAATTCTCATCACCCTCTTTAAGATGATGAAAGTCAAGATCAAATAGATAAGTTCTCCCAAACTTGTTGTATTTTCTGCATGAATAGAAATTAGAGTTAATCCAATGTGATAATAGAAAGAGCTTACATCCCCCTCTCCTCTCCTTCACTATCAGTCAATAACTCACCAGCATAGATGCCAATGAAGCTGCCCTGATAAATCTTCTTGGGCCCAGCAAAGACACCTTGTACACAGATGTCATCAATATGCAGAAATAAAGAAACCCCACTAAGAAGCAACTGACCCCATCCCTTCTCCTCAGTCTTCTGAATGCTAACAGCACATTTCCTCCCAAGCTGCACAACCTAGAAAAAATCAAATCAAAAGAAGCACTACATTACTACTCAGCAAACATACCCGATTGCGGCACTCATCACCACACCCACACAGATCATTACACTCAAAAATAGGATAATCAGACGTCCTCAGCCGCCCTCTATTATCATATGCAAAATCCGGAATGACATCCCCGGTGTAGCGTTGTTGTCGCTTGAGGCACGCACACGTCTTCGACTTGGGATCACACTTGCCCATACACCCACAACTGGTGAGCGTCGTAACATCCGGCGGCGGAACACCCTTGCTGTGCCACATCTGATTCGTGTAATGGAACTCCCAAGGCGGAGTCGGATCGCAATCAACGTCGTTGATAATATCTATCAGTGGCGCATCCGGTTCATCATCAGCCGTGTTCTCCTGAATAGCGCTTTGCAGAACATGGACCAGCGAAGGATGACGCCTCGTCTCTTCCGACCAGCTGTTGATGGTATCTTGGAGCGAATGAGGCAAGTCGTTCGAGAAGTAACACTTTGGCTTGAAGTTACCCAGGTCTTGACGATAAACCTTCCAATTGAGACTCGCATATCCACCAAACATGCTAGTGGGTATCGGGACAGAACCATCCAGGGGCGGGCTGGGACTAGGCGCGACAGACTCCACAGGTGTATCGGCGAACCCGTCTTCGGGGAAGAAATCGAGTGGTTCATCAGAGGCCGATCCGGATGACCGCGTTGAACGCCGTGGACGGTCTATCAAATCAGCAGCAGAGGGAATACTGCCACCTAGCGGATCTGGTGTCGACGACGCAACTGATATGGCTCTTGGAATGTCGGGAACCTGCTCCGCCTCATCTTCTGGCATAGGAGATGCTCGAGATTCAGGTAAAGACGAGGTAAGCATATTCTCTACGTCCATCTGAAATCAAAAGTATAAGTAAACAAGACCTTGACTTGGGGACTAAACCTTGACGAACCTCTGAATCAGAATCGGCTCCAGTCGTCAAGTGTGGAGCAGGTTCATCGATGTATTCCAGGATATCATCATCGTCCTCCTCGTCCATGGATATATTGACATCCGCACTGCGGGTGGGCACAGGCTCTCCTGAAGATGAAGAGGGCTCGAACACCTCAGCTAGGCTTGGTGCAAGCTCCTGTGCAGCGTTCCCAATCAACAAGGAAGGTTGTTCGATATCTCGATGATGATGGGCCACCATGGGACGTATAGGGGCTTCATCAAGAGGTCGAGATGACTGCAATGGAGCTGCCAACTTGGGAGTACCAGTCAAAGCCCTTCCCGGTAGAGCAGGTCTCGGTATAGGCGACAGGGGAAGGGGCGGTGACAGATGTGGCTCTGCACTGGGCGGAGGGGACGAGGGGCTCGAAACGATCAGATGGCTCCTACGTGTCGTTTTTCCTGTCTTTCGCGCGCTTCTGTGTGCAAGGCGTACGACGAAAGCAGAGGGAGGCTCCGGGCTAGACTCTGGCACAGATGAAGATCCCTCTGAAGAGCTTGAGCGTACACTGCCAGACTGGTCAGCAGTCTGAGCCTTTGCAGACGGACTCTCCACCTGGGCAGGAGGACTTGCAGCTTGGGGCTCCATCAACGTCGGTCGGCGTTTAGTAGGACTAGGTAAAGGAAGGGGCTTCTTGGAAATCGAGCCAGTACTCTGAGATAGTGGCCCTGCATTGCCAAACGTCGGAGGGTTCTTGGATGTCCTTCCAGGGAGCGAAATTCGAGGTGAAGCCAAAGGAAGGGAAGAGGCTACAGTGGGTGTTGCTGGAGGCGGCCGCTCTGGAGATGGAGGGATACGTTTCGGACTCGGAGGGCGATGCTCAGGAATGGGTGGTGTTGCAAGATAATCGCGTCTCGATTGGAGAGCCAATTCATCTGTTCCGGCTCGGGACTGTTCGATCGGTGGAGGCGAGGTTCTTCGTGTCTTCCCCGGCTCTTGAGCTACGTTTGGGGAGGGTCCATGGGTAAGTTTCCCAGCACTGAGAAGGCTTCTCAAGAACTCAGAACTCGCAACCGCCTCGTCGAGACCGCCAATCTCATCTGAATCATCGCCCGTCAGATCAATGGCATCCTGCATTGACGAACCATGATGATCGACAGGGTCCTGGCGTGGCTTATTCGCCTCAGCTGCCTGCATAATAACTGAAGCCAACGTCTTTTCCGGTGAGGATGCCTTGGCTTTCAGTGGAAGAGTGGCGGCAGTAGAAGGCCCGGCACGCTCTGGGGCTGAAGCATCCAGTACCTCTTTCAATCCACTGAGATCCATACCCGACGACCGTCGAGCATGGGGAAGGGGTGGACGGGAAGTTGTCGCCGGCTCATTTTTTGTGATATGAACTGGGGTATGGACGCTTGTGCTCGACGATGCTTCCTGTGATAGCGGAGTGGGAGGGAGCTTCCGCCCAGGCAAGGATGGTTTCGGTGCAACCTCTTTCGGCAAAAGGAGAGGAGGGGCTGTAGTCGGCTGGCTAAGCACAACACCAGAGCTAGCGCTGGCCTTGGAAATGGGCGTCGCAGGTGGAAGTGGGCGAGGCATTGATGGACGAGAGGCAGGAGTGGAATTCGCGGCACGACTCTGAAAAGATTCGGAAGCCTTGTTAGGACTCAAAGAGGAAGATGGGATAGGAACCGTATCAACATTTTTGTCGACAACCATCACGTCATCATCAACCAGAGGTCCTCGAGCGGCAGACATTGAGCTGCTGCTACCTTTCGTTGATGTAACACTGTCGCTCGCATTGCCCGAGTGAGAAGACAAGGCCTGGCTGTGGGCAATGCTCGTTTTGGTTGCCACATAACGGACAGTCTTGGAAGCGGAGGAAGAAGAATCAGTTGGGATAGAAGTGGATTTCTCACTCCTGACTGCTGGGGGTTTCGTTGGGAGCTTTACTGGCTTGACTTGGGAAGGCGGTTTTGGGAGAGGAAGCGGCTTGATCTGCGATGGCTGCGGCAGAGAGGAACGACTGGTATTCGCGCGGGCACTGGGGGCCGGGACATCGTCATCGTCATCAGAAATCTCGATGACCTCTGGCTTAGCTCGCGCCTTTGGAGCCGGCAGACTTCGACGGGGGGTGATTCGCACTGACGATGGGGGACCGTGGTCTAGAGAAGCTTTGCTCGTGGACGGGCGATTGCCTTGGGAGCTGTTCGAGGTTTTGGTAGGGTGCGTAGGTTTCGCAGGAGGTTTCTTCGGTGGGGGTTGATCCGCGTCATCTGAGGAGATCTCGATTACATCCATAGGAGGAACGCCAGTCGGAATTTTCAACCTATCTTGTACTTTCCCAAATGTTGCAGGTTTGTATGGCGGCCGCTTCGGGGGTGGGCTCGAGGATGCTGGTGGTGACGCCGTCGAATCGTCCATTTCCGCTCGCTCCTTGCCCTTAGACTTGCGCCGCACGATCTTGGTTTTTGCCGCAGACATGCCTGGCGTACGCATTTTCAGGATACTTGACTTTGATGATCCAGGGGACGATGAGCCAGCACTTGTACTTGGTAGCGAGGCCCTAGGTCTTGATGAGCCAGCGATTGCCGTTCCTTTGAAAGTACTGGGCATTCCCGAGCTTTGAGAATCTGGGCATTGTTGAGTCGTTAAATGACGCGTAGATGCTCGCGAAAAGACTGCTCACCGATCACTAAACTCTGACTGGCAAACCGCCGAGTTACATCCTGGTTGGAATCACTCGCTTGGCTTGGCTTTGGGCGCTTAGGAGTCGGGAGAGATATAGACGCGCCGCCTTTCCTCTTCAGAATGGGATACGCTTCTTCTCCATGCTGGAACTCGTCTTCCAGCTCGTCTTCCGACGTCGTGCTTGATGGAGCAGGTTCTGGTAACTACCGTGAGTAAAGACTGAAAAGCCACTTCTTCCCATACCTTGAAACGCCACCCATTCTGGACCCGGAGATCTCTTCACCATGATCCTCACGGCGCTATCGAGGGTCGGTGCTTGAACGCGTCTGTGCTGCAGCGTGGGCTGCGAAAGGCTTAGGGAAGCTTAGGGAACTGAACAGGTGAATGCACCCGAATGCTTGTACATATTTGGCTGCACCCTTGTGACGTGATCAGTCGCGTCTCGTCAAACGATCGTCTTCAAATTCCTTCAAGGTCCTCCATCATGCTCCCCTCAATAGCCCCAACTGACTGTCAATTTTCAAAGGGACAGGTTGCTCTGCTGGCAATACGCAGAAGGTGCAGTGAGGTGTGCTAAGCACAGGGAGCGACGTCGTGGGAGCGCACGTACGCGCACACGGGAAGCAGATTCTTTACTGTACCTAATCAGTGCGCCTCGAGGTTACTTCTTGTGACAGTAAGTTTGAAAGAACTGACAACTCCGGGGGAAAGTGCGTGGTAGTTGGAAAGAGTCTATTGTTTGTGCTGCTATATTAGTATACTGGAAAAGTCGGCAGTATATATTATATACATGTATCGCGTCTAAGAAGGGATTCTCGGGTGAGGGGTCGTCACTCATCCCCTGTGCATTAGTGCTTGTGGTTTACCAAAGGCGATATATCACGAATGCGTGACTTGCGTCGTTCCTACTAACTGCCATTTTTTCATGATGCGCACGTGCAAGAAAAGGTGCAGCAACTTGAATGCAGTGAGCATCGGGCGTCCAGCCCGCCCCCCTGCAAACAAGCCACGAATGATTGTGAATTGTTATTGCATTAGTCCAGGCCAAAAGGTCGTAATCGGCCTTGAACTGGTTTTTGTCAAATGGCTAGAATCCGGGTCTGCACCGTCGGCAGGGATGAGGTGGAGGACGGCTGGGCTCGAGGTGCTAGGTTCGATGTGTGGTATTTCTGTGGAGGATCGATGATATGACTGTGTTAGTATGGATCCGAGCGTCCACGATGTAAGACTGTGGATGTGAGTTTACTGTATGGCCACCTTTGCGGGAAAAGGCATACAGAGGCCTGGAGTGGAATGTTTGTTCGTTACTTGATTTTTCGTGCGAGCGCAACGAAGATACGGGACATAGGCGGCCGAGGGTGGGATGTGTAAAAATATGTGGCGCGAGATCTGTGTTGAAAATCGGGCTTGGTCATTTGGCTTCATGGATGGGGAGAGAGAGACATCGAGAAAAGCACTCACGGATTGGTGATTTGCCTAACCCGTGTTGAGTACGAGCGTAGAGAGGGAAGGCGGTGTAGAGGAGAAGTGGGACTGGCGGGCATAAATCAGAGTTGAGTTTGCACAAGTATATTGGGGAGAAGAACGAACGGAAGGATTTTTCCAGCTCGAAGTGGACTTGGAGGCTTGAGGGATGGGTTCCTATCCATTGTTACATGAAGAGAATTATTCAAGATATCAAATGTCAACTCACGACAAGGCTTGCCTTGCGACAATCGCGCGACGCAGTGCCTGGAAAGGCTCAAGCGAGCCCGCACCACCCTGCATCTCGCGCTCGAGGTAATACCTGTTCTCCGGCCTGACTTGTTCTAGCAAGTCTAGCGCGGGCTGACTGAGAATCTCATCGAGGTCCCCGCCGCGCAGGTCTTCCTCTATTTGTATAGCAAACATAGGTGCGTCGAGGCTGTAGAGGAGGACGTAGGAGACGAGAGACGAGAGGTGGAGAAAGTTGGATAAGTGGCCGAAGGTGGGGGACTCGAGGATGGCATAGATGAGACCGTCGACGAGGGCAGGGAGCGTGGGGAAGAGGACGCCGGCGTTTTGAGACGGCAGGGTTGGTGGGCCCGGGGTGAATGAACGGGAGGGATCGGTGAGGGAGAAATCAAAGTAGGAGGCGGGGTGGATTGCGATGTGTTCGGGGAGATCGTCGTCTGCGTTCGTACAAGCTAGGCGGAAAGACGTTGGGTACGCGTTGGCGTCTGTGTTTCGAGAGCTCGTCCAGTTTATCCATCTGTCGCAGGGTGTTGTGAGTGTGTATGGGAAGGAACTGGTGATCAGACGATGTGCGGATTCCATGTCGTTGTCGTCCACGAGCAGTTCCATGCCAAAAACGATGACGGGGACATGGTGCACGAATGCAAGCGCGTCTTCGGACCAGACGATGCTGCGAATTCCGTGGTGCAAGAGATGCCTGACAGGTGCGAGACGTTTGTCCATCTCATCGGTGTCCATGGTAGAATCATAGCGGTTTGTCCATTCGTACATGATGGAAGTGGAATAGGGGCCACAGTGTTTGGCACCCACGTCAAAACCAGACATCCAACTTGACTTCGTTCCACGATGATCTATCAAATCCCTGAAGCGCATGCACTATCAGAAAAATCCTAACAATATTACCGCGAACACCGCGATAGACCTCCTACACCTCAAGCGATGTCTGCAGAATCAGAGTCCGAAAACCCACGCGTCCTGGGACTCCCTCATCCCCCTCCCCCCTCTCTCTCCCCTCTCTCCCTCCCTCCCCCCTGCCTCCCTCTCCCCAGCCTCCCTCTCCCAGCTCTCCCCTCCCTCCCTCGGTACAAGATTACCACATGGTCGAGTATATTGTTGAGTTCGGTCTCTCTCTCGGAGGACGCTTCTGGGACGCCTCTAAATGTTTTGCCTTTCCCCACAAATGACCTTCACTTAGATCACTGGCATTTCGTCTGTTTGCACGTAGCTTCATGTTTTCACGAATTATGAATGACTTCCGTTACCAACGGCGCAATCAGTTCTCACTCCTGGCCTGGCATCGGACCAGTACTGTCTTATCGACCCTGATACTCACTGCACTCATCCCGGTCCAGAAAGTCATCTAGCTATCTACTCTCCGTAAACCTTTTCCTCTCGTAACGACCGCCATACCCATGACACCTCCATATGCCACCTTCTCCCGACCTTCACGCATGAATGACCAACAGTTGCGACTCGGCTGTCAACCGTATCCGCTAACCCAGCCCCGACACTTACCTCGAAGGACTTGGTTGGACACTACCGCCGCTAACGACAGCACTGAGTGCCGAAACAAGGGTCGGCCATGACGGCCCCACCTTGGCTTCCTCAATAGAGAGCGGGACAACGAACAAGTCAGTGGATGCATTAAAGACAACGACAACCCCGCCAATCTGGAAGGGATCGATCAACGGGGAACGGAAAGGACGACAATGGCCCCCGGTGGGACGAGAGTGGTGACAATCCCCACATGTTATTGGTCCTAGCCCGAGTGCTGCCATATCGACGGTCAGACTGTGTTTTACTTTTGTCGCAGGGAATATTTCAAATCACGTCAGTACAAGAGTACTTGTGCCTATCTCATGACCGAGCATACTGTTGAGTTTGGTCTCTCTCGAGGAGGCATCTCGGATACTTTTTTTTTTGCCTTTCCTAATAGGTGGCCTTCACGCAGATCACTGGCATTCCAATTCCCATCTGATTGCGCATAGCTTCGCATCTTCACAAACTCGGAATGACTTCCATTACCATCGGCGCAATCAGTTCTTACTCCTAACATCACCTCCTGCAGCCATGCCCGTCTGATTTCATGTTGAATCAGAGACGTACCCGGTAAGTGTAATATTATGACCAAGAGCAGTTATGGGATGGAAACCTTCTAGAGACGACGCATTACTGGTCCTGTTCAATTCGAACAACGCCTTTATCCAGAGTGCAGGCAACACGAAAACCTTCCTTGCCACGCAGTACTCCCTGACATTATAATCGATCACTTGTACTCGTACAGTGTAACCTTCAAGGAGTCGTCAGAGTTTTGCTCCCGCCTCAACGGGCACCAGCGGTTGATCAGATCATTCTTGTGAGCGTTGCGTTATTTTTATCCGACTTTCAATTTGATTTTCGGCATCCTTTTAGCAACAGCACCTTCCGGCATTCAAAAAAAAACGCATTCGTATGGAGGAAGTCGAGCCTGTAAAGTCTCGCAGACTTTCACCTTGCTCATCTTTGTTGGCCTTGAACTGGTTGGTCGGTTTTCCATGGGGCCAAGACTAATGTACATTGGAACAACAGTGTGCATTGATATCACATTAAGCGACGGAAGACGCGTATGGACGTTCTCCCCTGTTTCAAGATCAGGATTCCGAATAACGAGGGCAGTGCTTATTGGCCCACCACCAGGCCGCCATTTGGACCCGATTCGGGTTCCTCTGTGTGGGCTTGAGCGGACCTTGCCTTGAAGCAATTTCATACCTCGTCGGGAGATCCGAATAATCTGTGCAAATATCCACAGTTAGTCGCTGCTTCATCCAATTACCGCGACACGCTGGACCGTTCATACCCGAGGAAGCATCTTCGTAGGCTGAACGATGTACTCTCGTTTCTCGTAGCTCGGAGTGCAACGAAGCGACGGCGATCCACGGATGAGCAGAAAGGTTTAAAAGACGAACTCCTGTACTTATTCTTCCTCAGAACCGAGGCAACTACCTCTCAGTTCAACTACTCGTCGTTTCTCAGTACGCGCTGCACTCTCTTGACGATTGCAGCCTTCTAACATATGTTGTAGTACCACCTTTAGCAACAGATCGTCATGCAGCTCAAATCCCTGGTCGCTCTTGCCGTCGCCATCACGGCCCCCGTCGTGGCAGCTGTTCACCTTCCTGTCGTCGCCTATGTTCCCTTCGTCAAAGAGGGAGGCCTCACCACCATCCCTGGTGCAGCTGATGGTGTGTACGCCAGCTACAACGCCACCCACTTTGCCTACTACGGCAAAGTCGCGAAAGCTGTGAACACCGACGCCCCGGCGGTAGAAGAGTAAGTAAATTCATTCTTCATCCGCTGAACGTTACTTATCCCCTGTTTCTTGACAGACGCGCCGCGGCAGAAAAAAGGCAAAACACCTGCAACGTCAGCTGCAATGGGCAGTATGGCACCTCGAACGACATTCTGGTCGCTCAGCGTGGGTTGCGTTACCTGCTGGAAAATAACCCGTCGTTCCGTGGATCGATTTCATTCGTGTATAACAATGTTTGGGCGTTTGGATGCGACTATGGTAATGGGCAGGTAGAGTCGCCTAGTCAGTGGGACTTCGATGTGGCGTGTGTGAACTGGCAGTGCGGGAGTCAACAAGGTGGATGGAATAGCCATAAGAGCTGGAAGAGCACCTATGGTCGCCAGATTGGAGGCTTGAGGTGCTGAGTACTACTTCTACATGTCTACTAGTACTTGCTCTTGTTCCTTCTGGCGTAGTGAACGACACTGGATCGGGGCGTCCTCATCATTTCTAGACTTCGGTATACCTAAAGGTGTTCGACCAATGACAGAATGTCTTTTTCCTGCGTTCCCCCGCATTTTGTGGAGAAGTGTGCTTGACCCTCAAATCAGATTGCTCACGGGCTTACTCCGATTAAATGGAGTTCCCGAGTACCATATTCTCCTCTCAATGAATGCGTTGTTCAAGGTATAATTTAACGGTCAACTTATAATCACACACCCCATGCGGTTTCGCGCCTTTGCTCTGCTTCCTTTACTAACTCACTGTTGTCATAATTTCAACACGTTCCATCAAAAAGTCCACACATCGACAGCTTGGGCATAGAATAAACTCGACGGAGAATAACTGGAGCGACATACCATCATGAGACTCTGCCAACAAGAACTTCTTACCGTTTTGAAAGTTAACGGAGCTCTCGATGAGTACATACTCCGGATGTGTCGCTAAACCAGATTGTGCGTGTCCCATCACCGCATCAAATTGCAGTCAATGCGAGCGCGCGTATGGGAGCGTGAATTTGAATGCAAGGCGATGATGCATGGGGACCGAGTCTCGCCATTGTGGCGTTGACTCGAATCCATTGGCCTTACTTTTGCGGATCCGAACAAGGTTAACAGACGCAACCTTTAACCAAAGGAGCATGAAAGCCTAAAGGTTAGTTCTGAGGATATGTCCATGAATAAATCATCCAGTGGCTCATGAGGACGTGTCCAGTCAGTGTCGCGAGTGGCAATGACTGGTTAGATGATACAAACGAAATCTTGAGACAAAGTAGTTCGATCAGCAGATGAAGGAGGCAAACGATCCATAACAGGTTCGAGGTTTATTTCAGAGAACATCGACCAGCTAATGTACCTAGGCAATACGGTAAACAGTTGAGATCTAACTCGCAACGGAGTTAACGAAGCCATCCGTGTACGAAATGTCGAACGCTTACTGATTTATGACTGAGTAACGCGTGCCACAAACTTCTGAATGTGTCCGGCGACGGCCTCGGGATCCTCCCAGAAGAGAAAGTGACCAACTCCATCTAACAGATGGGCCTCGCAGTCCTTGAAATATGGTTGCATTTGCTCAACAACCTTGTCACCCCAAATCTGGATATCGTCTTTTCCGTGAATGATGCACAAGGGAAGTCCGTTGCCACCCTCCTCCTTCAACCTGGTGGGATCTTGCTTTCGAGAAAGGAGGAGAGCGGCACACTGCTGAGGCAGGTGGGCAGCGGTACCAACCCAGGATGTCATATCAGCGTAAGGGACATCGGGGAGGCGTTTAGGCGCGACGAGAGTCTTGCAAAACTCAATGCGAGTAGTCAGAGCCTGTTCCGCACTCTCTGGAGCTGTAAATGCAGGGAGGAATGAAAGCACAAGCGGGGTAGCAACGATAGCCATAATATCCCCAAGATACGGGAGACCACCGAGCCAGATGATGCCACTGATAGGAACGGGATCATTATTGGCGCAAATATCGGCGGCAACAGAACCTGCAAGTCGTCAATATAAATCCAGAACATACTAGGAGTGCTCAACCTGCAAGACTCCTACATGATCTAATCAGATTGAGTATACCACAGACTAAGATTGAAACTCACCATCCAGCATAGAATGGCTTGTGTAGGTCAAAAGCTTCGCATATGGCGTCGAAGTCCTCCGCATAGCGGGCTGATTCATACGCTTCTTCTGTCACGGGCTTCCCACTCCTCGCGTGCCCTCGGGCATCATATCGCACCTACAAGCATTCACGTCTCACTTTATAGATTAATCTCAAGCCAAACTACCCACGAGATAGAGATTTTTCTGGAGCTCTGGAAGTCCGAAGAGTCTGTCGAAGGCTGTAGATGCACAAGCAAAGCCATGGAGAAACACTACGGCAGGCTTGCTGTGATCGCCACATGCCTGAGCATGAATCTCGGTGCCGTCCTTGGACTTGACAATTTTTGTGA
This sequence comes from Hypsizygus marmoreus, assembly GCA_013433165.1. Classification (NCBI taxonomy): domain Eukaryota; kingdom Fungi; phylum Basidiomycota; class Agaricomycetes; order Agaricales; family Lyophyllaceae; genus Hypsizygus; species Hypsizygus marmoreus. The sequence continues at coordinate 695,131 of CM024094.1, read as the reverse complement.
TGAGCGTGTTGGCAGTGGTCGACATGGGGGGCCGAAATGATCTGATTTGATGTGGCCTTTAAATGGCGATGGGATATCGGGAGAACGCATGCTTTCCGAGATGTGACTGATAACAGGAGAGAAGTGCTTCGTGATGGATTTCTTCGTGATGGATTTAAAGGAAATGAAGACTTTGGACTAATGGACGTATGGAAGACGTAAGTAAACTGTGGAGTTGTGTGAGAACGTGGGAATGTATATGCGACTGTTCGACAAACTGATGCTCAGCTGATCCTCTTGAATTCACCGACTTTCATCTTCGTACAATGGACGCATAGACTACCCACTAAGCTCGAAACATCGGGGAAAGCATCAATCAGAACATCACCGATCTTTTTAATTTTAGAGTGCGTGGTTATGTCTTGGCTTATACAGGTATAAAGAGCAATCTAATCCCACTTCTCAAATGTCCCCAAGAACCGCGTTGGCCGGCTGCTATCTCGTCCTTGTCTTTTTCTGATTCCATTGACTTTGCGATCACAGAAGCACCAAAAAGCCTGAAATGTTGTCTAAATGTGTTCATCGTCGACTTCGTCATCCCCACTCTGAATATAGACTATAATCCAAGGTGGCCGTGAGAAGTATCATCGCAACCGGAGGCAATGGTGCACTCGACTTCTCGCGACGCTTCGTGCACATACCTCATCTTCATAGCGCTCCATATGGCTCGCGGAAAAGTCGAATCTCTGTCGGTCGGTTGTCGTCATCATCATCCAAATCAGTGTCCTACATGTCTTCCAAATTTTCTTGTTGAAATGTCTGTGAATATCGTCAATGTCGAAGTCAGGGACTGAGTGCTCGGCCACCCATCATATCCGTCGTTCAATCTCCTGGTAAGTAGGCATTGACCAGCGGGTCTGAAGTCTCCTTGACCGAGGAACCCAGGTGGAACTGTATTCCCAATTCATCGAGACCTACCAAATTTGTGTCGATGTTATGTATCAGGGTCGATGGCGTAGTTGGTTATCGCATCTGTCTAACATTCCTTACTGAACACAGAAGGTCCTCAGTTCGATCCTGGGTCGACTCAATAATTTTGACGGACGAAGCTTCTCTTTTGTTGTTGGGATCCTAAAGCCAAGTGCCACTGAAGTCTGGTAGTATCGTAAGTGCGAATGTAACTGTCACTTCGCACATATGAAAAGCTGGTATCTGTGAATAGATGGATATATTCCAAGCAATCCAATAAAAGTAGATGATGCTCCCAAAATAATACACAAGGCCTCTGCAAAAACACAACTAACCCTCTCTCCCGGGAGTTGCACGAACTCCGTTCCTTCGTTTTCCGCCTCGACTGCTCCCAGTCCCACTAGGTGGTTTTGAGGTAGGGCCAGCTGTGAACATCTCATACCCTCTGCCAGGTTCTCCTGGTACGTTCATAGCACCAGCACTCGGTACAGTCGTTACGAAGCTTGCGGTATTCCCGACTGACCCACGAAAAGAGCGACCAGTTGTCGAGGTAGAATGTGATGACCAAAATGAATCGTAAGTGAGGTTGGAGCTGGGAAAATTGAACGAGTTGTCCCCGGTGGACTGCGGTTGGGGGTGGGGTCTTGACTGCATTAATGTTACGTTGGGATAATGGTTCGATGATGATGATGAGGGGGGTCGTACATTGGAATTCCACGCTGGAACGGGAGAGTGAGATGTGCGAAGTGTGTCGGTTCGTTGGAGGACTCCAGTGGAGCTTGAGCTCGAAGGAATGTTGTAGTGGCCGGGGATTGAATTCCCTGGTGCCGGCGGTGGATTGTGTTGAGGAAGGATTGGGGGTGTGGCCGAACGTTTGCCATCATCCATCGAAATGAGTGTTCTCATTTGGCCTGAATCAGCTGGGTAACCTGGGGGGCCCAAATCAGGAGGGAAAGTCTCTTGCGTATGTGCTGAATTGGAATGTGTGTTTTTCGAAGGATAACTGTCTTCTGGATGCGGAGATTCCGCTTCAAGGTCTGCACTAGTATGGCTTCGCGACAGCGAGGACGGGCCAAGCTTGAAAGATAGTGAGGACTGAGATGGATGCGTGGTAGCAGTAGTGGGATACGGTGCTGGATCACGATGAGTCGTGGCTACCAGAGACGGAGAGGGGTATGGTTTAGGTCCTCCAGGCCGTTGGTGCGAATGATGAAAGTAGAGATTTTCCACTTCATTTAAGTTCTGTTTTTGCTGTATAGCAGTAAGTATGGGGAGTAAAGATAAATGCATAGACCAACGTACCCATCCATGGTCTACCTTCAGTTTGGCATATTGAAGCCGAAGCTGTAGCTGCCTGGATAGCTGCAAGACGGCTGATGAGGCTTCAACTAAGCCTTGAGGTATATTGACATACGTGATTCGCCTTTGCACGTTCAACAGTCTGCTTGCGCCGCTTCTCGCTGTCGTGTGTCTGAACGTTGCTTACTGTCGCGGCCACTGTCGTGGCCACCATCGCTTCCAGCGAGTGGCAATAGGCTATCGTAGAGATGTATGTGTGAGAGCGGAAAACTGAAAGTCTAGGAAGGAAGAAACGAGGCAATGATGTGGTAGTCGGAGAAGCAGAAGGAGCAAGACGAGATACCTACACGCACTCAGGCTGTCTGAAAAACCCGTCAGGCACGTGTAGTTCAAGGTCACGCGCAGCAGAATTATGATCACGTGAATATATCAACTGAGTTCGGACAATTCGGACCGAGGGCGACTCTCTTCCAGACCCGATGTGAGAGGCCGAAGACCTCCTCTGAGTCAACCATTACCATCTCAATGCCTATCGCGCCTCCCCTGAATTTTCCGCTATGGTTATCGCAGAACCAGCACCTACTCCAGCCGCCCGTGAACAACTTTTGTTTATATAAGGGCGGTGACTTCATTGTGATGGCAGTAGGAGGACCAAATCAGAGAAATGACTATCACGTAAATCAGACGGAGGTGAGAAGTCAATCTTCTCTTGCCTTGTACGTCGGACGAACTCTATTTCGAAGGAGTGGTTCTATCAGCACAAGGGCGGGATGCTGCTGCGAATTGTAGATGATGGTGTGTTTAGGGATATCCGCATCGAAGAAGGAGAGATGTTTTTACTGCCTGGTGAGGTGATCAATTAACTCACTCACGATAGTTATTGAATCACGAGAGGCTCTCAGCGAATACGCCGCACAATCCAGTGAGATACGCAGACACTATTGGGCTCGTTGTTGAGCGCGAACGGCCCAAGGGTTCGATCGGCAAGCTGGCTTTCTTGTTTCCACTGTCTTATCTTGATTTACCAGACTACAGATCAACTCCGTTGGTACTGCAGCTCACCTAGTCACGCCGAGCCCACAATCATCTATGAAGAATCCTTCCATGTTACAGACCTGGGCACGCAGCTCAAACCTGTGATCAACAAGTGGATGGATCAAGAGGACTTGAGAAAGTGCAAGGTTTGTGGACTCGTCGCAGATCCAAAATAAACATCACTTCGACACGGAATGTGTACGTCACCGATCCATAACTGTGAAATGCGGATTGCGCCAGAACGATTAAACCATCAGTTCAAAGCCGTTAAGCGTAAAATCTCAAACAGAATCCTTATGCGCCTTGTCTTGCCCTGTCGTTGTGTTTGTCGAGTGCGTTAGACGTGGATAGGGTGCGGTCGGAGTGGTTGAAACGGATCACCAGATGCAGAGCCGGCGATTGACAGATTTGATCAACAGACTTTCGGCAAGCTTCGGAGGACTAGCTCCCGCTGCACGGCTCTATTACTGAATCTTAATTATCTCACCTCGTTTTTCTAGGTGCACTCGGAAGATTAGCCCCGGCTATGCACGATACTCGTTTCTCTTGCACCCACCACCACAAGTCTCCCCGACTCTAAAGTGAGTTCTAGGATTTTTGCTTGAGCATCGAAGGCTGATTCTATTTGGGTAACAAGCCTAACGTCTGGTTCAGAGTGACAGCCTGGAATCGAAAATAGATCAGCATCTGTTGTTCCTGAAATAGATGGGTATTATGATTATATCCTGACTCTCAGCACGCGATTATCAGGCCAGCTGAGGACCCCCAGGCTGTGTGCTTAAGGTACTGTACCTCGTCGAAGCGCGGCAAATGTGGGCTAAATTCAAAGCTTGTACTGCCCTGCGATGCCGACTAGATATATACTCAAACCTTATTTTGCATAGGGGTCTCGTTTTTGCTGGAGAACTGAAAAAATGACAGGCAGATTGCAACAATCTGTGCAACACTCCGAACTTCATACTGCGGCCGATAGTTGCACCGCACTGAACTTAACCCGTTATACTCGCCATGGCCATCGTGCACCTGTGCAGCAACACTTCCATTCCGACCGTCAGATCAACGCCGCCATCATGAATGATCCATCCATCCCAATGCCTTCCGGTCCTCGGACAAACGCGATGCACCCGACCTGTTGCCCCTGACTCTCTCGGACTATAAAGCTATCGACTTTGAAGCGGGAGTCTACATCGTCTAGATCAGCGCACTTGATATCCTCCAAATTTCTACTCTCTCGACATGTCTTACAATAGCGACAACAACCGTGACAACAACGATGACTCTCGCGGGTCGCGTAATAACGACTCCTATGGGTCTAATAACGACTCCTATGGCTCGTCCAACGATCGCTCCTCCTGCGACGAGCCATCCTACGGATCATCCAACAAGGATCGCTCAACTAACGACGATTCGTATGGATCAACAGACACCTACGGGTCTTCCAATGATAACGACAACAACCGCTCGTCGAAGAACGATTCATATGGATCATCCAATGACGACCGTTCTTCGAACGACGATTCGTACGGCTCAAAGAATCGCTCCTCAGAAAACGACAATTCCTACGGTTCGAGCAACCGCGACAACAACGATTCATATGGTTCCAACGACCGCCCTTCCAAGGCTGACGAGTCATACGGATCGTCTAACAACCGTTCCGACAACGCGTATGGGTCAACCAATCGTTCTTCCGACAATGATTCTTCCTTCAACAATCGGTCTACCGATAACAACAACTCTTACGGGTCATCGAACACCTATGGGTCCGACAACAACTCTTCGTCTGACACCTACGGGTCGAAGAGCAGCAACTACGGTTCTTCTAACGAGAAGTCTTCCTCCAACACATACGGATCATCCAACAATGATTCCAGCAACGATACTAATACCAACACCGACAAGTCGAGCTCTGGTGTTGACTGGGTTGACCGAGGTGTGAAGGAGGCGGCTAGCCGGGCTGGTTACAACATCGTGAGTCTCTGCTTTCTTTCCTCTTCGATGAGTAGCATTCTTAAAACCAGCGCCACCCTAGGACGACGATACTACCAACAAGATCGGTGATGGCTTGAAGGAGGGCTTGAAGAAGTTCGGTGGCGGATGTAAGTGGTCACTGCTCCTGATCCCTGAATCGTTCCTCGTGACTAATCTGCTTTTCTCGCAGTCGGGAACTAAGATGGAGAGGCGTCAGCCGTGTATTATTTTAGGAAACCGGGATGGAACAGAGCTTCGCGTGTACTTTGAACAACTTCGCAGAACGATGAACACTTTCTTGATCGATCGATGATGTCATGAACAGGGCTTTGGCTTCTGAATCCTACACGCGCAAATACTCGGCGATGCACCGCCACCATCAACAAACTTTGAACCCGAAACAGGCGCGATTCGATTTGAGGTCAGATTCCTCCCTCAGACCTAAGAGTGTCTTAATGAGAAGACTTGGAGTCTACTGTCGGCGCTGACCATCTCGCAACCATTAAGCAGCTCCATATCGATCCCACATGGCGGACCACTGCCTCATTCGCCGTGTCTCCGACATTGATGTCGATAGCCCTCGCAAGTCCCGTTAGACCTCAGGCCACGGCGTAGCTTTCCGGCATTTGAGCTCGATCACAATTCACAGGCGTGCAAACCTCCGTTCAACATTTGCAATTGACGACCTCATGCTACACCATGGACACCTTGAAGCACTTGCTTACAATCGTAACGCACTGCATTCGTGACTTTCAAATAGAATCAACGGAGAGGGAGTTCAAGATTTTGTTTCTTCAGCAGGGCCAGAACGCATGTACATTCAGTGATGTCCTTGCCGACACACATAGAAGTCCGATGATTTACACATCTTGCGCCTCGGAACCACATTCCCTGATGGGAACATCGTGCGTACCGCCACTCATCACGGGCACCCTACATAAACGTACCCCTCAACCTTCTACACCCTAGAGCAGGCCTCCATCCCTTCACCATCTCAGCAACGACTATCAAAGTACGTCACTCCCCTGTCTGTCGCTCTCAACAGTGGCACTAACTACACCCGGATCCAGATGCGTCTCTTAACACTCTGTCTTATGCTCTCCACGACGCTCCTCAGCGTACACGCTCTCACCATCCCCACAGACCCCCGGGGACTGGTCGCCAGAGACGAAGCCGTCCTCAAAGACGAGCCCGTCCCTTCTAGAGAGAAACCCCCGACGAGCGTGGATATTCTTCCTGCTACACCCGTAATCGATGACACTGCGAAAGCCGCGCCCGCTGCCACCATCACTCCACCCACGTCGGGAGGCAAGTTCTGTGGCGGCAACGGCGTGGGGATCACCGAAGAGGGGAATAACAAGTGTGCGTAGGCCCCCGGTAGAGTACAATCCTGCTTCGTGTTGACCGTCCAGGTGTTTTCGATGTGGATGCAGACTTAGCGTATGACGCAGCCAAGGGCGAGTTGACCGCGAGCTTTGGGTTCGCGCCCAAGGGCGATAAATGCGGGTTCGATGTATTCCAGTGTACGGATGGTAAGATCACGGGTGTTAAGATTCGGGGAAAAGAGTGCGTATTTCTTGTTGGTATTTTACTCAAGAGATCGTTGATCTCTGCCCCTTTCCCCCTTTTCCTATTGTTTGCAGTTACAAGTGCTCGAGCGGCTCGGGGAAGACCTCAGATGGAAAAGGCATCAAGCATTGTGTATGTGTCGTATCTCTTTTCTTTCCATCATATGCTGTATTGATCTGGATTTCCGTTTGCAGTGTGTATGAACTTGAGATGGACCAAGACATTGTATGCGAGCCGTTGCTTTTAGCGTATTCCTGATAATAAAAAAAGCGGATCAAGTGAACGATGGGTGGCCTTGAGCCAAGTCCAATAATCCACAAACCATCACAGCATTTGTTCATAGCGAGTATGTATGGAACAATAACAAGGAGAAAGTCTATATGAACAGAACCGACTCCCTACGCAAATTTCACAACCCCCGTCCACGTCTCCACCAGATCCACCGTACAATAACTCTCAATCGGGACATACTGCTTCGTGATCACCTTGATCACCTCCTGCGCCACCAGCCCACCCAGGAGCGCAGCCGTGTTGGGCAGGTCGGCTGTCGGTGCTCGTGCGCTAACACGAAACATCAGCACCAACGACAACGGGAAAGTGAAGACCACATACATCTCCCCGACGGCATCATCAAACTCGTCCGGCAACTCCGTCCCAGGCGGGAGAAGCGCCTGTGCCTCTGCAGTTAGCGCCTCAACGGTTATTGCTGGTTCATGTTTAGCAGATAACGATGCGAGTGCGGACAGTGAGAGGTGGATTGCGAGCTCTTTTGGCGTCGTGGCGAGGGCTTTTACTAGAATTCAAAAATGTGTTCAACTTTTGGAATAGATGGAAAAAGTTAAAATCAAATGCCCACTCAAATCCCCTGGATCCCTATCCAACGCCCCCCACTTCTTCCCCTTCAACAGTTTCAGCCCATGCGCATTTCTCACAAACGTATCCACCAACGAGTCATCCAGTGGTAAACCCAACAGCTCCGTAAACCTCTTCTTCTCCTCCTCCGCACGCGTCTTGTATAGCGTCTGCAGATGAATATAACTCTCCGTGCTCGCCTTCATATCCGGCAAGGCACTGGTCAGCGGAAGCGTGTGCGGTGGCTCCTGCGTAAACTTCCTCAGCGCGTCGACGAGATGGTAGAATGGCGCCGACGTGGGGGTGAGTGAGGACAAGGCAGGGTCCTGGAAGAGCTTAGCGATATCGCTGGGGACGGCGGAGTCGGTCCAGCACCGGTACGCTTGTGACTCGGCCTCGTCAAAGTTTTCTTCGTCATATTTAAGCTTCATGGATTGGATGCCTTGTTTGAAGGATTTTTTCTCCGCGTAGGTTTGCGGTGGGAGGCCGCCATGCTGTGTGGGTGTGTGTCAGTATGAGAAAGAGTATGGGGGAAGGTGCTTACAGATTTTTTCCAATCCTCCAATGCCCGGACGAGAATCACGACGTACGGGATATGGGAGTGGTCCGTCGGATCCATACCTGCCAAATCTAGTGATGTAGCATATTCAAGGAGTGCAGGGAACGGTTTGTCGATGCGCAGGGACGGCGCGATCTCCGAGTGGCTTTCAATAACTATCAATTTGCGTCAGCATACTCAATCGGGCGTAACCCATCACCACATACCTGCATGTTCATGAAACTGAATAAAAAATTCTGCCAGAAACCCTGCCGATCTCACCACCACCAGTGCCGGACCCGCCTCTTCCTCCCATAACAGCGTCGCCAACTTCTCCAGCACCTCATCCTCCAAATTACACGCGATCACCACCGTGAATCCCAACAAATACTCTGGGTTCTTCGCCAATATATCTTCCAGGCTCGAAGTGTCCGCCACACCCTCCACACTGTCGTTCAGCTCCCCAAGCAGCCTCACCGCCTCTCCCGCACGCGACTTGCCAATGCTATCTGGTCCCTCAAGGAAGAAGTTGTTCCCGGCGTCAGCAGGGGTGACATCGGCGGGGTCGAGGATAGTAAAGTGCCCGATCCCGGGGAGTACAAGGTTCTTGAGGATCGAGGTGGATGTGGCGGAGCCGGAGATGACGAGAATCCGGGCGTTTTCGAGTGCACTTTGGCCTGACGCTGCCCAGAGCCTTTTTACAGTTGGAAAAGATTAATAGCTATGCCTTTGGAATTTGGGAACATACCGTAATTGACGATCGTACCGCCTGGTCTTACTATCTGGTTGTCCACTAGATGAAGGATCGAAGTTTAGATCATTGATCACCCATAAAAGACTTGACAGTACTCAGTGACGATTGCGGTCGTGGCAGTCTCGATATCCTGCGATTCAATCATTGCCTGCTTCATGTATAGTGTGCAGCAGGTTAAATGAAACTTAGACGCGTCGTCACACCGATTAGTCACATCTCTCTAACCCGAACCACGATGTCCGAAGCGCGTCAATATGGCGAGCTCGCCACCCAACTTATCATGGAATCCCGTCGTTCTACACAAACTGATACGCTTCTCAAATACAACGATTCCCTCATCCGTTCTATCATCCGGGAGCAGCGCGATCTCGAAAAATCCGCCGAGCCGCTCGCACTCATCGACGGCCCCCCCGCTCCCTCACTAATCGTCATCGAAACCGCCATCAACCGCAACAAACGATGTCTCCTCGCGTACCACGTCCACCGCACCGACCGCCTGCGGGACATGTACTGGTCTGTCGGTGGCGCACTTCCCCACATCCTCTCGAACCCGGAAGTGAGGAACAAGCTCTCCCCGCACGAGGTGGATTTTTTGAGGGAGTACCATGCGAGCGTCATGCATTACCGATCGGACTTTTCGGACGAGCTGGATATTATGGCGAGCGTTGCGCAGCCGCCGAAGGATCTGCATGCGCTGGTGAGGGTCGTCAGGGATTGTGGGTGGATACAGACGGAGTCGGGCAATATCAATTTTGAGAAGGGGCAGAGGTTTATGGTGAGGAGGTCGGATATTGAGCATTTGATTGTGCAAGGGTATTTGGAGGAGGTCTGAGGCTGGATCTACATACCTCCCCAAAGTGCAAACCAACGTGAGATGCTGCATGGATAACGGGCCGGCTTGTCAAACGACAGTATGGCCATACGGCCCTCCCTTGTGCAATGCCCTCGTCGCCTCATGATCATCGCAGGCGCGATCTCGATAACACGTCAACTACTATGTCCTGAGTTGGTGGTTATCACTGTCCCGTGAGTTATTTTATGGAGTGAGGTTTCCATTCATGTTTGCTGACCTGCATCTCAGAGTTACAGGCTCCGGTCACATGCAGAAACCAGACCTGTACCGCAATCGTATGCTCATCGTAACTCGACCTGGTTAGGAAACGCATGATGGCATGCCATTGAGGTAGATCGAGGTGGCTTCGACAAAAATTATCATTTAATACACACGGGCGATCCCTGTAGAGAAGTTGTGCAATGCTACTGATCTACACAAAGAAGTCCTTGTCATGAAATATTTAAACGGCGATGCAGTTTGTTCTTTCTTCATGAGCCGCGTGAATATCACTTACATCCTGACTTTCTCTCCTTGCCATGTAGTTGCCTGGACAGTGACGGCACCAGCTCGGTCATTAGCGTCCATGACAGATGGAATCGATGGCTGCCTTCATGTTTACAACCAGTCTCACCAACCTTGATTGCCGACTGGCATATACGCTGCCACCTCGTTGGTGCTCAGACCCTTCCAGTACCGTCGAGGACGCAGTCCTTGCCAGCAGGCCCCCGCCAGCTGCTTCTGACTACTTTTTTCTTCAAAACCGTTCTGCAGAGGCAGCCCTTGTTGCTGCATTCCCGTGCCCGAGTTATTGCATGGTCGCCAACCCATCCGACAATGTCTGGCCCTCGTTTCATTACCCATAGAGGGGAAATGCAACCCGTGCTTGGTGGCTCTCTTCAAAAATGCTCCAGGGGTGACATCACAGTTGGCATTCGTTCCCCCTCAAGCATGCGCACACCTTTCCTTGGAAACAGTGATTATGCTCAGGTTACGGTTTCGCCAAGTCGTTTTTACCTTCAAATGCCTTACGACTCCTTCACCTGCAAGCCCGACTTTTCCTGTATCATTCCGGAAGTTGTTCAGGTGCCTCTCCCATCTCCAAAGAATTTTGCGGACTTCTCGCTGAAGCTGTATTTTCTCAGTGCCGCAGGCCGGAGCCCAGTGGTGACGAAAGGCTGCTACACTAGACTATTTACTTTCACCATTACCTCACTATATCACTGGTGCCACCGAGTATAGTGAACCAGAGTTTTGGGATTCGACCCTGCTGTTTCGCTTGAGAAATTGGCTCGGCACTCGGATGCAACGCACCCAGTCTCCCGCCCATGCCTGTTCTTCGGCTACCACGCGCCGCAGTGTAGTTTCATACCTTCATGTCTCGCAGTTAGGCCTATGACATCGTCACAAAATTCGCATGCGATGTCATGTATGTTCTTGCTCTGAAAGGGCTGTTTGTCGCTCTCGCTTTTACATTGCAGCTGGTAAGAAATGTCAAGACTAGCTGGTTTTCATTCTGCTTACGTTTTATTTCTTAATCAGATGTTTTCTTACTCGCACTTTACAATACGCAGCTCCGAGCTCGTCGAAGCTTGAAGTACTTACTGTAGGTGAGATTCGGGGCGAAAACGTATTCTGCTTGTAAGTATGTAGAAAACCCGCGGACAATTCCGGGAGCAAGGTTGTTCGGGAATTGGACGTAATGTACCTGATGAGTGATAATTCGAAGTCTTACACATTGGGTAAACCAGTGAGGTGTTGGTGAGAGCAGCCCGCTCGTAAAGAGCTCGTTCGGGGACGTGACACATGCGTGACCCGACGTAAACGTGACATCTCGCGTCAAAATTGAACGTTGACGCCCATTTCGCCTACAGTCCCCCATCCTCTACAGTATATGCTCACATAGCCCATATACCCACCAGCTACAATGTCTACCGCGAAAAGACGCACTGCGCACGCCAAAGCCATCCTGGGCCCCGGGCTGTACGCCCAGCTGCCCAACACCAAAGTCCTGCTCGTCGGCGCCGGTGGCATAGGCTGTGAACTCCGTGAATATATATACCTTTTACCTTATTCATACGATACTGACCCTCTTGCTATGCAGTAAAGAACATAGTCCTTGTTGGCTTTGGCAAAATCACGCTCCTGGACCTCGACACCATCGACCTCTCCAACCTCAACCGCCAATTCCTCTTCCGCAAAAAAGATGTCAAGCAGAGTAAAGCTCTCGTACGAGAATCCAATCCTTCTGCCAGTTTTCAGCACGTTAACCAAATATATGTAGATCGCAGCACACACTGCTGGCCCGTTCAACCCAAACGTCAAGTTGACCCCAATACATGGAAACATTAAGGAACCACAATACGACGTCCCATGGTTCCAGCAATTCGACATCGTTCTCAACGCACTCGACAACCTCGGTAAGTCTTCCTTTCCCCATCCCACACGTACCATCACTAACCAACACGACGCGACACCACACAGATGCACGAAGACACGTGAACAAGATGTGCATGGCCGCACAAGTCCCGCTCGTCGAGTCCGGGACGGCGGGGTATCTGGGACAGGTGCAGCCTTTACTCAAGGTGTGTTTAAGCTGGAGAACGTCCGTGTTAGTTTGTATGTTGTTTAATGTTCTTGTGTAGGACCGAACGGAATGTTTCGACTGTATACCCAAACCAACGCCGAAATCCTTCCCTGTTTGTACGATTCGATCAACACCAAGCCAGCCGATCCATTGCATCGTATGGAGCAAATCCTACCTCCTCAGGTGCGTAACGTATCCCCTTCGTATATCCCGTCATTTACATAATTACTCGGACACAGCCAGCTATTCGGCGAAGACGAAGATGCAGGCGGCGAACTCGACGAAGCAGAGAAACAAGGCGAGGACGGTGCGTATACACCCATATTCACTCATCCCCTCCTTCCACAGGCTCATTCACCAGCAGCCCAGGAAATTGCGACACTCCGCAGAGAAGCACAGGCATTCAATGCCGTACGCACCGCCCTCCGCTCCCCCTCTCCCTCCACCAACGCTGCAAAACTCGCGTTCCAAAAGGTGCGTTCATCTTTTCCTTCCACATGGTCCCCTTCCCTTCCCTCTCCCCTCTCCCTATCTCCCATTTCACAACGCAAACCCGCTCATGTACCCCCATCCCCTCCCATTCCCATTATCCCCTCCCATTCCCATTATCCCCTCCCATTCCCATTAGCCCCTCCCATTCCCATTAGCCCCTCCCATTGCCATTATTCCCTCCGTTCTCCAAAAATCCCTCACTCACTGACCCTTTCACTCCAGGTCTTCAACGCCGACATCAAGAACCTCCTCGTCATGTCCGACATGTGGCGGTCCCGCGCGCCGCCCGTCCCCCTCGACTTTGACGCCATCCTGGACGGGTCGTTCGTCCTCCGGGGCGAGGCGAACGGTGTCCCCAGTACCAGTACCAGTAATAACAACAATAACGTTAACGGGCAGCCCAATGGTGTGGCGGCGGCGTCGTTGAAAGATCAGCGCGCGCTATCGTTGAGGGATAATGTGTTGTTGTTCGTCGATAGGTTTGTTTTTCTTATATCTATTATGTGGGTAACGAAGAGCTGATGTGGATTTTGTACATTCAAAGTACGAATCGCCTTGCGGTGCGGCTAAGGAGCGGGAAGGAGGCGACGATAGCGTTTGATAAAGATGACGAGGACACGCTTGATTTCGTTACGGCGGCATCGAATCTGCGGTCTGCGGCGTATGGCATTGAGGGGAAGACAAGGTGGGAGGTTAAAGGTTCGTCGTTCACCCTACTGCTTACAACTAGCCAATCAACTAACACTCTTCCCCTTCCCCCCTTCCCCTTCCCATTATCTTTTCCTTCCCATCACTATAACCCAAAACTCACATATCCACCCACACAGAAATGGCAGGCAACATCATACCCGCAATCGCCACGACCAACGCCATCGTCTCTGGGCTCATCGTGTTACAAGCCCTGCATCTGCTCAGAAAGTCTTACACCACGCTCCGCAACGTGCATCTGCAGTACAAGCCCGCAGTCCCGTTGAGCACGATCAAGCTGTCGCCGCCGAACGAGGCGTGTGGCGTGTGTCGCGATACGTATGCGGTTGTGTTGTGTGATCCTAGTAGGACGACCTTGGGGGAGATCGTGAAGGGGATTCTGGGTGTGGGTGTAAAGGGACAAGAGGTGGATGGGATTGTGGAAGATGGGGGTGAGGAGGGGGAAGGGATGAGGGAAGTGAGCGTGTATGAAGACAAGCGGGTATTGAGCGATCCGGACTGGGAAGATAATTTTGAGCGCACGCTGGAGAGTCTAAATGTGACGAGGGGCAAATTTTTGAGTATTGTGGATGAGGATGGGGAGTATGCTACAATTCAAGTGGGGCTGGGGGCGTTGCCGTAAGTGTTATTCTTTTCTCCCCCTTCCTTCCTGCCTTCCTCTCCACACCCTCGTTCTCATCCTCCGTACTAACAAAATCTCAACAGACCAACCCACCCGCCCACCGCCCCACCATACATCCTCCCCTCCCCACTCCCCTCACCACCCCTCAAGCCTAAAGCACCTCCCGCCCCACCTGCACCGAGCACGCCGCCGCCGAAACAGTCGCTCAAGCGCGCGCTGCCCGTGGACATGGATTCGGATTTCATCGATTTGGCGCCAACGCCGAAGAGGGTTAAAGTTAGCGGGGGTGTTGGGGGTAATGGGGCAGGGGGTAACGGGAAGGTGCAGGTGACCCCGAGCAAGAGGAGGAAGCTGGAGGAGGAGGGGCTGGTGTTGATGGATGCGGCGGACGAGGTGTTGGGCGATGAGGTTGCTGATGCGGATGCGGATTTTATTCTGATTGATTAGGCGGCCCTTCATCCTTCAGTATGACGCATGTGCATCCCAGCGTGGGAGGTGGGAGGTGAAGTGTGGGCGTGGGTGTACTTATTACTTTTTGTTGCTAATATTGACACTTAGATGAGTGCTAGCTGTCTTTTTCTTGTCTGTTTTTTGGAGTTGGTATGTAGAACTGACCATTAATTGAGTATTTATGAATGGAATTGTAGTTTCTTGGTCGGGTGGGGCGTGTGGTGTTTCTTTCCAGGTAGGGAGTTCTAGTTGGTGTTTGTGAGGGCAAGGTTCGTGGCTCATTTAACGTTGTAGGTTTTTAGAAACTTTGTCTGATCGTGCTCAGGTCCGTGCTGTGGCATCGACGAATGTACCCGTACAACTGAACACGAGATATTCAAGCCGGACGAGCTGCTTCCATTGAATATTCGTCGAAGTCCGAGCTAAACGGACTTCCTCGCTATGATCGAGAGAAGGTGATGTTGAATGATCGTTCAACGACTTGAACGCGACATGTCAGCCACCCACTTCCTTGCGCACTTCTCCCCCTCCTATATATCTCCCCGCCCACTTTGAACTCCAATTAAACGTGCAACAAATTCCCTGCCAGACCTTATTGCCCTGGAGGCAATACGTTTAGAAATCGGACATGCGTATCCTCACCTCCCTCGTCCTCTTCTCCACGCTCCTGCTCCCTTCGGTGCTTGCCCAACAAGACACAGATGTGCAGGCTCCTTTCCAGTCTGACCCCGACCCCAACTACGACTATGACCCACCGCCTCCACCGCCCGCCGTTGATACCGACGCCGATGGTGATGCAGAAGTCGTCATCCCGAAGCTCGTCGTCGCGCACCACATCGTTGGGAATACCTACCCATACACAAAGGCGGATTGGTCGCGCGGTAAGCCCGCCAAGCTCAATCCCCTACCAATACCTACACATTAAACTAAACCGATCCACTCCCCAGACATCAAACTCGCTTCTTCCAAAGGCATCGACGGCTTCGCCCTCAACGTCGGACGCGATTCATGGCAGCCCGCACGCGTTGCAGACGCTTTCGCTGCCGCCGCATCCTCGGGCACGTCGTTCAAGCTGTTCCTCTCGTTCGACATGTCCTCGCTCCCGTGCGGCGCGCCCGCGGACGCGAATGTGCTAAGGACGTATATAAAGAGCTATGCGAAGCATCCGAATCAGATGATGTATGGAGGGAGGGTGCTGGTGTCGACGTTTGCGGGGGAGGGGTGTCGGTTTGGTGGGGCAGGGCAAGGGATGGATGCGAGTGCGAGTGGGGGGCTGGATGAGGCGTGGCATTGGGCGTTGAGGAGTGGCGTTGGAGATGTGAAAGTTTACTTTGTGCCGTCGTTCTTTGTGGACCCGAGCGGTTTTGCGGCGCTGAGGGGGATAGATGGCGCGTTTAATGTGAGCCTTGTTTCGTTGCGGTGTTTTACGCGTTTTTCTTCATATGCTGATGGTGTTTCCCTCCATTTCTGCTGGAAAGTGGAACTCGGCGTGGCCGATGGGGAACTACAATATCAGCGGGGACCCTGATGCGTTGTACACTAGGAACCTCGGCGGAAGGACGTACATGGCGGGCATCTCACCGTGGTTCTTCACTGTAAGCTATCTCACCGTCTTCCCCGACGCACGTACACAAACTGATTTGACTCCGACAGCACTATGGTCCGGATACGTACAACAAGAACTGGATTTACCGTGCGGACGACTGGCTCTTCACTGCACGGTGGGAGATCCTCATTCGAAATCGTGCTTCAGTCGGCATCGCGCAGGTCATTACGTGGAACGACTATGGCGAATCGCATTATGTCGGTCCTATTGCCGGTGCACAGCCGAATTCGCAAGCCTGGACAAATGGGTTTGATCATCAAGGTGCATGGGGGATAAAATCATGTTCACAATTATTATGATGCTGACTGGGTTTTGCAGGTTGGCTTGACCTTATGCAGTTCTACATAACGGCGTTTAAAACCGGGACATACCCCAAGATCACGCGTGACAGAATTTTCCTGTGGGGAAGGCTCTACCCTGCTAATGCCAACGCCCCTGATGATATCGGGAAACCGCAGCATTGGGAATGGGTAAGCACAAGTGCTCGTATTATTCCTACCGAGATATCTCACCTCGTGGTTCCGTGCTGCTATATAGACTCGAGACTACGTGTGGGCAGTGGTTCTGCTGGCATCACCAGCCACCGTCAGCATGTCTTGTGGGTCATCGACAAAGACGGCGTTCCTCCCGGCAGGACCGTCGAAACTTAAGCTTCCTCTATCGGCAAACTGTCAGGTTAAGGCTGGCATCTGGAGGAATAATGTCGTGGCATCACAGTTCTCACCGAAGGGGTTCATGTTTAGCCAGTCACCACCTAGTTACAACTTTAATGCGTTTGTAGCTGCCTCCCCTTGAGTCTTTTGCATTACATATAAACCTACAATACTATTTATCCCCGTGTAGCATTCTCATCATGAAAGCAACCTTTAAAACGCGTTGGGACACGAAAGTGATGGTGTGCGACTGCGCCACTTCTGTACCTGTGACACGTCACATGACTGTTCACGATCGCGTTTAGGCGCTTGGACCACCTCTTGGCTCCTTACTTTCAGCTGGCCATTCTACGCGTCTCTCCTCATTTCCGCTCACTTTATTCGAGGCACCCCATCCGTGGCACCCTACTGTGTTGTTTCTCTCGGAATCTGTTCAATGACGTCCAAGGGATCGCAGAAGAAAACGAAATCCTCGTTGTCTAAAGTAAACCTGGTCAAATTCGGAACACCTCCTCCCAGTGGTTCCCAGAAATTCAAGCGCATTGATCCACTCACTGCCGTGCGTTGCCCGCCCCATTCAAAGCTTCATTCTGAATGAGCAAAATAATAGTTCAAAGCGCCAAGTTCGAGTTGGAAAAGTGACGGAGAGCCAAGTTCTTCACAGGGCTCGTCGAAGGGGAAGGGGAAAGCCCCATCAAAGCACTCCATCAAAACTGTCAGTGCTTTGTATGATGAGCAGGGTCAGCTGCATGATATTCTTGCCTTTCGTTTCGCTGACCTTACCGAATGAGTGTAGCTGATAGAATGTGGGTCGACATCTACGAACCAACAACAGAAGTGTGTCCCTCATCAAATATACTGCACATTCTGACGTGACATCTCAGGCTGAGCTAGCGGTGCACAAGAAGAAAGTCGAAGACGTCAGGCGATGGTTAACAGAGGCTTTTGAGGGAGGTCCGTCTGGAAAGCTGAAAAAATACAGGGTGAGCGTCGCGCGTCATTTTTTGAGGCCTTTATCGTGACGCAGCCGTAAATTACCTCAGAGACTACTCGCTCTCACTGGACCGGCTGGTACAGGGAAAACCACAACCGTCCGTGTCCTTGCTGAAGAGATGGGTTTCGAGATCATGGAATGGCGGAACGCAGTAGGGGAGAGCTCCGCAAGACAATTCGGTATGTGTTCTCAAACTTATGCCATTACGGCTTGGACGTCTCATTTCATTCACTCCGATAGATAGTTCCTTCGATTCCTTTTCAGACAATTACGATTACCTGTCGAGCAACTATGCTTCGCAGAGCGAGGCTTTATTCTCAAAATTCGAAGCTTTCCTCAACAGAGCATCCAGTTGTCAAAATCTGTTCACAACTTCTACTTCCAGCTTCTCCCCATCGTCGTCGCAATCCAAGGCCCGATCGCCGCCAGCTGGGAAACCGAAGCGGCAGATTATCCTGCTAGATGATTTGCCAAATATTCTACACTCGGGGACACAGACCCAGTTCCACGCCGCTCTCCAGTCGCTCGTCACTTCTCCCATCTCTACGCCTCCTGTGCCCGTCATCATCGTGGTCAGTGACGCGGGCATGCGAGGCGAAGCAAGTGACGAACGAATGGCGGGTGGAGGTGGGTGGGGAAAGAGTAAAGATGGTGTAGTTGATATTCGAACAGTCCTTTCACGTGAGCTGCTTGGCGGGCCATACGTCACACAGATAGGGTATATAGAGCCCTCCTTATTGTCTGTTCCAGTATTGACATCGCTCGACGACTAGATTCAACCCTATAGCACCAACGCTTCTCACGAAAGCTCTACAAGCACTTCTAAACAAGCATTTTTCAACATCTTCACATACGCCACCCTCCAGAGAGGTGCTAGATGCCGTCGTCGAATCGGCGAACGGAGATATTCGTAGCGCTATCATGGCGCTCCAGTTCGCCTGCGTAGTTGAGCTGGGCACCAAGAGTCGGAAGAAGAAGGGCACCGCAACTGCTGTCCTTGAATCCGTAACAAGACGCGAGCAGAGTTTGGTTCTATTCCACCTGATGGGGAAAGTTCTGTATAACAAGCGTCAGTGCCCGAATCTCGCGTAACATCGTCACCCCAAAAATTGCCGACCACCTAATTCTCCTTGAATTACAGGGAAAGGCGATCCTCCGAGTGCTTCGGCGAGCGCAAAAGACATCCAACGCGAGAAGTTAATTGATTCACAGCTTAAGGATCCCCCAAATCTGCCGCCTGGTCTCCAAGAACACGAAAGAAGAACAAGTCGAATTGATGTTGACGTACGTCTCGTCGTGCCATGAAAATATTTTATCTCCTACAGCAGGAATGGATGACCTCATCACTTTTACACACTTGCAGGTGCTTTACGCCGACTCCCCAATTGACTCGTCCCTCTTCTCGCTTTATATCCATCAAAACTATCCCCAGTTCTGCGATGGGGTCGAGCAATGTGAAGGAGTTGCAGACTGGCTGAGTTGGGTTGATGCTAGCGGCGGCGAAGCGGTGAGTCCTCATGATCATATTTTCCATTTGATAACGTTTGCACATGGCGCTGATCGTTCATTTCCGAACCTACACAGTGGTATCAAGCCAACCCTCACCGATTTCACTTACTGACCCTAGGCACATTACACTCGCTGCCGTCACCTGTAGCACGGCGGTCGCAAAAGATATACAAACCCGCATTCTTCGATTTCCTACAGAAGGAGAAAAATGCTTGGGACAGCGTGAGGGATACACGAGGGTGGGTCATCGGTGAAGGGACGGGTAGGGTGGGTAATCCGTCTCCGTTGTGTCTCTAAGGCAGAACCTTAATCATCATTTGAACAGGAAAAAAGCTTCGGCACCTGGAGTCAGACACAGGTCGCCATGGAGCTAGGTGGAATTCTGAAAGCACGCGATGCGACGGGGTCCTCTGAATCTCTTCCACCGCCCACGTCACATCGGCTATTTTCAAATTTGGGATTCACCTTCGCGTCGCTCGAGGCCGGACAGCCTCTGGGAGAGAACGAGATGAGTGCACAGGTCGAAGAAGGGGAGAATGAATATACTGTTCGGCAGGCAGGTGCGACCCATGAGAGCGGAGGCGGATGGTTGGAAAGTGATGATATCGAGGATTTCTAAATATCCCCAGATTCATGCTCGACGCTCTTGCTAAAGAGCTCCTATGTAAATACAATCCACACGAAGTCATGGTAATCATCTCTCTGATGGAAACCCCCCTTGCTCGCATAGTAAGTGTTTTTCAATGGGGTGCTTCACACTATCTCATATGGACGGAGGTCCTGTACTGTTAAGTTAAGCTTCGACTCTTTGCCATCGCCCACCAGTAAGTACTTGTATATCAAGGGTTGTGGGACATGCATCGCGGAGGCAAAATTTTAATCTCCACTGTCGGAGCTCAACGTTCAACTTTCACTGAAGTTTCGTTCTCATGAGATTGCGGTGACAACGCTTTTCATATTGGCATATAAATTTCCTGGCTTTTAGAATCCCATTGATATGGAGAAGGGCGAACGGGGAGTATTCCAAGGCTTCTTCTATGCTTTATTCTCGTACGCAAATCGTGCGTTGATTTGACCTTTTGGTGGGTTCATCAACCCTGCAGATTCTGATATCTACGATACTCCGCTCAGTAGATCTTGAGAGCAGGGCAATGCATCTACTCTGAAAATGTAGCTCAAGACAGGGGGCTTTGAAATGTACAGTGCGCCCAGCACGTAACATTTTCCACCTTATGCTGAATAGTATCGTGGGGTGAAAACACTGAAACTGAGTTCCACTCCTGATGACTGACTATGCAGGTTGGGGACAACTTCAAGGGCTCGGCCGGTCATGCGGTATGTCCTGATCCAACCTTGTTCTCCCAGTGGTCAATGAGCGAATCTGATGACGTTTTACCTGAATCGGTATGGACGTTGCCATCGCAATCAAAAATGCTCTGACCTTCCACGCGGGTCGGAAGACGCTCAGATGAGACAAGTCTCCCGAAGACTGCTTAGGAGGAACGGCAACACCGAAAACGTGGTGATTCCGAAGCATTTCGATTGCCGGAGGTATTTGTGGCAGTCTCCCCACTAGGATTGTTGTTCACAAGCAGATCTGACAAGATGAGCTGACAGACATACGAATTTTAGATGGTCTTTGTGAGACTGCCATCACCCACTTTTCTGCCGCTCTTGCAATATCGCAAGCCTTCCCCGCCCGTGCTCCGCAGTTGTTCTTCTACCTTATTCGCCCGAATTCGGTCACCGGTCTTATTCGTTTACAGATATTTCATCCACAAGTTGGATCCTCTAGGACCTTTTGGATTTATGAACATGTGCCTGGCGACCTCGGCCCCTTTTCGTTAGGTTTATCACATAACAACATCGCCATATTTTCTCGACTTTTCTTCGACATTTGTACACCTTCCCTCCACGCTGAACTGCGTCGAACTGCTAGAGTCGTGATTCTTGTCGTGGAGCATGTCAATATATGGTGTAACTCAGGAATCCCATCCTTTCTGGGAGAGCATAATCACGAGGCATGCCATCTCTGGTGCGTGATCAACACTCTTCTTCTCAAAGGGTATTGACTTGATAGGTTTATTGTGCAGTATTCGCGTGGCTATGGCTGGTCTGGGACTCAGTGCGCCTCTTTCCATGCGAATACGAAAACATTTGGAGGTGAGTGAACTGTTCCTCTGGCGCATGGTTTTGTCTCATCCTTACGCAGTACTTTGTTTTATCAGACGTGAGCCGTCTACGATTAAGAAAATCTATATATTCTCAAGATATTTCGGTCTTATTGGACAGACGTACGGAAACCAAATCACAATCTTCATGTCTTGCGCCAATTAAGTGCGATTCAGTGTTAATTCCGTCTGGACTGCCATGCTTCTTTCCCGCCCTTTCATACGCGAGCAACAATGTTCGGCTTGGTTTGCCTACCAATGTATTGTCATCCAGTTTTTACACAGTGCTCTTCAAGTTGTTCTGATGCTGCGAGGCAAGTCCGTATCTCTGTGATATTCTAACGTCGTTCTCAAAACCCCTTACCCAGTTTACGCCTTATACACTTGCAGTCCTCGTATTGGACTGCTTTTGTCCGTTCTGTGGGCCATCGAACGCGCTGTTATCGTGTATACCGGCGTCAACTCGGTCCTTACGTTTCGATATGATTCTACTTGCCTCGTCGATCGAATACCACATTCTGTTTTCTTCATGACGTGAGTTGCCAACGTTTCCGAGAAATTCACCTTAAACAATGCCTTGATTGCAGTGCTGTTGTAGTATTTGTCCAGTTGACGATATGGGGCATGACCTTGTTAAAAGGTTATACCATCCCAAGCCGGAGTAATCCCATTATAAGATTGGTTGTCCGCGATGGTGCGATTGTATTCGCTTTTTTAGTAGGTGAGTGCTTTCAGACTTTATCCATGATGGGTCCTGAAAGAAGCCAGCTTTTTTTGCTACTGCCGTTTCCTATAGCGCCTTTGTGCATATTCTGACGCACAATATGTTCGCGTACGTCTGTCTCCTCGCCTCGCTTCTTTCACAGCACTCTGATATTAATATTCTCAGCGTCTTCATATCCCTACTTTCCAGCCTAGTCTGTCATATTCTCTGTCGCGATCACGAGATTCTTCCCAGACTGACAAGCGGATCTCACAGGGATGCAGGGTTATTCTAAATATTCAGTCTCTGAAAGTCGAAGATTCACAACCCACGGCCGAAAATGGGATGGGCACTTGGTGTCTCGAAACCACTTTTGATGCTCTCGACGATGTTTCGACACGCTGGTCGCAGCCCTCGGATTCAGGAGGATCCGCGACGTGATTATGATTATTCGAAAGGATCTTGTTGGGCACCTTTTGCACAGGACACCATTCCGGCTTTTGGTACAAATATTACTAATGTACAATAATATGATATGTCGTCTTTTATCTACTACAGCACTTAGGTACAAGTTTAGGTGTTCGACCGATGGAGAAACGATGATCGATGCCTCGTTTATTAGAGTTCCCATACATAATTATCCCAGGCACACAACGCCGAGCATTTTCTTGAAATCGGACTGAGCAATCTTGACTCTTGAGCAATTCATTTCTGTTCCCGTCCACTCTTGGGTTCTCCGGTGCCGCCGATTTGATTTTTTTTCTCTATTTGTAGCCCTCTCACTCCCTGTTTCCACTCCATTTTCGGTTCGTTCCTGGTCGACGACCCTTTGCGGCGCTGGGGCCGCTGCTCATATTTAGTCAGATCGTATAAATACTCTGATGCTCTCTTCCTCGCTCATTATCCTTCAGCGACGAGTTCGACATCTTTTTGAACATGTTACTATCTGACTTAGCTCCAGGGTTTCATCGAAATCCCGTATGGGAAAGTACAATCACGAGGAATGCGCTCTCTGGTGAGTACTTCGTGGAACAACTCATCTCTTCGTACTTACTAACAGAGCTGCCCATCGATTTGAATGCTCGCAGCTTTGTCGTGGTCACTGCTCGTTTGCGACTGGATTGTTCTCTTTCCTCGTGAATACGAAAACATCTGGAAGTAAGTCTTAAGACATCTCTACCGTCTCGTTCTGTCCGGCGTCATCCCTTCCGCAGCTCATTATTTGTTAGACGCAAACCCTCCAGTGTACAAGTGCTCTACATCATTACAAGATGGGTCGGCCTCATCGGACAAACGTAAGTTTTCCTTTCTTTAGCGCATCCACTTTCATCTCACAATCGCCCTTCACCTTTAGTATCAATTCTGTTTGGACTGCTGTCCTTCTTTCGAAAGCTTCTGTGCCACCCAGAGACTGCTCACTGTGGTTTGGCTACCAGATCACTATTATGCAGTGCTTGTGGTCTGCCTTCGATGCAATAAACATGTTACGCGGTGAGTAGCTCTATTGCCTGAAATCTTCCACAAGCAGGCGATGACACGTCATAGTATACGCGTTGTACAACCGTAGCAACCGCGTTGGAGCACTCCTTGTTTTTTTATGGTTTCTTGAGCTTGGCTTCATGATTTTCGCTGGAATATCGTCCGTCAAGGGGTTTCAGTTCGACTCCACCTGTCTCGTAGATCGAACTCCTTTTGTGGTGATCGTTATGTGGTAATGCCCGCGGTCCTCTCTACGGTTCTCCACGATGTACTAATTATGTCGTCCCCAGCGCTGTGGTGTTCTGCATTCAGCTTGTCATATTGAGTATGACACTCGCAAAACGCTTCACCATTGGAAGTCGAAGCAGTCCATTAATTCAACTGGCCACTCGAGATGGGTCAATAGTCTGGTTTTCGTTTACAGGTAAGAAGTTAACCCTTTTCAACTCTCTTCTCTTTCATTTAGTTTATTGGGCCAGTCTTTTTCGCCATCGTCCTCCCATACAGCCGTCTTGTTCAGGTTTTGCCCCACAGCATGTTCGCGTAAGTGTAACATCCATATTTCGTCCTCGATGATATTTATACAGATTTAAGCATTGTCATATCATCGCTTTCTGCTCTGGTAAGTGTCAGTATTAGTTGGACTGAATTTCTTCCTCTAACTGACGATCTTGTTGCAGGGGTGCAGGATTATCATGAACCTCCAGTGTCTCGACACTAAGGAGCAGCCTCGCGCATTATTTGAAGCAGGACCAGATCCATGGAGCCTCGACATTACATTCCACGACCTCAACAATATCACCTCCCATTGATCACCCACCATTAAGAGAGCTCTTGATCTACGGGCCGGTTTGATCAAATACTTACTCTCGTGTAACCGTTTTCTATCCTTCCAAATCTTATTCCAGTATTTGAATAATTGCTTTGTAGCTTCTCCGGGGCTTGCGATAGTATGAGTGACGGTGAAGTCTCGACCATGATTACTAGAATCCGAACCAAGAGATGAGATAGGTCCACACGCTAACGTGACCCTTCCCGAAGCTAGCCCCACATAGATCCTCCTTGCGGTTTTGGCGGTTGAGGGGCTCGTCCAGGGTCATTGAATTGTGATTGGTGGTGATACGTGTATCACGGATTTATCATTCGACAGGGTCAGACAAACTTGTACATAAACAAGATCTACGTAAATCTTACACGCACACACAGAGCACGATAGAGGACAAGTCCTAAGAAATTAGACACAGGGGTGTAGTTCAGTGTTAAGACGAGTGCTGAGGATGTATTTAATTATAAGTAGTAATCGATAGCCTCGCGGAGAGATCGTCGTCAGTGAAAGGTAGACTGTACAAGAGTGAGATTAGTAAGAAATAGGACTGTAGACCTCAGGACTGAACTGAATACATATTAAGGTTTGACGAGACGGGAGCGAGAAGAAATAATGATAAGGTTCCATGCTCCTACTAGATGGACGTCGGAACTTCTGGAAAAGTCGGCGCTAAAACATGGCAGGTGGAGGCAATTCCACGATGTTCTGAACGGCCGGGAGGCAGTCAACAAGGAGGGCAGTCAGGGCAGGCAGCATCTCATTCGACCGCCCTTGACTAATGCCGAACATCCCCACCTCCCACTGAGCGTAGTGGTCGCGGTTTTCCTTGATATCTGTCCGGAACAGATCCTGACAAAGGAAGCGAAATATCAGAAAAGGGAAACAGGGAAAGATCCAGCAGAACGGATACATACGAATTCCTCTGCCAACGTAAGACCAACATATCCCATATGCGCCACGGCGGAAACTCTCACTTCGACGAAGGACAGCTCGAGGACAGCCAACCGTGGCAGCCTCTGCGCAAGCAAGGTAAGAAACGTGGCGCTCAAGTGGTGTATTCGCAGGCGTAGTTGTTTGAGCTGCGAGTACGCCTGGCAGGCACCTATGCTGTTGAGGATAGTCCTAACCTCGTTATAGGTGAGAGCTCTGTCCGTGAGGTTCAGACAGTCCAGCTCGCTGGCGTGCTGTGCAAGGAAATGGAGGATGGGTGTTAAATCCGCCTTCAGGGGTCTCAGTGCCAATTGGACGCTGCTTAGGCGAGAAAAAGGAGTATCGAGGGACGACAGGATATTGGGAATCCAGTACTTGCATTTGGGACTTGATGGCGATTCGGCGACGGAGCATCGACTGGAACTAAGCTGAAGATGCTGGAGAGTTTGGCGATGCTTGGTCAGAAATGCAACGAGGTCACATGGTGAGGAAAGATGTGTTCCATCGAACGGGATGGAGAGACAAAACCGGCGAAGATGAGGGAATGTCCCAAGCATTGTGAAAAAGCGTGTCAAATCAAGGGATTGTGACGGAACACGAGATGAGATTGACATGGACTCGAGGGTAGGATAGAGGTTGTTGACAAATACAGCGAAACAGTCAAAAACTTCATCAACATCCCTCCTCGACATCTTCATCGTACACAAACCTACTTCTAGGTGTTCGAGGCGCGGCAAAGCAATTGGAGCCAGAGAACGCAGCATTTCTGGGGGGATATCCAAAGACAGCTTCACGAGCCTGTCCTTGATTCGGGAAAGAACCGGACAAAGAAAAGCCTGGTAAAGCTCTGGGTGATATGGACGGTGCTGGTTCCACCGTAGGCCGTACTCCGATAGATTAGATAACCCAGATACAGTATCTGTAACGCGAGTGATGTCCTTCTGGATTCGCCTCTTGACATGTTGATTCATCCTGCGCTGGCTGTGATCGTGATCGAAAAGCCTAGCAATGGAGTTCCAGATAGCCTCTGCGCGATTATGGTAGGGCTTGGGACGGGGTTGAACCAACCAAGGTTCAATATTAACGCGCCGTACAAGATGACCTCGTCCAATGTTTGGGTCGCTGACGTGAATAATCAGACACTAATTTAATTTACTGAAATGACAGGAAGAACACACCAAAGATTACGACACAACCACTTCGTGCTACGGTCGAATTTGTAGAAAGTCACCACCTCAAAGCGAATGCTCGCCGCAATGTGATAAAAGCTTCGATTCACAGCGGACAATGTGCTCAAGACGTTTCGGGGAATGAAGCGAGAGATGTTGAGCCAGACGTCATAAGGGGTTCTCTCCATGACCTTATCCATTATAGCGAGGTGCACAACGTGGGGTAAGGAGAGTCGACTGAGTATTTGTGAGTCATCAAAACACGTTTTATAAGAGGACGAAATGCGGACCCTTCCACCGCGGAGCATGACTGGTATTAGCGTGATCCGGACCTGGATTCCGGGGAGCTGTGCGCAGTATGCAGCTGCCAGTTGCCTCGTGTTCTGTGTCTCACGGGACACGAATCGCAAATTCAGTGGACTTTGTTGGGACTTCGTACCAGAATTAGATAGATTCAAATGATCTCATGCAGGACTTCACAAGATGCCGACGAAGTCTCCGAATGTGTCGGCTCAAAGAGAACACCAAGTTCAAACAAGCAACCAAGTGGCTAGAGAGTCGAAATCGCGAAATGAAGCCTGATTTATACACAGAATATAGGCTTTTGTCAAAGGAACAAGAATCAGAAGGCCAACCCCACATAAAGTACAAGGGCATCTAACCACGGTATATTTGATGATCATGAGATCAGTAAATCAGACTTAGCGTATTTCTGGCCATTGAGAGAGGCGATCTCATACCAGGGTGGCAGAGAGAGAGAAAGTAACGAGAAGTTGTTGATCATGATACGAGGCAGCGAATTGTCCGGGTAGCCCCAAGTTAGCACGAAGAGAAGTAGTAGTGAAGGCAGCCAGAGTGAAATAGACTCGGACGGTGTCGGACTTGAAGCTTGAGACTCTCCGATTCAGGCACGCCAACCAGAGCATGGCGGAGATTATAATTTCGTGTGCCGTCGCCGGCCGAGCATCCTCGCCTGTGCCACCAAAACTCTTCATCCAATTCAACGACAAAGGCCTTTGTTCTAAAACACTACTTAAAACATTCGAAGAATGAACCAGTTCCCCAGTTCCACGTATCTCAGCTCAGCTCCACGCCCTGGATGGCGTGCAAGCACGGTTTTATGGTCTCAGAACTCTTCATACACAATCTTCCAGCAAATGTGAAGGATTTCGATGTCGAGAGGGCACTGCGAGAATGTAAAGACAGTGCTTCAGGCATATTCGTAGCATCAGTTCGTAGCGAAGGATCTGATCATCGAATTACGCGAATCGCATTCTCTTCGAACGTGGATGGTGAGGGTTATCTGAGTTTCCCGAAATGCCAACTCGATCTGACATTATACTTACTAGCTGAGAACGCGTTGCGACACCGAATATTCAGAATTACAGACGTTCAGCCTGAAGTCGAGTTCGAAGTCACGTCGACGCCTCCGGAGGACCAACCACCTAGTCTCCTGAAGACTACTCTGGGGCGATTGGCAACATTGTTACCAATTGTCTTCAGTGCCTTCGATTGGGACGACTGTCTTCAGCCCTCTGAACCCACCCTATCAAAGACCATCGAGAACCCGCTCCCTGACACGAAGGGCATCCAGGCTGATATCCCTTGCCACCTTGAAGGGGAAGTTGTCAATGAACTGGACAACCACGCAGACTTAGATGCTGCGAGGATCGAATCCGCCTATGTTCAACTCCAAGCGAAGCACCACCAGACAATGGACGCATTAAAGCGAGCGGAGGCGAATGCCAAAATGTACCGCGGGAAGTACTATCTCCGGCGCAAGGAATGCTTATCGGTCATGCGGAGTCAAAAAACATTCCGGTCTCATAGGCCACCCTCCCGTATCAGATCTTCTAGGAAACCATCTAACGATCAACGCATACGAGAGGATGAAGAGGCGCGGACGTTAGTTTCGTTTATACGTCTTCTGGAAGAAGTGGAGGACACAAGGGTAGAGATCAACCCGAAGTCAGACCAACTACAGGAAATGGCAGCAGAGGCTAAGGAGAAAGTGAGGCAGGCTTTGCTCGACAACAAAGTTTTACGGGCGAAAATGAGGGAACATGACGCAGCAGAGGAGACCCGTCGGGCCAACCAGACGGAGATGCAGGCGGTGATAAAGTCGCTCCGTGAAAGCCAGGTCACGACGCAAACAGCTCTGGAGGGCGCATATCTCAGCGCTCAAAACCTCGAGTCCGATCTTCGAAAAGCCAAAACGCGGTTGCAGGGCGCCTTGAACCGTCTACAAAAGTTGAAATCGATGTACAGTCAGCTCGATACGAGAGCTACAGAAGAGGCGAGGCGTGTCAAGAATGACGTGCAGATTTTGGAGGGCGAAGGCACTGCGTGGCGCGGGGAATGTTTGATCCTCAAATCACAAAGTGATATTCTGCGGCTTCAGCTTCTGATGTCTGCAAAGAATCTTGATATTCTCCGGGCAGAGCTAGAGCAGGCCAATCGAACCGCAAACCTCGCTGCGGAACAAAAAAAGAAGATGAGAGGGGAGCAAGACGAACTGCAAAAAAGGCTCGACGAAGAGCTGTGCATGGCTCGCAAGGCTCGCGATGTTCGTGATGTTCTCCTGGCAGAGCTAGAGCAGGCCAATCGAACCGCAAATCTCGCTCTGGAACAACAACAGAAGATGAGAGGAGAACGCGACGAACTGCAAAAACGACTCGACGAAGAGCTCTGCAAGGCTCGCAAGGATCGTGATGTTCATCGGCCAGAGCTAGAGCAGGCCAATCGAACCGCAAATCTCGCTCTGGAACAACAACAGAAGATGACGGGGGAGCGCGACGAACTACAAGCGTATAAGTCCTGGGCCGAACCAACCCTATTGGAAAAGAATCAGGCAATCCGGGACCTCAAAGCCCAATTCGACGAATCTAGATTGGAAGCCTCGCTATTAAACACTCGAGTCGATTTACTGGAAACCGAGAATGGCGGGTTACGGGGGGAACTGGAAGCAGGAAAGAATAGGGAGCAAAAGACGCAGGCCGAGGAGCTCAAACGGGTAAGGGAGCTCCACCAGTGCAGGATCCAGCTCCAGGCGATGGAGGATATAAAGAACGCTCTTAAGGCAGCGCTTAACGAGAGTCAGCGCACAGTTCTTGGCTTCCGCGTGCGGGAGGAAAAGACTCAGCGCGCGCACAAGGACGCTCTGGATGCTCTGGACGAGTGCCACCGCAAAATTCGCGCGTTGCAGGCTGAGATAGATGCTCAAGACGAGGCTGGGAGGCAGCGCCACAAGACGCGTTTCCAACAGGAGCCCTTCACAGGAACCTCCCCCACAGAGGGAGACACAAATGCAAAGAGGAAGACGCCAGAGCAGAGTCAGGAAGAACGCAGGTCCCAGTGGAAGAAGGCCGCACAGACAGAAAAGGAGCGGTGTCGTCAAAGGGACTCTCGATGGACCTCCGGCAGTGACAAATGGACCCCAGAAAAGGCGATGCAACGGTTCCGATCGGTTCTTGATGAGTTCGAGACTATGACGTTCAGCGAGGCCTGCCCTCTCACGTTTGAAGCAATTCCATGGCCTGTTCTTCATCGACCAGGTGTCTTCAGTGTTCAACAGGTGGATTGGGCAGCGGTCGAAGGTTTCTGTAAACACCTCAAGAAGGAAAGCGGGGACGGTTACAAGGCTCTTTTCAAGCGCGTCCAAGTCACCTTCCACCCAGATAAGTGGAGGTCGAGGAATATCCTGAGCACGGTGATGGAGGAGGGTCTGAGGAAGGAATTGGAGGCAGCGGGAAGCATCGTTGCGCAACAGGTCAATGGGTGCTTGTGACGATCGAGCGAGATCGATGTTGGACAACATTTATGACTATAACACACTCCTTTAGCAATTATTTCGAGCCACTTTGTACACTCAACTCTCATTTATTATGCCATTTCATTCGTGGATTGTTTCTTTTCTGTAGTCAACTTCGTTCCAGCATCTGTTGTACACTGTATCTTTCAATCCTTGAAGGGTTCCTAGTCTGCCCATACTCTGCTAGCATTTAGAAGCTAAGCAAGGTGCACGATAAATGAATTCCATACATAGACAGGAAAGGTATCTCAATACCGTTTACAACTAAAACGTTAAGTTTACACCTCAGGATTCGCCTCCGTTCCGCGGCTGGCCATCCAAGTCTCGGGTCCCTAGAAGGAAGTGAAGTAAGAACCACAAGAACTTCCATACACCGCCATAGATCGGATACGCACCTTCCTATTGTTGATCCTCTGATACTTGATCCTCCTTGAAAACCATTCATAAGACGTAGACCCCGTCTCGAAGTTCTTCTCTGGGTGCTTTGCCACTGCCTCCGCAACTATAGGACTGTCTTCCACGAGAGCCCGTAGAGGGACAGAGTTCCCAGGGCGAGTGAAGAAGACAAGTGACCATCGGACGAGTGTGCTCTGATATCCTGGCGGTGGTCTGTAAGAATATATAGCCCGATGTCAGCATCGGTAGGTTGAAAGGATATGGTTGGCGAACTTACACGACACGGTGGAGATTGGAGCGGAGTATTCCACCACTGAAGAGAGCCAGAGCGTCTCCAATGTTGCAGATTGCATGACCAGGGATGGGCTATTTACATCGCGTAGGTAAGATGTAAGGATTTCGTGGCTGTGAGGTTGGAAATACCTTGACGTATTGCCAGGTGTCTACTCCAGGCACAAGAACTTGTAGACCACCGAGGCGATTATGAAGGAAGGACTACATGTGAAAAACAATAAGATTTTTTGATGAAGCAATGATGGATGAAGCAAACTCACCAGTGATCCAAAGTCCGTGTGACTTCCCAACAGCTGTCCCTTCTCCACTGGGGTCGGGATCGTCTTGATTACCCTCGCCTCGCTCCCGCTGTACTCTTCCATCAAGTGCTTCTCCAACAGCTTGCCAGCCGGCAACCCCAGCTTGTCATTGAACACCTCTAGCAAGGTATTGTTGATATCCAGCGACTTCTTGATGAAAGGGGTGATTGTAGACTCCATGCGGGCGTTCACGGTCGATGGATAGGCACGCCGGGCTTGCTTGGGCCATGCTAGCGCATCGTCCTTCGCGACGTTGATAAACTCGACAGCGTCTTTCTTCCCTGTCGCGTCCACCGCATTGGCGCCTGCTGCTTTATAACTGACCATTTAGGTGAGAATGGTGTGTTAGCAGGACAAGAGAAGTGGCTGACCCGAATGACATTCCATCGTCTCCTTGCTCATATTTCATCTTCTCCTCCATGGGTAGCTCCATAGTTTCGGCACCCATTTCAAACATCCCATTCGCCTCTTCGTCGACGCCATGGTTCTTGAGACTGATAAAAAGAGAAGATGTATATACCCCGTCCAACTCCTACAACGATGTAGAGTACTTACTACCAAAATCCGAGCTTTGTTCCAGCTTCCCAGAGGCGGTCGATCTCATCCTGGTTGCGAGCCTTGATGCGTTCGTAGTCAATGACAAGCAGTGGGTGGGTTGGAACGTCCTCGGGAAATGTTGGAAATGTCGTTGCAGGCATGGTTGTCTGGGAGGTAAAAGAAGCTTGATGCTGAGGATCAATGACCGATGGCGCTCATACTTATAGGTCAGGTTACACCTCACCAGCTGACCTTATTTTCTAACAAGCTCGCTCGGTAACCTGGGATCCGAAACTTTCTGGGGTATGTTTAGAAACCGGCGATGAGCGTGGTCTTGGTGAAATGGGTTTCCGCCTGAGGTAGCTACCGGTGAAGGAATCCACGAATCCACGTCCGGTGTAGCTTGTCCCATGATCCACTGGAGAAAATGGGAGTAGTGGAAAATGCTGAAATGCTCGTCGCTGGAGTGCTCATTCATCTTCGATGGCTATCACATGACGGTCCGCTTCAATAGGACATCGAAGCTTGGCGGTGGGGAGCTTGACAGAATTACTGGGGTTCGGCGTGGGTGAACATCATTTTGCTGGTCTGCTGATCCTTCGCGGTCTTTAATTAAGTTGAAAGGAGCATCCAACCGGTCATTATTTCAATAGAAATTGATTTTGATCGAGTGATTTGGATGGTTGTGAACTGAATGCGGCGTGTGGGGTCAAGTTGAGAGAGGTTAACATAGGAGGGAAACATACCCAATGGATCCAACCGTTCCGCTAATCATCTTTGCCGGATGTCCACGTGAGTCTCCGAGAACCGAGAACTTCATACTCCTCCATCCTAGAATGAACGGTTGAGCGATCTCGAACGCATCAGTTGTTCTATGAACACGAATACGAGTGAGTATGAACAAATACCCATGACGTGAAAATCCAGGCAAAGCAAAAATAGTCCCAAAAGATTTAATAAACTCAGTTCATTTCCACGAGTACATACATACGTACTTGTTACATGCCATCTAAGGCCGTTCAGTCGTCAAATAATGCCGTGGAAGCCACTCGGGAGCCTTCCACTTGGTCCCAGTTAGTTTAGCAGTAACCATACCGGCCACCGCTTCCGCACTAGATATTCGGCAAGGAAGTGTCAGCGTTCGGACTCGTGTTCTTCAATGAGAAAACACTCACCAAGCGTATGCTCGCGTCATCCCGTGCCCGGAATAACCAGCTGCAATAAATTGCCCTTCGAATTCACCAGTATCTAATTCTGAGGACTTTACGACAGGTCCCACCTAAAACGGCCTTCATTAAGGCACAAAATGGAGAAGTCAAGTCTACTCACAAATGGATCTCCTAATTTCGTAAATCCCATGATTCCGGTCTAACAAAGTATCAGGTCAGCAAAAAAAAACATTGAGCAACGCATGCAACCAACCCATTCCATTTCAGGTTCGCGTCCCTTTTCATACTTTCCTGGAAACACTCCCGGGAGGAAGTCCCTCAGGACTTTCCCAACAGTCCTCTGAACCACCGAATCATCCGTCACATAATATTCAAAATTCGGACCACTAGCCTCGCGTCCACCCCCCAAGATAATGAGTGGATTTTCCTCCTTCCAAGCTTCAACTGGGCGCGGGAACCAGTACTCGAATCCCTCATTGCCACCCCACGAGGCCGTAGTGACTTTGGAGAGCGGGGCGGCAGAACGGAGCGCTAAAACTTGTCCACGGGTTGGAACAATCCCTACAGGTCCCTGCATATGGGGAAGAAGGTGACTTGCATAGCCGTTCGTGGCGTGGATGACATATGAGCATTGGATGGCTCCGCGTGGTGTGGAGAGAGACCAGCGCTGGGAGGTCGAGGACGCCGAGGCTATTGAGGTGACAGGCGTGTTGGTGTGGAGCTTTAGGGAGAACTTGCTTGGGGCAGTCTTAAGCGCGATCTTGTAGAGTTCAGCGACGAGTTTGAGTGGCCATAGATTATGGCCCGGATAGCGAGAGGCAGGAAAGGAGGTTCCATAGGTCTGAGAATGGGAGTGTTGACGATTTAATGGTCATAGCAAAGGAGAGCACGACTGACTTCTGACATGTCCTTCCCACTGACCCATTCGATATGATCGAGGTCCAGTCCAGCAGCCTGCGCTGCAGCGAAATCTGCCTTCGCAAGATTAAATTCCCTTTCTGTCACAAGTAGTGACAGATGGCTAGATGCAACAAAGTCTACTGCTCGCTG
Organism: Hypsizygus marmoreus; assembly: GCA_013433165.1. Lineage (NCBI taxonomy): Eukaryota > Fungi > Basidiomycota > Agaricomycetes > Agaricales > Lyophyllaceae > Hypsizygus > Hypsizygus marmoreus. The sequence goes on along the minus strand of CM024094.1, from coordinate 660,881 downwards.
GAGGCTCTCTGCTTCGATTATGTTGACCAGTTCAGAGGCTGTATAGTTCTCAAGGGCGTATGTTTTTCGCGCTTCGTCTGAGCCGTACGCTAATTCCCGATTGACGAAATCCAAAAATACTGATGGGGTCAAATGGCCACCATTTCGGCCTGGATTCGAGTGTGAATAATGCGACTGTCGGTGCCGATTGTGTAAGACAAACCTGTCGCCCCAGAACCTAGATGCTCTCGTTCAATGGACGCGTCACGATATTAAAAAGATCTGATCCTAACAGAAGTCTCTTGCTTCAAGTATAACCACCTTCACAGGCGTTCCACCATCCTCTCGGCCCTCAAAATGCTTTGCAAGATGATAAGCAGCAGATACCCCGGTTATCCCCGACCCAATGATACAGACATCGGCATCGCTGGTGAGGTCTCCTTGACTTCCTTCCTTTGCCAATGGATTGGCACCAGGAGTATCGATCCAGAATGAACGCGTCGCATTTGCCACTGGTAGACCTGCAGGACCGTGTCCGCTTGGTAGCTCGAGAACGGCCTGCGCGGTGTCGAGCTGAAGAGTGGGAACGGAGAGCGTGCTCATGATGAGAGATTGGATCAGGATGAATGCCAATGCAACACGGTATTGAAAGCCCATGTCGGGCGCGATGACTCGTGCTGGTGGAGGGGAGTATTTCTGTACCGTGAAGCGGCCCGATCATATGATACTATTTACCAATGTTACGATGCGAGGGTATTAGCGCCACCTTTCCCCTTGAATCTTCAACTTTTTGCCCATGACGCCTGCCCGTGAGCATACTTACACCCATGGTCGGATGGCTGTTTCCTTCTTCCCTTCTCTCGTTGCTTCCTGGTAATCTGCTCCAGATATTTGTATATGCTGTTATGCCTCGGAACAACCAGGCTTTCCGACATAATCGGAAGGATTCGACTCTGCTCAACTCTCCGAAAGTGCCATCTGCGTTCGGCCTGAACAGAATCATTTGTGTATGCCAGCGCTCGTGTGACTCTTCGGAAAAGTGGACCTTTTGGAAGACTCTTCGCGGGCCCTTATCTTTTCTATGGTTTACGTGTTTTCCACCTCCATAGTTCTCGCCAGCCTTGTCCGCCTTGCTGCAAGAAGATCTAGTCTGAAGTCATTTACATGTTGGATCAAACTACCTCTGCTACCTTCCTGGGTGGGCGCGGGCCAGTATCTATTGTGGAGAAACTCTGGAGTCCGATATAGTGCAATACGCCACACACACCACGATGTTCATCTTTGATGACAGATCTCCTAGGTCTGAAATGCGGAATCGTCCGTGGTGCGCTGGAAAGAGCAAGCGAAGTAGCTGTTCTAAAACTTCCCTGCTCCATTGCACACTGAGGGTACTATGCGATTTCCATGTGCAACAAATAACTGTGGTTCACTCCAGAGTGAAAGACTGTTGAGCTTGTTCCCTGGCTATATATACATGTCCGAAGGTTCACTGTGCGGACTTCAGCTTTTCATTCTGGCTATGTGCCTTGAACTATTTCTAAGCCGGACGCAGTATAAACGGGTCGTGAATATGAGTCTATCCTGCGGCTCGCCTTGATAGTGGGAACGGCACCCAAAATACCCTTACCTCTAAAAATAGCTACCAGCACCAGCCACCGCCAGAGCCGATTCTCATCCGATGCTGCACGCTGGTTCGGAGATGGGTCGTATCAGACTAAAACACTCCGAGCGGAACACTATCATTGTGCATTTCTCGAAGATCTCCATTATAATTTAGGTAAAAGAAAGCCTTCCTCTGATGTGAAACTTAGAGGGAGTGGCATATATTCCTTCCTACGCGTGCAGCGGAAGGGTCGTCAGCAGAGATGTTGTAATCGGAGCGGTTGCATTTGGACGACGATTTCGAGCTCCATTGAGCCGATATCCGATCCGATCCGAGTTTGGCGGACCACGATCTACCACGATTGATTCTTCAACAATGACCTCCGAATCGATCTGCAAGTCCTTCAAACCCTTACTTGAAGGACAACAAATTCCTTCAAAGCTTCATATTCGGCTCTTCGGAAATCTGTTATGACATAGGGGTGGGTCAATTTGCGCGCATTTCCTACCAACGTCTCTTTGCTGAACAAAGTGAATTGAACTTACAGCATACCTTGCTCTGAGCTTCAAGTCCGTGATGCACCGCGAATTCGGCCACTCCGTAGCTCTGGGTGACTATTTAAAGGCATAGCTCTTGTTTCGAACATCGAAAATACTGTGAACAACTCTGTCGGACTCGATGTATCGGAGACTGAGGATAATTATAGCAACATGACATCCACACGCGACCCCGCCCCCAAGCTATAGATGTTGCGTATAAAAGTAGGCAGAGAACGACGTGAAATGTTCATCACTCAGTTCGACACATCACATCAATGCTTCTCCAAGCACTTCTCAATCTCATCCCCTTCTTTTTAATCTATGGATCCCTCGCTGGGCTGCCAGAGACATCTGCTCAAGGCACCGCTGCAAATCCTATACTCGACGCGCAGACCGACGCGTTCATCAACAAGGTTCTTGCGGATTGGAAGTCACCAGGGGGTGTCGGCGTCGCAGTCGTGAAGAAAAACGATCAAGGACAATGGGTCAACATCGAGACGAAAGGATATGGGAGAGCAACGGCCAGTGGTAAAGCGGTCACAGAAAATACCACTTTCAACATTGGTTCCAATTCAAAGGTGCAATTCCTAGTGGTCTCATTGTAGCCGTCATTAAACTGATCCTCCTTTGAAATGTTTGCAGCTATTCACTGTCGCTGCCACTAGTCTCTTAATTAACAACCAGACGCTCTCTCCGCGCCTGAATTGGGACTCAAAGATCTCATCCGTCATCTCTAATTTTAATGTGACGGATCCCGTCACTCTCAAAGAGGCAACGCTGTTGGATCTCATGACGCACCGCACGGGTTATCCTCGCCACGAGTTCAGCTACAGATACTCGGATGATGTTCCGGCTGTCGTGAGTACTCCTGACTTGCAACAAGGACGCTGGTCTAATTCATACCTCTCAGATCAACAAAATGCATAGCTGGCGCCAATCTTACGAATTCCGCGACGTCTGGCAATACAACAATAACATGTACACTCTCTTATCATACCTTTCCCCGACATTGCTCTCGGGAAAGCCATTCGCTCGTTACGTCAAGGAGAATATCTTCGACCCTCTCAACATGACGGCCACGACCTACTCTTACCAACTGGCGAACTCCAACGGACAGCGAGCTGATGGAATGGCAAGGAAGGGCATCGATTACTACAAGGATCCTTTCGCTGGGACGCCGGCTGCTGCGAAATACTGGTCCTCGCAGACTGGCGGCGAGGATGGTAGTGGTAAGAAAAATTTCGTTCACACCATTGGATCATCCTTTCTTACGATATGTTGTATCAGTGCTCTCCGGGGCTGGTGGTGTAATCTCTAGTGCGGTTGATATGGTGATTCTGATTCGCATCCTTATGATTGAGGTTACTCAAACCATTCCCAGGCGAAATGGCTTCAAACTCTTTTGTTAGATGGCGTGCACCCCACCACAAACCAAACGGTCATCCCTCCTGGTGCCTTGCAGAAGGCCGCTTCTGCTCTTAGCATCCAGACTACCCAACCGTATGTGGTTCCACTGTCCGCAGGCCTCTCTTTTTACACGTAGTCATAGGAATTTCCCTGAGGAATCTTTGATTGCCTATGGTGCTGCACAAGTGCAGATCACATATAGAGGCCACTGTGAGCATCCCGAATTCCAGACTCTTCTTCTTGTAGTCACATCGCTGACTATTCCTTTTTCAGTGATCATCGAGCACCCCGGCTTTGTTCGAGGTACGGATTCCTTGGCTTTTTCGTCCGTTGTATGTATTTACCATGCACCAGGTTTCAATACCCAAGTTAGCCGTCTGCCCAACGATGGTCTTGGCATCGCCGTTTTGACCAATGACAATGAGCACGGAAAGTCAACGTCCCAAATCATTAAGTATTATCTTATGGACAGGGCGCTGGGCTTGGAACCTATTGATTGGAGTGGCAGGTAGGCAACGATTTTGACTGTCATCTGGACATCCGCTAACATTTGACGCAACAGATTGATGGCCCAGAAATCTGTACCTCCTACTCGCGCTACCCCCCGCCCTACCAACGCGACCTTGCCTTCAGCTAACTTTACGTCTCTAGCCGGAGTTTATAACAACGCCGGATATGGGCAGTTCGAGCTCTGCCTTATTTCCCCTCCCAACCCCTCCGCAAGCACTGCTTGCCAGGCCATGGCTTCCAACATCTCCACCATCTTGCCGAGCGCAATCCGTCCTGGCATTCCCACACTAGTCGGCGCTATCGACAGTCCTTGGCTCTCTCACTTCCGCATCGAACATTTCAACCAAGACCTGTTCAATGTCAGTCTCTTGATCAGCACAGTATGTGTCTTTCACCCCCTTGAAAGACGAACAAATCTGAATTCTATCATGCGTAGGCCCAAAATGACACTACCGAGCCCTACTGGACATACAATGACCGAAGCCAGAGCGATAACGGCGCCATCGCAGAACTCGATGCCCAGGGAAGCCAAATCGGGCTCGGTATGGCTGGCATTTGGTATGGTCTGTGGGAACCCAACGTGCCTCCTGCAACCCCGAAGCCCAAGGGAAACACCGTCCGTGAACGCGCTGAGGTTTACTGGGATAAGATCAATTAGAGGCAGCGGCTTTTCAGAACATACTTTTGCCTACATACAATCCGGGGTGGCTTTGGAAGCTTGGCGTGGGTGACTTCGGACCTGCTCTCAAAAACTACTACTCTACGCGTAATTATCTTACGCCCTTTAGACAATAGATTTTAGATGTTTTAGTTATAGAAATCGAGCTTCACTATGGAGTTCCACGCGTTCACCCATACATATCGACGCGTTGTGTGGTTGTGCTTGGGTCGTGATCACGAGTGAAGACGAACTTCTACCTGCATACATCCACGTCCACACTACTTGACATCCACGACACCCCTCCCACCACGCGGAACTACATACTGCGTCACATTGACGGCCTCTTCTCCGATTGCGAAATCTGGCCGCTAAACCGCACTTTATACTATCACGGTGTCCTTCCCAATTTGTCACACCTCGCGGACAATGCAGTACAACACGGAAATCAACTCACCAAGGACAGGCTTCACTCTCGCCTCTCCGGTGACTGGCACACAGCTTCCATACGGTTGGCAGCACGAATTTGGGGACTCGTCAAACGGTTACACAACCCTAAATCCACCCAAAGCCTCCCTAAAGCACACAACATCACTTTGCCACAACACCTTACATATCTTTTACCTCCCACTCTACGTACAGCTACCGACTAAATCCCTCCCTCATTTCTCACTTCCCTGTCTTACTTTCCACTATCATATTCTCCACGATGCGCTAGCGAGGTCATCCACCTGAATTACTTATGTAATGTAGCTAGCGAATATAAATTCCAATTCCAATTCACTTTTAATTTGCATCATTCAAATCTCATTCTCGCAAGACCAAATTTCAATCTTGCAGAACTGACTTTCAGTCAACTTTCAGTTAATCATTCTACGTTCATGATCTGGAGCGCGCACACCAGGATGGGTCTAAAATTTCGTTGTCCTTCTCTGAGCCCCGTTAGGTCCCGAACGACTATCTACCGTCGAGTACGATGGAACTCTCGCCGCTGCCGGTCCACCCGATGCCCCGAACACAGGCCCATCGTGCCCTCCTGATATCCGAGATCGTTAGGCTCGTCTGCGAGGTCGTCTACATCGATGGACCATCCCCCCATTTCTCAGTTTGATGACCACCGGCGCAAGACACTAGCCAATTTCGCGCGCACATGCCGCCTTTTTTGAGCCAGCTCTCGATTATTTGTGGTCTTAGATGGATGATTTGACACCCCTTCTCGTGTTTATGCCAGAAGACCTGTGCAGAGAGCAGCCCGACGTTGAAGAATCTAGCTTGGTAAGCCAGTGCACGGTATCTTCTTAGCAATGTCTGATTTGATTGTCTTGTTGGAAGGCTCTCAACAGAGAACTCGTCTCCTCCGACTGGCACAGATTTAGAATCTATGTCGGACGAACCTCGAGAGTTTTACAGAGACAGTTGGGGTCGCTTGATCAACAACACTCGCCTTTCTACCACACCCCTCTACATTTACGAAGCCTTCGTGACTGCGGGAGCCTCCAGTCCTCTTCTACCAAACCTCAGATATCTGGGGTGGGAGCCAGATGATGACTTTGTTCCCTAGACCCCGCTTTCCTTGGTGCTACGCTAATCGACCTCGAGTTGTCGATATGCTGGACAACCCCAACAACTGCGGACCATTCCATCATCTCCAGAATTTCGGCTCTGTCCATCCCTTTTTCTCTCCGGATAGACCGTGACATCGAGGTCCTATCGGGAGTGAGCTCCCACCTGAATACCTTGCGCCATCTGCAATTAAATATTTCCACGCAGGCAACTCTGTTTCAGGTCATGCGTCTCCCTGCCTTGCGGAACATGAAAATTCGCTCGGCTCCAATTGTTCAAAGTTCAATCTGCCTTTCCAGGAATGTTTTGATATTCCCAGCGTTGCAGAATTTTTCGATCGCGGGCTCGGCGGATCTACTTATCGAAATAATTGAACTGATGTCTAACTGTGCCCTCGAGGTCATAGACCTTTAAAATGGGAACATCCAGTGCGATGTATGTATGTCGAATCATTTGGATGCTACTCTCCCGATGCATCCACCCTTCACTCAAATCGTTACCGTACACCCGTCGCAAGCCGTGCTGTGCCCGGCCCCACCCCACAGTCCTATCTTGACATGGTACAAGATTTGAGGGCTCTCCCTGTTCTCCAATCTCCCCGATGTTCATATAGTTCCCGCCGGCGGTCTCGACCTCAACGACGCTGCCTTGTGGGATTTATCTAAGGCGTGGCCGAGAGTGGTCAATCTCGTGCTCGACGCACCCCCTGCCCTCCAAGAGCCTAAAATCACTATCCAGGGACTCGTTGCAGTCGCTGTGTGGTGTGCCTCCGTCCGGGAGTTGTCTATCTCTTTGAATGCTCGTTGCTGTGGTGTCGATGATTTCTTCCATACACACCTGCCTTTCGTGGTTGGTTGTCCACAACTCGCCCACCGACGACGTCAACAGAACAGCGGCCTTCCTATCAGGCATATTCTTATGCGCCAATGTCCATGTCGACATGTGGTCTGGCCAGCGCCCCGACGTCAGTCTCAACTATGAAGCCATCTGGGGCAGCGTTGGCGAGCGCTTGGGCATCTTCGCTGCGGTACGGCTTATCGTAATATATAACCTGTCGGATGTGTGGAAATCGAAGAAGAAGAACTGATGTCCGTAGTTTTCTGGATTATTGTTGGGACCTTGGGCGATGAAGATATGGAAAAAGACATGCTGTGGACAGAGCCGACTGAGACTTCGGATCTTTCTCCCTGGGATAGGGCTGCTGCGTTGATCGTTTCTTCACTCCGGATGGAGGAAGAGGCTTACCTCGCTGAGGAAAAGGCTCGGTATTCCTCGACGGACCGCACGTTGAGCGGCGCAGGAACCCTGATAGATACATTGGTCACTTGAGAACTCACGTCCAGCCTTAATGGGTTGAAGCTGGTACCGAAGCCGACCCACTCCTCACATTTCTCCGCTCTACTTACAACACTGCCCCCCTCCACCCGGCCCTTCTAGCACTGAGCCATCCGTGTACAAGCTGTGTGCATCCGTCTCATCCTCCGTCTTCTTAAAGGGTCTATGAATTCGTGGCGTGGATATGGGTGCTTTACTAGGGCTTTGAGGCGTCCTGTGCGGCTTTGTGCAGCGGGTGATCTATCCCATATAGGATGGCCATTCACTTGAATTTGAACGGTTTCTTGCCTGGCGAGCTTGGCGCACATGGTCTGCCGACATCCAGAGATTTATTCCGAGGATAAATACTTCATTGCCGTAGTGCATCCTCGGGTTTTTATATCTTTTGAGGATTTGACGGTGGCGTATCTCGTCTACCGTAAATGATATGTTGGGCGGCCATGGACGACGAGTTCCGGTGATGAGATCATGGGGACATGAAGGCACACTTGCCTGTCTAATGGACGAGCTTCTAGTGCTCAGTCTGCCACTGTCAGGTCGCGATCAGGGACAGAGCACTCGAAAAAGGGAGAAAACCTGCCAAAAGCCGGAGGGTGCAGCCCAACACAACCAAACATAGCCTCTCGTCAACTTGACTTCCAAGTCTGAGTTTGTGTCTGATTTCCGTCGTACAAATCAGAGGGTTTTTGGCACACTTACGGCTGAATGTCTCGACCCAGGTACCTCTGATTCCCTTTGTATCTATTCGGTCGAGGAAAAGATTCTCAGACAAGGGGATGTGGTGAATCCTATTTTCTTGTCGAGAAATGACAGGGAAGGACCGGCAGGATGATCAGCGTTGATGATATAAATAGATTGTCAGTTCGTTCACCGGCATTCCCACTTTTGCCCTTTTCTCTGAGACCATGACCTTCGCCGTCCTGCGCGCCCTCCACACCATCATCGGCGACGCGCTCGACGACGTCCAGCGCATTTATGCTTCTCAGTCCGACAATACCGCCCAGGGACCTCCCGCTGACTCCAGTAATTTGTACCCACCATATGCATCGCCGCCACCATCACCATCGACTTCGACTGATCCATTGCGGCCACTGGACTTTCCGTCTCTCGATGCTCCATATGATCCTGATGACCCAGCTGAACAGCTGACGGTGCACCCTGTCGTCGTGCAAGCGATCAATAAGATTGTAGCTGCTGCAGGGCAGATGGCGGCGACAGTGCAGACGCCGTTTCTGACTCTTTGCGACGCGACACTCGGGGTATGATTTCTCCTCGCATTTCTGGGTTAATATTCATTGGTGTTATAGTATCATGTACCTTCTTGCATGCGTCTCCTAGAAGCCTCGCATACCGTTGAGATGCTCAGGGAGGCGGGACCAGATGGTCTTCACGTGGATGATATTTCTCGACGGAATGGTGTCGAGAGTAATAAATTAGGTCTGTTTTCACGTCTTGAATCACCAAAAAACTGACAACCCAGAATAGCTCATATTCTTCGCCTTCTGGCGACGCATCATCTCATTCGAGAACGAGCCCCAAACGTATTTGCGCTCAATCGCATTTCTTCACTTGTGGACTCTGGAAAATCTGTCGAGCAATTGAGGAGATGGGAGAAGGAAGGAACGTGAGTTGTATCTTAATTACTTCACCTGATTTAGTGTTTCTTTTCCATAAAAAAGCTCTTGTCTTCGAACTCAATACGAACCTTTTACAGCCCCGAAATGAAGTACCACGACACCAACGGATTCGCTGCGTTCGTCGGACTTAAGTACGTGAAGTCTCCCTACAAACATCGCGATTTTGTCCAACGCTAAGTACTATATTTTGCAGCACGGACGAGCTCCAGAAATCGGCGGGTTACATGACTGAAGCATATTTGTTCTCAAAGGCGGATCCCCTCCGTACTCCATTCGAGTTCGCCTTCGGCACAGATGTAGGCTATTTTGGCTGGTTGGAGGGCGATAAAGCCAAATCAAAGACTGATCCGCCAAGCACCTCGGATGAAGACGTGGGCGCTGGACTATCCTCGACAAGATATGCGGAACACATCAGCGGAAGGCTTCGGACAGACCGCGAAGGGATCGAGCTTGGTCCTGGAAGTTTAGGTCCAGTGGCACTTGGTATTTCCCCACCTTCGTCTCCTAGAAGCCCAGTCGACGAAGGTGGAAAAGGGAAAGGACTACCTGTGGGTACCACGCATTCGAACCGTTATCGACTTGAACGATTTGGGAAGGCCATGGCCGGAACCGGCTCGTGGGAGGCACCGGGGGCGGTTTTGAATGGTAGGTTCTTCTATTTCTCTAGTCAGATTTGAACCTTACTCACCCCTCTTTTCGCCCTTGAACACTTTTTCGTATCTTTCCTGCGCATATATCCACGTATTTTGACGCTCTCGGCTTCTCCGTTGATAACAGGTTTCGATTGGCTTTCCCTTCCCCGTGGTAGCGTCATTGTGGATGTAGGAGGTGGGATCGGGTCGACGAGTATGGTCCTCGCGAACACATTTTCTCGTTCTGGGACACCTTCACCATCGCCTGGGTCTACAGATGGAGGTACCGGAGCAACTGGCGACGTTTTAGGTTCAGACCGGCAATTCAAATTCATTATCCAGGATCGACCTGTCGTAGTTGAGATGGGAGAGAAGGTGAGTTTGCTTTTATCTGTCCTCAATGGTCATCCTGTTTCTAACTGAACTCAGGCTTGGCGTGCAAAGTGTCCTGAGCTGCTAGATTCGGGAATAGCGAGATTCCAAGGTGAGTAGCCATCCAATTCTACATTCCATCACGTCTTAATTACAAGCCAAATAGTACACGACTTTTTCACCGTCCAGCCAATCAAGAACGCAGCCGTCTTTTTCCTGCGTGTCATTCTGCACGACTGGCCAGAAGCTCACGCACGGATGATCCTGCTGAAATTGCGGGAGGCGGCAACCGATGACACGAAGCTCGTGCTCGCAGACTTTGTCCTCCCGCTTGCCTGTGTGGACGATATTGACGGCGGTGAAGGCAATGTGCTGGATGGTGTCGAGGGTGCCGAGAGTATGCTTGCACCGGCGCCACTATTGGCGAATCTAGGGAAGGCGAGCGCGAATCCATACTGGCTAGATATGACGGTACGCTGTTTCTTCTCAGTCGCGATACTGGGGCTCACAGCCAGTTAAATAGATGCAAGTGATATTCAATGCACAAGAACGGACGCTGCGTGAGATTGTTGCACTTGCACTTTCGGCGGGGTGGAAAGTGATCAAGGTCACTCATGCGGTTGGGTCACTGTTCGGCCACATCGTTGCCGTGCCAGTTCCGATTCCCATGCAGAGGCGGGCACGAGCTGGCAGTGGATCTGCATTGCTTGATGTCCCTAGTCTTCCGACCTCGAAAGCAGGAGTCAGTGACGATGGTAATAGACTCAAAAAGGCGGATATGGATGTCATGGAACGTGCAAGCTCCAGATGCGGAACACCTACGTTTGGCTCGAGGACGGATCTCCCTTCTTTCCAGGATGCTCTGGCACGGTTTGGCGGAGGTATCCCGCGGCCACGAGGTTCTGGGTTGATAGGCAAGACGCCAGCGAGGTCAGGCACCCTAAAGCAGGCAGCAGTATTGACGACCCCTCCCTTGAAGAAGAAAAAGCCATCACCGCTATCATTTCTACCTCCTTTGTCGTCATCCCCTTCACTAGGATCACATACACCAATTGCATCACCACGTCAGTCGCGGCCACCAACTCCTAAATTGCGTCGGATGTCACATGCACATCTTCATCGCCCACAATCTCAGCAAGAACTGTCTTCACCAGTCCCTACTGTTCCACGACAACCCCCGCCCTCACCGATGTCTCCGCGGCATCCCAATACTAGCACCTTAGCGCGTCGTGCATCACACGCACAGCTCTCTCACCATACAACAAAATCAATAGCAATTTCTATTCCCCCGTCACCGTCGTTGCCTCGCCAATTCGCATCACCACCACCCCACCCCACTCTATCCCGCCGCTCATCACACGCCCACCTTCACCAGCCCGCACTTGCGGCAGGAATGCCCCCGAGTTCGATTCCTGTTAGACAAAGCCAGGAATCCTTGTCGCCACTATCCCCGACAATTTCTTCTCGACAGCCGCCACCGCCCTTCCCGGCCACGTCCAGACATACTGCCATACCTCGCCGGTCGTCGTACGCGCAGCTGCCACAGACGAGCTTAAGGAAACGATCCGGGAGCATCATTGGACCATCCATCAATGGCGTTGGGATCGGAGGAGGAATCAGCATGGCGAGTCTCCTCGACAGCGGTGGCCGTGGCGAGGTTCTGAATTTCAGGGATATGGCAGAGACGGGGACTCCAGAGTCTGAGCCTATGTCACGGTTGGCTTCGGTCACTTCGGGTACTGGCGGGAGTGGAAGTGTATTGGCTGCGGCTGCGCGAATCGAACGCGGCGTACTTGCGGTGCCGCCGTCTCCGTGACCGAATGCACGGTGCCTTTACATAGTCTGTTCTGTTCGGTTGGACTTGGTGCCTGTTAACGTTTTGTTGTTCTGGAAACCTTTCATCCAGCCTTTTTCTTCTTCTGATCTGTGTATGTAGGCACTTTCGCGTCCCCTTTCTTGAAAAGTTTCTTTCGTCTTTCTAGAATAACCAGACCCTTTTTTTATTGATAATTTGCGATAGTCGTCTTTTCTCATAGGTTCTAAGGAGCTGGTATACGTCACTTCTATAATCTTCACCCTTCGGGTTCCAACAGCATTATTGATAGTCCATCTTGTTCGGTACACAAACGTTGCCTCGGTCTTGAGTGAACTGTCAAATTACAATAGAGGAATACAAACACAGACGTTAAGTGTATGGGTAATGGCGAAGCTTTAGTCCACACTGTCATCATAACCCTTCGTCTTTCTCCACAAAGGCGTCATTGCCTGCGCAACTTTATTACCTGCAAGCTCCAGGGATCTTCGGAGTTCGAGGTCCTGGACTGATTCCAAAATCCGCCTCGATTGCCATCTGTCAGGATGGAACAGACGGTGGGTCCTTTCAACAAGTTTGTTGTATTCCAGAACTGGATACGTGCTTCGGACGTAGGAGAAGAACGTCTCGACCTCTTTCCAGTGAATTTCCCCAGGAGAAAGATAGGCACGTTTATTGCAGATGGGCCATGGGATCCTTCCGGATGTGAGGGGCTTTGATTCAGAGAACTTGATCCGCTCGAACTCGTCACTGACCAAGAGGAATCGCTCCAAGGCAAGCTTATCAGTCCAAAAACCACCAGACCCACGAAGTCGGGAGTCTCTCTTGTCACAACGTTCTTGCTCCAACTCGGTAGCCTTTTTCCATGCTTCCTGGCGGGCTCGCTCTTTCTCTTCTTTCTCGCGCTGTGCCTTCCGGGCTCGCTCTTTCTCTTCTGTCTCGTTCCGTGCCTTCCGGGCAGCTTCTTCTCGTTCCCTTCTCCTTTTCTCTTCTGACGCGAGCCGTTGTTCCTCCTCGAGCAATTCCCGCATCTTGCGTGCAGACTCTTCCACCTCGGATCGCCTGTCTGGTTTTTGGGCCCCGTCTGCATTATCCTTCGTTTTTGTCCCTGTTTTTCTTTTGGCTTCATTGACTTCGATCTCCAGAAGTTTGCATCGAGATTCGACCACCAAGAATTGCCGTTGCCATTCTTCACATTCCTGGCGCGCGCGATCCCGTTGCCGGACCAAGTTCGTTGCCTGCTTTTCGAGAAGCTCCACACGTTCATTCTCGTCCTGAAGGTGGCGCTCTAGCTCCTTGTTATGTCGCTTGAGCATCTGCACTTGGCCTTGCAAATCCTCGATGTCGGCCTTGTTGGTCCTCGTATTCAGGTCGAGTTCCCGTTTATAGGTTTGACATTGCTCGTACCAAGCATTGCAATCCTTTTCAGCCTCCTGGACTGAAGCCGTTGTCCGCTCTTGAAGAAGTTCCATTTGCTTCCTCTCGTCCTGGATTTGTCGTTCTAGCATCGCGTTCTGCTGCTCAAGCATCGAAACTTGGCCGCGCATCTCCTCGAGCTCTGAAGTTTGATCAACCTGGTCCTGCTCATCAGTCTTCGGAATCCCATGAAGGTTAAGGCCATCGTTGTTCCTGATTTGCTCCATATAATATTGGAATTGCGAGTATGACAGCGGCACCGGCGGATTAGCCGAGCCACCTCGTCGAGGAGGGACCGGCGTTGGCGTTGGCGTCGGTCTCTTCTATAGAATAGTCGTGAGTTGATGCGTGTCTCTTGAGCTACACCTAAATAAATACATACAGGATAATCTGACTTCCTTGGGCTGTTATAGAGTACCACGCTTCCGGGGCTGTCTATTATTGAATCTCTCATCGTATTCATCGAATTTTTTGGCTCATGGTAACGTGCTAATATAACCTTGTCTTGCCACGTTGTTCCATGCAGGGAAGCCTTGGCATACTTAGCTGTAGGTGACAGAACTGTGAACAGTGTGGTTCTCGTTGGAATGGAATCGACCATACCTTCTTCTGCAGAAGAGAACCTGACCAAACCAAGACCACGGCTTTTCCCATCGCGTTTGAGCACTCTTGCACTAGAATCGTATCAGATGTGAGTAGGGAGGATAAGAGCAAGCAGGACAACGTAAACCTTTCCACCCGACCATACTGGCAAGAGACATGCATCAGGTTTCTGAAATAGTTTAATGAGACTAAAAAGCTCACCTGTTGGGAATAAAGTATGAGGGATTCTTCATCGACACCGGGATTCAGATTCTGGCACACCATTAGCAACGAAATCCCAGGGGAAAAGGAACGCCAGATCACTACTCACGATACAGAAAACAACACATGGATCATATGCTTGGAGGGTTATCTTCAAACCCCCTGCAAAGTGTCGCTTAACCGCGACTTCCGCCTTCATGGCATCCTCATCGTTCCAAAATTCGACAACAGGCCCAATGTCTTTGAAAATACGGACATAGGCCATGGAACCAAAGGGATGCAGCATTTCATACAACTGCAACTCGGTAGTATGCTCTGGCAGACACTTTACGAATCGAGGGTAGCCTGCCAAGCGGGGTTTCCAGGGAATTGAGAGGGAAAGAGACCAAGAATCATGAATAAAGGGAATAGTCCGAAGATGTGTCAGTGCATATGCCTTCTCAGCTACAGGCACCATCAATGCGACGTGAACAAAAAGGTCGTCTCGAAAAAAATTGGGAGCGTACCTTCATCAAAACTGTAGAACTCAAATTTCGCCCACTGCGAAGACTGGTCTTCATCGCTTAGGAAGATGCGCTTGACTGCAAAGTCATCGAACATCTCGGCAAGGTCCTCATAGTCGACGTAGTCCGGAAGGCCAAGAGCAATTAGAGTGGGTTGTGATTCGGCGGTCCGCATGTCGAAGAAATCTGTAGAGAAGGAGTAGATAACAGACAGAAGTCGGATCTCAGCCCTCCAGAGACCGAAAGGAGGGTTTTAAGCCATGCTGAGTGCTTCAGCTGAACAAGGAGCCCCACATTAGCAATTTCATCTGGGAGGAAAGTCATTTCATCCTGATCAAGAAAACTTTGATTGGAGATCCTGGTTTGTTTGCTGAGGTACTGATTCCAACACGGTTGTCGAAGACACGTGGCTTTAGAGTGGGCTTCTAAGGCGATAGGTGTCGAGTACAAGGGACCAGAGGGATCTATGAGCACAGGTTTATGGCCTTTGTGCCATAGATGGGGTCCTTCGCTGCATAACTTGCAATGTTAAACCTCAAGGCTCGAGCTTGTTACAGTTGAAAGGAGTTCAACATCACGAGGGTCCGAGACTCACAGGTTTACCAATGAACGATATGTCCAAGAATTAGCCAGGTGTTCAAGTTCTGAACTGGCCAACAAAGGCTCACGGATATGGATGCTCGAACAAGGATGCCAATTGATCAACTCATGACATCTGGTCGTGGTACGAACAGAAGCACCGCCGGGCGCCTGGAAACCTGCAAGAAGCTTGAAAGCCTTGTCCTGAAACAGCCAGACAACCTTGTTTGCAACTTGTTTTCGAAAAGTTGCGGAAACATTGTGGCACTTTGGTGACATTGCCTTGAAGTCAATTATTAATAACCCGAGCGGACACCAATGTGGGAGGGTTTGCTTACCACAAAGATCCAGTACTGCTGTATTTATATGTCTTATACCGGGGTTTGTGGCAAGCAAATCGCAAGTTGCTTCTCGGGCCAGAAAAGTGTTGAGTACTCGTACAAAGCCATACTGTAGGCCTGACATGTCATTACAGTCTGTCCTCGAGCACAACAATTAATAGCTCTCATCCCATACTCTCCCAGTCCTTTCTACGAACACCCGAAGGCCGTCAAATGCGGGGCGCAACCAGATCTGCTCCCCTTCGCGAATCAACTCCATTCCCTTCTTCTCCGTGTCAGTCAGACCATCCACCTCCTTTCTGTTTCCACCAACGGCCTCCCCAAGCGTGATATATTCATCGTGCGCAACCTCATGTCCGAATCCGACAAGATACGTTCTTGATGCACCGATTTTTCTTGCTGTCTCGACGGAGCCCTCAACTCCAAAATGTGAGGTATGCGGGCGAAGACGCAAACAATCCAAAACGAGAACTGGCAGCGGGCTGCTTTCGCTTGGTAGTAGTCTGGATTGAATAATTCGCCATTTGTCCTCGGGAATATGGGAGACGTCGAGCTGTCGTTCAACGGCGTTCAACGGTTCAATATTTCAATGGCTGCGCTGGTTCAGTGCGTGTGAAGTTGGCCACATCTGGGTCATAAACCCTAACCCGAGTCTCGGGGTGCCGAAATTGGGTTAGCTTGACTCGTGCACACACACCCCACCTCCACCCACCATGACCTTCAATCATTGCTCGATATCCTGGATAGCTAAGCACTCAATGGCTAATTCGGATGGCTTCTCCATGCTACTGCAATCACGGTCCTCCTGCCATTCGGACGCCGTCACATGCCTCGGACGAATCTCCCTAATGATTAAGAGCGGCGCAATCTGGTTACAGACAAGTAGAACTCGATTTCAGGGATATGGCGGAGAGGGGACGCTAGAGTCTGAGCCCATGTCACGGTTGGCTTCCGTCACTTCGGGTACTGGCGGGAGTGGAAGTGTATTGGCTGCGGCTGCGCGAATTGAACGTGGCGTACTTGCGGTGCCGCCGTGTCCTTGACCGAATGCACGGTGCCGTTATATGTTCTGTTCTGTTCGATTAGACTTGGTGCCTGTTAACGTTTTGTTGTTCTGGAAACCCTTCGTCGAGTCTTTTTCTTCTTCTGATCTTTGTATGTATCAGAGTCACTTTCGCGTTCCCCTTTCTTGAAAATTTTCTGTCATTCAGTCTTCTCAGATCAATCAGACCCTCGTTTTTTATTGATAACTTACGACGTTCTTCCGCTCTCATAGGTTCGAACGGGTGGTTTACGGCAACGTTCTATAATTTTCTCTTCAGGTTCAAGTAGCAGTGTCACTAGACAATCTTGCACGCAAACCCCGGATTTACTTGCTCCTTATGAACTGGCAATTTTCATATTAAGGGATGACATACAAGATGTATCATAATCAAAGGTCTAGTCCCGACTGACATCGTAACCTTTCGACTTTCTCCACAATGGGGTCATCGCCTGAGTGACTCTGGTACCTGCAAGCTCCAGGGATCTGCGGAGGTCTGGATCCTGGACAGTGTCCAGGATCCGTCTCGATTGCCATTTGTCGGGATGGAATTGACGGTGGATCCTTTCGACAAGTTTGTTATACTCCAGAACTGGATACGTGCTTTGGACGTAGGAGAAGAAAATCTCGACCATCTTCCAGTCAACTTCCTCGGGAGAAACATGAGCGGGATTATCGCAAACGGGCCACGGGATGCTTCTCGGCGTGAGGGGCTTCGACTCGGAAAACTTCAACTGCTCAAATTCGTTACTGACCAAGACAAAGCGTTCCAGGGCAATTTTGTTGGTCCAAGAGCCACGAGTCCACAGTCGAGAATCCCTCTTGTGACAACGCTCTTGCTCCGACTCGGTCGCTCTCCTCCATGCCTCTTGGCGATCTTGCTCGTTCTGCAACTTATCTCGCTCTTCCTGCTCCCGGGCCTTCCTCGCGATCTCTTCCTGCTCTTTTCTCCTCTTCTCCTCCAACTCTTTTCTTCTCTTTTCCTCTAACTCTCGTCGCCTTTCCTCAGCAAGGAACTCTCGCATCCTACGTTCGGATTCCTCTACCTCAGCCTTCCTTCGAGCTTCTTCAGCCCTGTTCGCCTCTTCCCGTTCTTTCATTTCCCTCTTCCTTTTAGCTTCCTCCCATAGAGGGCGATCGGCTTCGAGCTCAAGAATTTTGCGACGAGAATCAGCTATCAAGAATTGCCGTCGCCATTCTTCACATTCATCGCGGGCAAGGTCTCGGTCCTTCTCAGCTTGCCGGAGAAAATAGGTAGTCTCCTCGAGAAGTTCTGTGCGTTTCTTCTCGTCCTGCAGCTGACGCACTAATTCCTGGGTCTGGTGCTCGAGCATCCGAGCTTTGTCTTTCAGGCCTGTAACTTCAGCCTCACTTTCAGCCAGCTCCTCTTCAGTCACGAGCAATCGTTGTCGCCAGGTTTCACATGCAATGAGCGCGACATCGCGCTCCTCTTCAGATAATCGGAGCAAAGCCGTTGTCCGCTCTTCGAAAAGTAGCATTCGCTTCTTCTCATCCTGAAGCTTGCGTTCTAACTCCATGTTTTGTTGCTCAAGCATATGCACTTGGTCGTTCTCCTCCTCGATCTTGGAAGGATGACCCTGCTCCTGCTCTCTGATTTCCGAGAATGATTCAAAGCCATCGCAGAGGCTGCCGTTCCCGACTTTTTCCTCGTCGTGATTTTGCTGGCATTCGTCAAGCGATCCTCGCTCCGAAGGATCATCCAGTTCAGGTGGAATTGGCATTGAAATATCCTAGAGAATATCTGTAAATTGGCTGGTTATGTTAGATCTACATCGTAACTAACACGTACTATGGAATTTTCATCCTCGTTTCTGGGAGTTGTGTACGCAGGGCTTTCTAGCACTGATTTCCCCACAGTACTTTTCGGTTCATGAAAGGCTACAGATATAGTTTTGGATCGCCACACAGTCCTATGAAGGGCCTTCCTGGCTTCGAAAGCTGTTCATGGTAAAAAAACTGTGAACGTTTGCTCTCATCATGATGGACTCTATTGACCTTCTCCAGATAAAGAGAACATAACCAGGCCAAGAGCGCGGTTCCTCCCATCTCGCCTGCGGAGCATTCTCGCACTGAGGTGCTTTAAATCGGAGTGGGAAAATGATGCGAAAGGCGAGGGCTGACCTCTGAATGGAACTGTACTGACGACACCGCCAAATGGAAGTTACCAGTTTAGCGAGATGAGAAGTGAAGTTTACCTGCGCAAAGTAATTTTTTAGAGATTTATCATCAACATCAGAGTTCAGATTCTGCAACGGCATTAAAAGCGCGACCGCTGGAGTATCGATTAATTACTCACCGAACAGAAAAGAACGTATGGATCGTAAGCTTGGAGTCTTATATTTAAATCTCCTGTAAAGTGCTTCTCAACTGCGCCTTCTGCACTCTTGGCGTCGGCGTCATTCCAGAATTGCACAACAGGCCCGAAGTCTTTATATATACGAACATAGGCCAAGCAACCAAAAGGTCGCAGCAATTCATACAATTGCGCCTCGGTGAAACTATTTGGCAGGCGCTTCACGAACCGAGGGAGGCCAGAAAAATGGGATCTCCGTATTGTTGAGAGGGCGAGGAGTACCGATGGTTGAATATGGGGCATGATCCGAAGATGGAGCAATGCAAGAGCCTTCTCAGCTGCAGGTATCCCAGCGTGAACTCACAAGGCGATACGAGAAGGCTGAGAACGCACCTTCAGCAACACTCAAAAACACTATCTCTGCAGTCTGTGTGCTTTCGCATGCGGGGCGAAATTGGCACCAATCAGGAGACGAATGATAATGACGATCGTCGCTCAGGAAAATGTGCTGGATCGCAAAATGTTGGAACATACTTGCGACATGCTTGTAGTGGACGTTGGCCGGAAGACCATGAGCAAAAAGAGTGTTATCTAGAGCGTGTGACTCGGCGTTCTGCATATCGAGGAGGCCTCTCGAGGAATAGCAGACCACACAAAGAGAGCTTCAGCCGTCCATAGAACGAAAGAAGACCCTAAAGTCGCTCCTTGGGCCAATAGAAAAACGAGACCCACAATCGAAGTTTGGCATGGCACCGGGAAGCGATTTCATCCTGATCTGGCAAGGTCTGATTAGATTCTGCAATTTTTGTCGGTCTTGCTACCGATTACAACACGGTTGTCAAAAATACGTTTCGTTATCACTGGGCGTCTAAGAGGAACAATGACTGAACAATGAGGAACGTATGTAACCCTAACCCGAGTTTGGGGTATAATTGTAAATGCCAGCAAAGGTACCCACGGTTGTGCAAAAGGTCCACACCCCACATAGCCCCACATAATTCGACGACTACTTACTGTTCCTGCTCAGCGCTCAACTCGTTCAATGTTACCGATGCCCTGCATTATATTTCAATGGAAATAACTGAAATGTGAATGTCGAACTCTTACATACCTCTTGAAATGCGCGACCTGTCACAAGGATGATTATTACATCGATCGAACTCAATCACCCCAAACTGGTGCCTCAGGCCTCAAGGAAGGCAAGAAGCTTGATTCCTCCAATACCGTATAAAGGTTTGCAATGTGCATGCCCGGCGCTTAACTAGGCTTCCCTCTTGCTGCGTATTGCCTAGAGGCCCCCACTTCCCAGTTTTCACTCTGGCAACCTCTATATTTCTTACCAGGCAGTGGCACTCGACACCTGGGTAGAAAGGCAGATTGTGGTATAGGTACAAAGGAGGGAAATCAAGATGCAGGCAGTGCTTCCTTTGAAGAGTGAGAGGGCATTGGCGGAACTGAACGAATTGCGCAGGCAGGTATGTGCTACCGATTGTAGTATTGCCGAGCCTGATTCAGATTACGACTTACACCTGTGCGTGTGTCAGAACGCGAAGGAGGTGACGGCACGCGCACAGCTGGATTTTCAGAAAAGACAGTCGGATGCGCCGAGCATAGACCTACAACGTGCATGGTTCAGAAGCATGAAGAACGTGCTCGAAGAGGTTGACACAGCAGCGAGGTGCATCCCGACACGGACTCCTTGGTATTTCTTGGACATTGGGTAGGGGTCACTTGATCCACTTTCTATCTACGGCTCATTTCATACGGGAATAGCTGCTGTCCTGGCGGATTCTCCTCCTACATCCTGAACAAAAACCTGTTTGCGACAGGCATGGGCATCTCCCTCCCCGTCGAAAGTGGTGGGCACTCTTTCCTTCTCGAAGAAGAGCTCCACCCGCGACTCGACTTGCACATGGCCGATCTCACCTACTACCAGCTCGGGCCCTATCCCATTACCGACGCGCGCCTGCAACCCTTGCCTTTCCCCGATCACCAATTCGACATGGTGCTTCTCGACGGGCACCCGTTGCGCACCGCTCCAGAATCGCAAGGCGGCGGACGCAAGCGGATGTCAGACCGGCTCTTAGTCGCGCAGCTCGTTATTTGTTTGAAGGCCGTAGCAGTGAGTGGCACTCTCGTAATCAAGTTATCGAAGCCAGAGCGCGTGGTGACGGCGAAGATTATGTATATGATGTGGATACTTGCGGCAGAGGTGGCGACATGGAAGCCAGTCTGCATGCATGCCACGAGGGATACATTTTACTTCATCGCCAAGGGTGTGGGGCTGGGAAGGGGGAAAACATTATGGGCGCAGTGGCTCTGGGAACTGCAAGCCCTTTGGGTGCAGTTGACATGGGGAGGAGGGCAGGGGAATGGAAGGACACTTGAGGAAGAGGATTTTGATTTCGTGGCGGGCACGCGCGAGATGAGGAAGAACTTCGGTGACAAGCTGGGGGCGCTGAGTAGGCCAGTATGGGAGGTCCAGAAACAGAGTATAGAGGGACAGAAGAAGGCAGCTGCGGACGGGTTTTGAGGTTTGAATGATGAAGTCTCGCCGGAATTTCGAACTTGGCACTTGTACACTTTCTCGCACTTCGGTATGCTATCTTTCATGTGTCCATACATATTCTGATCCATCCTGGATAATTTATTGTAGGCATTGTGGTAATGTGTCTACGCTAATGTACGCTCTCGTGTCTCTCTATGCTCATGTACGTATGTTCTCATGTCTAAATACACCGTGCCTATTTGCCCAGACTGCAATGGGCCTCAACAAAATTGGGACGGATTGTGCCCCAGCGCAGTATCCTAGTGAATCGTCACAGGCACCTTGCCAGGAGGCGATAAGGTGGCAATATTACATCGAAATTCCAAACCGTGATAATTACTTCAGCGGGCTACATTGAATGTCCCTTGGCGCAACTAAGCAGAGGGCTCAAATGATAGAAATCCCGACTGGGGACTTGTAGATGGGCGTCCGTATAGCACCTTGTGCCACTGTAGACAGCCTGAAGGCTTCACGCATGAGTGCCATGATCCCATCGCAGGACAATCGATGAATCCCCCACTTCTCCACGACCTCCCTAAGTCCACGATATGACGAGAACAAGGCGTCAATCCCCGGCCCCAGGGGCCGAAACTGCGGCATTCTGCAGGGAGCGAGGAACATCCTGGTTCCTGTCATGGTCCTGCAGGTAGGGATCCAATCAATCCTCGTGGGTACTATCCGTTATCGGAAGAGAAAGAAAACGCGGGAGTGTCTCTGCTACAGTGGAAGCTCGCGCTAAGCAGGGAGAAAGAAAAAGCCAAAGAGATTTGGAGTGGGTGGAGTGGGTATAACCGTAAAACGTTACGGTATGTGAGAGGAAGAACATTGATGCAGATTGTATGAAACTTCTGGATCCGACCAGAGTCCAGATGATGATCAATCAGCACACACTGACAGGCTACGGCCCCCCAACATGAGATGGAGAAATTCACGAAGAGCACGACATGTACAGACAAGTCTCCTGAGTAGCTGAGTTCGATAAGGTAAGACCATGACAGCGAACGAGAGTGATCAAGTGATCCAATGGCCGCGCGCTTGGAACATTCTATGATGCTTTTGTTTCTCGGTCCTTGTTGTCTGATATGAAAAAGTGCATGCAGAACAAGACCATTTCTAGTCAGACATATATACCAAGCCTGCTGCCACAAGATGTGCCGTAGTAGGAAACCAGAATGACGCCCATCACAACCGCGTCAAACTATCATACAGCGACCGTCTGCAGCAGTGATGGTACAGCCATGGTCCTCGTTCCAATGGTCAAAGGAACGTGGCAGATTGTATGAGAAATAAGAGAGCAATGGAGTCAGGACCAAGCATGAGAGATTATAAGAGAGCATAAAAGGTGAATAGGCATGCCCGCAGCGGTTGGGCATATGAGACCATTACGTAATGCTATAATAGGCCTCATTGGCCTTTTCTGCCTTAATTCTGGTTCCGTTCTGGCTTTGTGAGAAACCACCATGTCCTCCAACTGCCCACCCCAATTGCACCTGGAATTACCCCCGAATACGACGTCCTTCAAGCGTTCATTTGATCAGTTTGGCTTTGACCTCGACAGCCCTTTGGGAGCCTCAGACGCCACTCAGGGAGGCAGTGGGAGCAATGGACACGATCGTAACAAGCGGGCGAGGAGTGCAAGCAGCTTTTCGGACGACAATGATTCGATTAACAGCTCGCAGTCTTCGACGATTGCCTCGGGCTCGAGCTCGAGCTCGATGGGTCCCGATGCACAGGATTCTTCGCAGTCGGCACTTGCAGCCACGCGCCCGACAGCAGTGCTCACCTCACCATCTTTTTCGATAACACTCACTCGCGCACCTCTGCAGCCTCCAAGGCTTCCCACACCTGAAATACAGGACATAGACATGGCGGACTATACTCTTGTCTCTGATCATCATGACACCGAGGATTTGCCGTCGCCATCTTTACCTTCGACATCGACCACGACAGCCCACGTACCTGCGGCTTCATCTCAGACAGATGAAAGTTATAGACTGTCTCTGGAACGGTTCAATGCATTTGATTCACAGATATCTGCCCTCCGCCGATCCCGGTCGCCGACCCCACCTCGGGCACCGGCTTCACCACCTGTACTGCCTCCTCTCGAGCTTTCGGATGATCGGGAGTTGAACACGACGTCGATACCATTTTTGCATCCACCAACGCAACCGTCACCGCCTCTGCCGGAGGTGCTTTATTCGAGAGCGACTCAATCGTCGAGAAGAGACGATATTATATCCAGTGCACAGGCTGAGAGTTCAAATGGTGCTTTTTGGATTCTTGAATCACAATGTAATTTTGCTAATTTAATTGAGACAATAGCATCTTCGGCTGGCGAAGCACCACACCTCTGGGACCGAGCCACAAACACCATGCCCTGGATTCGTCCTGCTGGATTCCAACGTTCCTCCAGCCCCGTTCCTGCTATCGGCGAGCTGCGATCGCCATCGCCACTGTTTGAAGATTTAGAATTCGAGCCCTCCGCGGCTTCCTCATTGACCACAAACCCACCATCATCTACGGGACCCACAGCTTCAAACATAATAAGGAGAACACCCGTCCATGCTCCTCCGCCGACACTGCCCCTCATAGAGCCGACGACCGGGAGTGATGAGGAGGATACGTGGGACTACGAGGATCCCCTCGATCGTCTGCGCATCTTTCCCACTGCTCCATCGCCTATGCCTCCTCACTCACCTCGGACTCGTTTAGGTCCTGCTGATCATCTGCAGCTTTTTTCCAGCCTTCCTAGTCCGTCTATGCCTCCTTACTCACCCCGAACTCATGAGGAACCCATCGACCACCTGTACATCTCTCCCACTCTTTCACGTGCGGATACGCCACCTGTGCCTCCTCGCTCACACCGAGCACACGCACGAGACCAAGAGAGAGAAACACCTATAGAACGTGACGGTCCGTCTGTCAGCAGCCTTTTCGACACCGAACAATGGACACCTGCGGATGAGTTTCTGTCGAGCACCCGGGACAGACCTTACTTGGATTTTGATTCATTCCCGATAGAGACTCCATTTGGACCTGACATCTCCAGGAGAAACGAGAGCTTGAGGACGGACACAGCTCCTCAGCGCAATGCGAGCTCCAGCTCGAATGTGCCCACACAGACTGGCGCCCGTTCGTCGAGAATTGAGGCGCAGGCGCTGCAAGGGCTTGGAGAGGCGCTTCGCGGGCTGGGACGGGCGTTGCAGGAGAGCGAGATTACGTTGCGACCGTTGCTGGACTACGGTTCGGAAGCAGTAGAGAGGGAGGTTGAGTCGTCAAGGGGGAGGACGAGTGCATGGAGGGATGTGGGACATCGTGATGGGACGGGAGAGGCTGTTCCCAGGCGCTTGAGGCTTAACTCGTCTCTTGCTGGGTCAGCACTGGTTGCAAGGTATGTGTGGTAGTAGTGTGCATGTACATAGCTGTGAAATATATTGTGACGTGAGCTGTGCTGTATTTCTCGCGTACTTCGACGCGACGTGAGGCGTGCTGTACTGTTGCGTGGATACTTGGCATCAGCTCGCTAAGTGTAAGCGAGCCAATGAAAAGTGCCAAGAAAATGGACTTGCGTTCAAAAATAAAAAATTTGGACTCTTCACGATCATAGTTTCGCCTCCCCAATGGGGAGACTGCATCCGTCAGAGTTCGGCCCTCAAATCGCCCAATCGGCGAGCGTGCCCCCGTGCCCTGCCTGCTCCAAATCTATCTACGTAGTGTACATTTGTGTATCAGACATGCGTGACCTGACCTTCAAACCCTCGCACCGACACCCGGGGATTCGGAAACATCTCTCCCTGTCTGAGGAACAAATGAGCATCGGAAGATATAGATAAATGCAGTGACACTCACATCGAGCATTCTGACAGTGTTATGTGCAGTATGTAGCGCTGCCTTGAAAGAATTATCAGTTTCGAACACATGCCCGTCATGAGGATTAGACTTACCGTTGAAAACAAACCAGTCATGTACAATGTCACGATAGGGTGAACACATATGATGGACACAGAGGTTGGCGCGACAACGTATGCATGCTAGATCGTGAGATGATGTGGTTAGTCAGGTGTGATACAAACGTGGAAGAACCAGAAACTCACAATGACGGCGGTGAGTGATGGGAACAATGGAGCAACAAACGAGACCCTGCACTGCATGCGCAAGGTGTCGTTGACAATATTGCGTGGGTAGACGTGACGTGGAGACAGCTGGCAGCAAGTCTGCATGATGATCACTGAACGAAGAATATTATGAACATCAAACTATCACAACAACAAAGACTTCTTACCTTCGCTAACACTGCCATTTCCCGGACGTCGAAAAATCGAATTGCTGAATTTTTATCACCGGTGAATCATTCAATACGTCGGTCTAAGTATGAGGTGATGGTTGGATACAAGCGATGCTTTGCGCCGATCACGAGATCTATAGACACGACACAAAGTGTCAGCACCATAAACACAGTTGTAACACGGCGTTGGTGACTTACCTGGTCGTCCGACACCGTTTCCTGGACGTCCAAAAATATAATTTCCGAAAATTCCCCGGCCGTACGTCGTTCAAAGTGTATTCAAAACATCCAGGACCCCATATCAAGGGCCAGGAGAAGCAGCGCAAGCACTGCTCATGATGGACAGACCCTCGGCATCACTGTAAGCAAGGCAGAGTGTGAGCTCTGTGAACATAAATATAGCACAGCGACAACAGCTTACCTCGTCGTGCGACAGCGTTTGCCGGAACGCGTAAAATACAATTGCCGAACTTTTGCCGAGGCAGAGATGCATCGTATGGCTTGATGCGCAAACACCACTTTCATGATGCATACGTTCTGGGCAAGGCGCTGCAACAGCGTTCGCGGGAAGCCCAAAAATCAAGTTTCCGAAATTTTGCATGTCTCCTACCCCCTGTTGATGACAGCTGTACCCTAGCATTGGAACTTAAGTATATGTGAGCCCAAGAGTGTAGACGTATCAATGAAAATGACTTACGGCACATATCTAACCTCTATAATAAAAGAAAAGCATCCCGAACCATCTCGGACAACAGTGTCGACTGCAGCAGCAGCCAGTGCAAGTCAAGAAATTAAAATATGTTTGTGAACATCATTTGTCTCTCAAACGAATCATCCATGGTCCTCAACAATCACAATATTTTTATCTAGCTCCTCAGGAAACGGAGCAAACCTCCATATGCTGGCAGCTGATGAGCCGAAATGCTGCCTACGACGTGCTGCTCCAAATCGTGTTGGTCGTTAAGTGATACGGTATGTTCAGAAATACTCACCGAGATTGTATGTACTGTATATTGTGCGACAAGTCTGCGGAAGCGGACAGATGGCCATGGTGGGCGGATGGCAGACACGAGGACCTGATTTCGGAGAAACAAAACACATGGTCAGTCAACAAATCCCGGATGAGAAAGCAAGAACATACGTGATGGCGAGCCACTAGCCTGCGCATACGAGGTCCTGAGGGTCCTTGGATATAGTGGTGTGGTGCGGCGTTCGTATTGATGGGTGGCGAAGAAAATTGATGCCAACGGTGGAAGGATAAATGCGAAGTAGGGTGTTAACTGTGGCAACACCCAAGGCACTGATATGGAAAAGGTCGATAAGCCATCACTTTGTAACTACATTTCAATGACATACCGGAATTCTGATTTCCTGTGCTCCCCCAAGGCCTATCTCCCAAGCTTCAATGAACCCCCCACATTCACTTATCATAAGGACGTTGTGTCTTAATGTAATGGCGATACGAGTGACCGTTGACCGTGGCCTCTATCTGTCATCCCAGAATCATGGAGGGAGCTTGAGTGGGGCTGGACATGATGCGAGGCAGATCAGGCGGGGCATTGACGAAAGCACTACATGACTTACCACCATTTCATGGTCATAGCCAACTGTAACCTGCAATTAACAACATGCGACTGCGTTGAAAAACTCTCGAGAGATGGCGGTGATGATCGAGAGCCTGAACAGGGAAATTTGCGATCAGAGGGCGATACTCATGGAAATAAACAACGCAAAACTTGCCTCTTTTGGTAGATTTAGCACCATCGATCGGTTGTCCTCGACACTCCTCGAACGCGACCGTGAAACTGGACAGCTGTGCAGTCAGACACTGGATAAAACATACTAAACCAATGTATCATACCTCCATAAGTGCTGGGCATACAGCACGATGGCCAGCAACATTGACAGGGAGTGTGCAGAGAAACTGGCATTACGAGGGCCATGGCGGTGGGGAGATGGGTGAGAGAAAAAATTGGGTGAGTCTTTATACATTAGCGGTGCGGAGATAAGGTGATCACGGTGGAATTTCAGGTCATGATCGTAATGTCGATCACTCCGAGAATTCCGCTCAACTCTCACCTCACGTAAATTCTAAATTTCTAATCATCCTCGTCTATTCGGTTAGTTTCTGATGCTCGAGCCTGATCTTTGAGCCCTGAGCTTCGCATTTCTTGAATCTGTCAAACTCAAGCCTACTCTCACTGACACTCTCAGTCTCACAAAGCAAGCAATTTACCCTCAAAGTTGTGTTGGAGTTCTCTCTGTGCAACCTTGCAATGCCTGAAATAAAAGTTGTTTGAGCTCAAACTGACCTTTTGTGATCAGGCAATCCAGGGTTGTGAACAATGGTATCACGGAGAAGTCTATTTTTGCAAGCTCGCAAACATACATGTCTCCGTGATCTCAAGGCTCACAGCTTCTGGAAATTGATCATTTGATGTTCTATGGAAGCTTCAGTGGTTCCTGGAGACAATTTGATGCTCTTGAATTTAGTAGACTTGCATCTGAACAGGATGAGATGTTCCGGCATTGGTCTTACCATTTACCAGAGTTCTTGATTGTGACTATGAGCGGTGAATGTCATGGAGCCGATCAGTTGCAACCCCAGGTCTGTGATCCTATTGTCTGTCATGATGTTGTGAAATTAGCTTGGAATTTACCATCCAGGGTCCGAGCAGGATACGGTTTAGAAAAACATGGAACCTGCCAATCATGAGATCCGAGAAGGTCTTCACGGTCCGAAGGTGTTTACATGCTACATAGAATGATCCATCTCGTCATCGTGAAAGTTAAACCAGTTGAATGGTACTGACATCATGCATGAGTTATTTCGAGATCCCGACCAGGTCTATGAAGGCTTTGTGGACGGCGTGAAGACGAGAGAATGGTCCGAACGGATAAGAAATGGATTTAACATTTAAGAAAGACAAGACTCTGTGCACCTCATGGTCAACACCGACAATGCCAAATCTAAACGCGAATTTAAGAACTCCACCTTAAGTTGTACATTTGCTTTAAAATTGAAACTTTCAAGTTCGTCGAGGACTTTACATATGCTCCGGGTTGGCCATAGTTTTCGGGGTGTGAAGAATTCAACGACCTACTATTCAAGAGTGCTTCTCCATGGTCGTTGAGAGTCGAGGACTACTCAGGATGTGAAATATTCCTCTGCAACAGAAGAGCTCGATCGTGATCTTTAGATCAGTGAAAGATTTTAATCGCTCACCTCTCGAGACGAAATCCAGCCGCGATCGCTACTTGAATGCACAGGTACTAGCAAAGTCTTCACGATCCTCTTGCGATGTTCTGAATTTCCGAAATAAATCAGTCGTTATCCAAATCCTACGATTGTTTTGTGGGATCACCTCGACCGGCTCAATACTTTGTCTCTCCCTCTGAACGAGGCATCGTAATCTAATATGGTCCGAGAACTCCTCTACACCGAAACGTATCTCTGTATTAGATTCCTTGAATCAGATTATGCAGGGCCACCGGGAGAGAAAACGGCAGAACGCGTTTGATCGAGTTCGCTAGTGAAACCCACGGGAAGTAGATGCTACGAGATCCACTGCTCTTCGAGGAGATCGGTGAATTCCAAGAGGTTGATCTTGCTCAACTGGATATTCTGTCAATACGGGGTCCAGCGATCGAGCGAATCGTTTCGAAACTCTACTCGATGAAGCTATCTTCCATGTAAGTTTTTAAAATCCGTGTTCAGTGATCAAATCTCATCTGAGCTAGCGGATACGTCCCGCAACAGCCTTGAAACTGAAGATATAGACAAAGACTCACTCAGAGACCTTTCAACTGGATATCATCGTAATCTATGCACGAACATCAGCTTAGTGCAAAGACGCGTTTGACGATGAGAGTTCATGATCAGAAATGATCGGCCGTCCACTTCAAGTTGCACGCACCGACTTCTCAGCAACCCGATACCCCCACACCACCGAAGATGTCAAAAGAACTCATTTATTCATTCTCTCTCTATGTACATGACTTGGATATACATATATATATACCTAGAACCTCATCCCGTTCACGGACAACTGCCCGTATTCGAAAAGCCGCGAAAACGCGTACCTGCTCACGATCCAGTTCGCGAGGAATTCAGAACAAGGTAGGATAAAACTACACTCACGCCTACGCCTACGATCATCAAGACGGCATGCACCATGCGGTATTGCACTGGCCCCGCCTCCGGGGTATCAGGGTCAGACTGTTAGCAGTCAGGAAAGGCTGATTTACAGTGCCGGCTCGAAAACAGGCTTCTGTGAGGTAGCCCCTGTAAACTCTGTCAGTCTTAATGTCGAGGAATCCCTGATCATGGGATTGGAGAAGCGACGACGGCACCGATCGCACATGACGCTGTTGAGGGTGTCCACGATTCTTAAATGTGCCATATAGAGCGAGCATGACGCGGCGGAGTTATTCGCCTAACCGTCCAGGGTGGTGGCCAGTGATATGAGCGACCAGTAAAGCGGGCGACGAGCGCGAGTGGCGCAAAGGGATCAGACGTTCCGCCGAATTACCGGGCTTGGGGGTGAGATAATTCGGCTGGAAAAATGTATCATTCAGGGCATGGAAACGTGAGAAACAAACTTTGGAGTACATACATTATTTCCAACCGACGTTAACAGAGAGGAAGGGAAATGGCTCGGCACACGGAAGATCGTGTACGGAAAGTACGAGGCACACCTGTGCTTCTTGGATTGTCGCATGCGGCGGCGAAGTATGGCCGACGTCTGTGAGAAGTTTGGTATATCGGTAGTAAAGCGCTAGTGGGTTGCGATTAGGACATGAAGGTAGGGTAGGGTGGCGCAAGGGGATCGAACATTCGATCCGAATTCCTGGGATCGACGGTGAGAGAGTTCGGCTGGAAAAAACGGTCCGGTTAGTGCATGGAAACGCGAGACAGGAAACAGGAACGGCATACGTACTGGTACAGTGCCGTGAGTCTTCGCCTCCTTTGTCTTTTCCAATTCCCAGTCCAGTTCCCCGTGTCGTCTCCACTTCCTACATCTCTCCGCTCGTGTCAACACACGACAGCACGTACATACAGCAGTGGTGACCGGTGGGTGCTCGTTGCTGAAAGAGACGGTGGACGGGGAGCTGGATGTGGACGGGTATGGACTGAAACTCGAAATCCCATCCATCGGCGATACGGGCGCCATCCGTTCGCCCTGTCGAGTACAGGGGTTTGAAATGAGAAATTACGGCTGCAGAATAATATTAGTTTAGCAAGGGACACGCCAATGGAAACAGGAACGGAGACGATACATACATTTTCCCGGATTCTTCGTCTCCGTTCCTCCGTTCTCCGCACCCGCCCTGCACGCCAAACGTTTCCCAATATCCGTCAATCGCGAATTTCGGACGTCTTGGCATGCCGTGGGTGATGTGTATGTTTGTGGAAGATAGGGATGGGAGGGAAGCGGTTATCTGGATGAATCTTCCGTTAGCCGAGCGGGTATATAAAGGGTTGGAAAGGCTTACCTGTTTTACCATTCCCTTCCTCCGTTCTCTCCTCCTCTCCTCTCCTGTCCTCTCCTCTGTGCTCTCATTCTAGTACTCGCTCATCCTTCCCATGGGCGCATCGTGCGTCCCGTAGCCGGTGAGTTGTATGTTCGGTTGTTGGTGTCTCGCCCGACGTTTTCTGACCTTCCCTTTGCAGTATCTTGTGGTTCGTACCCGTAGTTGTGCGAGCGGTCAGGGCTGACAGCCGTTGTCGGCGGTTCGTGTCCTCGTCTGTTTCTTCGCTCGCCGTCTTCTGATTGACTCTTCACAGCCGTCTTGTCGTTCGTAGTGGAGCGATGTCTGCGTGCAGCGCCGTGCACGCCTGACGTCCGAGTGCCCGCCCACTGCGTTCGTAGCGTCGGCAAGGGGAAGGTGAGGTCGACTCTGCTCCATTTCGTGAGCGCTGCGTTGCTGACGAGGGATACAATAAAGCAGATGGATCGCTTTACCATCGTGCATCCACCCACAACTGAAACAGCGCGCAGGCGCCGGCTGTCCATCCGTTCGTCTGCGCAGGCGAGGTCCTCGTGGCTCCGATGCGCAGGCGCCGTTTCGCTGGAGAGGGAGCGGGATGTGCAGGGTCGTTGGTGAGGTTTCCACGAGGTTGGACTTGTCGTCTTTGTGTTTCCAGGCCGGAGGTCTGGGACGTCGATGGAGTTGTTTCCGTGGTGAGTGGAGGTGGAGGTCATCTCTGGGGGTTGTATTGCTGACGTTGGATACAGTAAGGCAGATGGGCCGTATGCGAAGGTGTACGTGGCGCTCGTCGAAGTTGGGGTTGGTCTATCGCGAAAACGTGAGCAGGTGTGTCACGAACTGACATTGTAGAAAACATACCTAATACTTTGAATAGACCTCGTTTCCCAGCGCACCTGGATCATCCGCCTCGTGCGCGCTATCTGCGCCGCTATACACTAGGCATCGCGCTCGATTGTGGGGAAATTTGGAGTGTGAGTGTATGCTGTGTCCGCTGGTCGAATCTAGTCGAATTTGATACTTTGTAGGCTTCGCGCAGTGGGGAAAGGTAGTTTGAAATCGTAGTTATGTCGGTAGATGTGTAGTGTAGCCCCTTTGAGTGATGAAGACGACCGAATGGGTCGTCGTCGTGAGCACGAGGAGGCACGGTCTGCCGTTCCTTTGAGACGTCCGCCCATTTCCCGCCGGCTACACAACGTTGCTGGTGTTGCGCGCGCGAATGCGAAGGGCAGCGAGCTGCGAGTGAGCTAAAGGCAAGATGCCTGCTCTGTTCGCTGGTATGGCGCCGGAAAGTAAAGGATTGAAGAGACGGGATAGCGAGCTGCGAGGGAGGGGGAAAAGGCTGAGTGCTTTTTCTTCGAATTCCTCGGGCTTGCGACGCCTGAACCAGCGAGGTGCGAGTGAGTTCGGGGCACCGGCCGTGTTCCTTCAAAATCTTGCCCTGTTCTGCTGGTGCCGTTGTGCGCGCGCTCGGACGAGTGACTGAAACTAAAGTTAGCGTATGAGAGTCCGTGTAGACGAAAAGAGTGAGAGATTTACCTGTCGAGATGATTTCTCTGTTTGAGCGCAGACGCTCAGACGTCCCAGCAGGCGCGCAGTGGCCGGAGTGCGAAAACGATGGGAGGCGGTAATGCGGGGATCGTGGTTGCCGCGTGTCGTGGAGTGGAGTTTTGGCACGGAAAGGTCGTGGAGAGGGAGTGTGGATCAAAGTGAGGCGATGGCAGTGGAGGAACGTTTTGGCGGGGGCAAGAGAGGTGGTTGGTGAAGGACGGGCTCCACGAAACAAGAGAGCAATGGAGTCAGACCAAGCACAATGCCCGTGTTGTGAGACCATTACGTAATTCTATAACAGCCCTCATGGCTTTTCTGCCTTAATTCTGGTTCCGTTCTGCTTTGTGAGAAACCACCATGTCCTCCAACTGCCCACCCCAATTGCACCTGGAATTACCCCCGAATACGACGTCCTTCAAGCGTTCATTCGATCAGTTGGCTTTGACCTCGACAGCCCTTTGGGAGCCTCAGACGCCACTCAGGGAGGCAGTGGGAGCAATGGACACGACGATCGTAACAAGCGGGCAAGGAGTGCAAGCAGCTTTTCGACGACAATGATTCGATTAACAGTTCGCAGTCTTCAACGATTGCCTCGGCTCGAGCTCGAGCTCGATGGGTCCCGATGCACAGGATTCTTCGCAGTCGCACTTGCAGCCACGCGCCCGACAGCAGTAACACCTCACACATCTTTTTCGATAACACTCACTCGTCGCACCTCTGCAGCCTCCAAGGCTTCCACACCTGAAATACAGGACATAGACATGGCGGACTATACTCTTGTCTCTGATCATCATGACTCCGAGGATTTGCCGTCGCCATCTTACCTTCGACATCGACCACGACAGCCCACGTACCTGCGGCTTCATCTCAGACAGACGAGAGTTATAGACTGTCTCTGGAACGGTTCAATGCATTTGATTCACAGATATCTGCCCTCCGCCGATCCCGGTCGCCGACCCCACCTCGGGCACCGGCTTCACCACCTGTACTGCCCCCTCTTGAACTTTCGGATGATCGGGAGTTGAACACGACGTCGATACCATTTTTGCATCCACCAACGCAACCGTCACCGCCTCTGCCGGAGGTGCTTTATTCGAGAGCGACTCAATCGTCGAGAAGAGACGATATTATATCCAGTGCACAGGCTGAGAGTTCAAATGGTGCTTTTTGGATTCTTGATCACAATGTAATTTTGCTAATTTAATTGAGACATAGCATCTTCGGCTGGCGAAGCACCACACCTCTGGGACCGAGCCACAAACACCATGCCCTGGATTCGTCCTGCTGGATTCCAACGTTCCTCCAGCCCCGTTCCTGCTATCGGCGAGCTGCGATCGCCATCGCCACTGTTTGAAGATTTAGAATTCGAGCCCTCCGCGGCTTCCTCATTGACCACAAACCCACCATCATCTACGGGACCCACAGCTTCAAACATAATAAGGAGAACACCCGTCCATGCTCCTCCGCCGACACTGCCCCTCATAGAGCCGACGACCGGGAGTGATGAGGAGGATACGTGGGACTACGAGGATCCCCTCGATCGTCTGCGCATCTTTCCCACTGCTCCATCGCCTATGCCTCCTCACTCACCTCGGACTCGTTTAGGTCCTGCTGATCATCTGCAGCTTTTTTCCAGCCTTCCTAGTCCGTCTATGCCTCCTTACTCACCCCGAACTCATGAGGAACCCATCGACCACCTGTACATCTCTCCACTCTTTCACGTGCGGATACGCCACCTGTGCCTCCTCGCTCACACCGAGCACACGCACGAGACCAAGAGAGAGAAACACCTATAGAACGTGACGGTCCGTCTGTCAGCAGCCTTTTCGACACCGAACAATGGACACCTGCGGATGAGTTTCTGTCGAGCACCCGGGACAGACCTTACTTGGATTTTGATTCATTCCCGATAGAGACTCCATTTGGACCTGACATCTCCAGGAGAAACGAGAGCTTGAGGACGGACACAGCTCCTCAGCGCAATGCGAGCTCCAGCTCGAATGTGCCCACACAGACTGGCGCCCGTTCGTCGAGAATTGAGGCGCAGGCGCTGCAAGGGCTTGGAGAGGCGCTTCGCGGGCTGGGACGGGCGTTGCAGGAGAGCGAGATTACGTTGCGACCGTTGCTGGACTACGGTTCGGAAGCAGTAGAGAGGGAGGTTGAGTCGTCAAGGGGGAGGACGAGTGCATGGAGGGATGTGGGACATCGTGATGGGACGGGAGAGGCTGTTCCCAGGCGCTTGAGGCTTAACTCGTCTCTTGCTGGGTCAGCACTGGTTGCAAGGTATGTGTGGTAGTAGTGTGCATGTACATAGCTGTGAAATATATTGTGACGTGAGCTGTGCTGTATTTCTCGCGTACTTCGACGCGACGTGAGGCGTGCTGTACTGTTGCGTGGATACTTGGCATCAGCTCGCTAAGTGTAAGCGAGCCAATGAAAAGTGCCAAGAAAATGGACTTGCGTTCAAAAATAAAAAATTTGGACTCTTCACGATCATAGTTTCGCCTCCCCAATGGGGAGACTGCATCCGTCAGAGTTCGGCCCTCAAATCGCCCAATCGGCGAGCGTGCCCCCGTGCCCTGCCTGCTCCAAATCTATCTACGTAGTGTACATTTGTGTATCAGACATGCGTGACCTGACCTTCAAACCCTCGCACCGACACCCGGGGATTCGGAAACATCTCTCCCTGTCTGAGGAACAAATGAGCATCGGAAGATATAGATAAATGCAGTGACACTCACATCGAGCATTCTGACAGTGTTATGTGCAGTATGTAGCGCTGCCTTGAAAGAATTATCAGTTTCGAACACATGCCCGTCATGAGGATTAGACTTACCGTTGAAAACAAACCAGTCATGTACAATGTCACGATAGGGTGAACACATATGATGGACACAGAGGTTGGCGCGACAACGTATGCATGCTAGATCGTGAGATGATGTGGTTAGTCAGGTGTGATACAAACGTGGAAGAACCAGAAACTCACAATGACGGCGGTGAGTGATGGGAACAATGGAGCAACAAACGAGACCCTGCACTGCATGCGCAAGGTGTCGTTGACAATATTGCGTGGGTAGACGTGACGTGGAGACAGCTGGCAGCAAGTCTGCATGATGATCACTGAACGAAGAATATTATGAACATCAAACTATCACAACAACAAAGACTTCTTACCTTCGCTAACACTGCCATTTCCCGGACGTCGAAAAATCGAATTGCTGAATTTTTATCACCGGTGAATCATTCAATACGTCGGTCTAAGTATGAGGTGATGGTTGGATACAAGCGATGCTTTGCGCCGATCACGAGATCTATAGACACGACACAAAGTGTCAGCACCATAAACACAGTTGTAACACGGCGTTGGTGACTTACCTGGTCGTCCGACACCGTTTCCTGGACGTCCAAAAATATAATTTCCGAAAATTCCCCGGCCGTACGTCGTTCAAAGTGTATTCAAAACATCCAGGACCCCATATCAAGGGCCAGGAGAAGCAGCGCAAGCACTGCTCATGATGGACAGACCCTCGGCATCACTGTAAGCAAGGCAGAGTGTGAGCTCTGTGAACATAAATATAGCACAGCGACAACAGCTTACCTCGTCGTGCGACAGCGTTTGCCGGAACGCGTAAAATACAATTGCCGAACTTTTGCCGAGGCAGAGATGCATCGTATGGCTTGATGCGCAAACACCACTTTCATGATGCATACGTTCTGGGCAAGGCGCTGCAACAGCGTTCGCGGGAAGCCCAAAAATCAAGTTTCCGAAATTTTGCATGTCTCCTACCCCCTGTTGATGACAGCTGTACCCTAGCATTGGAACTTAAGTATATGTGAGCCCAAGAGTGTAGACGTATCAATGAAAATGACTTACGGCACATATCTAACCTCTATAATAAAAGAAAAGCATCCCGAACCATCTCGGACAACAGTGTCGACTGCAGCAGCAGCCAGTGCAAGTCAAGAAATTAAAATATGTTTGTGAACATCATTTGTCTCTCAAACGAATCATCCATGGTCCTCAACAATCACAATATTTTTATCTAGCTCCTCAGGAAACGGAGCAAACCTCCATATGCTGGCAGCTGATGAGCCGAAATGCTGCCTACGACGTGCTGCTCCAAATCGTGTTGGTCGTTAAGTGATACGGTATGTTCAGAAATACTCACCGAGATTGTATGTACTGTATATTGTGCGACAAGTCTGCGGAAGCGGACAGATGGCCATGGTGGGCGGATGGCAGACACGAGGACCTGATTTCGGAGAAACAAAACACATGGTCAGTCAACAAATCCCGGATGAGAAAGCAAGAACATACGTGATGGCGAGCCACTAGCCTGCGCATACGAGGTCCTGAGGGTCCTTGGATATAGTGGTGTGGTGCGGGCGTTCGTATTGATGGGTGGCGAAGAAAATTGATGCCAACGGTGGAAGGATAAATGCGAAGTAGGGTGTTAACTGTGGCAACACCCAAGGCACTGATATGGAAAAGGTCGATAAGCCATCACTTTGTAACTACATTTCAATGACATACCGGAATTCTGATTTCCTGTGCTCCCCCAAGGCCTATCTCCCAAGCTTCAATGAACCCCCCACATTCACTTATCATAAGGACGTTGTGTCTTAATGTAATGGCGATACGAGTGACCGTTGACCGTGGCCTCTATCTGTCATCCCAGAATCATGGAGGGAGCTTGAGTGGGGCTGGACATGATGCGAGGCAGATCAGGCGGGGCATTGACGAAAGCACTACATGACTTACCACCATTTCATGGTCATAGCCAACTGTAACCTGCAATTAACAACATGCGACTGCGTTGAAAAACTCTCGAGAGATGGCGGTGATGATCGAGAGCCTGAACAGGGAAATTTGCGATCAGAGGGCGATACTCATGGAAATAAACAACGCAAAACTTGCCTCTTTTGGTAGATTTAGCACCATCGATCGGTTGTCCTCGACACTCCTCGAACGCGACCGTGAAACTGGACAGCTGTGCAGTCAGACACTGGATAAAACATACTAAACCAATGTATCATACCTCCATAAGTGCTGGGCATACAGCACGATGGCCAGCAACATTGACAGGGAGTGTGCAGAGAAACTGGCATTACGAGGGCCATGGCGGTGGGGAGATGGGTGAGAGAAAAAATTGGGTGAGTCTTTATACATTAGCGGTGCGGAGATAAGGTGATCACGGTGGAATTTCAGGTCATGATCGTAATGTCGATCACTCCGAGAATTCCGCTCAACTCTCACCTCACGTAAATTCTAAATTTCTAATCATCCTCGTCTATTCGGTTAGTTTCTGATGCTCGAGCCTGATCTTTGAGCCCTGAGCTTCGCATTTCTTGAATCTGTCAAACTCAAGCCTACTCTCACTGACACTCTCAGTCTCACAAAGCAAGCAATTTACCCTCAAAGTTGTGTTGGAGTTCTCTCTGTGCAACCTTGCAATGCCTGAAATAAAAGTTGTTTGAGCTCAAACTGACCTTTTGTGATCAGGCAATCCAGGGTTGTGAACAATGGTATCACGGAGAAGTCTATTTTTGCAAGCTCGCAAACATACATGTCTCCGTGATCTCAAGGCTCACAGCTTCTGGAAATTGATCATTTGATGTTCTATGGAAGCTTCAGTGGTTCCTGGAGACAATTTGATGCTCTTGAATTTAGTAGACTTGCATCTGAACAGGATGAGATGTTCCGGCATTGGTCTTACCATTTACCAGAGTTCTTGATTGTGACTATGAGCGGTGAATGTCATGGAGCCGATCAGTTGCAACCCCAGGTCTGTGATCCTATTGTCTGTCATGATGTTGTGAAATTAGCTTGGAATTTACCATCCAGGGTCCGAGCAGGATACGGTTTAGAAAAACATGGAACCTGCCAATCATGAGATCCGAGAAGGTCTTCACGGTCCGAAGGTGTTTACATGCTACATAGAATGATCCATCTCGTCATCGTGAAAGTTAAACCAGTTGAATGGTACTGACATCATGCATGAGTTATTTCGAGATCCCGACCAGGTCTATGAAGGCTTTGTGGACGGCGTGAAGACGAGAGAATGGTCCGAACGGATAAGAAATGGATTTAACATTTAAGAAAGACAAGACTCTGTGCACCTCATGGTCAACACCGACAATGCCAAATCTAAACGCGAATTTAAGAACTCCACCTTAAGTTGTACATTTGCTTTAAAATTGAAACTTTCAAGTTCGTCGAGGACTTTACATATGCTCCGGGTTGGCCATAGTTTTCGGGGTGTGAAGAATTCAACGACCTACTATTCAAGAGTGCTTCTCCATGGTCGTTGAGAGTCGAGGACTACTCAGGATGTGAAATATTCCTCTGCAACAGAAGAGCTCGATCGTGATCTTTAGATCAGTGAAAGATTTTAATCGCTCACCTCTCGAGACGAAATCCAGCCGCGATCGCTACTTGAATGCACAGGTACTAGCAAAGTCTTCACGATCCTCTTGCGATGTTCTGAATTTCCGAAATAAATCAGTCGTTATCCAAATCCTACGATTGTTTTGTGGGATCACCTCGACCGGCTCAATACTTTGTCTCTCCCTCTGAACGAGGCATCGTAATCTAATATGGTCCGAGAACTCCTCTACACCGAAACGTATCTCTGTATTAGATTCCTTGAATCAGATTATGCAGGGCCACCGGGAGAGAAAACGGCAGAACGCGTTTGATCGAGTTCGCTAGTGAAACCCACGGGAAGTAGATGCTACGAGATCCACTGCTCTTCGAGGAGATCGGTGAATTCCAAGAGGTTGATCTTGCTCAACTGGATATTCTGTCAATACGGGGTCCAGCGATCGAGCGAATCGTTTCGAAACTCTACTCGATGAAGCTATCTTCCATGTAAGTTTTTAAAATCCGTGTTCAGTGATCAAATCTCATCTGAGCTAGCGGATACGTCCCGCAACAGCCTTGAAACTGAAGATATAGACAAAGACTCACTCAGAGACCTTTCAACTGGATATCATCGTAATCTATGCACGAACATCAGCTTAGTGCAAAGACGCGTTTTGACGATGAGAGTTCATGATCAGAAATGATCGGCCGTCCACTTCAAGTTGCACGCACCGACTTCTCAGCAACCCGATACCCCCACACCACCGAAGATGTCAAAAGAA
The DNA here is from genome assembly GCA_013433165.1 of Hypsizygus marmoreus. Taxonomy (NCBI): domain Eukaryota; kingdom Fungi; phylum Basidiomycota; class Agaricomycetes; order Agaricales; family Lyophyllaceae; genus Hypsizygus; species Hypsizygus marmoreus. Next base: position 620,814 of record CM024094.1, on the reverse strand, counting down.
CTCATTTATTCATTCTCTCTCTATGTACATGACTTGGATATACATATATATATACCTAGAACCTCATCCCGTTCACGGACAACTGCCCGTATTCGAAAAGCCGCGAAAACGCGTACCTGCTCACGATCCAGTTCGCGAGGAATTCAGAACAAGGTAGGATAAAACTACACTCACGCCTACGCCTACGATCATCAAGACGGCATGCACCATGCGGTATTGCACTGGCCCCGCCTCGCGGGGTATCAGGGTCAGACTGTTAGCAGTCAGGAAAGGCTGATTTACAGTGCCGGCTCGAAAACAGGCTTCTGTGAGGTAGCCCCTGTAAACTCTGTCAGTCTTAATGTCGAGGAATCCCTGATCATGGGATTGGAGAAGCGACGACGGCACCGATCGCACATGACGCTGTTGAGGGTGTCCACGATTCTTAAATGTGCCATATAGAGCGAGCATGACGCGGCGGAGTTATTCGCCTAACCGTCCAGGGTGGTGGCCAGTGATATGAGCGACCAGTAAAGCGGGCGACGAGCGCGAGTGGCGCAAAGGGATCAGACGTTCCGCCGAATTACCGGGCTTGGGGGTGAGATAATTCGGCTGGAAAAATGTATCATTCAGGGCATGGAAACGTGAGAAACAAACTTTGGAGTACATACATTATTTCCAACCGACGTTAACAGAGAGGAAGGGAAATGGCTCGGCACACGGAAGATCGTGTACGGAAAGTACGAGGCACACCTGTGCTTCTTGGATTGTCGCATGCGGCGGCGAAGTATGGCCGACGTCTGTGAGAAGTTTGGTATATCGGTAGTAAAGCGCTAGTGGGTTGCGATTAGGACATGAAGGGTAGGGTAGGGTGGCGCAAGGGGATCGAACATTCGATCCGAATTCCTGGGATCGACGGTGAGAGAGTTCGGCTGGAAAAACGGTCCGGTTAGTGCATGGAAACGCGAGACAGGAAACAGGAACGGCATACGTACTGGTACAGTGCCGTGAGTCTTCGCCTCCTTTGTCTTTTCCAATTCCCAGTCCAGTTCCCGTGTCGTCTCCACTTCCTACATCTCTCCGCTCGTGTCAACACACGACAGCACGTACATACAGCAGTGGTGACCGGTGGGTGCTCGTTGCTGAAAGAGACGGTGGACGGGGAGCTGGATGTGGACGGGTATGGACTGAAACTCGAAATCCCATCCATCGGCGATACGGGCGCCATCCGTTTCGCCCTGTCGAGTACAGGGGTTTGAAATGAGAAATTACGGCTGCAGAATAATATTAGTTTAGCAAGGGACACGCCAATGGAAACAGGAACGGAGACGATACATACATTTTCCCGGATTCTTCGTCTCCGTTCCTCCGTTCTCCGCACCCGCCCTGCACGCCAAACGTTTCCCAATATCCGTCAATCGCGAATTTCGGACGTCTTGGCATGCCGTGGGTGATGTGTATGTTTGTGGAAGATAGGGATGGGAGGGAAGCGGTTATCTGGATGAATCTTCCGTTAGCCGAGCGGGGTATATAAAGGGTTGGAAAGGCTTACCTGTTTTACCATTCCCTTCCTCCGTTCTCTCCTCCTCTCCTCTCCTGTCCTCTCCTCTGTGCTCTCATTCTAGTACTCGCTCATCCTTCCCATGGGCGCATCGTGCGTCCCGTAGCCGGTGAGTTGTATGTTCGGTTGTTGGTGTCTCGCCCGACGTTTTCTGACCTTCCCTTTGCAGTATTCTTGTGGTTCGTACCCGTAGTTGTGCGAGCGGTCAGGGCTGACAGCCGTTGTCGGCGGTTCGTGTCCTCGTCTGTTTCTTCGCTCGCCGTCTTCTGATTGACTCTTCACAGCCGTCTTGTCGTTCGTAGTGGAGCGATGTCTGCGTGCAGCGCCGTGCACGCCTGACGTCCGAGTGCCCGCCCACTGCGTTCGTAGCGTCGGCAAGGGGAAGGTGAGGTCGACTCTGCTCCATTTCGTGAGCGCTGCGTTGCTGACGAGGGATACAATAAAGCAGATGGATCGCTTTACCATCGTGCATCCACCCACAACTGAAACAGCGCGCAGGCGCCGGCTGTCCATCCGTTCGTCTGCGCAGGCGAGGTCCTCGTGGCTCCGATTCGCAGGCGCCGTTTCGCTGGAGAGGGAGCGGGATGTGCAGGGGTCGTTGGTGAGGTTTCCACGAGGTTGGATCTGTCGTCTTTGTGTTTCCAGGGCCGGAGGTCTGGATGACGTCGAGTGGAGTTGGTTTCCGTGGTGAGTGGAGGTGGAGGTCGTCTCTGGGGGTTGTATTGCTGACGTTGGATACAGTAAGGCAGATGGGCCGTATGCGAGGTGTACGTGGCGCTCGTCGAAGTTGGGGGTTGGTTCTATCGCGAAAACGTGAGCAGGTGTGTCACGAACTGACATTGTAGAAAACATACCTGAATACTTTGATAGACCTCGTTTTTCCAGCAGCCCGCACCTGGATCATCCGCCTCGTGCGCACGCTATCTGCGCCGCTATACACCTATAGGCATCGCGCTCGATTGTGGGTGAAATTGGAGGTGAGTGTATGCTGCGTCCGCTGGTCGAATCTAGTCGAATTTGATACTTTGTAGGCTTCGCGCAGTAGGGTGAAGGTAGTTTGAAATCGTAGTTATGTCGGTAGATGTGTAGCGTAGCCCCTTTGAGTGATGAAGACGACCGAATGGGTCGTCGTCGTGAGCAGCGAGGAGGCACGGTCTACCGTTCCTTTGAGACGTCCGCCCATTCCCGCCGGCTACACAACGTTGCTGGTGTTGCGCGCGCGCGAATGCGAAGGGCAGCGAAGCTGCGAGTGAGCTAAAGGCAAGATGCCTGGCTCTGTTCGCTGGTATGGCGCCGGAAAGTACAGGATTGAAGAGACGGGATAGCGAGGCTGCGAGGGAGGGGGAAATAGGCTGAGTGCTTTTTCTTCGAATTCCTCGGGCTTGCGACGCCTGAACCAGCGAGGTTGCGAGTGAGTTCGGGGCACCGGCCGTGTTCCTTCAAAATCTTGGCCCTGTTCTGCTTGGTGCCGTTGTGCGCGCGCTCGGGAACGAGTATGACTGGAAACTAAAGGTTAGCGTGAGTGAGAGTCCGTGTAGACGAAAAGAGTGAGAGATTTACCTGTCGAGATTGTAGTTTCCTCTGTTTGAGCGCAGACGCTCAGACGTCCCAGCAGGCGCGCAGTGGCCGGGAGTGCGAAAACGATGGGAGGCGGTAAAGCGGGGATCGTGGTTGCCGCGTGTCGTGGAGTGGAGTTTTGGCACGGAAAGGTCGTGGAGAGGGAGTGTGGATCAAAGTTGAGGCGATGGCAGTGGAGGAACGTTTTGGCGGGGGCAAGAGAGGTGGTTGGTGAAGGGACGGGCTCCACGAAACAAGAGAGCAATGGAGTCAGGACCAAGCACAATGGCCGTGTTGTGAGACCATTACGTAATTCTATAACAGCCCTCATTGGCCTTTTCTGCCTTAATTCTGGTTCCGTTCTCGCTTTGTGAGAAACCACCATGTCCTCCAACTGCCCACCCCAATTGCACTTGGAATTACCCCCGAATACGACGTCCTTCAAGCGTTCATTCGATCAGTTTGGCTTTGACCTCGACAGCCCTTTGGGAGCCTCAGACGCCACTCAGGGAGGCAGTGGGAGCAATGGACACGATCGTAACAAGCGGGCGAGGAGTGCAAGCAGCTTTTCGGACGACAATGATTCGATTAACAGTTCGCAGTCTTCAACGATTGCCTCGGGCTCGAGCTCGAGCTCGATGGGTCCCGATGCACAGGATTCTTCGCAGTCGGCACTTGCAGCCACGCGCCCGACAGCAGTAAACACCTCACCATCTTTTTCGATAACACTCACTCGTGCACCTCTGCAGCCTCCAAGGCTTCCCACACCTGAAATACAGGACATAGACATGGCGGACTATACTCTTGTCTCTGATCATCATGACTCCGAGGATTTGCCGTCGCCATCTTTACCTTCGACATCGACCACAACGACTCATCCACCTGCTGCTTCATCTCAAGCAGACGAGAGTTATAGACTGTCTCTGGAACGGTTCAATGCATTTGATTCACAGATATCTGCCCTCCGCCGATCCCGGTCGCCGACCCCACCTCGGGCACCGGCTTCACCACCTGTACTGCCCCCTCTTGAACTTTCGGATGATCGGGAGTTGAACACGACGTCGATACCATTTTTGCATCCACCAACGCAACCGTCACCGCCTCTGCCGGAGGTGCTTTATTCGAGAGCGACTCAATCGTCGAGAAGAGACGATATTATATCCAGTGCACAGGCTGAGAGTTCAAATGGTGCTTTTTGGATTCTTGAATCACAATGTAATTTTGCTAATTTAATTGAGACAATAGCATCTTCGGCTGGCGAAGCACCACACCTCTGGGACCGAGCCACAAACACCATGCCCTGGATTCGTCCTGCTGGATTCCAACGTTCCTCCAGCCCCGTTCCTGCTATCGGCGAGCTGCGATCGCCATCGCCACTGTTTGAAGATTTAGAATTCGAGCCCTCCGCGGCTTCCTCATTGACCACAAACCCACCATCATCTACGGGACCCACAGCTTCAAACATAATAAGGAGAACACCCGTCCATGCTCCTCCGCCGACACTGCCCCTCATAGAGCCGACGACCGGGAGTGATGAGGAGGATACGTGGGACTACGAGGATCCCCTCGATCGTCTGCGCATCTTTCCCACTGCTCCATCGCCTATGCCTCCTCACTCACCTCGGACTCGTTTAGGTCCTGCTGATCATCTGCAGCTTTTTTCCAGCCTTCCTAGTCCGTCTATGCCTCCTTACTCACCCCGAACTCATGAGGAACCCATCGACCACCTGTACATCTCTCCCACTCTTTCACGTGCGGATACGCCACCTGTGCCTCCTCGCTCACACCGAGCACACGCACGAGACCAAGAGAGAGAAACACCTATAGAACGTGACGGTCCGTCTGTCAGCAGCCTTTTCGACACCGAACAATGGACACCTGCGGATGAGTTTCTGTCGAGCACCCGGGACAGACCTTACTTGGATTTTGATTCATTCCCGATAGAGACTCCGTTTGGACCTGACATCTCCAGGAGAAACGAGAGCTTGAGGACGGACACAGCTCCTCAGCGCAATGCGAGCTCCAGCTCGAATGTGCCCACACAGACTGGCGCCCGTTCGTCGAGAATTGAGGCGCAGGCGCTGCAAGGGCTTGGAGAGGCGCTTCGCGGGCTGGGACGGGCGTTGCAGGAGAGCGAGATTACGTTGCGACCGTTGCTGGACTACGGTTCGGAAGCAGTAGAGAGGGAGGTTGAGTCGTCAAGGGGGAGGACGAGTGCATGGAGGGATGTGGGACATCGTGATGGGACGGGAGAGGCTGTTCCCAGGCGCTTGAGGCTTAACTCGTCTCTTGCTGGGTCAGCACTGGTTGCAAGGTATGTGTGGTAGTAGTGTGCATGTACATAGCTGTGAAATATATTGTGACGTGAGCTGTGCTGTATTTCTCGCGTACTTCGACGCGACGTGAGGCGTGCTGTACTGTTGCGTGGATACTTGGCATCAGCTCGCTAAGTGTAAGCGAGCCAATGAAAAGTGCCAAGAAAATGGACTTGCGTTCAAAAATAAAAAATTTGGACTCTTCACGATCATAGTTTCGCCTCCCCAATGGGGAGACTGCATCCGTCAGAGTTCGGCCCTCAAATCGCCCAATCGGCGAGCGTGCCCCCGTGCCCTGCCTGCTCCAAATCTATCTACGTAGTGTACATTTGTGTATCAGACATGCGTGACCTGACCTTCAAACCCTCGCACCGACACCCGGGGATTCGGAAACATCTCTCCCTGTCTGAGGAACAAATGAGCATCGGAAGATATAGATAAATGCAGTGACACTCACATCGAGCATTCTGACAGTGTTATGTGCAGTATGTAGCGCTGCCTTGAAAGAATTATCAGTTTCGAACACATGCCCGTCATGAGGATTAGACTTACCGTTGAAAACAAACCAGTCATGTACAATGTCACGATAGGGTGAACACATATGATGGACACAGAGGTTGGCGCGACAACGTATGCATGCTAGATCGTGAGATGATGTGGTTAGTCAGGTGTGATACAAACGTGGAAGAACCAGAAACTCACAATGACGGCGGTGAGTGATGGGAACAATGGAGCAACAAACGAGACCCTGCACTGCATGCGCAAGGTGTCGTTGACAATATTGCGTGGGTAGACGTGACGTGGAGACAGCTGGCAGCAAGTCTGCATGATGATCACTGAACGAAGAATATTATGAACATCAAACTATCACAACAACAAAGACTTCTTACCTTCGCTAACACTGCCATTTCCCGGACGTCGAAAAATCGAATTGCTGAATTTTTATCACCGGTGAATCATTCAATACGTCGGTCTAAGTATGAGGTGATGGTTGGATACAAGCGATGCTTTGCGCCGATCACGAGATCTATAGACACGACACAAAGTGTCAGCACCATAAACACAGTTGTAACACGGCGTTGGTGACTTACCTGGTCGTCCGACACCGTTTCCTGGACGTCCAAAAATATAATTTCCGAAAATTCCCCGGCCGTACGTCGTTCAAAGTGTATTCAAAACATCCAGGACCCCATATCAAGGGCCAGGAGAAGCAGCGCAAGCACTGCTCATGATGGACAGACCCTCGGCATCACTGTAAGCAAGGCAGAGTGTGAGCTCTGTGAACATAAATATAGCACAGCGACAACAGCTTACCTCGTCGTGCGACAGCGTTTGCCGGAACGCGTAAAATACAATTGCCGAACTTTTGCCGAGGCAGAGATGCATCGTATGGCTTGATGCGCAAACACCACTTTCATGATGCATACGTTCTGGGCAAGGCGCTGCAACAGCGTTCGCGGGAAGCCCAAAAATCAAGTTTCCGAAATTTTGCATGTCTCCTACCCCCTGTTGATGACAGCTGTACCCTAGCATTGGAACTTAAGTATATGTGAGCCCAAGAGTGTAGACGTATCAATGAAAATGACTTACGGCACATATCTAACCTCTATAATAAAAGAAAAGCATCCCGAACCATCTCGGACAACAGTGTCGACTGCAGCAGCAGCCAGTGCAAGTCAAGAAATTAAAATATGTTTGTGAACATCATTTGTCTCTCAAACGAATCATCCATGGTCCTCAACAATCACAATATTTTTATCTAGCTCCTCAGGAAACGGAGCAAACCTCCATATGCTGGCAGCTGATGAGCCGAAATGCTGCCTACGACGTGCTGCTCCAAATCGTGTTGGTCGTTAAGTGATACGGTATGTTCAGAAATACTCACCGAGATTGTATGTACTGTATATTGTGCGACAAGTCTGCGGAAGCGGACAGATGGCCATGGTGGGCGGATGGCAGACACGAGGACCTGATTTCGGAGAAACAAAACACATGGTCAGTCAACAAATCCCGGATGAGAAAGCAAGAACATACGTGATGGCGAGCCACTAGCCTGCGCATACGAGGTCCTGAGGGTCCTTGGATATAGTGGTGTGGTGCGGCGTTCGTATTGATGGGTGGCGAAGAAAATTGATGCCAACGGTGGAAGGATAAATGCGAAGTAGGGTGTTAACTGTGGCAACACCCAAGGCACTGATATGGAAAAGGTCGATAAGCCATCACTTTGTAACTACATTTCAATGACATACCGGAATTCTGATTTCCTGTGCTCCCCCAAGGCCTATCTCCCAAGCTTCAATGAACCCCCCACATTCACTTATCATAAGGACGTTGTGTCTTAATGTAATGGCGATACGAGTGACCGTTGACCGTGGCCTCTATCTGTCATCCCAGAATCATGGAGGGAGCTTGAGTGGGGCTGGACATGATGCGAGGCAGATCAGGCGGGGCATTGACGAAAGCACTACATGACTTACCACCATTTCATGGTCATAGCCAACTGTAACCTGCAATTAACAACATGCGACTGCGTTGAAAAACTCTCGAGAGATGGCGGTGATGATCGAGAGCCTGAACAGGGAAATTTGCGATCAGAGGGCGATACTCATGGAAATAAACAACGCAAAACTTGCCTCTTTTGGTAGATTTAGCACCATCGATCGGTTGTCCTCGACACTCCTCGAACGCGACCGTGAAACTGGACAGCTGTGCAGTCAGACACTGGATAAAACATACTAAACCAATGTATCATACCTCCATAAGTGCTGGGCATACAGCACGATGGCCAGCAACATTGACAGGGAGTGTGCAGAGAAACTGGCATTACGAGGGCCATGGCGGTGGGGAGATGGGTGAGAGAAAAAATTGGGTGAGTCTTTATACATTAGCGGTGCGGAGATAAGGTGATCACGGTGGAATTTCAGGTCATGATCGTAATGTCGATCACTCCGAGAATTCCGCTCAACTCTCACCTCACGTAAATTCTAAATTTCTAATCATCCTCGTCTATTCGGTTAGTTTCTGATGCTCGAGCCTGATCTTTGAGCCCTGAGCTTCGCATTTCTTGAATCTGTCAAACTCAAGCCTACTCTCACTGACACTCTCAGTCTCACAAAGCAAGCAATTTACCCTCAAAGTTGTGTTGGAGTTCTCTCTGTGCAACCTTGCAATGCCTGAAATAAAAGTTGTTTGAGCTCAAACTGACCTTTTGTGATCAGGCAATCCAGGGTTGTGAACAATGGTATCACGGAGAAGTCTATTTTTGCAAGCTCGCAAACATACATGTCTCCGTGATCTCAAGGCTCACAGCTTCTGGAAATTGATCATTTGATGTTCTATGGAAGCTTCAGTGGTTCCTGGAGACAATTTGATGCTCTTGAATTTAGTAGACTTGCATCTGAACAGGATGAGATGTTCCGGCATTGGTCTTACCATTTACCAGAGTTCTTGATTGTGACTATGAGCGGTGAATGTCATGGAGCCGATCAGTTGCAACCCCAGGTCTGTGATCCTATTGTCTGTCATGATGTTGTGAAATTAGCTTGGAATTTACCATCCAGGGTCCGAGCAGGATACGGTTTAGAAAAACATGGAACCTGCCAATCATGAGATCCGAGAAGGTCTTCACGGTCCGAAGGTGTTTACATGCTACATAGAATGATCCATCTCGTCATCGTGAAAGTTAAACCAGTTGAATGGTACTGACATCATGCATGAGTTATTTCGAGATCCCGACCAGGTCTATGAAGGCTTTGTGGACGGCGTGAAGACGAGAGAATGGTCCGAACGGATAAGAAATGGATTTAACATTTAAGAAAGACAAGACTCTGTGCACCTCATGGTCAACACCGACAATGCCAAATCTAAACGCGAATTTAAGAACTCCACCTTAAGTTGTACATTTGCTTTAAAATTGAAACTTTCAAGTTCGTCGAGGACTTTACATATGCTCCGGGTTGGCCATAGTTTTCGGGGTGTGAAGAATTCAACGACCTACTATTCAAGAGTGCTTCTCCATGGTCGTTGAGAGTCGAGGACTACTCAGGATGTGAAATATTCCTCTGCAACAGAAGAGCTCGATCGTGATCTTTAGATCAGTGAAAGATTTTAATCGCTCACCTCTCGAGACGAAATCCAGCCGCGATCGCTACTTGAATGCACAGGTACTAGCAAAGTCTTCACGATCCTCTTGCGATGTTCTGAATTTCCGAAATAAATCAGTCGTTATCCAAATCCTACGATTGTTTTGTGGGATCACCTCGACCGGCTCAATACTTTGTCTCTCCCTCTGAACGAGGCATCGTAATCTAATATGGTCCGAGAACTCCTCTACACCGAAACGTATCTCTGTATTAGATTCCTTGAATCAGATTATGCAGGGCCACCGGGAGAGAAAACGGCAGAACGCGTTTGATCGAGTTCGCTAGTGAAACCCACGGGAAGTAGATGCTACGAGATCCACTGCTCTTCGAGGAGATCGGTGAATTCCAAGAGGTTGATCTTGCTCAACTGGATATTCTGTCAATACGGGGTCCAGCGATCGAGCGAATCGTTTCGAAACTCTACTCGATGAAGCTATCTTCCATGTAAGTTTTTAAAATCCGTGTTCAGTGATCAAATCTCATCTGAGCTAGCGGATACGTCCCGCAACAGCCTTGAAACTGAAGATATAGACAAAGACTCACTCAGAGACCTTTCAACTGGATATCATCGTAATCTATGCACGAACATCAGCTTAGTGCAAAGACGCGTTTTGACGATGAGAGTTCATGATCAGAAATGATCGGCCGTCCACTTCAAGTTGCACGCACCGACTTCTCAGCAACCCGATACCCCCACACCACCGAAGATGTCAAAAGAACTCATTTATTCATTCTCTCTCTATGTACATGACTTGGATATACATATATATATACCTAGAACCTCATCCCGTTCACGGACAACTGCCCGTATTCGAAAAGCCGCGAAAACGCGTACCTGCTCACGATCCAGTTCGCGAGGAATTCAGAACAAGGTAGGATAAAACTACACTCACGCCTACGCCTACGATCATCAAGACGGCATGCACCATGCGGTATTGCACTGGCCCCGCCTCGCGGGGTATCAGGGTCAGACTGTTAGCAGTCAGGAAAGGCTGATTTACAGTGCCGGCTCGAAAACAGGCTTCTGTGAGGTAGCCCCTGTAAACTCTGTCAGTCTTAATGTCGAGGAATCCCTGATCATGGGATTGGAGAAGCGACGACGGCACCGATCGCACATGACGCTGTTGAGGGTGTCCACGATTCTTAAATGTGCCATATAGAGCGAGCATGACGCGGCGGAGTTATTCGCCTAACCGTCCAGGGTGGTGGCCAGTGATATGAGCGACCAGTAAAGCGGGCGACGAGCGCGAGTGGCGCAAAGGGATCAGACGTTCCGCCGAATTACCGGGCTTGGGGGTGAGATAATTCGGCTGGAAAAATGTATCATTCAGGGCATGGAAACGTGAGAAACAAACTTTGGAGTACATACATTATTTCCAACCGACGTTAACAGAGAGGAAGGGAAATGGCTCGGCACACGGAAGATCGTGTACGGAAAGTACGAGGCACACCTGTGCTTCTTGGATTGTCGCATGCGGCGGCGAAGTATGGCCGACGTCTGTGAGAAGTTTGGTATATCGGTAGTAAAGCGCTAGTGGGTTGCGATTAGGACATGAAGGGTAGGGTAGGGTGGCGCAAGGGGATCGAACATTCGATCCGAATTCCTGGGATCGACGGTGAGAGAGTTCGGCTGGAAAAACGGTCCGGTTAGTGCATGGAAACGCGAGACAGGAAACAGGAACGGCATACGTACTGGTACAGTGCCGTGAGTCTTCGCCTCCTTTGTCTTTTCCAATTCCCAGTCCAGTTCCCGTGTCGTCTCCACTTCCTACATCTCTCCGCTCGTGTCAACACACGACAGCACGTACATACAGCAGTGGTGACCGGTGGGTGCTCGTTGCTGAAAGAGACGGTGGACGGGGAGCTGGATGTGGACGGGTACGGATTGGAACTTGCAATCCCGTTCACCGGCGATACGGGCGCCATCCGTTTCGCCCTGTCGAATACAAGGGTTGACAATGAGAATTGACGGCTGCAGAATAATATTAGTTTAGCAAGGAACACGCCAATGGAAACAGGAACGGAGACGATACATACATTTTCCCGGATTCTTCGTCTCCATTCCTCCGTTCTCCGCACCCGCCCTGCACGCCAAACGTTTCCCAATATCCCGTCAATCGCGAATTTCGGACGTCTTGGCATGCCGTGGGTGATGCGGATGTTTGTGGAAGATAGGGATGGGAGGGAAGCGGTGATCTGAATGATTCCATTAGCCGGGCGGGGTATATAAAGGGTTGGAAGGGCTTACCGTTTTACCATTCCTTTCCTCCGTTCTCTCCTCCTCTCCTCTCCTCTCCTCCCCTCTGTGCCCTCGCTGTACTGCTGGCAATGGGCGCATCATGCGCCCCGTAGTCGGTGAGTGGTGTCTCCGAGTGTTGATCCTTCCCCCGCGGCTTTCTGACCTTCGCTTTACAGCGTTCTTGTGGTTCGTATTGGTAGTGGTACGAGCGGTCGGGGCTGACAACCGTTGTCGATGGTTCGTGTCCTCAACTGATCCTTCGCCCGCCATCGTCTGATCGTCTCTTTATAGTCGTCTTGTCTTTCGTGATGGTGCTGCATCTCGTCCCTTCGAACAATGTGCGCCAGCATCGTCGCTGCGCTCACTGCATTCGCGGTGTCGGCAAGGCGAAGGTGATGTCGACTCTGCTCCATTTCGTGAGCGCTGCGTTGCTGACGAGGGATACAATAAAGCAGATGGATCGGTTTCCCATCGTGCATCCGCCCACAACTGAAACAGCGCGCAGGCGCCGGCTGTCCATCCGTTCGTCTGCGCAGGTGAGGTCTTCGTGGCTCCGATGCGCAGGCGCCGTTTCGCTGGAGAGGGAGCGGGATGTGCAGAGGTCGTTGGTGAGGTTACCACGAGGCCGGACTTGTCGTCCGTGTGTTTCTAGGGCCGGAGGTGTGGGTAGTGGCGAGGGCAGTTTGTTTCTGTGGTGAGTGGAGGTGGAGGTCATCTCTGGGGGTTGTACTGCTGACGTTGGATACAGTAAGGCAGATGGGCCGTATGCGAAGTGTACGTGGCGCTCGTCGAAGTTGGGGGTTGGTCCTATCGCGAAAAAGTGAGCAGGTGCGTTATGAATCGGCAACGTAAAAACATACCTAAATCCTTTAATAGACCTCGTCTTCCCTGCAGCGTGCACCTAGATCATCCCCCTCGTGCGCGCGCCATCTGCGCCAATATACATTTCTGGGCATCGCGCTCGACGACGGGGGATTTGCGAGTGAGTGTATGCTGTGTCCGCTAGTGCGATCTGGCCGAATTTGACAATTTGTAGGGTCGCGCAGTGGGGGAAAGGTAATTTGAAAGTCGTAGTTATGTCGGTAGATGTGTAGTGTAGCCCCATTGAGTGATGATGACGACCGAATGGGTCGTCGTCGCGAGCAGGGAGGAGGCACGGTCTGCCGTTCCTTCGAGACTTTCACCCTTTCCCGCCGGCTAAACAACGTTGCTGGTGCTGTGCGCGCGCGGGGATGCGAAGGGCAGCGAAGCTGCGAGTGAGCAAAAGGCAAGATGCCTTACTCTGTTCGCTGGTATGGCGCCGGAAAGTAAAGGATTGAAGAGACGGGATAACGAGCGGCGAGGCTGTGAGTGAAGGGAGGGGGAAAACAGGCGCGTTTTCTTTGACTTCCTCGGGCTTGCGACGCCTGAAGCAGCGAGGCTGCAAGTGAGTTCGGGGCACCGGCCGTGTTCCTTCAAAATCTTCGCCCTGTTCTGCTTGGTGCCGTTGTGCGCGCGCTCAAGGACGAGGATGACTTGAAACGAAAGATTAGCGTGAGGGAGAGACGACTAGAGCGAAAATTTACCTATCAAGAGTGAAATTTCTGTCCGAGCACAGACGCTCAGACGTCCCAGCAGGCGCGCAATGGAAGGGAGCGTGAAAACGATGGGAGGCGGTAATGCGGGGATCGTGGATACCGCGTGTCGTGGAGAGGAGTTTTGGCGCGGAAAGGTCGTGGAGAGGGAGTGTCGATCAAAGTGGAGGGGATGGCAGTGGAGGAACGTTTTGGCGGGGGCAAGAGAGCTCGTTGGTGGATGGACGGGAGCGCAGGACCATGGGAGTCAGGACCAAGCATGAGAGAGCACAAGGTGAATAGGCATGCCCGCAGCGGTTGGGCATATGAGACCATTACGTAATGCTATAATAGCCCTCAATGGCCTTTTCAGCGCTTCATTCTGGTTCCGTTCTGGCTCAGTGAGAAACCACCATGTCCTCCAACTGCCCACCCCAATTGCACCTGGAATTACCCCCGAATACGACGTCCTTCAAGCGTTCATTCGATCAGTTTGGCTTTGACCTCGACAGCCCTTTGGGAGCCTCAGACGCCACTCAGGGAGGCAGTGGGAGCAATGGACACGATCGTAACAAGCGGGCAAGGAGTGCAAGCAGCTTTTCGGACGACAATGATTCGATTAACAGTTCGCAGTCTTCGACGATTGCCTCGGGCTCGAGCTCGAGCTCGATGGGTCCCGATGCACAGGATTCTTCGCAGTCGGCACTTGCAGCCACGCGCCCGACAGCAGTGCTCACCTCACCATCTTTTTCGATAACACTCACTCGCGCACCTCTGCAGCCTCCAAGGCTTCCCACACCTGAAATACAGGACATAGACATGGCGGACTATACTCTTGTCTCTGATCATCATGACACCGAGGATTTGCCGTCGCCATCTTTACCTTCGACATCGACCACGACAGCCCACGTACCTGCGGCTTCATCCCAGACAGATGAAAGTTATAGACTGTCTCTGGAACGGTTCAATGCATTTGATTCACAGATATCTGCCCTCCGCCGATCCCGGTCGCCGACCCCACCTCGGGCACCGGCTTCACCACCTGTACTGCCTCCTCTTGAGCTTTCGGATGATAGGGAGTTGAACACGACGTCGATACCATTCTTACATCCACCAACGCAACCGTCACCGCCTCTGCCGGAGGTGCTTTATTCGAGAGCGACTCAGTCGTCGAGAAGAGACGATGTTGCATCCAGTGCACAGGCTGAGAGTTCAAATGGTGCGTTTTGTATTCTTGAATCACAACATAATTTTGCTAATCTAAGAGAGACAATAGCACCTTCGACTGGCGAAGCACCACACCTCTGGGACCGAGCCACAGACACCATGCCCTGGATTCGTCCTGCTGGATATCAGCGTTCCTCCAGCCCCGTCCCTGCTATCGCTGAGCTGCGATCGCCATCGCCACTGTTTGAAGATTTAGAATTCGAGCCCTCCGCGGCTTCCTCATTGACCACAAACCCACCATCATCTACGGTACCCACAGCTTCAAACATAATAAGGAGAACACCCGTCCATGCTCCTCCGCCGACACTGCCCCTCATAGAGCCGACGACAGGGAGTGATGAAGAGGATACGTGGGACTACGAGGATCCCCTCGATCGCCTACGCATCTTTCCCACTGCTCCATCGCCTATGCCTCCTCATTCACCTCGGACTCGTTTAGGTCCTGCTGATCATCTGCAGCTTTTTTCCAGCCTTCCAAGTCCGTCTATGCCTCCTTACTCACCCCGAACTCATGAGGATCCCATCGATCACCTGTACATCTCTCCCACCCTTTCACGTGCGGATACGCCGCCTGTGCCTCCTCGCTCACACCGAGCACACGCACGGGACCAAGAGAGAGAAACACCCATAGAACGTGACGGTCCGTCTGTCAGCAGTCTTTTCGATACCGAACAATGGACACCTGCGGATGAGTTTCTGTCGAGCACGCGTGACAGACCTTACTTGGATTTTGATTCATTCCCGATAGAGACTCCGTTTGGACCTGACATCTCCAGGAGAAACGAGAGCTTGAGGACGGACGTAGCTCCTCAGCGGAATGCGAGCTCCAGCTCGAATGTGCCCACACAGACCGGTGCCCGTTCGTCGAGAATTGAGGCGCAGGCGCTGCAAGGGCTTGGAGAGGCGCTTCGCGGGCTGGGACGGGCGTTGCAGGAGAGCGAGATTACGTTGCGACCGTTGCTGGACTACGGTTCGGAAGCAGTAGAGAGGGAGGTTGAGTCGTCAAGGGGGAGGACGAGTGCGTGGAGGGATGTGGGACATCGTGATGGGACGGGAGAGGCTGTTCCCAGGCGCTTGAGGCTTAACTCGTCTCTTGCTGGGTCACCTCTCGAGAGCCACATGCGGCCTTGGTTGCAAGGTATGTTACTACTTTTCGTTCACTTGGAAGGTCGTTCATTGTTTCTATTTTATAATGAAGAGAGGAGGAGAAGTAGAGAAATTTCACCACCGACACCCCCATCCATGAGGTACGACCGGCTCACCGAAAGATACATGCAGAGCCTGAGGGACGAGATATCTGGAACAAGCACTGGTGCGCGGCCTCCTCCCGCCCCTGCGACTTTGCGTCCAGATCCAGGACCACGAGCTGAAAGAGACGACTTCAATGCACGGGCTGCACGGGTCCAGCGAACCGATGAAATGCTCAATACGTGGTTAAGGGAAGATGCAGAGCAGGAAATAGAACATGAAAGAACAACAAGGCCTGTGCGACGCGAGGCAAGTCCTGAAAGGGATCGTCCGTCGTTGTCCTGGGTTGGTGAGTACCGGTTAAGTGTACGTGTCTTGTGTTTCGTCTGATTTCCTGAACGTAGATAATACAACTATCGAGATACGACAATCACCCTCACCGGAACCAGAGTCTGCCCCCGCGCCTACTGCCGTCCCGGCGAGTACGACCGCTGCTGCCGATACGGAACCAGGTTGGTTCTCTTGGTCGTGGAATGGCGAGGCCGATGGGACCTCTCCAGAAACTATGGATACGGGGCTGTTTGGTGTCAGGCCCGTCGGGACCGAACAACAGCATCGATCGAGCTCTTCTGCGTCGGGGATGGCGTTGAGCTCTCCGTCGACATTGTTGAGGCTCAGATCAAGGCCTTACATAGGTCATTCTCACTCCCACTCACATTCGTTGTCGTCCCGTGGTCATTCACATTCACTGTCGTCACATTCAACTGCGCAAGGACAAGGTCATACACGTGTGGGCTCCGCGTCATCTGCTTCTGGTCCCTCCGTTGCTACAACATTTGGGCGCAACCCACGTCTAGAGCTTCAGCGGCAGAACCTGGGCTTGTCCGAACCGCGCTCGCGAAGCCCATTGGGTGAACCGGTGTCTTCCGTTCACAGAGATGGACCAGCGCGGTCAGCATGGCAGAACCACAATCGACAGAATTCTGGATTGGCGGAACGTGCCCATGAACCCGTATCCACGACGAGAGGGGCTTCCTCAGGAATACGGCCTCCATGGCACCCTCCGCCACGTCCGAGATACCTGGAATCGATGTATCGTACTGGGCCCACGGAACATTCGTCCTCTGCTTCATCGAATTTAGTGGATATGGCAATGGATCTGGATACAGAAGCTCCTACGACATCGGCCACTTCGAGACGTGTGAGTGATGTGACCTCAAGAGTGGAGGATGGTGTTGCTGCTGCCCGATCTCGACGTGCGCCTCCCCCTCCACCTCTGAGGCTTACAGGGTTAAGGAGTGGAATCAGAAGGATTCCCAGTCCGCCACCGAGAACCGAAAGGAACTGGGGAAGAATTGGCGGCTATCGTGCGGAGGAGGCAGAACGGTTGTTACTTGCCTCATATGAAGAGGCAATAGCGGGACGCCGCGACAGTGAGCCTGATGAGCCAAGCTGGCGTGAGCGGGAAGAGGAACGAGGGCTTGAACGGTTTCTCAGTGCTCCATCCCTCCCTTCGCCCGGCCTTGGTGGCGTGTTTGAATTCCCGGTATACGAGCAGGATCAGCAAGGCCGGCGTCGGGATCCAGGTTCCAATGAGAGCGAAGATCTACCCAGTGCTGAGTGGTATCCTCCCCGCCGATCACCATCGCCCCCCACAGTCGAAGGCAGAAGACGGTGGGGACCTCCCCCGAGGCGGGCTTCGCCTGTTCGTCCTCCTGGCGCACGCGTTATTCATCCCGATTCCTTTGCGCCGGGACCAGTCCGAAATACAGTACAGAGCATCTATGAATCGAATATGGCGAGGGAGAATAGGATCGCTGCTAGTCAAGCTCAGCCGCAGCAGAGATCTGAGCCGTGGGCGAGGTATAACCCCCCTTCGATCCCACCATTGGCGTTCGACGACGATTTCACAACACTATATTCGGGAGAGCCCGCGGCACGTTCGGAGGAAGGAATTGAACCACAGGTAAGGGTATTTGAGAAGCGCTGCTTCATGGATGATGCTGATTATAATCTAGGAAAACAGAACTAGGCCTCAAAGGCCTCCCAGTGGTTCGAATCGATTGAGTACTTATGCTGAGGAATCCAGTTTCTTTGGTCGATGGATGGAACGTGAAAGGTCTCGTCATCGATCATCGTCGCAAGGCCCCCAGTCAACGTGGTCGCTTCGTCCTTCCACGAGATCTACCGACGAGAGTAACACCACTGCCACAGAAACATCTCGTCGTCCCAGCGATGTCCACAATTTTCTGGCTCGCCGACCCCGATTCGAGGCATCCAGACTTGATAATCTGAACCCAAGCCAGGGATCGCAATCTCGGGGAGACGAGGATGGTCTCAGCCACGCCATTGCCGTTCTTCGCCACGATGGATTAAGCAGCTCTCGATCATCTGAACTCATGAACGCTCTCCGCGCAGAGCGCGAGCGCGACGCCGGAGCTCCCGAAGCCAGGACTCATGAGATACCTCTTTCCCCTTCCTATCCACAATGGGGTGAACAAAATACTCCTCATGGACTGGCTTGGGAAGTGGATCCTCTGCGCTCTCGTTGGACCAGACCGACTCCGGCCCCTGCACCTGCAGATCCTTTTGCCCCGAGATATGTGCGAGCATCGGCTACTACTGCTGGTGACATGAATCCTGGTGGTTCAGCAATGGATCGTTCCCGTATTGCTGCTTCAATGAGAGCAAGGCGTGCAAGGAGGAGGCCTTTGGATGAACCCGGCTCCATGCTGTTACCCGGACTCCTCCATGAACACTTCAGATTGGCCGGATTCGGAAGGCGGGGACGGCCTCTTGGTGATTATATGGTACTGTGACATTCCCTTTAACTTGTTATTCCATACTGATTTTGCATTTCAGAGAGATGAGGACTTTGACGAGTCTTACGAGAGTCTACTCTCTCTTGCTGCATCGCTCGGGGAGGCGAAACCACGGGCCACTCCTGATGGCGTCATCGCTGGGCTGGAAACTGGGCTGTATAAGGATTGGAAGACTGCCGATAGCGACCATCGGTGTCCTATCTGTCTAGATGACGTGCGTCCTCCGCTCTATCCTCCTGCATCATCATCACTGACTTTTGATCATAGTATGAACCCGAGGACACCCTTCTGAAACTTTCCGATTGTTCTCACTGGTTACACCGAGAGTGTCTTCAGGTATGTCCCCGCAATACTTTCCCGCACTCGGCAATTTGGTTGATTGGACGTCTGTTCCTCTATCAGCAATGGCTCAAAGGCGCCAGCACATGCCCCGTATGTCGTAAAACGGTTAAAGGTTCTCGTCGGACCCCACATCATCATCATCATCATTCAAATGAACCTGGACCAAGCCGGAGGAGGGGTCCTGACGACGGCCCTGGAGGAAGCGGCAGTGGAAACAATTCTAGCAATGGACCTGGAATTGGGGAATGGACGGCACCCCCGTGGAGGTACGGCCAGGGTGCCTGATTGACCTCGAACTTTTGGAGGAAAGACTTTCTGTTTGTGCTTTATTCCAGGTGGATACACGTGCTTTTGTCTTGGAAGACAGTTTGATTTTTTTGACGGCATAATTTCCCACTTTTGATCACATTTTCCTCTCATCTTCATCTCTTTTTCTTTCCATAAGTTACATCATGACTACTGCTCACTTTGCATTGCATATTCTCATCGTCTCATGGTTTCTTTTAAGTACCCTACTTTTGCAGATGCTTCGTATGCCGCATCATTTACTGCCCCCACACCTTGTACAATCATCGCTTTGAATTCGAATGTATCATAAATATAATCACGGATGTTAAATCGAGCTCAATTTTTGACCTATGACAATGACAATGACACGCTTGCTCCATTCTGATATTGAAGTGATTGAAAGGAGCAATGCAATTAGTGTGAATCGTACGATATACATGCCATGGTAGAGTGCTAGATCTATGCAGGAAGAAAATATATATAATAACCACAAAGGAAGAAAGGACTGCCGTCCAGTCCATCAATCATACATGCGCATCGTCTCCTCCAGCGCATCCATGTCAAACGACATATCTCCAAAAGACGAATCCGCCTCGGGGTTGATATCAGGCGATGACCGGCGTTCTACGCATTTCCCTGCCGTCTCATTCTCCTGCTCATCTTCATTTTCAGATGGACGTGGACGAGACGGAACTTTAGAAAGCTTGATCGTATGTGGCACTTCTTCAATGGGTGCAGCTCGCAGAGGTGCAGGTGGGTGAACATTCGGCTGCGGACGTGTGCGGTCCGCTAGTAAGGCTTGGGCTTGACCTTGGGGTCCCGCATGCGAGCGGGAATACTGTTGCTGCACAAGTTGTGGTCGAGCAACATCTCGCTGAGACTGGGGCTTCTGGGACGGAGGCTGTGATAGCAAGGGCGGTCTGAACCCCTTTTGGCGGGTCGGAAGAGGGTTGGATGTTGTCGCTGTGGTTGTGGAAGGGACGGTATGTGCACGGCGCATACCAAGGGGCGGTGGACGCATGGATTGGGTGAGGCTTTGTGCGAAAGGGATGTTGCGCTCAGGAGGGGCACGAGGAAATTGGGGTTGTGGAGGAGGACGAGCAACAGGAGGTGCAGGGGTGGGAGCAGGTCGTTGACGACGGGGTTGTTGTTCTGTGAGAAGACGGTGGAGCTTGGGTGCGGGCGGGATGGGCTTAGGTGCATTGGACTTGTCGGAAGAAATTTGATTCATTCTGGGTTTGGACGACACAAATCGGTCGCGGCCAAGGGAATTAGTGTTCTTCGAGATGGGGGGAAGGATAGGAGCGGCTGATGTAGTGTGGTCCTCCTTAATAGCATCGATGTCCATCACAGATGCATCTGCGATCTCTACGTCCATAGAGATAGAATCATTCATTGTTTGCAATGACGAAGACGACATGGCTGTCGACGAAGATGAGGAAGAAGAGGATGATCGCATCGAGAGTCTATTGTCGGCATGCCGAGGTCGTTGTAAAACCTCCTTCTGTTTCCCCTTGGAAGAGGGCCTCTCATGGTTGTGCCACTCATGCGGATCCGCAGATAATGACATGTCCTTGCGTTTTGCTTTGCTCGTCGAGGCCTCTGCATCACCGCCATTCTTCCAGGCCCTCCGCATCATACCCCCACCGTCCTCACTTTTTGCAATAGGTATCGTAAGATTTTCATCCATCTGCCCAGATCCTCCTCTCCGTGCATATCCCGTTTCATGAAAAAAGTCAAAATCGGACGTGGGTGGAGCGGTTGAGCCAGCATAAGTATTGGAACCAATGCGCCGACTAGAATTTGTTCGTGCTATTGGCTGCTTCCTGGAAGGGAAGTCAAAGGACGGGGTGTACGTTACGGGTTCACACCAAGGCGAACTGGTCTCGGATTCGAGCTGGCGTTTCGCTGAAAGGAACGTCAAATTCAAAGAGGACCGTTTTAGGATGTCACTGAACTTACCTTTGGCCTTGGTTACTTCTAGGAAGATGCTTTGAAGTTGTGGAGGCTGAGTGCTGGCCCAATATACCTTATCCGCTGAAGGCTCCGGCGTCGGACTGAACTCGAGGGATGCATCGGCTGTGTGATGATGGTCGTCCCAGTATATGTCCATATCCATGTTTCTTGAAGACATGGGTGGATTCTTTAAAGAAATCGTGTCGATCCTTTTTATATGACACCAATGTTGGTGGTTTCTTTGTCTTTTGTGTTCGACCACCTCGTGCAGCGAGCCTGCGGAACTCTACGAATCAGGCTTAGCCGATTGTCTATATTTCCCTTTGAGATGCCTCGCCACTGCCGTAGAAACCTGGAAGCATTATCTGTCAAATTAATAACCAGGGATACGACACCATGACTCTGAGCAGTAAGGAAATACCTGCATACGCAAGCTGGTAGTCTTTTTAGCTCAGCAAATAGAAAGGGCTCAGCTCTTTTCAATAATTCCTTCAGGCCGACATTCCAAGAAAAAAGAGGACAAGGAAACAAAAATTTCCGATACTTGCAGGCCGGCAGTTGAACAGAATCTGACCATGGCGTGACGAAAGAAGCGAAAAATCACATCACATGCTGAGGCGGTCACAGGCCTGACACGTCTGACACGTGAACGAACCGAGTCCCCAGTCCTGCGCCATGCTTCACTTTGTCCTTTCAACGTTCTCTGTATAAATTCTCGACCTAATGACCACAGCTTGCTGGTTCCCGCAATGTGACCTAACATTCTTCTTCACGCTGGTTGTACTGGCCTTCCTTTCAACAAGCAACCCCGACAACCCAGCGAGTTTTCATACGTAGTCGAAGTATATAAGCACACATGTTCATCACAGTCCCTACGAAAGAATACAAGTACAGAAAACAACAACAAAACAACATATATGGATCATGATCGTATAATGTTCGTCGCGACTCGTACATGTATATGTCCATTCAATATCGGTATGAGAAACCACCAAACAGAGGCCTGAAAACAGACTGACCGTCGACCAAGAGAAACGACAAAGGAACCCAAAGAAACCGTTATAACCACACACTTTAAAGCAAAGACCCAAAATCACCTCGGTCGCGCTCATTTACGCCGTCATCGTCAATCCCTCCTCACAGGGGTCCACATTTCCGGGAACGGATACCACGAGGCATCCAACTGCCAGACTTCCACCGCACCCGTGCCCGCATTCCTCTCTACCTCAAACTCCAGCCAGCTGTCCTCATATCTATGAGTCCCCGTGCGCTTGCGGTACTCGAACCCCACCCGCCGGATTGTCTGGAGCCGCGAGGCTAGGTACATCGCGCACTCTTTTCGTGCGGCGCGCCCAGGCTCGAAGAGATCCGTCTCATCGTACTCAGGGAATTGGATGCAGATGCGCAGTTCGCGCAGGTTCGAGAGGGAGGAAAACGCGTCGACGAATTCATGCTTTTATGAAGAGAAAGAAAGCCTTAAATTAGAACCTCAAGAGCTGGGTGAGGTAAAGCACGTACCCAGGCATAAATCGACTTCCCATCATGATACCCACACAGCTCAATTTCCAACGCCTCGAGATTCGGACAATGTTTCGCCACTGCGGCACATAACTCAGGATTGACCTTGTCCTCAATCATAATCCTCAGCCTCCCCAGCTGATTCTCACTCAAAGTCCTCCGCCCCACCGCCATATCCGCCAATATCTTCTCCACCTCCGCATGGGTCAGTGCAATCGGCACACGAGGCTGGTCAATAATGGCACAAATGGCAAGCCGCTCCAGCGCGGTCGTGTAATGAAACACGCCATCGAAGTTGCACGCGTTCGAGAGCGCTAGATGCTTCAGCTGCGAGAGGACGCTTGGGTAGTTGTTTTTAACAGTCGGGTGATGGTCAAGAAGTATACGGAATCCGGGGTCGGTCTTCGTCTTAGCAAAGAGCAACCTCAGCTCGCGGAGCTTGGGCATCTTCGCAATGACATCCAATAACTCAGTCGTACCCCGCGGGGCATGACCAGTAAGCACCAGAGTATCGAGGTTCGGCCATTCGTGGTCCCCGAGCGTATCTAGGGTACACAGGTCGGCGGAGAGTTGCACGTGCCTGAGGTGCACCGGCTTGCCGACCTGGAAGAGGAATGCGGTAGCGGCGAAGCGCGCAAGGATGTCGTTCTTATATTTCTTGCGATACTCACGGAGGTAGTATGCTGCTTCGGAGTATCGTGCGTCGTAGGGGCCCTCGCCAACACGAACGGCCTCGGCAACGGGGACGATGGCGAGGCGTTCGAGGTGGAAGCCAGTAGGGACTTTTGGGATCATCGAGATATAGAGCGGGGTGTCATGGAAGGACAGGTCTCGGAGCGAGGGGCATTGGATAATGGCGTTCAAGAGAGAGTTTGGGGGATAGAACGGGCAACTGATGTACACGCTGGAAAGGGAAGGCATGCTCGGGAGGGCGTTGACGAGTTTATCAAGATGGCGGGGATGGTAATCCCCACCTGTGTAATATCGGTCTCCCCATCGCGGTGGGGTTGCGTCAGGCCACTCTTCTGGCCACGCCAACCGGAACCGTCTACGAAGCAAAGAAGAAGTAAGCTTGATTATCTCACTAGCGAAAGCTCAACCATACCTAAAATATGGCCACAACATGGGTGGGAAGAAGTGCAAACCAGAATCTTCATCGTGCTTGTTGGCGTGGGGCCAATGAACCTCAGCAAAGATCACAGAAAGACAGGGCTCGCGAACAGCGCGACAAGTGGAGGCAAGATTAAGGATCGTTTCGATATCTGAGTTTCGGTGCAAGGTTAAAGTTTCCTTGACCAAGGCGTACGCAACATCTGCGTTAAGGATGGGCATCGGTGGCCAGCTCTCCTGTCAAGACCCTCCTGTTCGGAAGTTAGGTGGACTCTGCAGTAGAAACCTAGCAGGAAGCTCGTTTTCGTTTCAATTCGTGATTCTTCTCAGAACTTGGGGCCGATTCGACCTTGATTCAAAGGCTTTGGCAGTGCCGTCGTGAATGCCAGCGGGTTACTGGTTGGGAGCGAGTAAGACGAGCATGGGTAAGAACCCAACGTGGACCATCAGTGAAGGGAAAGAGACACGAAGCCACCCCCGTTTTTTCAATTTGGATCTGGGGTTCAAAACGTTTTGACCCAAGTGGCAAGTATTGCTTGATGCCATCTAAAAATGTCCGCGAACTCGAATCTTATCACCGCCCTCCCTCGACGCGAATTTATGAAGTTCCTTCGATAGTTTTACATGTAACAAAAAAAAGCGGATGTACCCTATCCTGTACTCTACTGTATCTCATAACCCACCTCATCAGACCGTAGCAACTCCCTCAATTAGCGTACTTCTGTGTCCACTCCTGGCTGACTCGCTGTGCATCCGCCTCGTTCTCCTTGTAATGCTTCGCCACGTCCGTCGCAAGGGGATCATCGGGGTTCGGTGCGCTCAGAAGCGCCTGTATAGAAAGCAGCACGGTCCGGATCTGAAGCGCTGGGGACCATTTATCTGGGAAACGAAACCAACGATGAGTGGTGTACCTGCGGTGCCACTTGGACCCACACTACCTTTCAGGATGTCCAGACAGATCCGTCCGAGTTTATCTACAAACAGATTTATTTGGTTGCTGCGCGAAGACGTGACTGAATACACGCACCGATGTTGGGATGATATATCTTTGTCAGGAACCTCACTTTCGGTGGCGCCATGGGATATTCCTCTGGTAAGAACAGCTCTAGTTTGAAGATCCCATCTGTAACGAAAATACGCTCGACACTCCCATACAGAAATACACGAGAAAAGGCGCACGTTGGAATGGGCTCCCGCCTGGACCCTCGATCGTGACATCAAAGTATCGTAAGTTATCTTCGTGTGGAAGGGCTGTAATGCCAGGCGCAGGATCGGCCACGAGTCGTTCTGTTTCCTACGCCATGCGAGATGTAGTTTAAGCTTCTCGCGTTATGGCTCCGGTAGGGTCAGAAAGCAGGCATTGCCGCACCTTGATAATCCGCTAGAATGTGATGTACAGGCTTAACTAATGCTCGAGCATTCATATTCAATAGCGTACCTTGGGTAGCGACATGAGGAACGTAGGACCAAAGGAATAAAAGAGATCGTGAAGGAATGGAAGAAAGGTAACAGCTTGTTATCCGAGGATGCTCTAATCGGACATCGGATCGCTGCTGAGTCATCAGCAAGATATACGCTGCCGACCAGAACTGAGAACAGCCTTGGCTCCTTATACTCACAGCCTTATTCCACGAGTCGTCATCAATAGTTCAAGATTACTTTGATTGCAATAGCGCGGGTATTAGGTATACGATGGTAATCAATAGAGGATACCTGTCTACATAAAGCAGCCTCAAAACGCTATGCACAATGCCCGGGGAGGATTAGAGAATGGCGTTAATGACAGCGACGACGTCACCAAGGCCGAGAGTGTAGAGAAGGGCAATGACGGGGCCCAAAATCGGAGCGAGGATGACGAGGAGACCCTCCACAATACCAGTGACAGCAGTGATGAGAGCAACGAGGAGGTGGCTGCCAACACGATCAGCTGATCTCTTTAGCACATAACGAAAGAAACTTGACTTACGCGACTTCAACAAGGAGAGGCAGGACAATGTGCGCGCCGGCAACACTGACGGTCTTGAACACGAGAGCAATGACACCAAGGACGAGCTGGAAACATATTGCGATCAGGACCAAGGAACTGTCAACAATACGGACAACCTACTGTGGAGACGCTGGACAGGAGATAAGCGACCTCAGGAATTGAGAGAACACGTCCCTCAACGGAGAGAATGAATTCGATGGGGTGTCCAACGAGGGCATGGACCTCAGCAATTGCTACGGTGAGGATGTCCTTGACTTCGTTGATGATAGGGGTAACCGCCTCCACTTCCGTGCCAGTGACGGCATCGATAGCGTCTACATCATGGGGGGGGGAAATCATAAGTTTCAGTCAGACGAAAGGTATCCACCACTCACTCAGTTTCTCAGACACAGCGGCGAGTCTGGTCTCAACAGTCGTGAAGATAATGGGGAGGGTGTGAAGGACATCCTCGCGTTTGTCGACGAGGGTGATCTTGCTGTTAATGCCAGCGACCGGGGCTGCAGCGATGTTGCCGATAGTATTAGCATCACCAACATTGAGAATGGGAGCAGCAGAGGACAGCGCGGCGAAGGCGGTGGTGGCGAGCAGGAAGATGGCGCTGAAGGAAGGCATTTTTGCAAAGGAATGTGGGGGGAGGTTCTACGAGCGAGGTAGGTGGTTGAGTGGAAAGGAAATAAAAGACACGAAGTCGATGGAGAATAGTGAGCAGCACCAGCCTTTTTATATTGACCATGGAGGACATGTGTTAACAGGGCTGGGCTTCGCGATATGAGAGAAGCACAAATTGTCCCGAACAACGGAAAAAAAATATGAACGGGCTCCAATCAATATGATCGGATGGTCGGACGGTGAAGACGCGATCTATTTCAATGGTGGTTCCGTGAACGTTCTCGCTTGCAGATTTCAGCATTCATAGGCTTGGAGGCATTCCATTCGTTGCCTGAGTTGGTGTACTTCGACAAGCAAGGAAGCCGCGCACACATGTATGATGTTAATCCTCACCTAGAACCCGTCTGTAATTTACGTGGAGCTAATCGCTTCCGAAATTCAGGGAAAAGGAAAGTCTTCGCGTTGCCATGTTGGCACTCCACTGAATGATGAACATGCATCACGAACAGGTGACGCAATATATGGAAGTACTAATTACTGACTTCTAAGTCATTGGAGGTTAAACGTTAAAACATTCAACTTAAAGATAGCGTACCATAGAACGCGCCATAGTTGCGCCCACCCCAAGGCTAGCATGGAATACTGCAACCTATCCAGCTTCCACGATCCACTTCATAACAGAAAAGACGCGTCGGCCGCCATTCGGTTTCCATTTCGCTTGGCCGAACGGGTGAATGGATGATCTGTGGCGAGTAACGTTTGTTGATGGTGAGACATGGAACAACTTCGAACTGATACTTATATGAAAGTTGAATCCCAAAACACCGAACGAGTCCAGTGCATGAGCGTTGCTCAGTGCTCAGGAGGGGATCTTGACAGTGCCAGTTCCAAGTTTTGAACATAGCCTGTTTGGAATAAATTGGAAAGGACAGAGTTTGGCAGAGCTTGCTTCACATCTGGTAGCCAAACAAGCCAAAACAACGCTGAACAGCCTCATCCATCACGACGTCAATGATGGTGGCACCTTGCAATTGGGTGGCACTCCTTCGAGGTTCTTTTCACTTTTCATACCCGTCCATGCCGGATTTTCTTCCAACCCTCGAGACGTTTGCCAAGGTACAGGCCTTATACTGAGCGAACTTCAGCACTCTGACCTGATACCTTAGACAACTCTCGCAACAGCAGCCACCCTTTCTACAGTTGGTGAGGTCATGCGAGCACCCAGACTTTTGCCAACTTTCTGACAAGCATCGGAACCAGGTGCTGGCCTTCTATGGTATGGCCAGAACTATATCATCTACCCCTCAGCGTTTCCGCCTGGGTCACGGATAGGTGCGTGGCAGATCTCTCGTCCGAAATGACGCATTTAGCGAATGGTCCTTATATTTGAAAATCAGAGGTGCCTGTTCCGAGCGACTTCGGATTGCCCTATGAGGATTTGGAACTCGAAACACCAGACAAGGTCAAACTCCGATGCTACCTCCTTCCTCAGAAACAATCCCTTTCCAGAACCCATACGGATGCAGCGCGTATACCGGAGGACAACACGGAGACGGAGGACGAGGTGAGTCCAACACGCTAGCGGCATGCACTTTCCCTGAGACGTTGTAGTTTATTGCTAGTCGGCCAACCGTCGTAATGTTTCATGGGAATGGGGGGAACCATGGGCATCGAATTCCTCTGGCAAAGGTCTTTTACATGAAGATGCGATGTAACGTGTTAATGGTGTCGTACCGAGGGTCCGTCGTTCCTTTTTAGACCTGATTTTCCCAGCGTTTATGGTAACGCAGCTATGGGTTATCCGAGGGATCGCCCTCAGAGAAAGGTGCGAGCATGTAGACCTGCGGCATACGGACTCTCACTGATCGAACCATCTTAGGCCTACAGCTTGATGCTCAAACTGCGCTCGATTACCTCACGTCCAATCCAGTTTTATCCCAAACAAAAATTGTATTTCGCTTCCGATTCACTGGTTATATCCGGCTCAACTCACACATGGTTCCCCAAGATTCTTTACGGTCAATCTATCGGGGGCGCTGTTGCAATCGATCTAGCCAGTCGCAATCCCAAAAAGGTTATAGATCCCCTACCCGCAATAGATCTTGCGCTGACGCCTTAGCTCAACTCCCAGATCAGCGCGCTGATTCTCGAAAATACGTTTACCTCGTTGCCTAGTCTTGTTCCTCACGCACTACCCATCTTATCACCGTTTGCCTTCCTATGTCATCAGAAATGGGACTCGGAGTCCAAGATTCCATTACTCCCCGCAACAACTCCGATCTTGATGTTGAGTGGGGCAAGGGATGACCTTGTCCCTAAGGAGCACATGCGGGCTCTCTGGGAGGCCGTTGCTCGACGTGGAGAAAAACAAACTTCAGGTGGTCGAGAGTACAAAGTTGGTTTGGAACGGGCAAAATATATGGAATTCGAGTTTGGAGGACACAGTGAGTCTCGTAAGAGCGTACTTGGATAACGGTTAATATCTGACAATAACTTCAGATGATACCTGCGTGCAAACAGGGTACTGGCCGGCCGTGGCCGAGTTTGTACAGAGCATCCAAGAGTCACCATAGAGATGAACACGTTTTGTGGATGTACAATAGGTGAAGGCGTCGTCGTTTCGGTCAGTCAGGTTATCAGTCTTATTATACCCAAATGGTGCCACTTTCTACATACAATGCCTAGGGTTATGAACTCGATGTTAGGTCTATTATATGAGAATCAGTTTGTATTACTTTAAATAACTTTACCAGGTTCCAAACTAAACTTTCGCGGATAGACTCCAGTTTTGGCTGTTCTTGGATAGCCTCAGAGGCCCTGGCATTGGCTCGAACACAACATCGGACCGCCACACAATTTGGGCCACCCTCAATCCACCCTAATAATCCAGCCTCGAACCGACGGTCGATTCCACCAAATATATCTATTGTCGAGGCGTGAGTCCAGGGTCCGTGGATGACCGGTTGAACCCCACAGACCTCCGTATCGTATCGCCCCTGTGTGTTGCCGATCCCCCTGAGGCTCGTCGAAGCGGACGATGTTGTTGTACTTTTGTTTCCTGATGCCGTGGCTCGTCGGTCAAGTTTACCCCCTCTAGGTTGTTCCGCTCGTGGTTGATCAAGTGATACGCGGCTTCCCAATGCAGCTTGATATGTCGGGGAGCCCGGGACTATGACCGCGAAAGCGCCCAGTGCTAAATCCCGACATCATGGAAAATGTACGGCGTGGCCTTCCATCCTCTTCTCCAGCGCTGTTTTGCTGCTTTTGTTCTGGAGGTTCAAAACGTATTGCTAGCGTTCGGTTTGGTTCGTTCCTTTACGCTTATTATTTGTTCTTTTTCCCAATCTTTTTTTTCTGTTTCCGGATGCCGATCTGTGCATCGCTTTTCTTCCACTCGAACCAGTACGAACCTTTCACGTTAGAACTCAGTTGGATCGCCGGTGACTTCGTATCATTGGCACGGTTGTGTTCCATTTCTCGTGGGCGCCGGATATATCTGCCGATGACACGATGATCTCCTCATTCCCTCAACGCTACAGGGCCGGAACAATAATTATATATAGGAGCTGGCGTGCAGCTCTGGGCCGTTACGACACTCCCTCCTGCCTTTGCAGACATGCTGAAAGGAAAGGCTTGCATTAACTGCAGGTGAGCATCAACTGAATCTTATCTGCCTCACATGTCACTGACGTGATCTAGACGGCGAAAAATTGTGAGTTCTCTCTGATCGTGATTCGTCAGATATTACTCTTTTGGCGTTCCAATTCTTATTGTCCTCTCAAGAAATGCGACGGCGACCGTCCAAGCTGTGGCCAGTGCGCACGATCAAATGGAAGCTTCGAGGATTGCGAGTACCCTGGAGCAGGCCCAACTCGAACGCAGATTTTAGAAGAAAGAATCACTCATGTCCAAACCCGTATTCGTGAGCTCGAAAATACTGCTGACCGACCTTCTCTCGTCCTGCATCATCCATATTTTGGTGAATCGTCGCCGCGCCACACGAGTAACCCCATTCGGGCTCGAGCATCTCCAGGTCCATTTAAAATGCTGGTGTGTTGAACACCTCGCTGACTTGAGGGAAAATCACAGGTTCCAGCAGTCCGCCTTCCTCCACATCTGGCTCCCCTGCATCCGTACACAAAGGCAGTAATTTGCTCGACGCGGTACAGGAACCTCCGAGAGATATAATACTACTTCTGTGAGCATCGGGACACATTCATGGGTTTATCCGCGCTTCTGACCATCGGATCGCTCAGACTTGATGTGTTCTATCAACACTGCAAGAGAATTGGATTTTTCTTGGACATCGACCGCTTCCATCAATCAGTCATTCTTCCGCTACCAACTGGCCACCACGCGCGACCATCACCTGCACTCCTCAATGCTGTGTATTTATGGGGGAGTCATCTATCATCCCCAACTCTAGACGGCTATGATGAGAAAGGGTTCCTACGCAACGCCCTTCATCATCTTTCCAGCGACCTTTCTGGGTCTCATCCACAGCGCGTCCTTCATGGGATACAAGCAGAAGTCTTGTTGTCATACTACTACCTCCGATATGGAAAGGTTCTCGGGGGAAACTACCATGCCATCGCTGCGGTATCCTTATCTCTTTCCTCTGGCCTTCACCGAATCGGAAAACCGGGACCAGTTGGGCCGTCTTGGGCATCGACCAGTTCCTCAGGATCATCAGCTGCATCGCTGTCGACTCCTGTTGACGGGATATGCGAAGGCGAAGGCATCGACGCGTTCTGGACTGTCATAATTCTCAACAACTATTGGGTCGCTATCCAGGAATCTCATTCCATGTTTTATAACATCCAAAATGTTGGTGTCGATACGCCTTGGCCAATGGACGCCAGCGATTGCGAACTGGTAAGCTCTCTATGCAACGTGCAAGGCCGGCCGAATTGACTTACCCTTGTCCATTGATACTAATTTCTACTAGCTGGTGAGCGCATCCTCCAACTGCAATGCTCAGTCTGAGGACTCTCGATTAACATACGAGTTCCAGAAACTTCTGCCACGCAATGGAACTATTAAACGATTTCTCGAAGGCACAGAGCTCGAGGGTTGGTCGGTCATGGCCCTCCACGCGAAGGTTGCTGTGCTCCTTGAGCAGGCGACGGTGCTGCAGGCGAAGAACCCCCCTCAGTTCGATTCTGCAGCATACGTAACCGGGAAGCAGCCAACACTACAGCCAGAATATATTCATCTTGATATGCTGATCGACCAGTTCAGGAGCAACCTCTCCCTCCTGGCCCAGATAAACCCACAACCGGCAGATCGCGATACCCTGCTCATTGTAGAGATGATAGCTCATGTGGCGAATATTAAGCTGCATGCGCTGCTCTCCAGTCAGGGAAATACATATTCGCGGCAGAAATGTCTGTTCTCAGCGCAGTCAATTGCTTCTCTGACGCAAACCATCTCGTCGACGAGCGCAATGGCGGCCGATCCGATAGTGGGTGTGCGTATTCGGTTTAGCAACTATGTCAAAAAGCTCATACTCAGTATTATTTCAGGTACTCTGGTCCACGGCCTGTGAAGTCTTCATCAGCGAACTTCAAAATCCCGACTCAGTAACCACCGGAAACAACGCGCAATGGTCGACATTGCTCAGCTCCTTGTTGGCACAGATGAACCAGTTCTCGACGAACAACCTTTTCATGAGTAAGCTCTCTCGCCGGGACGATAAGCACTCCGCACTAACTGTACTTTCCAGAGTTCCTAGTATATCGTCTCCAGAAAAACCATGCCGCGACTCCAAGTTGGTAGCCCATGAGATATGTATTTTTTTCCCTTCCCTTTCTATATTTCTACGCTCTTCGCCACTTGGACAAGTAGGCATAATACCCCTCTGAATATGTAGCTTATAGACCGGATGTATAGAGTATCGACTAAGTTGCCTAATATTGTATTCCAGTGCGTATTTATACCCAGACAGTATATCAGACAGTGTTGGCAGTGTTCAGAGTATAGTACAAATGTCGGATTAGTAAAAATAGACGGAGGTGGGATCAACCGCGATCGTGATCACCAGTTGATCCCTCACAAGATGCCAAGGCTTCTTTTTCTATTTTCTTGGGGCTAAAGCAAACCGACGGCGAGCTGAGGTCGGCAACTACAAAAGTACGGTACGATGAGAGCGGAATTTAGCATAATCGCGATCGGTGAGCCCAAGGTGAGCCAAAACAACGTCCACGGCGCACACTGCCCGATTGAACAAAAAAAACTGGTTTACTCCATGGAGAATAGAAACAAGATGATGGGTGCAGCTTAACCACTTGTAGGGCCTCAGCGACATTCGCTCGGGCTCGAACCTTCCAATGCCTAGGCAAGTGTTGATTAGACAGGCGTACGGGAGAAGATGAACGAAACGCGTGGCTCACAGCGACTCGCTGTCTAGAACACTCTCTTTGTACTTAAAGAAGCCACAGCACAGAAAGAAGTCAGACAGTAGCCCCACAACTCCCGATTTGCACGCTCCAGTACCAAACGAGGATTCGATGGCATCCAAGTCTACGAAAGTAGTCAACACGGACCAGTTATACGATTCCGTCACCGAAATGGTTTATCTCTACCTCCAAATGGAAACGGCGTTCAGAATTTGGGAAACATGAAAGCCCTGATCGAGCCCTTCGCTTGTCGAGATGCAGGGGATGTAAGCCACGATTACAAGGTTGACCGATTGTAACGCGAGATCCCGCGCAAAGGGAGATTAGGTGCCCTCAAGTCAGTGCATCGACTCGCCCTAGGATAGAGTCAGCCGCACATATAGGACAATGAATTTGGGCGATCACTTGCGTGTAGGGATTTCTCGTGCTCGTATGCCTACAGACTGAGCATGGGTAGTCAGAGCCCCCACAATTGTGAGTGGTTTCGGGCATGGACGCAACAGGAGATATACTGTCCGATTTGTAGTCGTGCAGTTGACACACTTATTATACGCGGGTTTCCAGGTGTGATTATGCGCATTCGCAAGATTTCTCTGGCGATATCGGGCGGTCTTTCTGGTCCCTCACGAGAAAATCTTGATGAACTGTCTAATCGCCAAAGATGCATTGCCCTGACAAGTGACTTGTCAAATGTAATGCGAATTACGACCAGGCCGAAAGGTGTCACCCGAACTTCGATGCCCGTTTACAATTGTATCTGCAGGTGCCCACCGAGAGCTGAGATATGCTACTAGAGTGGTGGACAGCGCTACATATCTTTCAGAGCCGGTACAAGGAAGGCTTATAGTGCCGACGACAGTAGCTTGGCGGGAAGCGCCAGTGCGCAAATTATTTACAGAGCACGGTGATGTTGCGGCCATGTGCTAAATTAATCATCAGCTCAAATTGAATGACAGAAATGTATAGATACATGAATATTAAGCGATACCGCCTGTATTTTGGGCACTATGCTTGGAGATGGGATCTTGTTCTCCATGATCGGAAGTCATAGGGCTGCGGGGATGGGATTCCATGAGAATCGTTGGTCGTTACGTTCGTTCAACTGTAGGGATTGGTATCGGGGGTGGCATAAATAGGGTAAGGTCATAAGTACGTACTGTGAAGCCTGAAAACCCTTAGACCTGCAGAAAATTGAACAGGAAAAGACTTGTCAGGATGGATTTGGTCACGCGTACGGTCGCGGAGGTTGAAAGTTTCAAATGGCATCCAAACACATTGAAACCTGATTTTCTAGTGTTGGAAAACCTTACGACGGGCGTTTAGCGCAGTGGTAGCGCGTATGCTTTGCATGAAGGCGTTAGACCATGTGTCTGTATAAGGTCCAGAGTTCAATCCTCTGAACGTCCAATTTTTATTGATTCCGTCGCACTGGCGGAGTCCAATCCGACCATTGCTAGGCAAGTGGGACCTGAACTACATATGCTTTGATACTATACGTACCTGCCCTGCGGCTTCGAGCAAATTGTCAAATAAATTATAAGATCAGAAAGACCATACGTATGGATGCCTTCGGTGTAGAAGCGAACGGAGTCAGCATCGAAGAAAGGCAACGACGATAGGCGACGTGCTCTTATATGTCTGAAGGCTTCTCTCCATTGCGCAGCACTCGGCGTCCTGGTAATACGAGGTCCTTCAGCAACGAGGACGAAATGTTTCCATAACTTCAAAAATAACTTGCATATTTGACTCCATCAAAAGAGACGCAAGTACCAACAAGCTACGACGATGTTTCGGGATCGAAGCTACATCTATCGGTCGCCAGGATGGTCAGGTCCAACTGTCACAATTGTGGGACTTTAGCCGCGTCTGAGAGCGCGCCAGGACTGACGGTGACGGTGCACCTCAAATATTGTAGCTATTTCCAGCTACACATAATGCTCGATAGGGCCTGCGCGTGTTTGGGTTATCCTCAATGCCACTCAGCGAGAAGGAGATCAAGTACGGGTTAGCGCTGTGGGGAAGCATCACAGGAAGTGGGAGTTGGAGGATTTTAGTAGTTTCATCGCGCCACATCAGGTGCAGAGACTCGAATACGCGTGTGATGCTCTGACCGAGAATTAGATCGACGAAGCCATGCGGCTTCCTCGACCTTGAGAACGAAGCCGATGTAATTAGGGTTTGGGAAGACGTCCACTCGACCAGAAGCCGCTTGCAATGCCTAGTATATTTCAATGGGAATATCAGATCCAATTTTTGAGTCGTCTGAGTGCTCCTGAAAGCGCGCGGCCAGCCTGAGGAAGCCGAATGTCTATATTTCAGGTCAGAACATACGCTACAGAGAAAGCGAACTAGAAACCGTATCACCGCTTCCTGTACCCGTTTCGCTCCAAAGGTCTGAAGGCATGCTTTCGATGAGAAGCACGACACCATCCATGCTGATCCAAGCAGGCCAAAGCAGGCTCTTCAAAAAAGCGACATTCTCGTGCTAGAGCAGCATGAGTTCGACGGTACTGGAAGCATTCATATGAAATGTACAGTTCTTTGAAAATTATAGGAATGATATCTGGAACAAGCATGAATTGATGGTGTTTAATGCCGAGATCGGATTCCGTCCCTCGTTAGTGCTTGTCGTGCGGAAAAGCTTCGTCTTCCCGTGTGAATGATACAATGGACTGTATTACGGAAGAGTTAACCATGGTTGAAACTAAGAAGTCGTATGCGTGATGATGATGCGTCGGTGTCGCGGCCAGGAACCAACCAGGAACACGGAACAGCTGGCAAGGTCTTGGCATCGCTTCGTTATCTGATCTTATCAGATATGATTTCGTCCGCAAATCTCCGCCCTGAGAAATTATCGCAATTGGGTGGATTAGGGAGAGTAGCTGTATACATAGCCTATCCAACAGCGAAAACTGTGCAAAGCATCAAATGCTGTTAGAATGGCTGTAGAAGACTGCAGCAGCTGTGATGAATATTCCTCATACTCATAGTTGTCATAAAGTTTTGTCGGTTATCTGCCGAGTCACGAGAAGTCTGAAAAACCGAAAAGCCGAGTAAATTCAGTTTCCTCTTATACCCCCTGACTCTCTCTTGCACCACAAACTCGTTTTTGAGCACCATGTTGGCCGTTGCTAACGCGTCGAGGCTCTCTGTACGAGTTGCGAAAAGGGCTGTCATCGTTGGAGGCCAGCGTCAAGCTGGGATTCAAGCTGTCAGGAGACGGGACAATGTTTCTGTTCGCGGTATTAAATCTGTTGCGCAGACTGATAGGGTAACGTCTATCCTTCTTCCCTTAGAATGGCCTTTAACTCGCCCTCATTCCATAGGACACTATCACACGTTTGTTGTATTCCATAGGAACCAAGCGCGAGGTCGAGCGTCACCTCCGCATCTTCTCATCGTCTTCACATCCTTCTGAACCGGCGAAATTTGCTGTGATCAAAGTCGGGGGTGCGGTGTTGGCCGAACTGGATGAGCTTGCTCTTAGTTTGAGCTTCCTCTATCGAGTTGGGCTGTACCCAGTCGTCCTGCACGGTGCTGGACCCCAGCTCAACGATATCATGGAACGTGAAGGTGTTATTCCCGATTACATTGACGGTATTCGGGTCACAGGTACGTATTTAGCATGAATTTCTGCAACTACTGATATTGATATTGCCCAGATGCCAAAACTCTCCAGATTGCCCGTCGCGTCTTCCTTGAGGAGAACCTCAAGCTCGTCGGAGCATTGGAAGCTCTCGGAACTCGTGCTCGGCCCATCACTTCGGGCGTCTTCACTGCAGACTACCTCGATAAGGACAAGTACGGGCTTGTCGGGAAAATCACTAAGATAGACAAGCGGCCGATCGAAGCTGCCATCCGAGCAGGCGCGCTTCCTATCTTGACGAGCCTTGCTGAATCGCCAGATGGCCAGATCCTCAATGTCAATGCCGATATCGCTGCGGGCGAGCTTGCGAAAGAGCTCGAGCCAATGAAGATCGTGTTTTTGAACGATAAGGGTGGTATGTTCCATGGTGTTACTGGAGAGAAACTAGATGTTATCAACTTGGACGAGGTGAGTCTCTCTTCATCCTTGCCACTTTCGGTATCTAAATCTGTTCTCAAGGAATATGACAGCCTCATGAAGGAGCCATGGGTCAAATACGGCACTAAACTCAAGCTTCGCGAATTCAAGGAACTCCTCGATAACCTTCCCCGTTCATCATCCGTAGCCGTGATCTCCGCCTCTTCGCTCCAGAAGGAGCTGTTCACCGACAGTGGTGCTGGCACACTTATTCGACGTGGTTACAAACTTTTCAAGCACACCAGTCTCGACGGCATCGGCGCAGACCGCTTCCGGCAAGTTGTGCACGACCGTGACCCAGAGGTTCTTGCTGGTTTCCAAAGCGTCACGGAGGTTTTGAACAACCTCAAGAAGACCCCGTACACTATCTATGGTGACGAACCGTTGGACGTTGTTGCAGTTGTGTCTCACCCCGAGGGCGAAACACCCATCATGACCAAGCTCCTATCATCACGCAGCGGCGTATTGAACAACGTCGTAGACAATGTGTTCAACGCGATCAAGAAGGATCACCGCAGGCTCTTCTGGACTGCACATGCCGAAGACGAGAACCGAGCGTGGCACTTCGAACGCGCAGACGGCAGCTTTACTCGGGCCGGAAAGAGCCTCTTCTGGTACGGCGTCCAGGACATCGCTGAGGTTGAGAAAATCGTGAAGGGCTTTGAAGAGAAGGGAAGGATCGAGAGATCTTACCTCCCCGTGAAGCCAGCTGTACCGCGCCCAGCAGCAGCCTCCACTGGCTTCAGGGCTTTCTCGACGATGGCTCATCGTGTCCCGGGCTCGTCGCGTGGATATGCCACAGCGGCCACGGAGCCAGTCTCGTCCAAGGAGCCGAAGCGGGTTGGGCTCATCGGGGCTCGTGGATTCACGGGTCAAGCTTTGACCACACTCCTTTCTGAGCACCCCCACATTGAACTCACCCATGTCTCATCCCGTCAACTCGAGGGATACCCCTTGAAGGGTTACACCAAGTCTCCAATCATCTACAGCAACCTGTCGACTGCAGATGTCGAGACGATGGAGAGGGACGGTGAAGTCGATGCCTGGATCATGGCTCTTCCGAATGGTGTCTGCAAGCCCTTCGTCGACGCCGTTGATCGTGGTGCGGCTGAACGCAAGGATGAGAAGAGCGTCATCGTTGACCTGAGCGCGGACTACCGGTTTGAGAAAGGGTGGACATATGGTCTTCCCGGTGAGGGTTCTTTGCATTCTGGTCTGTAATTGTCTATTGGAATTGAACAATGAAACTTTTCTTTTTCCCCTTCCTGCTTCCATGTGCGATATGTTTAGAATTGTATGGCCGCGAGAGTATTCGTGCTTCCAAGCGAATCTCGAACCCCGGTTGCTATGCCACATCGTCGCAGCTACTCATTGCGCCCCTCGTCAACTACATCAAGCCTGGTGGGCTACCCACCGTCTTCGGCCTTTCTGGGTTCAGCGGCGCTGGAACTATCGTGGCAACTGATCCCGATGGTCGTCCGATCAGTGCCCCTAAGCTGACTCCGGAGGTTCTGCACGGCGGTGTGAAGCCTTATGCACTAACGGATCACATCCATGAACGCGAAGCCGGCTTCCACCTCTCCCAGCTTCTCACCAATCCGGCGGCACCCCTCAAGGTCGCTTTTATCCCTACTGTCGCACCCTGGTTCAGCGGGATCATCTCCACGGCTTCAATTCCGCTCAAGGACAAAATGACTGCGAGGGACATTACAGAACTGTTCAAGGAGAAGTACAAAGATGATAAGCTGGTGCGGATCATGAAGGAGGTTCCTCAACTGCCTGACATCCAGAATCGGCACACCTGGGTTGTGGGAGGGTTCCAAGTACACAGCGATGGTGACAGGGCCGTGATAGTCGTATGTTTCTCCCTTACTGTTTTTTTTCTTCTTATTAACAGGCTGGTATAGGGTGGGCTGGATAACCTTCTCAAGGGTGCCGCGACACAATGTCTCCAAGTGAGTTTTTCTTGATATTTTTTGCCCTCACTGCCTGGCTCATCCACCCTGGCAGAATCTAAACTTGGCTCTTGGCTACTCCGAGTATGACGGCATTCCTCTCTAGGTATGGCTCTGTCATTGTAGTGGTGGCCCGGATTGGAGGAAGAAAATACCGACTGTGGTAACATTTTGGATGGTAGACGTTTTGCTACTGTACGCTACATTCTAATCCAGGAATCTCTTTCAATTTTGATCTACGAAACTGTCACGTCATTCTGCTATCCGGTAAGCACTGGACTCAATTTTAGAGAGAAGCTTTTTCGCGGGCACCGCATGAGCACAGCCTTGGACATAATGAGAATGACCCGAACATTTCCAGAGTGAGATTTGGTTTATTAAGGGTCCCGATCCGCTACTACCCTTCCTTTGGTTCTTCTTTCGATCCCTCGCAGAGAAAACGAGTCCTCCACCGTTCCAGAGGCCGAGCGTCGATGTCGCCGACCACGACGGGCGTTTGCTTATATTCGTCTCTAACATAGCCAAATATGGTTGTGATATGGACGGCCCGAGATCTGATGCTCCGTTGCTCTGAAATCTTCTGTTGCCCTCGACTCAAAAACGAATGGCGGAGAGTTCAAATTCGCAAGCCCAACTATCCCGCAGGGCGGGTATTCCTCCTCAATACGTTATCCCTCAAAATGTGCACGAGCGGCCAATCAAGAATGTAAGCGCTCCGAAACACCACTAGGCGCCGGTTGTTCAACTCACACTCGACCTTGTGTTTCTCATCTTGGATTTGGATAGGTGCCCCAACCAGCTGCGAACAAGCCGACAGACGCAGAATTCTTCTTGAAGGACAGTCATGGCGATCGTAAACCCAACCCGGCGTTCCTCAAGGAGCACTTCTTTCATGAGGGCAGGTTGACGGAATCGCAGGCGCTTTTCATACTGGAGCACGCGACAGAGATGCTGACACCGGAACCGAATTTGGTGAACGTGAAGAGTCCTGTAACGAGTGAGTTGACGCGTACTGTTACCGATTGGAATTGATCTGATGACCTCGTAGTATGTGGGGATATACACGGTCAATACGTGAGTACCTTCCAGCTTTGACCACACATCCTCTGAGTACCAGTCACCCAGTATGACTTGATGAAACTATTTGAAGTTGGTGGAAGTTTGAATGAGAACAACTATCTCTTCCTTGGAGACTATGTTGATCGGGGGAGTTTTGGCATCGAGGTATTCGTCATCTTTCATGTCTCAATGCTTCGCCAATTTTACTCCCCACCTTCAGTGTTTGTTGTACTTGTATAGCCTTAAACTTTATTATCCTAGCAAATTCGTCCTACTACGCGGCAACCACGAATGCCGACATCTCACAGAATACTTCACCTTCAAGCGCGAATGTAAAGCAATATTTTTTTACGTAGTCCCTCGCATCTCATATCATACCTTCTTCGTTCCAGGCCTTCACAAATACTCCGAACGTGTTTACGAAGCATGCATAAAGTCCTTTTGCGCGCTTCCTGTCACGGCCCTAGTGGATGGACGATTTTTCTGTGTCCATGGTGGCATCTCGCCTGAGCTGATGACTCTTAGCGATCTCTCCCGGGTACGTGCGTTCTCAATATTTGACTCCGGGACAAAGTTCGACCGATGTTCCTAGATGAATCGATTCCAAGAGCCCGGAAACCACGGTTTACTTTGCGACTTACTGTGGTCGGATCCCATAGCAAACTACGGACATGAGCAGGAGCCATCAGCACATGGACCAGGACTAGTACCTGGCACCACGTTCCTTCACAATGCCACCCGCGGCTGCTCCTTTTTCTTCACGTACGTTGGATGGCAACCTCTGGCGTTGTCTACTGACACTGACATATTCCACAGATATGAGGCATCATGTCAATTCCTTGAGCGCAACTCACTTCTAGGTATCATTCGAGGGCACGAGGCGCAAGATGCTGGGTAGTCCGCTCTGACTTACCTTTGCTGATGGATCCACTGACGCTGTGCTTCCCAGGTACACGATGCACCGAAAAACGCCGACAAAGAAATTCCCTTCCGTCATCACCATATTCTCTGCACCGAATTACCTTGACGTATACCATAATCGAGGAGCTGTTCTCAAATACGCGAACAAGAATATCACTATTCGACAGTTCAACTACAGTTCGCATCCATATTGGCTCCCAAATTTCGTCGATGCGTTCACATGGAGTCTGCCGTTCGTGGGTGCTAAAAGTAAGCGAAAATGAGGTTTGCATTCTTGCTTATTCTCATCATCTCTCTCCTTGCAGTCACAGAGATGTTGCTAGCTGTCCTCAGCGTTTGCAGCGAGGAAGAGCTAACAGAGGCAGATAGCGACAGCGGCGATGAGACAGGCACCCTCGTGGAACCTGGAGCATCTCAAGCTGATATCCAGCGGCGTCGACAAGAGATCAAGAGCAAGATTATGGCGATTGGAAAGATGCAGAAAGTGTTCCAGATGCTCCGGTCAGTTTCGATTTCGCATCACAATGTAACACAGGCCCTCACCCTCTTTCGATTTTGTTAGAGAGGAGTCGGAGAATGCGACTGAGCTTGTGGTCAATGACGATAGCAACCGATCTGCCCCCGGGCAGTCAAGTACGGATAAGCTTGGTGTACAAGGAACCAAGATTGGACGTACAATCCGCAATTTCGATGAAGCGTACGTAAACCTCACCTTGTTCGAATATCTCTTCTCAGCTCACACCGGACCCTCGGATTAACAGGCGGCGGTCGGATCTGCAGAATGAGCGGTTACCAGAGTTCAACACGGATATCGCGCCGACTATGTTCCCAGTGCCAAGTATGCGCCGGGGTAGTGCGGATTCCGAAGGGATGACAATGGAATATCTTATCAAGAAGACATTGGAGGAAGAAGAGGATGACGGAGGCGTCGTCGAGCGGATTGCGGAGAAGCTTGCGAGGGGAAGAAGGATTACAGGTCGGCCCTCTGCGCTCAAGAGGCACGGGACTGCTTGAACATATTTGGTGTGGGAGGACTGTGGACAGACTGTGGACATGCTTTGCTCGGTTTGGTTGATTCTCTGACATGTTTTCTTCAGTCTGGATTGTATATTGATTTGTGAGGTCTTACATAGGATACATATGCACCTGATGCGCCATAATACACTATTAAATACCCCCATGGTGCCCCGAGGAGGTGCCAAGGAGCCATGGTCTGCTCCTCAGAACCATCTAACGAGCCTATTTGTGAGAGAGATTTATAGACTGTGCCAGTCAAGAATTGTTGGTCACATTGTACTAGGCACAATTCGTCAAATAATACCTGGCAAGAGGCTCTGCGGTACACGTTTCGAATATTCATCCCATCGTTCACCGAATGCCCCTCGTAGAACTTCGTCTTCCACCCTCAAGCGCACCGTCATGCCTTTGAACACATAGATGCATTTCAAGATCCACAGAAGCGAAAACAACACCGCTCCTATGTTCCCAGGCCCACACTCCACCAACCAAGTCCCTGGCGAACAGAGCACCGCCGTCGCACCCAACAGTGTAAGGTAAACGCCGGTGTAACTTGGGTGTCGAACCCATGCATACGGTCCACAGGTGATCAACTCGTGCTCGGGACGTATGTCGATCTCGAACGTAAATAATCGGCCCAGTGTCTTGAAGCACCTGGAGAAAACCTTCATTCAAGAACCATTTCGAAAGAATTCGCGGATAACGTACCAGACCCTAAGTGCGGCAGCTGTAACTGTGGTGAGCATACCAACTACGAGCATAGGATGCACCATGCACGACGCTTGAAAATACTCGTGGCAAGGGCCCAGTCTTACTATGGCTGCAGGCATTTCATGGGACCGGGTGTGAAGCGCGTACTTCGCGACACTGACATACAGATCCCACATCGTACCCATCCACATCATAACCTGTACCAGGCGTCGAAGTCAGCGGCATCATCTCGATACAAGGAAGAATGGCGCGACTTTACTGAAGAACGTTATGGATTGGATGAACTTCTCAAACAAACTGTTCGGTACGGAACTGTTGTGTTCCTTCACTGGGGGGTTTGGAGGAGACAGGGAGATGTGGACAGCTGCACTGGACATCAGAAGGTTGATTACCTTGAACGCGAGTTGGGTTCCAGCCATGGGTGAACAAGTTGGGAACCTCACCAAAGCATTCATCTTCGTCTTATATCTCTTGCTCATTCCGTCCACCATGAATATCACAATACTTCCGCATCCTTCGGCGAATCCCATGTGGGCTAGTAATTGAGTCCTCGGCATGGCGTTCGACATGGCGCTTGCATGGCGCTTCACACCTTCTCGAACTGACTAAACCGACTTCTCAATGGGTTGGCCATTCGGAGGTGGGTGAGTTAAGTGTAAAGCCACGCACAATGCAAGTATTCACTGTGACGCTCAAAAGGTGCCCGCCGAGTAAGCTTGATATTTAAGCTCGGAGCTAGGTGACTGCGATTCAAGGGAATGACCAATATGGGGGGCGTTTTCAAGCTACAATACCTCTTGCTCCGTGAAACCGATTGAACTATTGAATTTCCAGTTCAATGAACTCATCTAGGGCCAGTATGATTGAGTATACGCTGTATTGGACGTGTGGACCATCACTTGCGACTTCTCCAACTCAAGGAATCACTCCGAACAATGGTTCGTTGACAGACAGTGAGAGGGCAGGGACTATTCAATGCCATCAGGACATGTAACAGCGTTTACTGCAGCATGTGGAACGCGGTTGGAACGGAGTGGTCGTGGTTAACCGTATCGCGTTGAGAACCTGTCATATGCCAACTTCCATCCAAGCGCTGGTAAGTAATTGGCCCGGTGAGGTTGCTTCGAACTGCGAAGTCGCATCAACAAACAGGCAAATTTCGGAAAGATATGATAGACATACTGTTGCCAGGAATACAAAGGAATGGATTGCCCTCAGGACTGAAGTTATCTCTTGCAAGCG
Source organism: Hypsizygus marmoreus (assembly GCA_013433165.1). Lineage (NCBI taxonomy): Eukaryota > Fungi > Basidiomycota > Agaricomycetes > Agaricales > Lyophyllaceae > Hypsizygus > Hypsizygus marmoreus. Next base: position 577,055 of record CM024094.1, on the reverse strand, counting down.
CTAGTTCCAACTCCCCAAAGAGCACATGTTGGCCACCTTTGGATCTAGACTCGAATGAAGATTCAGCGCTTATGGTTAAAACTCGCAAGCACAGGTATATTTGACTCACACGCGTTATTCGCAGACATGTTCCAGCCACCTTCTGCCTACCTCAATGGAACAGCACCACTAAACGTGACAGGGACTGTAAATTGGTGTGTGTTCGAGCTCAACGGGAACACGGGAACGTGTACAACAGTCACTGGTCCCACGAGAGACAGTTTTCTTTAGCGCGACGCCGTATAACCGCTGTCATGTGCCAGCCTGAGTAATAACCATCGCGTATAGATTCGACCAATTACATCCCAGTGAGCAAACATACAGGATAATAGCCAGAGAACTCGCTGCAGTAATCCAAACATCAGTAGATTAATTCCTGAAGGATTGCTTACATGTCTTCTCTGTAAACTTGACCCACCGTTCATGTTTCGTATATTTCTCTGTCTTAATCCTGGTCGTTTCATGCAGTAGGGTCTCAATAAGGTGTTCTTCCGACCTCAGATCCTGCGTAGGCTGAAAGAAAGCCCCTTTCATGGCAACCTGTACCTTCTTAAACATATCAACGACCTGTCCATTTGCCTGTGCAAATCAAAACTTACTGTGTCGATCGCAACACATAGATGGGGCTAATCTTCGGGGCTAGCGAAATTCTGCCCGTCGTCGATTATTGAACTTCATCAAGTCGAAATCCTGGCGTGTACAATGGTGTTGGCCTTCCAAGACTGTCATCAACACTAAACAGAGTGAATGCAACGTTCCAGGCAATTTTCGCATGATTCTAGAAGCATAACCGGGAACAATTCGGAAATATATCAGTGCAACGGAAAAATATCTATCAATGATACGGAAATACTTCACTTTTCGGTTTTTTGGAAAACCCCGGCCATGTCATGTAGAGAAATATCTTCCCAAAAGATACCAATGATCTCGAAAACTCTTAAAAAGGGGTCATCTGGGCACGGAACTCCCTGAACAAGCTTCTACAGCCGCTTGAAATGCGTTGGCGTTCCCCGAGCACATGCAAAGTGGTTAATTTGAAGCGAGTATAAAACAAACGAAATGAAAAGAGCTTACCAGGTGAACACAAGATGCGTCTCTTCAATAACGCAGCAATTTGGGCATTGCTGTCCCACTCGTTATCGCTTGTCCACGCCATTGGTGTGCGACCAGGCCAAATCAAGAACCTTGTCACGTTTGGGGACAGCTATACAGATGTCATCATCACCGGAGACGGCGGGGTTGCGTGGCCTGTCTATGCAGCAGGCTACGCACACCTATCGCTCTTCCCATTTGCCAGGGCAGGGGCAACCTGCTCTAATGATATTACTTTCAGGCCATTCCCGTCTCTGTTCGAGAGTCAACTTCCTCTGTATTTCACAGAAACGGCAAACGGGTCACTGAAAGCCGATCCTTGGGAGACGATCTATACATTGTGGATTGGGACGAACGATGTCGGAGCGAATGCCTTGTTGACTGGTAGTGCCAAAGCATCGATAGTAGATGTTACGGCCTGCGCCATTAACTGGGTTAAAGTGTTGTACGAGAGGGGTGCAAGGAATTTTCTGTTTCAAAACGTGAGTTCCTGTTCCTCGAGTATTTTAGTTCCTTGGTCAACGATGTACGAATGATCCCAGATGATCCCATTACAAACAGTCCCACTTTATTCGGCGGATTCATATTCAAATCGATACTGGACGGCTCCCCGTAATACGACAGAGTGGAATGTCTTTATGACCGAGCTTGTCTTGTCGGGGAATGCGCTTTCAAAAGTTCTTCTGCAAGTGCTCGCTCCGACTCTCCATGGGGCGCACATTGGTCAGTTCTAGTCTCGAGAAGTCTTTCGCCACTTACAGTTACGAGTCACAACTCCAGGCATCTTTGACTCGCATGCCTTATTCACAGACATGTTCCAGCATCCTTCTAGTTATCTCAACGGCACGGCGCCAGTGAATGTAACAGGGGCAATAGAATCATGCGTGTTCGAGCTTAACGGTGACACGGGAACCTGCACCACTGTCACGGGTGCCGCGAGGGACAGCTTCCTCTGGTCGGTGATACCATCATTAACCCATGTGTCAAAGCTAACGATAGACAGGTTCGACGAGTTGCACCCCAGTGAACAAGCCGACAGAATAGTAGCCAGAGAGGTCGCCGCAGTCATCCAAGGGAGAAAAAATAGGTGGACAACTTGGCTGAGCTAACAGTGCCAGCGAGGCCTTTGAACGTCGAATTGTAAAGAAAGGCTCAAATGCTCTACATTGAATGACGACAAAGGGAAATAAGCCAGATATCTTGAGCAGGGAGCCGCAGTTGTTCCATGATCATGGAATGTTGAACTATTCCAACCCGTGGGAAATTGGAGTGCGCGCCTGCCGATTCCCGAAGTCTGTCGTCGATGACCTCGGCCTGATTTCAGTTCCACCCAGTTTGATGGGCATTTTCAGTGTTCATTGTTCAAGGCATTCGCATACCTATGGCTTATTTCAGTAACTTAGAGTTTGACTGGAAGTCTTGGAACAGGAAGTTGCGAGCTGGCATCCTCTTCCGATGTAAAATCATGCGATCCGTGATATGATTGGAACGATGCAAAGGTATACTACAGTGTGAAAAATGCCAATGCTAAAAAGTGTTCTACAGTGTGCATGAAATGTCCCAATGTGATGAAATACAAATGTGGCGAAGATAAATACATACAAGATACTGATAAGATAACAATGCAAGGCGGCTTAAAAGCCTAATAGACGAAAGGAGGTTCCGGGTAAGAAAGTTCGAGTGTGGAGAGCTCGGAAGTCAAAGAATCGAGGAAGGAATAATTGGGAGAAGAAACTGAAGATGAAGGCGACGAGTGAGAAGAGAAAGAAGATGTGGAGTCAGACAAATATTCAGGGGAAGAGCAGGATTGCGAGATAAAATCCCAATTGATCTCTGCCTCTAGGTTTTCCATCGCACATGGCTGCGACGCGGACATCCAGTCAAATTCGGGTGTCTGGGGAGAAGGCGGTATAAAGAAAGACTCCTGGGATCCACAAGAGATCTGCGGTTGGTTAAGGTATGTATCTGTAGGGCAGATCGTGGCATAGGCGGGCGCGGGCACCGCGGGAGCGTCCTGGAACTGCGAAACGAAGCTGTCGGGATAGTCCCATTCTATGGTGGGCTCATTGAGCATCATCGTGTTCGCTTTCTCGAGCTGGTGACTGCTGTCAACAGCTGGTAAGATGTGGCGAGGAATTTGCTGCGAGTTAAGAAGAACATCTTGATCGTGTGTCGAGACCAACGTCGAAGATTCCGACCATATCCCGGGAAACTTGTCCCATGCCCAGGAGAAGTACGTCTCCTGAGAAATCTGGAAAGTATCGCAGTTAGGGTCGAAAGGACCGTATGCTGGGGAAGGGAAAGAGGGGGAAGGAGCCAGAAGCTCGGATAAATCCATGAAAGGCTCAGCAGCTTTCGGTGGCGGCGACGACGAGTCGGTCGACGATGAGTTACGGGAAGCAGCGCGAGCATAAGGTGAATGGCGCCTGGAGGCCTTGGTGCCTACGACCTTCGCCTTTGCCCTAGGTGCATTCTTCTCAGGCACATAGCCGTGGCGCTTCTTCCTGTGACGCGTCAATGAGCCGGGATCGCCAGTAGCGAACGGACAATCGGGGCATTCATGCGGCTTCTGGCCAGTACTGGAAAGGAGTGATTGTTTAGTATAAGCGTCGTGATGGAACAGGGGCGCTACTTACTGTGTGTTGTAGTGAGTGTTCACATTCGACTTCTGCAAAGCCTTGTACGTGCAGCCCTCAACGGGGCAATGGTAGAACAAGTCGGTCTTGTCTTCAGCGTGGAGTTTGATGTGACGGGGCACATCCGCTTTGTAGCGCATGACCTCTCCACAAAAACTGCAGGGTTCAGTGTTGAGATCGTTCTGGTCAAGAGGGTAAGGATTGGATGCCATATATGACGCATGAAAGGTACTCACGGAAGTCTTGCGAGGCATGACTGGCACAGTGACAATAGATGTCCTGGAGTGGGCGGGAGCTGGAGGGGAATACAATGAGAAGGGCGGCGCGCCTTGTGATGGGGAACACCTACAACCATTCCACCTCCTTTTAAATCGTTCGTGAACAGCATCCTAGGACCTACAGGGCGGATTGGTTTTCTCCACTTTTTATGATTTCTACCTTATAAGGCAGAAACGGCGGTGGTGAGTGGCGAAATCGCCCTAATATGGGCAACGACGGTCAAAGCGTCGTCGATTGAGCCACCCGCGTAGAGAATAAGGAAATAACCGTCGGATTGGCCAAGACCTACTTTTGAGAAATACCTGTTAAGGCAGGTTTCCGAGAACAATAACGTGTTTTTAGAGCATAGCTAGCCTCGAGGAGTGGCTCAGCGACCAAGCGAATGTGTTTTGTCCTGAAAAGGAAGAAAACGGTTGGCAAGGGCGAAAAAGATGAGTTTCCACGGCTATTCAGAGGCCCACTCGGTATATAAAGTCCAAAATAATCCCGTAGTGTGGGGGGAGCATTTTTATCGTCAACGATGCTGACTCTGATAACATTCCTGAAAAACGAGTTGGATTCACTGAAACAAAAGAGATGATTGACGCGTATGTAATCGGCAAGCCGCAGTTTGACGTTGCTTGTCACGCTCCCCAGATTAACAATCGCAAACTTCATTAGCCTTTCAACGTTTCAACGCTCAGGCTGAGGCACCAATTCCTTTTCCCTGTCATAGACAGGCTTCACAAGTATGTCTGACTTGGACGCAAATCCATCAACGTCTGCTGGAACCAGTGGACGGTGTCATTTAAATATCCAGAACATTCTTTTACATCTTGCAGTTGACAAGAAAAAGTGCAAATAACGAAAAAGCAAAATCCTCGCAGTCCGGCCTGAGTATGCAGAAGTACAAACCCACACCACACGCTCAAAACAAACCTGCCAAATCTGCAAATGGATCCTTCCCCTGCGCCTGCGTCGTCGGCGGACTCGCATTCACATTCGCACCCGCCTGTTGGGGCTTCTGAGGCTGCAAAACTGTCGGGGACGTTGCTCCTGCAGCCATTGCCCCCATTCCCATACCATTGAACGCAACAGGGCCCCTCGCAGTATACGCACTACTCGCACCGAAGTAATTCGGCGCAGCAACCGCAGGTTGATTATGACTACCCGGCGTTCCAGGCAGCATGATAGACGCAGGAGGTGTCGCTGACAGTGTCGGTGGGGACATCGTAGTAGGCCGCGAGACGCCTGGCGCGCCCGGAGCAACACCCATCCCCATGCCGTACCCATTTCCGACCGAGGGCATCGGTGAGGGGGCATGGGTTGGTGCGGGTGTGCCGAAGAGCGGAGGGGTGGGCACCATCCCTGGACGATTTTGCGCTGGTACAGGAGCGGCGAACAAGCCGGCGAGGTCGTCTGGGCCTGAACCGAGGGAGACAGGGTTCGTTGATGAAGAAGGGCCGTCATCAAAGTCGATCAGTGATAGATCCTTCGCTGCCCCGCCTGCGAGCTCGGCTGGGATGGGGTTGGAGGACGTCACATAATCGCCTTTTTTAAATGCTTCGTAGCGGTTGAGGACGGTGTTGATCTGGTCGTTGATTTGTAGGAAGGTGTCTAAGTTGAAAGCATTAGCTGGGAATCCAAGAGGCAAACGTGACGTACCTAGAGATTCTGGATCGTCCGACTGTGCATCGGATATCCATTTCTGCAGTTTGGGCCGTGCACTCGCCAGGATCGTCGATACTTGCTGTTGGGTGCGCGTTTAGCAAGGCCAAAGATGGACAGGAAATAGATAACGCACATCGTAGGCATCTCCAGATGAAAACCGCTCGCCCCGCTCCGTGTCGGCATTGTCCAGCATCTCGTTCAATAAAATGACCTTCTGCTCGAGTTTGTTGAGGTCCGTCAATGCTTGCGTGCGATAATCAGGTTTCGCATCCGGGTTTGCACCAGCCAACGACTTCATGAGCTCTTGTGCTGCAGCAAGATCCCGCGGGGTCCCGCGTCGTATCAATTCTTGCAGTTTAGCGGACTGCGCTTGCCGATCCTCTTCTTCCAGTTCCTCGGCCGATTTTAGGGTCTGTGCGAGTGAGTTTGAATGAGATACACCTTCAATGAGTACACTTACAGCGGCGAGATCAAGGGTCTGTTGATGACGATTGCCCGAATCCCGGAATCGATAGCCTTTGAACGTCAGCAGCCTGTGCATATCCCTTATATTCCCCAGGTCTTCCCGCCACCTCGACTCGACGCAGATGCCCTCCTTCCATCCATGAATGAGATCCAGAATCCTTGACATAACTGGGCCAGGGAATGGCGGTGGTCGTTCGGGGAAACGTCGAACGAGTTCGTTTAGGAATTCCTTGGTCGATACTTGAAGATGAAATGGGTACCCGCATGATTTCACGAGGGTATCGATGAGAGCGAGTGCCAGGATGGCGATATGTGGATTCCGATGGTTCACCAGTCGCGCAGCAAGCATGGCGGCATCTCGAGCACTTGAATATATAAGATTTGGAGAGCTTGAACACTGGATTGATACACGTACTTGTTCGCCTTCTTGGTATTGATATATTCCGCCACTTCGAGATGAAGTGCATAGTTTGGTTCATGTAGAGATGGATCGCAAGCCTTCGTCACGAGAATTTCGATGGGAGAGGCCCTGAGCCAGCTTGGGGTCGTTGGACTTGAGAGCATCATGGCTTTCGTGCAGCTATACGGCACCTGCAGAGAACATACGAAGTTATTGAGGAATTTGAGCCAAGAAGGGGCGCGGCGATGAGCGCAAGTTTGTACGTCGTGGCACAAACACAAGAAGTCAACAATTCAAAGTTGCAATTGATCCAAAGCAACCGCACTTTTCTTTCTCCGTTCACGATGACGAAGACTCTCACAAATTTACATACATGGAATCGCTGGAATCTAATGCTCAGGCCACTGGTTGTTGCTACGGTTTGTCTTCTTATCGCAATCTACTGGGAATACTGGGGAACATCATGTAATGTGGCCGCGACTTATGGTGCATTCTGTGGCAAAATATCTGGCCACTGTCCGCAATAGTGAACAATGGGTCCAGATTGCATACTCTACTCTAGATCTATAGGCTGGTCGTCATGCTATGGCCGGGTCATCGATGTGGGCTCAACTGTCCTGGCCAATCTGCGAATCTGACATGTCAAAGCGAGCACCACTGTCTTCATCCTTTTGTTGTGAAAATGGCCCATTTATCGAGGCTGTATAAAGCTCTGCTCGTCTGTCTTGGTTCACAGCTCATACACAACGACAAGACCGTCGAAGATGCACCCCACCACTATCGAGAAACTGGTTAGAACCCCCTTCTTCCACCGGCATCCATCACTTATACACTGTTCTAGATTTACTGCTGCACCGTCAAGTCGTGCAGGCACCAGTTCGCTACTCCCCGTGGTCTTATTAGCCACATGCATCACATTCACCCTCGAGTGAGCTATGCTCTGTGTCCTCTGGCTGAGCGAGGCTGTGGATTCGTTGCAGACTCGCGGGAACAGGCGACGCATCACTATCATGCCGTCCAGTATGTATAGCTTCGTTTTCACTATCCTCTTGCTTTTATTCATTTTCCACAGTGCTACCCGCCAACCGAAGATTAAATGTCCTCTTGCTGGCGAAGGATGTCCGTTTACCGCTGATTCTCACGAGCAGATCAGGCAGCATTTTCATATCGTCCAGTACGCACTCATCCTGTCTCTCTTGCACCGCCTCCACCCGATTCACATTGCATCTCTACAGCGGCAATCCTGCCTACGCTGGCGCTTCCCTTGCGCGATCACTTGAGATCCCTTCACTGCACAACTTGGTGCACGACATGCGTCCTCCACCGAGCACCGCTCTTGGCAATTTGATGGACCACCCTGTCCAATCTGAATCCTACGGCGCGCCTTCTATGAGAAAGCCAGTAAACGGTAGAACGTACACTGGTCCTCTGGAGATTCAGTTTGGGCCTTACTCCCCCTCCTCTATGTAACCGTGGCCTGGGAGCGCTGCTTTGCCACTTGTAATTTAAATTCGCCATGACCTCGTTGTAACTTTTGTGCTATGAAACTGTGATATATATTCTGTACCCATGCCTTCCTCTTGTATCTTGAGTTGAGTCTTCCGCGAAAGTTGGCCACCTTGCTGTGACGTTCATTGCTTCCATTCCGAGTATATATCATCACCGTTGTGAGACCTTTCTTTGTCGACCGCGACAAGCATACCTACTGGAGCTCTGATTCCTTACCCCTGCATCCGTCTTCTCCGATGATGATGCTTGTGCCCTGGTCAACGACGCCACTGCAACCGACCACTGTGCTAGTGACGTCACGAGAATGTCCCTCTGGCCTAATCAAAGCGAGGACCAGTTTCAATGGACAATGGGACAGGAAATAACTGCTTTGTTCCACTTCAATGCGCCCACCATCTCATCGTTGGCCCCTCAAGTCAAGGCCACACACCCGCTTTGATTCACCAGTCAAAAATGGAAATAGGCCATGCACCACGCAGGTATAAAGGCCTCCCTTCGTCTGCCTGGGTTTATCACTCCTCACCTGTTCAGCTGCACTACAAAAAATGCCTACCTTCGCTCCCGAGAAATTCGTGAGTGTTGTTTCTCAGCTTTCCCCGTAGTTCATTGACTTACGGTATGTTCTCTAGATCTTCGGCTGTCCTGCATGCCCTGGGAAGTTTGAAAGTCACAAAGGCCTTCAGCAACATATCCGCCGGGTCCATCGTCAACAGAAAAATATTCCATGTCCTGTGGCGGACCAGATGCGATGCCCATTCACCACGACCTCGGAAGCACTCGCCAGGGACCACTATCGCTCCGTGCACGGGTACATACTTGCTTCCTCGCTCGTTCCACTGACCGCCACTTACTTGTGTTATATTTCCACAGTCACACTCCGAAGCCACTGGCACCAGTTGCCCAACTCCCAGCCATCCAACGCCCAGTCTCCCAACCCTCGGTCACTCACCCTTTTATTAAGTGTCCCCGCGCTCGTGAAGGATGCAAATTTATTGGCAACTCCGGGAGCGTCGTGGAAAAACACTGCCATGCGATGCAGTACGTCCCTTTCCTTTCCATTCCACGCCCAACTCACGTTATAATTTTACAGTGGCGGCCTCTCTGGTCCCCGAGCTGAGATCCCCTCTCTCTGGCATTTGCAGAACGACAAGTGTCCCCCACCGAAGGAGACCCTCGCCGCGCTTAGGGCCAAAGCCGACGAAGTCGCTAATCCTCTCCAGGCGGGGATGTACAACCCACCACTGATGGCACGATCCTCCATGCCCGCCGCCACATTGCGCACCCCATCCGCCACGCGAAAGGCCCGTGCACCTCATGCCAATGTCATGCATCCTCCTGTGAACGCGATGCCCTCCACGTCGCGTGTTTCCTCTACTAAACAACGGGCATATCCCCCTCCGGTTTGTGCTTGGGAAGACTTTTCGCTGTAAAGACGTAATCTTCGTATGGTCTGTTGGCCTTTAGATGCTATTAGAATCCGTGTTATGACTTATGGATTATGAAATACCTATGGAACTATGCTCCTATGCTTTATTCTTCGTGCTCGTATGTTGAATTTTCTGGGGTCTCAGTATTGTACTTACATTCCGAGCTTCCGGATGTTAAGCCGTCGTCTTCTTTAACCAATTTATATGCCACAATGATATTTGTGACAAAAACGGCTTGCACGTCAATTTAGACTTTGGTCTGTGGCTAACCTACATTGTGCATATCCTGTTAGCGGTGTGGCGCACTGATAATAACCACGTGAAAGAGACCAAACCAGCCATCGCTGGACGAAGCACTAAAGTAACCGCATGCTCCTTGGTGTTCTCAATTCGTAAGCGTAGTCCCACTGACGAAGTTACGGCAAACTATAAACTGACATACTGTACTGATTCGACCTACTCTTCGTGTAACGCGTAACGCGGGCTCCTGAAGAGAAGAGAAATGGTGGGTGTAACGCGTAACAAATTTTTCTGAAGAGCGTTACAATACACAAAATATATAATCAAAAACTCACTTTTTTTTTTGTAAGCCGCTGGAGGCAGGGATCACCCGGGAAGTCAAAAAAATTTTCCAAGCAAGTGAAGAAATTTGGGTCTTGTAACGCGTAACACGTGGCCATGAAGACTTGAAGAGATCATGTATTTTGGTAACGCGTAACATGTCATGAAGAGTAGGTCGAATCAGTACAGTACTCCTACTCCGAACCTGTGCAAAACGGAACTAGATAAGCCCTCCTCATGTCGTCAAATACCTCGCCAGTGATCCCCCACGCAATCTTTCCATCGAAGGTCCCACAATTCACCAGTACCCTCTCATCATTGTCCTTGCTCAAGGTCAGCGATGACCCGCACTCCGAGCAAAAAGAACGCTTAAGCGGGTTCCCGCTCCGTGTCTCTTCGTCGATATAGTCCTTTAAGTACTCTTTCCCGCTTTCAAGCGTGAATTGCTTACAAAAGAAGTTGCCAATGAGTCGAGTCTTCCAGAAGAGGTTGAGACAAGGAACAAGCCCACCTCTGGTTGGAAAAATGCGATATCCAAAAATGCGGAGCCGCTGAACCTCTTGCAATTGATACAATGACAGATGAAGCGTTTCTTGGGTTCGCCGCAGACTGTGTATCGAACTTTGCCGCACAAGCAGCCACCGTGGCTCGTCATTGGTACTGCTTCATCGGACATTCTCATGCTCGGGGCGTATCAGAAGATACTGTAGATGTTGGGTGATATGGGAGTTTGAATTGGCGTTGCTGGACTTTTCATACCCTGTTATATACGAACTTCGACGGTCCTTCAATCAAACTTCTGTGAGCTTACCATCCAACCCGATCAACCCCCAGTGCCAAAATGTGCACAGAAACCTTCCGTTCCAGGTTAACAAATCTCATGCCTATCTTTGGCTCTACAGTGTCTTCTTCCTTCGTTGATCATGCCCACGATCCATCTGAAACGCCAATCCGCTCTGATTGCATCGCGGTTGTGGTGAATATCGAAATCGTGCTCAGCGATAGGCATGGTGCCATGTGATGATGGATCTATGGGTCTATTAGTATGGATATACATCTCTTTATATGACACTTACGTTGATAATAATGCCGCCTACATATACAAATTCATGTTGCAAATAAAAACTTTGCGGTATGGACGGGTGATGAGCTTGAGACCGTGGCAATCCATCACCCATCATGATGTCCAGGAAAAGACTGAATGCTGATCGGGTCCAGTAGAGTTGCATCGTTGATTGTGTCCAGTAGAATCGCATTTCGCATGACTCTGAGATCTTGTAACGACGCACTCGCTCTTCCACGGATGACAAGGGTTTTTTTTTTTGAGGTCGAATATCTGGCCCGCCTCGTAGTCAACGTTCCCTCGCCTGCGCATACGTCTTAGCGACTGCTAGAGCTAGTCACTTCTGAATTGCCCCGAATGTCTTTAATTTCCGACATACTTTCTGTTGCATAACTCCACGATCGCTAAACAAGTATCTGCAACAAGCACGAAAAAAAGATCCACAACACCAGTGCATCCGGATATCATGCTAGTCCCTTTCGTTTGGTGTCTAATTCCATGTTAAATGTAGGAGGAGACGTTCACCGAGTTATATCGTTTCGTACTCCGGGTGCGTTTAGGTCAGGTGGTCCGGTTCAGGTCGCAACGCCCAAAGGCTACCAGTCAGACAGAAAGAAGTACGGTCAGACAGTGGTAGAGTACACCCGTAGAATACTTTACAAAGGGCTACGCCTTGATAGGTATATGAAGGGGGGGAAACCGTTTCGTACACCAGTCAGAGGTCATCTACAAAAAGACTCTGTTTCAAGTAGTGAACGTCCGCCACATAATAGGCGTTCAGGGTTCCAGGGTGGTGCTTTTAAGTACATAGCAGTTGCCATCTAGCTGTCAACAAGACGAGAACTGAGAAGAGAAATAGCAGAGTGCCATTCCCCACTTGCTGTTTGGCCGTGGGTGCCGCGAAACAAACCCCTGCAACGGAAGTGGCGCATTGAACAAGTACTGAGCTCCTGTCGTACCATTGATTTGGTAGGTGTGGAAGGAAGTTGATGGTCCGAGTTGGAGATTGTCGATGAGCATAGATGCTTTCACACTCCGACAATCAACACAGTTCTCCGAGCGGGCCCGACGAGTCCGACGCCATCCATCCCAGAACAGCACTACATGCTTATAGCTCACAAGATGTGTACCATCACAATTATCGAGCATCAAGCCAGGTGGCATGAACTTATATTGCCGCCGTCAGTTCAAGTTCCCGCTAAGTGAAACTCGCGGCCTTTCAATAACCCATTTACTACCTATCCTGATTCCTGATGATGCTCGTTCTCGCTAGATCTTGAAACTGAGCTGAGAGGTGCTATGATATTCTCCCTTGGGATTGTAGTACTTGGCAAGATTCGACGGTCAATGAAACCTGTGACGAGGCATTAGCTCCTCCTCAACCTCGTATTTCAAATTTGAAAAAGAACAACAAGGACAAACCCATAAAATGTTCCTGCCTGAGCCTCCGCCCGCCCCCCTTCGCCCTCAACCACCATGGCACTTCGCCGCGTTTTGTTCCCTGCAGGCTCGGAAGTTCCTCCCGCCTTTCAATTTCAACAAGCTTCTCTGGACATCGATTTACAACGCCGTCTTGTGAAGCAGTTTGGCATGCGATGCGTGGACCTTTACAAGAAATACGGCTGCGCAGAGCTAATATATGATGACGAAGTGAGCCTTTTGCCTTCGAGAGTAGGCTAGTGCTGAAAGTGTTCAAGGGGAACATAGTTGACCTTGCACCCCCAACTGAGTACTTGAAAGAAGCCGATGATCTGGCACTCCATCTCTTCATGACGGGATCAGACGGTAAGCTGCATGGCGCTCCTCAGCCGTTATTCAACCAACTGACAATAATGAGTAGACCCGCGTCGAAAGAACATCAGCGCCACAGCGTTATCTCGGATTGCCCTCGCCCAGAGCTCGTTCTACGCGTCTGTGGTTGAGCGCCTCAGAACTGACCCTTCGTATCTTCGCGAACAGATCGAACTTTTGGCGGCTCGCCGGTACGAGCTGCTTCCAGACGCGAACGGTGATCATGCAACAGTGGAATCACTGCTTGCGGACCCCCGTTTTGTCGGCCAACAGACCCGTTTCATCATCCACAATAACATCCAAGATCTCGGGTACTGGTCTATCGTAGCAGAGTATCTTAAAGACATCGCGGATCTCGACGAAAAGAAAGGGAGTTTTGGAGCGCAGAAGGAGCGACAGAAAATAATGAACTACGTCGCCGGGTTGGTGGATCAGGCTATTTCCATAGTGATACGACGCGTTAGACGCGGTATCGTCACTGACAAGAAACTTGGCAAGTTCTGGCGTCGAAGCAGGGTTCGCATATCTTTCTGCACAATCTTGGATGCATGGCTGAACTGACCCCCAGAATTACCCCGACTATCGTGGCGCCGAGTGCTATGTCGATGAGCCTGAACTCAGGAATCTAGACACGCGGAGCTTCGAGGGAGCATGTATTGATTTTGCTCTGCATGAAGATAACCTTGGGGTATACGTCGACGACTTCGTGAAACGTTTTTTGAAGGCATCCGACGCGGAGGTCGCTGAACTTAACGAGTTCTTGTACAACAGCATCAGTCAATTGAAGTATCTCAATGTCAGTTCCGGATCTCTACCACTGGCACGCTCACTCTTTCTAACCTTTTGATTAAATAGGACTTCCTTGGCTTACTCGATTACACGGCATACACAATACCATCGACCGGCCGTTATGACTCATTCGCGAGGAATACTAAGGTCGCTCAACAAATCCTTGATAAAGCACCTTTCGAGAGACACATCAAGAGCATCGAATCGATCAGCGAACCTATTGTTTTTGCCAAGATATGGAACAATGTCACCTCGATCTCACAAGCAGAATGTAGGACATCACTCGAGAAGGTGACTGGAGTATTTTGGTTGTATCTTATCAGATTTGATACTGAAAACTCTTTTTGTTTTATTAAGTTGGTCGGATTCTTACCAGTCGCTCCGAGCTGGCACATCCCGTCTCCGTCTCTGTCTCTGCCTCTGCGGCTTGGCTCGCTGGAATTAGTTTCAGAACCTGCCCCCAAAAAGCCACTCGCTATCGAAGTTCCTCCAGAAGATGAACATGTACAGCCTCCGCTGGCCGCCACCCAGGTCCCAGAACCTTCTCCTGAGCAACCGCTAGCTATCGAAGCTCCTCTCGATGGTCAGTATGTGGAGCCACCTCTGGCGACCATCAAGGTCCCAGAACCTTCCCCTGAAAAGCCGCTCGCTATCGAAACTGCTCCCAAAGAGGAGCACCCGGGATCGGCACCTATCGTCATCAAGCCGTACTATGCGTCCCGCCCTGCTGCTTCTGCGCCAACTGATGAAACTCAACAGCCCGTGCGCAAAGGACCCAAAGTCAAGACTAGGCCGAATAACAATGTGAACCCTGTTGTGGAGAACGATTTGGCACTACCTCGGGTGGCGGAAGCAGGAGTGCAACGCCCGACCTCGCCTATATTACGGGTAAAGAAGCATGCGTATGATACTTTCGAGAACCTGTTAGGCAATGGGAGGGTAAAAGGTCAGTTAGATCATAGAGACTTTGAAAAGGTAGGTGACTTTTTGCACTTTTTGGGCGGGTGGGAGGACTGAGAGGTCTACAGGCAATGTGCGCTTTGAAGTTCAGATTATGGCAAGGTAGCCGTGGGTCGGCCGTCATTCTCGAACCTCCCTCCTCGAGTAAGTGTCCTGCAAGATTCATCCTGGTTTTGTGTGCTCACGTACGTGCACGATCCAGGCGACCCCTGGTTTTATTATGACCGGTAAGCTGTGCCTACCCACTGTGCAACGTTTATTGATCAAGGATCCAAGGCCCCACGGACGTGGCACTAAATTTAATCTGTCCCTCCGCGGCGATATTGCGAAGAGATTGAGGGATACGTACGGTTGGGAGTGGAGTTGGTTTGCACTCAAGACTGCTGAAGATAAGGTCGACTGAGTGTCCTCTGGATTTTGTGAGTAGCTTTTGCTCATATATAAAATTGTTTCCCTCATATACACTCACAGATATCAAATGTTCCTTTCATTTTTCTTTATTCTTCCCAATCCAATGTTGTTCCGCATTTTAACCTTTCGGGAAGGCGATCATGACCCGATTGTCAGCCCTGTAAGTCCACGAATACTGTCGTCGCCGATGCAATGGACCAGTATTGGTTCGTGCGCTTTGAGCAAATACGGGCTTATCTCTAGTTCCTCCACGGTCATGCGGGAAAGTCATGCTAGGTACGTACCGCCCTGGGTCATGGATTCCGCCTTCCCGCGTGAGTCACATTCATCATTGAAAGGAAAATCACGTAGAACTCGGAACCCACGGTAGGACTACTGCGGAGACGGTATGTTTCAGGTGAGTCTGACATCACTTTGAACCCGCACTACCATGAACTCTTGGGGTCGCCCACTCTCTCCGCCCATCCTGCGCGACGCCCCATCCGTCGATAACGCTGATCTGGAAACGAACAAAGCGGCATTCCCTTGGTACTACGGAGAGGACGCTGGTGGCCACATCCTTACCTTTGGGGAGAACTATGGCAAGAAAGTGCGTGACGCGAGTTTATCATATCTGTACGCGATTGGAGGAATGCCAGCTTCGGTTCGTTCGTTTGTCTTTCATTCCTTGTCCAGTTTTTCGAAAATCAGTTCTTATATGTAGCACCCTGGCGTTCTACCCGTGAGACGATTTTGTTCTGGCGTGCGAGAATACGCCAAGACTGCATACGGAGAACTTGTTGTGCCTTTCGGAGAGACGCGTCAAGGAAAGAAGATCTGTGAGTGTGATGAAGAGTGGTTGGTGTGGGCCTCAAATCAACTGGGTCTGACAGAAAAGGTGAGCTCGAAATGCCGATTCCAAGCACCTCTATAACGTTTGCTGAAATGAGAGTCCTATTTTCGCAGTACGGGACCTTTTTCTCGGCTGTGAATCGTTGGCTAGTAAGATGAAGTGATTATCCACAAGACGCTGAAATAACTGACGTAAAAATTAAATGCTACAATACGTAACGATATTCCTGGCTCGAGAGACGACCACGCAACCATAGCCCAACGGGTTATCTCCCACATTCAGTAAATACTACCGTGCTGATTTTTGAAACACAACACATTCCTGGTGTGGGCTTGCGGGAGCAGCTCTGCCTCGATGATGGCCCTGTGTTCAGCGTTCACATGAATTATGATCCTGCGTAGTTTCGCGAACTGTGGACCCGATAAAACGACATCAAGTTTGGACCAGGAGTCTCTGGCGTCAGGCTCTTCTGTCGGGTACCATGCCCAAAAATCGAGCTCCTCCAACGAGACGGAGCTGAGCTGCGACAGCAAAAGCCACACGATATGGGGAGCATTTTTCCATACATGGATACTGAGAGTGCGTAAACTGCTCTGATGAACGAGGGTAACGTGTCCAGTGAAACCGTCTGCGGAAAGTCGATTAGGAAGAGTACACATTGAAATAGAACTATACGCACACGAAGATTTTAAGCTCAGGTTTTCCAGTGACCCACTCAGTTCTCGAAGACACGCAGCAACTGATTCTGCTTGTGCCTCATGAAAATCGAGCGTGAGCTTGGAAGGGTGGGGGGGATCGGTGTGGCAGAGCAGCCATCGAATGAAATGAGATTCCCCATCGGAGGGGATCGACAATGCTTCAATGGAACTCGGCAGCACCAGGTGACGAGGAGAGGTGGCCGCACCACTCTCTTGTGTCCATAGCAGACCCAGAGAAAGTGTTTTCAGTGACCGAAATGAGCTGATGAGCTCTGCTGCTTCGAGGAAGGTATCACAGTTTATGGAAAGATGGAGGGTGGTAACGGTTGGGAAACAATTCAAGAAGACGCTTGCGTCTTTCCGAACCCGACGACGATTTTCTCTGTACCCATACTCATACTCATCATCGTCCTCAAAGTCATCCGGGTCGGTGCAGTTGGAGATGTCGAAAGTCAGCGCAGTGGGCTGGAGATGGCTCGAAAGGACGGGTATGGATTTAATAAACCAATCAAGAGCCTTTTCCGTGTGAAGGCTGAGATCCTGAACCAAAGCACCGATGTCTGGACCGGATGGTGATTGGAGTAGTGCCAGGAAGGAGGGTCCATTCCAGTTATCCAGGGTAACGGACGAGAAGAGGTGGTATCTGCTGGATGAAACCCACCCTCTAGAGACAAGGCTGCAAGCACGAAGTGTCACAGGGTCGGCATGAAGGTGATCAATTATCACGTCGATATTCTCCGGAGGGATTGTAACGTTATTAGAAGCTAGCATGACCATGGGTTATAGAGATCGTGCGCTGACGTTACAAGGTAACTGAATTGAAGGTACTTGACACATAGTGCCGTTATTTAAGTACATCATGAGATGACAGCACTGCAATGCCAGCGCTGAACGTTGAACGTCAGGACCACCAGCCGAGCAATCCATCAATTGAACGACACCGGGGATGTACTGTCGAAGTTGTGCTAGATATGAAACGGAAATTCGGGATCGCTCCGATTCCACAGCAACTTCTCCATTTCCTAAATCACTGGGCTTTCAGCTTTTATAACGTTTTGCTAGGTCTGGGATTTTTAGCCCCAGGATGAGGTTTGCCACGAAGTTTCCGGTGAAGAGGTCAATACGGGTTCAAACTGGCAGGAAGTGAAATGTGACGGCTGTGTGACCAGTGCTAAATCGGAACGAGTTTCCAACTCCACAACGAGGTTCGGAGCAAGCCGAGCGTCAAAATCGTCACGTTCATTCGTCCTCCATCCTGCGTCCACACATAATCCTTCGCATATTAGTTTTCTGTATTGAATGGCTTTTGTGGAAGTCAAATCATCGGCGTTTCATATCTAGCACAACGACAGTACGTGGGAGCGTGACAATGGCGGTGTTCGATAGGCCTGTTGGCACACCCGCCGCTTGCGACTATCAATGACATCTTATCGCTTGCCTTCACTTTAACACACGTATCTTTGGAGCGATGGTCTTGTTGACTCTCTAGATGCAGTTGTCGTGAGGAGTATATGGGAGCTGTGCGGTAGTATCACATACTCTTCCGTACACTTTCTCGTCCATGTACATCCGTGAACAATGTCGACAAAGCCACTCCCTCCAGTTCTTTGACCTGTCCTCGTCGAGTGCGCTCCAGCCTCCAGGTGTTTTGTTGATGACATGCCATCAATCCAGAATCGGGGAGACATATAATCTCATATGATCTCTGCGCAGCGTCGTTTATCATGCCTAGGACTGCTAACGCGTTCAATTTCTCGAAGCATAGGGAAACTTATTTCCAGAAGAGACAAATACAACCGGTATGTTGAATTCAACTTCGTCGATGAGTAGTTCTCACTAATCTTATATGTAAGCATTCTCTTCTCAGATGCCATCTACACATATAGACTTAGCCTCGAGTCTCCGACAGCGCAACCAGGAACACAGCTGGCAGGCCCGTCAGACACCTTGATTTCCGTGACGGTTGCCCCCTGTTGAATGTTTGACAACTTGGACGTTGGACGAGTCAAAAGGAAAGGCGATGCACAGGGTCGTACCCCGGACACGGGCCCGAGCGCCGCGGTCTTTAAAAGCAACACGATTGTCATGTTATCACATACCTCTTTACCCCATCCCTCTTCAATCGGAACTGCCATGCCTGTGGAACTGAACTCTTGGGGTCGCCATGTGTCTCCGCCCATTCTGCGTGATGGGCCTTCCACTGATGATAATAAGCCTTATTCTGAAACGAGCAGGGAGAAGTTTCCCTGGTATTATGGCGAAGACGCTGGTGGTTACACCCTGACATTTGGAAAGAACAGGGGCAAGAAAGTGCACGAAACGAGTATATCATATCTGACCTACTGCCTGGGGTTCGAAGACCCGGTTAGTACCTCGATCACCCATTCGCCAGCCGTTGCTCATATCTCAGCATCATAGATCCCAGCCCATGAACCCATCAAGCTTTTTTTCGCTGGTCTGGAAGAATACGCCAAAGTTGCATGCGGAGAACTTATCGTGCCGTTCGGGTTCACGCATCAAGGTCTGAAGATCTGTGAATGTGATGAGCACTGGCTAGTGTGGGCTTCAAGTCAACAGGTTTTGACAAACAAGGTGAGCACTGGATGTGCCCTCCATATTGTATATTACTGAGAACTGTATTTTCACAGTACCCAGTTCTTTTTTCAGCCGTGAAACTCTGGCTAGAAAGGGACCATCCACAACTTGTTCAACAAGATAGCGGAAAAGTGATTAGTTCGACGAAATCCAACAATGTTTCTGACCTGGCTCAAGCGGGCTGTGGGGCCGAGCACTCGCAGCTACCAGACGAGCGGGAAGGACCCGACACATGGGTCTTGAAACAAGAAACGGGGAATGTCAAAATGGAGTTCGTGGTCATTTTATAACTGATGATGCCTTCCCTCTATTTACACATTTTAGGTTCATTTTGGGCCCAGAGGGTGACGATAGATATAGTTTCGCGGAATGGGTAGATCCCGTGCATGTTCAGCATCCCCAAAGCACGTGTATTTCGAGAATGTATAGTAGTTGGCGTGCTAATAGTGCTGCTCCTTTAGCCCCTGTTCGCAAATCACGAGGAAGCACAAAGGAGTTTGTGGAGAAAGCAGAATATGACTCCGACTCCACTCTATGTGTGTATACTTGTCCCGTGCAGCTTGCCATTCTACTGATAGCCTCACTCCAGCCGATGTGCCATCCCATAATACCTTGGACGGCGTAACGTCGATCCCGAGAGGTATCAATTGTATCATTTTCTACTGTACGTGGCATGTACCTGACGTCTTACTACTCGCGACTAGCTCCTTCCAAGCAGAAACATGGGACACGTCGATCAGGTCTTTCTTCCCTCATAACCATTTCTTTCGGACACTCAATCCTGTGTACAGGAACTATACCCTCTCTCAACCTATCTCATCACGCACCAAGGCTATCGCCAGAGACACAAGTGACGTCGGAGACTGGGGTTCCATCTGACGTTTTCGGCGTAAAGATTGGTGAGTTTTCCAACTTTATCTCCATAACTTCTCGTGCTCAACGGAGCCCAGAACCTACACTGACACAGAACATAGGCTCTAAGCGTCCTCGCAGTCAGTCGACCGATACTTTGGATTCCGAACCAATATCACCAGCCCCGAAACGGGCGAGGGCCGAAACTCCTGAGTAAAGCTTGGGGG
Organism: Hypsizygus marmoreus; assembly: GCA_013433165.1. Classification (NCBI taxonomy): domain Eukaryota; kingdom Fungi; phylum Basidiomycota; class Agaricomycetes; order Agaricales; family Lyophyllaceae; genus Hypsizygus; species Hypsizygus marmoreus. The sequence continues at coordinate 556,779 of CM024094.1, read as the reverse complement.
CCGAGGTCTCATCTCACGTACCACATCAATGGCCCACCTTGTGCCCACCTGGTCAATCACGCTGGGGCACAAAACTTCCTGAAAGCTTAGCATTGGGGTTCGGCCGTTTCTTGTTCAAATCGCTAGACCAGTCAAAGGGCCGGTCTTCCTTACGATCCTATTCTATGGACACACTAAATACCCTTGACCCATTTCAGTAGTCTGTTTGTATGTACTGTATCTGCCATCCTAGAGCGGATGCGAAACCCTTGTTGTACTTGTGTAAAGTTAATTGGCATTTCTGCTTGATCTGTGATTCAACTCCTCCTTGATACTGAAGTCAACGGTAAATGACGAAACCCACTGCAGGCAAGCGGTAGACCTTGTCCACGCATATACAACAGGAGGTACTTAGGACCGATAGGGCAATGGAAGTTGTGTGTTCGAGGCTTGTGCACAGCAAACAACTGCAGGGTGACGGCATTTTTCAGGCACAAGTGCCCACCGTTGAGCGTCGATGGGCCTGGCGGTCGACGATCGACCATCTGCAATCAAGCCTTTGACTGTGAATCGCAGTTTCCTTATCAACAGCCACCAGTTCGCAACGCGGCAGAGAGACCTACTTGCAAAGCACAGGAGAAACGGAGATAAACTGCATCTCAGACAAGTACAAAGCTTTTAATTAATCTCATAGCGCCACTGACACACGTATCAATACGCTTCCTTCGGACCTATGGGATTCGGGGCAACAGGTCTGGCCAGGCTGAGCGACATATAGAGAACAGCTGCATAAGTGATGCATTCCACTATCGCCTCTACAAGTCCCAGAGCATCAAGATTGATCTCAAAGGACGAGGGGACGGATGTGATGATGTCCACACAGAATTTGAAGAGTACGCGCACAACGAGCAGTGGGACAATGTGCTTGAATATGACTCGAGTGACCTAGGAGGTAATAGTGATCAGTTTTCGTTCATGAGAAGCTTTTTGGCGTGCTCACATGCTCTGCCGACGCAACTTCTTTCGGAAGGCCTCTCCATAGGAAAAAGGCGGAGAGAGTAATGTTCAGTGTAATGACGATGTAGAAAGCAATGTAGACGTGGTAAAGGTTGGCGTAAACCTTGAAGGCAACGATGGGGTTCGAGACGGAGTAAACCACCACAGTGCCAACGACTATGCCAGCAATGACAAAAGCAGCCATGATGGCCAACAGGATCATATCCAAGAGCCTCTTCTTTGTCGAAGAAGTTGCATATCTCGTTGTGAGGCCATCGTCGCCATGTGCCCTGCGAAGGACATCGCGTCGATGGTCAATGAAGTGGAGAAGGGCGGATGCGATGAAGATGTCGGAAAGCTGGTCAGCAGCCATCATGCCGAAATACACGTTATAGGATGTCACTCCATCGCTATCGTTGGAAACATCGAGGGGAATCCAGCTGAAGGACGTAGCATGCGAGGAGTGTTAGGGTGCTGAGGAATATCTTTGCGTAGGGTACCCGGTGCGGAGGGATGGGGATCTCGTCGGGACCGCTGCGTGGTTGGGGTCGCTGCAATATTCCGAATGCCCTGAAAGCTTGGAAAAGAGTGTATGCTATGAGAGCAATGTAGAGAGAATGTTACAGTGTTGACAGGGTTGACGTTCAAGGGACCCGCTGCTGCGACGTTGGGGATCCAGGCACTTATGACGAACAAGAAGGGAACCAGAGAGAGCGATATGGCAATGACAGAAAAAACGAAAGGCTGTTGAGTCGGTTAAAAGACCATGAAAGGATTGCTGTGGAGAGTTGGACATGTTCATGTGCCTCGATCGAATCGACACACAGCCATGGAAGGGTCCTGCCAGGGATCACATAACCGATGGACCATGCCTGGAACATGGTAACTAATACCTGGTCAGCAGTACATCCGTTCGAAAATCCTGACAAGTGGAAAAAAGCCTAATGGCTCGCTTGATGTTTGAAGGAGCACCCAGTAGAACAGTTACATTGGCCGTTGACCGTGCCAGTGTCGTGATCGATGCCAAGAACAGAGAACAGCAATGCCAAGTCCTGGCCAAGAGATACAGTACTGCACACCACTGAACCATGTCACAAACATCCAGACCAATAAGAACCCTCGCGACTCAATGACAATGAGAAGACTAGCATGAAATATCTTATACGCAGACGCACGAAGCGCCTGCACCGTGCACGATGCCATCTAGAAATAATTTCAAGCCACACTTGACCGTGAAAACAAATATCCTACCAACTTTGGCCCATCCTTCAACGCTTTACACCTGAGTTCTAATGGACTCGGATCGGCGGATCTCTTGCACAATGGTCTTCATAAACTCCCCTGGCATATCCGAGTGAATCTAATCGATATCAGCTCAGCAACTATCAAAAGCACAAGTCAAACTCACAAAATGATTCGCGCCTTCGATAGATAGGAAAGTTGTATGGCGAACTTTCTTGCCGAGGGCTTTATAGTCTTCATAAACATGTTTTGCCTCCAAGGCTCCCCAGAGGCACTGCCAATTGGTTTTATTGCCTGTGATGAACGTCACACCAACCTCCGGAAATATCTGCGTTAACCCTGTGCTGTATAAAACCTGGTTTGCGAGATCGTTCAAGGTGTTCTGCATCGGCGGGATATACCTTGCAAGCGAGAAAACGAGTCAACGGACTTTAAGAACCGGCCACTACGGACGCCTTACATGTGCAACTCAGACCTCACAGCTGCCCCTTCATCAAAAATTCTGCCGAGCTCTTCCGGGCTCCAAGAATTGACTGTTGCATGGTCAGTGCGCTTAGCAAAATTCAGTTCGTTAATGGAGGTCGGATTCTCAGGCTGGTCATAGTACGACGTGACCCAGCCAATAAAGTTCCTGTACAACTCTTCAGGTGGTCTGTTGTCCGGGTTGGCCCAAGGATCGTAGATAATCCTATGATCTGCGTCGACTGGAAGGGGGTACCCGAAGGACAAGTATGGTGGATCTGAAGGTATACAGTCTTTAAAGACCTATCAAGATGACCGAATATCGGACCTCGCACCATATAAGATCAAGTCCTTCACATACGGCTCCAGCTTGGTATAGGAGATCAGGCTTTGGTCAGAGAAGAGTGACATCGCCGTTGCTGTGCCCATAGACCATCCCAAGATCGCGAATCCTCCTGATTTACGATCAGCGCCGACGTTTGGGATATTCTCCTCGTCAATGAACTTCTCGAGAAACCGGCCCACTTGAATAGCAAGGCGGTCCAAGAAATCTCTACGGCCATGACGCAGGTCGTCGAGCTCGGAGTCAGTGTACTTGGTGGAACCAAGATAGTCCCTACGATTACACACAACAGTCCGCAAGTTCAAAGGGTGGGCATGATCATGCAGATGCACGAATCCCTCTAAAGATAGATGTGAGCATCACCTCACGGAAGCCAAAAATGGGAAACAGTCCTCACGTCCCGTGAAATATAATGAGTGTTGTGTAGTCCATCGAATTAAGCGGAGCGCCGCTATCAGTATAAAAGATGTCGATTCCATCCCCTAGATGGGCGGTATGCTGTGAGAAACCCATCATACTGATGATGTTGCAGATGAGCGTCAGGACAAGCATTTCTTCCATGTTTAGTATGCTCACCTGACAGCTTCACAGGCGCCACAAAGAAAAGGGTAGAGTTCGAACTACTTTACTAGTATGCTCTTTAAGTATTCGCTCATCGCACCACGATGCACCCCACATCTTAGGTTGACAGACGTGCGTCAGCCAAAAGGCTCGGATCTTCTTTGATCACACGATTGTTGCAGAGGCGATAATCATCGTAAAAGCTTCGCCCAGCTGCCTTCCGTAGAGAGTAGTACCGTGGCCGCCTTAATCGTGAAAAGAAGATGCCATTTTCTTCAGGGAGAAAAGTCGTCAGAGTTTCTGATGAGATTGAAAAGCACTGACCACTCACTTACACCGAAAAGCATTTCTTCTTGAAGATACGTGGTTGCTGAAATTGTGGTACCTAGATTGTAAAGACTTGCTCAAAGTCTCAACCACATCTTGGTTGTTTTTCGAACAGGTCAGCGGGCGGTGAATCTTGCACGTTATGCCAACCGGGCTTGGCTGCATCGCCACCGTCTTTGATCCATCTCTTCCATTATGTGCGGAGAATCACATATACCTGTAATTACTTGCGGTCATCATGTACCTGAATTATGGCTCTCAATCCCTCTTCCCTCCTTAGAATCCGTTTATTGACATTGTTGCCTCGTTCTGTGAGTTTCCAAACTGTGATTCCAACCTGTATGTGCAGAAAGTACTCATATGAAAACCACAGATATTACTAGAGCAGGTTGTATTCCATTTAAACACATTTGATGAACAGAACTGGCTCCCCTCTTACTTCCTCCATGGTCGAGCCTACTCCCGACCCGAGAACTGGAGATGACGAATGGCCCTTCCCAACCTTTGTGTCAGAGCTGCTGGACATTATCATTGGGCAAATTGACATGACCGACAATGAGAGCTTCAACGCCTGCAGCCTCGTCTCTCGGGATTGACTACAGCTGAGCCGATCCCATTCTTCCACATTCTCTCGAGTTAAACTCACCGAGGTTAAGTCCGCCTCATTCCTTTCGGTCCTCCAGTCCCCATTCTGCAGCGTCTAGATTTCGATGGCGGCGGTCAGTGGCTGGAGGATAGCTCCCGCAGATCGTGAGGCACCTCACGGGCGTCACGTCGCTGCACATCTCTGCTTGTCTAGAACAGGAGTTCTCGCGAAACGCACGAGACGCCCTCATCACAGCATTTGGGAGTACTCTGAGGTCTCTTGATATGATGGGCCTAAAATTCGCTACGTTTGGAGACACGATGGAATTTATCTGCTCTCTTCGATCACTGGAGATGTTGAATCCGCTTGTCATCTGGCCATGGGGGGATGACACCCTCCCTGACGAAACCATCTCTTTTTTTCCCCGTTTACGGACTCTCATGGCGTCTTTGTCGTCCCAAAGCATCATCGAGTGGGCGCTGAATCGCTCAGTGGTGCCACGCATTTCGACACTCGTGCTCTTTGGTATAACCGCTGCCCACGTTCCAACCATCTCGCAATTCATCAGCAAGATTGATGGTTACCTCTTGGCACACTCGCTTCATTTTTCAGAAGGCGAAAGGATGCATTAGGTTTGTGCACGGGTTTCGGTTGCATTGGCGTTTTGAACACAATTTTAGACATCATATCCTCCAGTCCTCAACTCAAGAAGCGCGGAGGCCTTGAAATGTTCCAGCTTCCCAATGGTGAAGCAACCGTCACGCTCCAAGAACCCGCGGGGCGATAAGGGGCTGAGCCTAACGTTCCAAAAACTGTCTGCTTTTTGTATTATAAATTATGCAGAAGAGAGGGGCGGGCGAGGGATTTGAGGTCCGAATCGTCTCGAACCCACCTACTTTGAAACTCGATGAATCAACTCTTCGGGACGGTCCCCAATAAATAGCCAGATTCAGATTATCCGCCAAATCATTCGAGCGTTGGACACGAGTACAGGATCATTCATCTAATACACTAAGCAGAGTTACAATCTTCAACAATGAAAAATCGAGCGGGTCAGTACAACTTTATATACACCTCGTATTACACCTAAAACGCACACAGAATCCGGAACGAGCGAACGAAGAGAGCGAGAGAGAGAGAATGCGCCTACCGAAACATGCCATGCGCGCTGCCATAGTTCCTTAGGGACCTCACCGAACCAGCCTTCAAAGGGATATACTCGTCCAGGCCTTCTCCGTTCCAATCATCGTCTCCGATGCCCCCATTCACCATGACATCTGCCTCCTCATTTCGCTCTACATCCATCAAACCCAGCGCCATATCCTCCTGTGCCCAACGCACAAGGCTACTCTCTCCAGCGCGGAACGGCAGCGAGCGGGGAAGAATCGGCAGATGGACGGAATGCAAAAGCGAAGTTAATCCGAGGGTTGTTGGCAGGGCTTTAAGATGCGATAGGAGGATGAAGCGCTTGTTTGGTGAGGCCAGGAGAACGGAAAGGATGATCAAGACTGATCTGTGAATGTTGAGTAAGTTTGCTTTCTCTTGAGTTCGGATCCCGACGGGATCTTACCCGGTCATGAGAAGGCTTATAGGTATCCAACGGCGAGATGGTTTGTGGGGGAGGGGATCCAGTAGCTCCTGGCCGTCGTCTTTAGGCTGGCCATCGGGGTCGGGGTTTGGTTCTGCGTTGTCTTCCGTCTCACTCCCGAGGGTATGCATGTTTGAGTTGGAAGGAGAAGTGTTGGTGGTACGAATTGGACATGCGTATTTCGTGGCCCAAATGAAGGAATGAACACCATATTTCTCACTGGAAAATGATGGTTCAGTGGACTGTAAAGAACTATCGTCAACGGCATGCCATAAACTCGATGTCCTGGGGCGTACCCTAGCACTAGGATCGCAAATAAATTCTATCCGAGCGTGCTGTAGACGACCTTCGTGGAAGCCGCCATTGAAAAAGAGGGTCAAATGAGAATTAGCTGGTACAAAAGTGGTCAGGTTGATACAGCGGAGGTATATGGGGTTACATCAATTCTTACATGGATCGTCATCGTCAAGAACAGATGCAACAACATTGATACCCTCGTCAACTAGAGGTGATCCAAATCGCTGTATACCTGCGATGGGAGTATGCACCGTCGGGGCGGCAGCCTGGTGCTGCGGATCATCGGCACCTCGTGTTTCTGTGCAGGCGTTGAATATTCTGACCTTCATCGATTGCGGTGTTGCTCACCACTCAAACATATCCAGGTTCCTTTGGTACACTGCCATTGTAGTGATATCGTAAGTTGCAGCAGAAAAAGCCATCGACGTCACCTATGGCTCACCTTCCGATGGTCCCCTTGTCCTCCAAAAGCAAAACCGTACGATCTTCCACTTCTCACAACTTGAGGCCCATTGCTCTTCTCGACAACTTGTACTTCTATTACGTCCTGACGGCGCAATAACGGACATAAATCATAGGTCTGCGCTCCCAGGCTGAATCGACATCCAGATGTCAAGTCGTTCTCGCGGAATTCGTGAGTAAGGGTCACAGCGTCGACACATACACAGATAAGCAGAAGGATAGGTGTCAAGGACACCCAAGAACGAGGGGTCATGAGGTTGTAAGGAGAGTTATGCGGGTATCATAGCCTGGCGAAGAAGAAGCCACTCAGGAACTCCATCTTATCGGAGTATGCACTACCGAGAGCAATCCAATTTGGGGTTGACAGACACGTGCTTAAAAATGCGGGGAGACGCGAGAAAGAAAATTCAGCAAATTGCATGGACCGTGAAAGGGACTCTAGAAATGTAGGAGGAAGGCCCGTTATTCAGTTTTGTTCATTGTGCCAAAAACGCAAGAGCAGACATGTAGATATCCCAAGTAGAACTACTCAGCACCTCAGCCCACCAATCTGGCGACCATAAGTGCTCTTCCAGCTCTTGTGGCTATTCCATCCACCTTGCCCACTGCCGCACTGCGCCTTCACACACCCTACATCGAAGTCCCACTGGCTAGGCGACTCCACCTGCCCATTCCCGTAGTCGCAACCAAAGGCCCAAACGCTGTTACGCACATACGAAATCGATCCACGGAATGACGGGTTATTGTCCAGCAGGTTACGCAGCCCACTCTGAGCGTACAGGATGTCGTTCGAGTTGCCATACTGGCCGTTGCAGCTGACGTTGCACGTGTTCTGTCTTTTCTCCGCCGCGGCGTGCCTGTCAAAAACCGCCTGGTCAGTCACATTCAACGGGTGAAGATAAAATATACTCACTCTTCCACAGCTGGGGTGTTGGTGTTCACAACTTTCGCAACTTTGCCATAGTAGGCGAAGTGGGTAGCGTTGTAGCTGGTGTATACACCATCAGCGGCACCAGGGATGGTAGTGAGGTCTCCTTCTTTGACGAAGGGAACGTAGGCGACCAGAGGAAGGTCAAGAGCCGCCACGACGGGGGCCGCGACGGCGACGGCAAGAGCGACAAGGGATTTGAGCTGCATGACGATATGTTGCGAAAAGTGCTAGAACATGTGTTAGGAGGTTGTAATCGTCGAGTAAGTGCAGAACGTACTGAGGAAAGATGTGTACTTGAGCTGAGAGGTGGTTGCCTGGGTTCTGAGGAAGAATTAGTGCAGAAGAACGTCTTTTAAACCTTTCTGCGCATCCGCGGCTCGCCGTCGCTTCTCGAGACATGAAGGTAAGTTCCCCAAATTTATTCACGACCATGAAGTTACTGACTTCTTCGGGTATGAACGGTCGAGCATGCGGCGAAAATGTGATGAAGCAGTGGCCGCATCTGAGGATATTGCACATATTATTCGGATCCTTCGACAAGCTAAGCATTTGCTTCAAGGTAATGACCGCTCAAGCCCACATAGAGCCACCCAAATCGAGCCAAACGGCAGCTTGGAGCTGGCAGTAGGAGTAGGACAACAAGCAGCAATAAGCGCTGCGCTCATTATTCGGCATGCTGTCCTTGAAACAGGGGAGAACACCCGTACGCGTCCTTCGTCGCTTAATGTGATATCCGAAGCGCAGGCTGTGGTGCCACGATAGTAGATACAGTAATCTTGGCCCCACGGAAAACAGACCAACCAGTTCAAGGCCAACAAGGATGCACGGGAAAAGTCTACGAGATTTTACAAGCACACCTTCCTGTTCATAAGAACGTTTCTTAGTCCCGGAAGGTGCTGGATGTCTGTAATAATGACGCCGAAAATCAAATTGAAAGTGAGATAAAAATAACACAACGCTCACAAGAATGATGTGATCAACCGCTGGAGCCCGAGCGGAAGCAAAACTTTGAGGACTCCCTCAAATTTGCATGGTAGAAATGATCGGTTCCAGTGGCAGAAAGTACTGCTTGACAAGATATCCGTATTGTTGCGCATTGGTACAGCTGAGTCCGGATCGAATCGTTGACGAAGTGATGGTAAACATTGCAAGCAGCTCACAGAGGATGGGTCTCATATGCTCCAAGCGTGGTCCGTCAGGTCCCGTCCATAACCGCTCCGCATCGTAGCCATTCACGGGGTATCAGATGTGTTTGCGGACCAACTTGAAACCTGAAGCGCTTGGCTTCACGAGGTCATGCCAGCCCAGGAGTCAAAACTAATTGCGGCGCAGGTAGCGAAGACGCCCAAACCTGGTGAAAACACGAGGCTACGCGGAAGCAGAAAGGACTTGGGATGCCATTTGCTAGGAGAGTCAAGAACAACTTCAAGCCGACTCGTGAACACTGAAAACGCCTTCGCACGTGATTCCGAAACGAACGGAAGCAAATCTTCAGGGGATCGAAGCCACACCACGACGCATTGTAGCACGGTTTGAAGCAACAGATAGCACAATTCCATTCTACGAGTAGCACACTAGGTATGTATAGTACATACATTTTTTCTTTCCACCTAATCTAACAGCTCATCCGTCTACAACAATGTTACTTACGTAGTACCATACACCAAGACACAAAGCACACATTCGTGCACTGTTCACAGAACGATGCGGAGCCACGGACTTGGCCCATTCCAGAGGAGACCTCACTTGACCTGTTGAATCAGGCAACAGGACAGTAGGCAATCTATAGCACTCGCGTCTACACGCAAGTCCTCAAAAAGAATCCCCAGTTCGGAACCCTCAATACGCTCTCGCGGGACTGGACGTCGCAGATTCTGGGTCCATGTCATCGCGCTGCTTCTCCACCAGAGTCTGAACGGAGATCGCCATCGTCTCTGCGCGGCTGCCCTAGTATCAATGACCACGAGTCAGGCATAGCTGAAGGGATAAATGTGTGATGCATACTTTCTCGCTAGTGTGCTGCTGCAGCGATGGGTGTTCGAACCTATTCCGGGATCGCGAAATCTGCGAGAGATGAATAGACACTGGGTCGTCTATTTTTTCCCGGAGGTCCTCGCGTGCATTGATGCTTAGTGGGACCACCATCGGTCAACAAAAATAGATGGACGGATCTCAATGAAAACTCACGTAGCGAGGTAAGAATTTAGATATACTGGAAGAATAGAAGAGACAGTGTCGTTAGTTTTTATCGTGATCAGCAACTGTGCCTGCTCACGTTTGCTCAGCAGGAGGTAGAAGCCTATAAATAGTCAGATGAGTAAGTAACACGGCTAGAAGACATGAGAATATCCGAAACATACCCAGGAAAACAAAGTTGTTTGGCATCACGATATATGTGATCATGCCGAGAGCAGCGTCAAGCCTAAAGCGATATGAGGATGAGAATGCGTCGGGCTTCGGGAAGCCTAAACACCTACGCAACGACGAGGCCCGTGTTAACAGTGTAGATCATGAGAACGTTGATGAGGGTATCAGTCCTGTCATTGTCCAGCCGCCGTCAGAATCAATCGATGGAAAGGAAGTTGATAGGCAAAAACGTACCGCCGGAAGCCTGTTCTTGACGTGAAAAGCAAATAGCAGAGGCCGAGAGCAACGCTGAGGTCGCTCGTAGTGCCAGCAGCAAAGTTGAGATACAGCAAGCTCTATCGCAAGATGAGTGGGTGAGTGGCCCTGTGATTGACATCGGGATGACGGGGATGCTCACGGATAGCTTGTCGAGCTCGAGGTAAGATTCGATACCGAAGCTGTGAAATTTCCAATTATATGGCGCTACTGGGAAGTTTGGCGGGTAACATACGCTTTTGCGGTGATGACTTGAATGGATGTTCATGTTAGTTATGGTAGTTATCAGATTCGATCGACGTACCGATTCCGCAAACTAAAAAAATGCAAGGCTTATGAGCAATGTCCAGATGCATGACACGAGAGGCACACCTAAGTCTGTGATGGATACAGCCATCTGGAGTAACGCTCAGGACGCGAGGGGTAGAACATAGTGGAGTGTCACTCACCACCCATGCTGTGACGGGTATATTCCCCTTGCTCACTAAGGTACCAGTCAAAATTTAGAAAGGATGATACGACATTCCCAGTACTCACACCTGTAGAATCGCATGGCGAACATACTGCGGATGAAGAAGTCGGATATGGACTTGAGAAAAGGAGAGTCAACACTAGACGGAAGTCCACCGCGAGCACAAATATTCACCGTGATCGCAACATGTATCTACCCACAATACAATCAGAGTCTATCATCGACAACGTCTCCACGGACTTACAATGACGCTCCTGTGAAGTGCGTATGTCTGAGATCGGAAGAGTTAATTAAAAGCAGGCACAAGGAACGCACCATACTGGTTTTGATATCGCCAAGGGATTGAGATAGTTCGAAACGAGGTAGTGATAAAGAATGTGGCCGTTCAACGCAGAGTCGAACGTGTCTAGCGCCCTTGATCCCGGGAACACATCGATCAACCTCGTCGTACATGGCACGCAAGGTAAATTGGACCACTGACCAAAGAAAGGCAATCTGTCAACGCGCACACGATACGGCGTTAGTAAGCACGCGATATCGAAGCAAGCGCGTAAATACGCACACCGAGCTTGAACGGTAGACGATCCCGCGATCGCCGCGTAAAGAATGTAAAGGTCTGCACACAGGTCACCCCCCAAAGCCTACACCAGCCAAAAATGTTAAGCGCTCATTCCCAAGGTGCAGGAAAAAGATAGATCGCGTACGCCATAGCCACGAGTCCACCCACAAGCAACGCCCCGAGCGTGTTATCAAAAGCAGGAGTAGGGAGGGGCACGCCATCCTGAGCAGCGGGGAGCGACATCTTCAAGCGCAAGCGTTTGTGAGGGAGTGGGGGGAAACCGCGCGTGAAAAGACGCACTAGGACTAGCAGTGGGAGTGCTTTAAATAAAGATCTTGACACATGGGATGATATTTAATATATCCTTCTGTTTTCCTCCGAAAGCCCTACATAGAAAAACAACACTAAGATCAGCTGGCTTCCATTTCCATGCCATGTGCGGATTCAGTGGACTTACGGACTTGCAGGATTGTGGGCGAGAGAGAGTTTTCTCACAGGCCTTCCGTCATGCCCTAGACCTCGCGAGCCCCACGTGAAAAAATGACGAGATGTGGACAGCGGATGGGGAAACCATTACCAGGGGCTGATGAGTTGTTAATGAAAATGGCTTGGATACATACATATAGAGAGAGAAGAATCGCCGGACACGATAATGAACTGCCCGTCCTCCTCGACAAGACCGGGACTTAGCAGAAAAATGGCTTGCATACAGACAGTCAAAATTTTGTTCTCATGCTACCCGCGTTGAATGGGGAGTTTCGGACACGACTGTCACTGTCATCCCAGCTGGGCGAAGAGCGAATTCCATTGAAGCCATCCAATGCACCTCGGCCAATAGATGGGCGAATGGAGGAGTTAGCCTCAGTTACGGGAGAAAGCGCGGAGAAAAGGCGCCGCGCGTGTTACCGGATACCTTTATCTGCTTTTGCACTCCGCGGTCCTAAAGACTGAAGACCATCATGTCACTAATGCAACAGAGAATGATGCTCCACATCAATCCCAGGCAGGTAAAAAGAGAGATGCAGGCTCAGAAGTTAGAACAGACGGCGTAATGCTTTCTTTGGGCATACAACCTTTGCCGGTCAGCACTCACTCAAGAAGTGGGCTCGACGGGGCACACTGGAAAAGAGATACAGTAGAGTCCGAAAATCAGAATTCAATTCCTAGCTAAGGAAAAAAGAGAGAGCGTGGGGTCAGCAATTCTGCAACGACAACAAAAAACTAGACACAGAGAAAACACTAGCCACTAGTACTAGTTCGAGCAAAGCGTATGTTATATTACAACGAGAATTCAGACAGTTTAATCAGTTTCAGCGCCTGTTCAGAGCGTGGCCTGATATCGCATTTAAACGGATCCGGGGTCCTACAAATGCATCCATTTAGCGAGTGTCGAGAAAAAGGTACCTCAGGAAGCGATGAATTGCTCGCCCAACCAAACGTACCTGAAGATAGGATTGTTGAAGTCCACCACAGGCTCCACGACATTCCCAAACTCATCGACCTGCTTGGATATATCCAGGGTCGCTACCATCGACGCAATCAGGAGCCAGATAGACGATTCAACGAGATTGGCTCCGGGGCAGCGTCTAGGCGGGTGGGAGAACGTCGGTTGTTAGTGAAAAGATGGGCGTGACCAAGGTGACTTGAGAGTCCACGGACCTGCGGCCAAACCCGAAAACATAATTCCTCGGGTCTCTGCGTTTCTGTGTCTCGGCGTCTATGTCCTTCTCGAGATACCGGTCTGGATTGAACACCGATGGGTTCGCGTATATCCGTTCGTCATGAAGAATTGACCTGTATGGAAGGAAGAGTCGGTGACGGCATTCATGGTTGGGTGAAGGCTAATAATACAAACCAGATGTTGCCGAAGACCTATGGGCGCCCAACAAATGAGTGAGCATCACGAAATTTTCAGCTTCACTATGGAAACGAGAACGCACCAGGGTTCCTTTGGGAATGTGCATGTCACGGTAAATATCGTCCTCCATCAGTCGGTGGGGTAAACCTTACAGCCGAGTATGAGCTCCTCGTCCCCGCGAAGATGAAGCAAGCAATTCTCACCCATGGGTACAGGCGACCCCCAGCGCCAGGTCTCGTTCATGACCGCATCGACTACGGGGTAATGCATGAGAAAACGAAGATAAGCCAGTAAAGACTACACTTACTGTAGGGCAACGAAGGCCTGTCAGCATATGTAGGGAGACGATCATTGCCAATGACAGTATCAATTTCCTTTTGTGCTTTCGCAAGAACATCGGGATACGCCATCATTGCAAGCAAGAAGTGCTGGAGGGTCGTTATCGTCTAAAACTCAAACATCAGCCTCAACTCCCACAACGTTGATAACCCCAGGACATACAGTGTCACCGCTGGCGGAGTACATCGAATTCGCAGACCATTTCAGGTCAAATTCAAATTGCTCCGTGACCTTGTCGTCTTCAAGCATCTTCGAGCAGAACGATGGCTTAAAGTTCCCAGATTTCTTCACATACAAACGCGTGAACTTCTCAAACTCGGCTGAAGCAGAGTTTCCACTCACGAGGCTATCTTTGACAAAGTCATACGGCTTCTCCACGAACTCCTCCATCTTTGCCTTCCACTCTGCTGCCTTACGCTTAAACCCGGCGCCGGGTGCCCATGAAGGGAGATATTGCAATGACGGGAAAATATCCACAGGCCAAATACCTCCGCCGGAAGCAATTTTGTTGGAAAGAATATCGACGCACTCTTCCGCCAGCGTAAGGAACTTGTCACCGTGTGGTGCGGCTTCGTAGCCGTACACCACGGACAACGTGAGACCGCCGGCGTACCTGCGTGTGTGGTCGAGGTACACGGCAGGTGTGGCGACGAGCTTACGGAGGAAGGTATGGGTTTCAGTTTCAATAAGGGGGTGGTACGACGGGATGGCTTGGATGCCAAATGCCTGGTGAATGATTCGGCGTTGACGTTTCGATTGGTCGCCGTAGCCAGTAAACGCGACCTTAACAGAATCTCAGCAATCGGACAAGGAGAATTTTTGGAGAGGTCCCACCATGTTCTTGCAGCCACATCTGTGATGAGCGGGAAGCGGTCAAATAAGGGAAAGTGAATATATGATCTGCTACTCACAGGTCGCCCGCCATCACCAGCGCTGGTTTGTCAGAATAGATAGAACCGCGCTTGTCCAACAAGTCAAAAGCGGCTTCGGGGCTATTCAAGAACAGAAGGCCCTGCCCCAGAATATGAAGATATACAACGTCGCCTGGACGGTGCCGGTTAGTGTGGATACAAAGCAATTCTTAGCAATTTCTCTCACCATATTGCTTCCCCCACTCTGTCGCAGGCAACCAAAGCTCTTTGGCTGTGAGGTCTCTGATGTTACCCAAGACTGGGACAGGCTTCGGACCAGGTGGCAAAGATGCCGTGGAAGCTTTAGGCTTCCGGAACCAGATATAAAGAGCGACGACGCTAGCAAGGCCAGCTGCAACAGAAACGGAATGCGACATGGACAGCGAGAGAAAGGTCAGCCGAATTCTCTCTCTGGCAGCAATGTACGAGAGAAAGGGCCTTGGAAGACCAGGAAATCGACGAGAATGGGAGCGAAAGCAGGAATGCTGACACGAGAACGAGGCGGTCTAATTCTTATGGGCTTTTTTGTGGGCGCCAGGGACACGAATAAGGATGATTCCATTGGAATTCGAAGCAGAGATTTCGCCTCGTGGTGGAAGCGTAAAGGAAATAATGTTCCACCGTTATGGCTCCGCTGATGTCCAACACTAAATCGTCAACTACGAACCTGCGACCCTGACGGAGATGTCATGTCTTGTTCTGTTTCCGTCAGATCCTCGCCGCTACATATGTTTTTCTCTCGTCTGGTAAGAAGACTTAAACGATGCTTCCACCTATACTTACTTTCACTTACGCTACGGACATACTGACGTGTCACTTCTTCATCTGAGTTCAATAGGTAACGCGCTGTCGTTATCTAACACTCAGCTATGCTTATGCCGACTTCGATGACCCTTAAGCTTGTCAGTCGAGTATCACATTGAGCTCACGCGCGCCGAGTGCATGCAAAGGTGCTCATAACCTTGAAAGCCTGACGTTATGCATCATTCCACGGTCAACGCGGTTTTCTAAAATTTATTCATCCACTCGGGGAACGTCCAACTTCTCGCAAACACCATGCTGACATTTGGCCGAGGTCAGAGGAGATCAGCTGGCTCGAACGGTCCATGAACATTGAAATATCTTGGAAACCTTTACGCACCGACAGATCCGGCCAGCTCGAGCTCTTCACACGCCCGACGTTTCAAACGACGGAGATGGTGGCGATTCCTTCCAAGCGCCGTTGTCCGAAGTCTGCAGGGCCCGAAGAGGTGGAAATTGACACAACTGCAGTTCGCGTCATCCGGCGCCACCGTGAGCATCTTCGACTCTGTACGTTGCTGCAGATACTATGCTGATCGTGATAGTATGCCAGTGGCGGCTGACCACCTCCCGTTGGTTTAAACAAAATTCAATTCTTCTCAGTAGTCGAGACACAAACGAATTGGTTCCTGGGATTCAGCATCTGCACTGTGTTCCATAAGGCCGAGAATATGTTTTTCAGAAATGAAATATATCGCCTAGCGTTGACCCTTCGGAGACTTACCTTATGTTGATCTTGTGCCCGATGATACGGACGTCGTGAAAACGGGACGCGACGTTTCAAGATGGAGCCTCTGCACTCATCATCACACGAAACATCGAGAAGTTCTCGATGACTCTTTGCATATCTGGTCCAGAACATACAAACCACATAAACGATGATTGAATGGAGGCCGATTACTATTGAAGGTGGATCGTCGACCGTGCCCACTGCCGAAACTGGGATGAACTGACTTTGCATCGTGCCATTTACCCTAGCACGCCACCAAAGCCAGTGTGACTCTGCCTAACGCGCGATACGCCCCGGTCTGCAGACACTAGCTGATTCTAGGTGCAATATTCGTGATGGATTAGAAATCGACTTGTCGGCCATAGACCATGGAGCACGAAGTCCGGCGATGTTACACATCTGTGCCTTCGGTGCCGTAGCGGGATCGATGCCGTCATTCGACGAACATGGGTGACGGAGCTACAAGAATGCCGGGGAGTTAGGATGTCGTTGTGCAGGAAGTTCGATGGTCATTAGTATCCCACTACGTGCATGGTGGCTGTCTATCGTTGGCAAGTAAGTTTAGTACTGATGACTGTGATGATTAAGCGCAAATGACACTACCTGTATTCTTCCATCAAACCCTCCACGTAGTGTTCAACATGTCTTGGACTGCACACCACCGCGGACAACGGCCACGTAAAGAAAGCAAAGTGTGAGTACATTGTGCTGGATCGTGAATAGCATACACAAGGTTCAAACAAGTCGTACATAACGTGAACATGAATGAAAAAGAAGAGAAACTGTCGGAGGAAAATGCCCCCCCACTGATATTTCGTGAATGCATCAGCTTCAGAACGTCAAGTACGTGCATTAAGTGCAAAGGAGGGGCTGTCCCTGGATCAACCTCACGGTCTCAGGGAAGTTCCAGAAGGAGAGTGCGATAATGACGTAGACCGCTGTAGTGACAAAGTATAAGAATCAAACGCGAGGCAAGGCAAAGACGAGGAAGACATACCGATGAGGATGAACCCACTCAACCAATGAGATTTACCATCTTCGACAGAGAACTTGACCAATAGCACGGAGAAAAACAGGACCTGCGTTACAACAGCACCGTCAGCAGAAAGACCAGTGTAGCAAAATGACATAAATGGACGTACAACAGTCTCAAGCGGGTCAAACAACAGCGTGAGAGGTTTATCCATACCCCATGCGACAAGGATTAAGACAGGTATGACGAACAGTGCAATCTGGATACAGCTGCCAACCGCCACGCTCATAGCCAGATCGAATTTTCCTTTTCGCGCGACCACAACGGCAGTCGTATGCTCAGCGGCGTTGCTGATTATAGGGATGACAATCAGGGTGATCCACTCCTTGGATATACTTGGGTGGTCAGCGACGAGGCCTTCGAGAGACTGAACGAGATAATCGGCTGTAACGTAGGCGAGGGCCGTAGAGGCGACAAGCAGGAATATGGCAAAGGGGACATTGAGCTTAAGACATTCCACCTCAGAGTCCGATGAAGAGGAAGAAGCCGACGAGGACACGGTGGGAAGGGTAGTGGTAGACGCTCGTGCGAACGAGTTTTTTGAGGAGCTAAGCGAAGATCCGGTCTGGCAGGTGTCCAGGAAGAGATGATTATGAGAGTAGAATTGGAAGCACAGCTAGAGAAAGATATTAGCGTCATATAATATTAGCGCAGAGGAGAATGTGATGTACATAGGCAATATATCTGGAGAACTCAAGTCAGGACGATAACAGGGAACGAATTCACCGGGTGCTTACATTGCAATGAGGATGATCGCGCTGCCGCGACTGAGCTGCAACAACACTGTCAACTCTCTTCCAGGGAGGAGTCGGTCTTCAAGGTATTCATGCTATAATACATTTTATTCAATCATGAAGGGACGAGTATCGAACCACTTACAAAGGCAACAGGAACGATGAGTGACGTGACGCAGACTATCATCAATGACGAATTAAGCTGAGCTACCATAGGCTGAAACTCCTGTTCGTGGAAGCGGAACCCTCCAACTGGGCACCTATCAGTAAGAAACATTTCGTACATTAAAGTCGTACGCACCAATGAAAGCCATTCCCAAAACCAAGAGCAAATTGCTTAATAAACCACCCAAAAGTGAACTTTGAACGAGTTCCAATTCACACTAGACGATGACGCAGATGAGTTTAAAGCACGAAGAAGAAAGGTGAAGTTCTTACCCGCTGTAAGGCGATACCAGCTATGATCATCTCCACGATGTTACCGAGAGTGGCATTCAGTAAACCACCGAAGCTCTGGCTCGTCCTGAGGGCGATCTGCTCCGTACCCAATCCTAGCAACGCAGCGAGAGGGATGATTCCAAGAGCAGAGAACACGAACACGAGTGTCGCACTCTGGTGTGTGAAATGAAGGGCCCATGAGATTGGGATGAACACGAGGCAGAAGTTCAGCGGCGTATACTTGAACGCGGCCAAGGCAGATGCCTTGTAATTGGGTCGTGGACCAACAGGCTTCGAGGGAGTGAAGAGTGTGCCAAGTCGAGCACCAATGGTTAGACCCTGTGGGCGACGCGAAGTCAGGGCGCCCGTTGAAACCAAAACCTCTTGTTTCTCTTCATCAACGACATGTACAGCGGGGTTGCTTGCATTGACATTGACCTCGGATGCTTGAAGAGGGGTGACAGGGGATTTGTACAAAGAGCCGGTGGGCTCCTCGCTGGGAAACTTCATTTCAGACGATCGACGGTAGGAGCCACTACTAGGGGGTTCATCATCATCTTCAGCGACAACGGAAGCGAGTGCTGGCTGGGGCAGAACGTGATTTGAAGCATTATGAGCGGGCTCGGCGAAGGATTCTCCCATTCACGTCAGGAAAGGTCTCTTGTAGAATGGGGCTGGCTTTTCGCGTATGGAAAAGGGGGGAAGGAAAGGAAGCAGTGTCAGCACCCGTCCTTATATGTTGTGGCTAGGCCTTGGTATTCTTGGCGTCTATCATCTCCGTGTCACAATGTGATTCGCGTCATCGCACGCTCCGGCGTTACCATTTTAGGAAGGAGCGGCCCGTAATTGGATAACATGGGCAACAGGGCGGGGGCGGTGCTATGCACCGACACCTTCGACAATGAGTTCTTGACGCAGCGCATGAAATCCGAAGGATTGACTTGGAAGAATGGTGACCACTTGTTGACCGTTCGGGTCCTTGGTATGTTCGTAATCAATGAAGAAGCCACGTAGACCCGGCGCGTGATGTCAGACATTATGAATTCGCCATCAGCCTGAGTCCACCTTGCCCCATAATGTGGTGATTTGTCGATAGTGCTGAGTGTACTCACAAGTTCCGGTCCCCAGATGTAATAGTCAGACGGGCTTCGGTAAAGTGGAGTGAAGAAGTGGAGGTGCAAACGCCTCTGAAATGCGGCCGTGATGAAGCAGCATTACAGTAGTGTGCTGGAAAACATGCCAGCCACTGTCTCGACTCTCCAGTCAAGATCTATCTTGGTTCCCTGCGATAATGATATTTATCATTCAGCGTGTGAGATAGAGGGCCAAGACAAGCCTCCGAGGTGTGATGCGATGGTTCAATCGTGTAAGGCCGCCCGCCTTCGCAAGTCTACATATTATCCATAGGCACAGTTACAAAAGGTGGGCATTTCTGGACACCACACCCCACTTCGATAGTGCCGGCCACGAGAAGCACTGTTTCGCGCACCACATCGGAATGAATAGCAGGAGTCATCCAGATCCATTGAGTGACAGCTTTCCGAGCTCTGGGCATATGGGCGAAAAATCATACAATACTCGGAGAGTATTGTGCTCGACCTTGTCATGATAAATAATTTTAAGGTGGGTTGGCCGCGGTCAAGCCGCGGTCGATGGTCGAAGTATATTGTTCGCACGTGGCCGAAGTTGGCAAGTCCTTCTCGTAGCAACAGTTCACAACAGATGCAAGTCCGTGCGACTCGGATAGTCCTCCCAACTTCAACTTCAATCTTCAACCTTCGATGCTTCAATCTCACGTCCGATCGTCGTCCAGACTTCGCAATAATTACGTCTGGCAGGTAAAGTGGAGGCCCCCTTCGCTAGTTCCGATCCACAATGTTCAGGCCTCCCCATACAGTGCCATATCGACGGTCAGGCTGTGTGTGTTACTTTTGTGTCTGGAAATTCTTGAAATTCA
The DNA here is from genome assembly GCA_013433165.1 of Hypsizygus marmoreus. NCBI lineage: Eukaryota > Fungi > Basidiomycota > Agaricomycetes > Agaricales > Lyophyllaceae > Hypsizygus > Hypsizygus marmoreus. The sequence goes on along the minus strand of CM024094.1, from coordinate 536,551 downwards.
CCTCCGTACAAGAGGGTCGAGCACACTGTTCAGTTTCGATCTCTCTCTACGAGGCTTCTCGGATGCATCGAAGTTTCTTGCCTTTCTTACTTAACAAATGACCTTCATGTAGATCACTGGCGTTCCAATTCCGTTCTGTTCCCGCGTAGCTTCGTGTTTTCACGAACTTCGAATGATTTCCGGTACCCATGGCGCGCAAGTTCTCACTCCTAGCCTGGTATCACCGAGTCGTGAAGCCAAACTCTTCCGATTTCACATTGGATCAGAGACGTACCTGATCTACTTGGACTCGGACCGGTCATGGACGGACCCTAACGGAGGACGTTGGGACTCGGGAGAAAGCCTCTAGAGACGATGCATTGCTGGTTCTGTTCAATTCAGACAATGATTTTATCCAGACTCAGTATCGTAACATGCAAACAACATGGAAACTTTGCGACGCATTGACAGTACTCTCTGACACTGGAATCGATCATCTCTACCATCTCAACTTCAAGGAGTCCTCAAAGTTTTGCTTCCGCTTCGATATCGATGGAATCAGATCATTATTTAGTGAGCGCGTGGCGTTATTTTTATTCCGAATTTCAATTTGATTTTCGGCATCCTTGTTGCAGACATCCTTCCGGCGTTCAAAATCATTCTTATACGAAGGAAGGCAAGCCTCTCGTACACTTATGTCTCGCGCACTCTTGTGGGCCTTGAACTGGTTGGCCAATTTTCCGGGGCCAAGACTGAAGTATTATGGAACCACAGCGTCCACTAATATCACATCAGGCGACGGAGGACGCGTGTAGGCATCCCCCCTGTTTCAAGGACAGGATGCCGGATAATCAGTACAGTGCTTATTGTCCTACCGCCAGGCTGCCATTTAGACTGAATTTGTATGGCTCTATGTGGGCTTGGGCGGTAATTGCCCTGAACAAATGCCTAGCTCGACGGAGGATCCGAATAGTCTGTGCAAATATCCTCATGTGCGGCCGCCTCTTCATCAAATTTCCGCGTAATGCTCGACCGTTCATACCCGAGGAAGCGTCTTCGTGGATTGTAGGATGTACTCTCGTTTCTCGGCGCTCGAAGTGCAGCGAAGCGACGGCGATCCACGTATGCGCAGAAAGGTTTAAAAGGTGCACTAGTACACTAATTCCTCCTCAGAACCCAGGCAACCACCTCTCAGCTCAAGTACTCGTCTTTCCTCAGTACGTGCTGCACTCACTCGACGGTTACAACCTCCTAACACATGTTGTAGCACTTTTGCACCAGATCGCCATGCAGCTCAAATCCCTTGTCGCTCTTGCCGTCGCCGTCGCGGCCCCCGTCGTGGCGGCTCTTGACCTTCCTCTGGTCGCCTACGTTCCCTTCGTCAAAGACGGAGACCTCACTACCATCCCTGGTGCCGCTGATGGTGTATACACCAGCTACAACGCCACCCACTTCGCCTACTATGGCAAAGTTGTGAAAGTTGTGAACACCAACACCCCAGCTGTGGAAGAGCGAGTATATTTTTATCTTCACCCGTTGAATGTGACTGACTTGGCGGTTTTTGACAGGCGCGCCGCGGCGGAGAAAAGACAGAACACGTGCAACGTCAGCTGCAATGGCCAGTATGGCAACTCGAACGACATCCTGTACGCTCAGAGTGGGCTGCGTAACCTGCTGGACAATAACCCGTCATTCCGTGGATCGATTTCGTATGTGCGTAACAGCGTTTGGGCCTTTGGTTGCGACTACGGGAATGGGCAGGTGGAGTCGCCTAGCCAGTGGGACTTCGATGTAGGGTGTGTGAAGGCGCAGTGTGGTAGTGGGCAAGGTGGATGGAATAGCCACAAGAGCTGGAAGAGCACTTATGGCCGCCAGATTGGAGGCTTGAGGTGCTAAATGGTGCACTGCTTGGTATGGTAGTTGTCTGTTTTACCATCACAAAACATATGTGTCATTTTCACCAGGAGCACAAAGGGACTGACGACAATTCTGGAGACCAATCTTGGGCTATCCATCTTGCCAACGTCCTCGACACCCAATCCTATAGATGCGAGCCTTCTTTACACGGCGTGAAAGCCGAGGTGCAGTTGCGCCTTTCCCATTTGACATCGCTTTTTTCTAGGGTATGGCATTGGAATATCCCAAGGAAACTAAGGTGGGAAACCCCACCGGTTGCTTCAGGTTTCCATTTTCAACCGCAAGTCTTCTCCATGTATGGATGGCACTGGACTTATCTTCGAACGGCCTCTAGCCTGATTTAAGTCAGATTCATCTCAAAGGCGCCTACTAGTCGACCAAGATTTCTGCAATCTCCAGGTCCTAGTTGCCCAAACGCGTTAATGCACTGTGCTGCATTCGGCATCAGAGAGCTCGTTCAAGCTATTTACCATTTGGTATGGACTATGTCTTTCAATTGGGTCAATTGTATGTCTGTGAGAAGTGGCATGTCAAGAACTTCGCCATAACCTTGGGGGCAGTCGAGTCAGCGATCTTGATAAATACCTCTGGCATGCTTCTCTATCCCCGTTGTAAAAACGAACACTGAGGGATAGCCTCCACGCAGTGTCTGGACCTCTAAATGAAGCCAGAACTCATGAACAGTCACCTTTTCACTTTATGATATAGACCAAGCCTGCTCGTTCACTTCCTTTTGTATAACATAGTTGTACTTTCGATCTTGGTGCAGTGCAAGAGGGCAAATGCCACAGACGATCTGTAGCCGCTCAACAGATTTGTTCAGGCAATTGCTGTTCTAGCAACAGGCTTTCACCTCGTATTGCTCGCGTTTCACGGGACCGCTGAGTTCTGACCCCAAACCTTAAGAGAACAAATGTTCTTAAAACCCACCGTTTTCCTGGGTTGTATGCCTGGAAGTTGTCGCTGCGATGCCGAAAATGCTGGATCGACATAATTCATGACGATTCTCACCATAGCTGTCAATGGAGAGTCACACCACGCCTGTCAGCACATTGAAAGGGACTTGCGCAACCACGATCGCGGAGATCACAACTTGGTCCAGAGGCCCGGAAGATGGCCAGTCAGCGTGAGACTGCAGGAGCGAAAGAAGGTCAGTCACATGAAGTCGCAGCAGCTTCTCTTCAAACTATTCCTCAGATCGGTCCCGGAACGAACGATCACTCACTTGACATCCCGTGGCCACTTCACTTTTGTCTCCAAAGACCTCCTTAATCCCATTGCCGAAGCAGCAGTATTGTTTTCAGCAAAGACTTATATCGAGATTACAGAGATCCAAGATGACACCCCATCCTCTGGCAGAACGGAAGCAAGCAAGAAGTCTTGTTTGAACTCTTTTTTGGTTAGCGTCAACCTATCAACCAACCGAGCATCCATAGGGAAAGTACTCCGTTAGATTGTGGCGGGTAGCGTCTAGAACTTGAAAGCTTACGAAGCAGCATGTCAAGCAGGCAAAGCTATTTCCCTGTTAGACGGGTTATCCCACAGAGAATTAACAGATCTGGCGTGTGTCTTGAACTCGAATTCGGGTGACGTTTGCGCGGACGACTTTTCCTCCGTAATTGGCTGGTGAGATTGTCCGTACACGCGCAGCTTGAGGTTTAGGATTAATCGATTACCTGATGTTGTGATTAGACATAAAGAAAGTCTGTGCAGCAGGCGCACGTTAGCCTTCATTGGACCAGTGGCAACTTATCAACGTACGGTCGTGCGAAACCGATTAAGGTAGGTGGGACCCGTGCCCAAACACTGTGGAGGGTAAGCGAATAAAGTGGGGGATACGAAAATGCGCACATTAGCGAAGCAAGGGAACATACTTAACATCGTTTAAGCAACATACGGTAGACAAGTACGACAAGAGAACACACGCACGTGAGATGACTAGAAAATATATGGCACCTATTGCAGATCCACAAGTCAATGCTGTGTGTAAAGGCGAAAATGATTTGCGAGGCCCACCATCATGGAAAAGGGAGGCATAAAAAGCTCCGTAGTCAGTTGAACATGAGAACCTCGACCATGCAAAGTGGACCGTGGTGACGAAGAGCACAGCTTCGAAGAGCAACCTGCTGACTTTTTGAAGAGCCGAGAGTGAGATCTAGGAGGAAACACTGACGTGGGTATCCAGGAAATCCATAGGTACGGCGGAATCTTCAAGCCGTCATGGACTAAATCATAGATAAGAGTAGATAAATTCGCGTACAGACATGATGCAAGCGCCGATGTTTGGGTTCAATTGGGCTAGAGACATGTTATTGTTGTGGCCGTGAAAGACAACATGAAATATAGTACCAATGAGCATTGGGTACGTTGCTGTCTGGAAAACAAAAATGGATACAGTGTAGACAATCCCACCGGTCCAAAGGAGATTTCTGATCTTTGCAATACCCCCGTGAATCGCGTTGACACGAATGGCAATTACAGCTGAGGACAATCAGTAACACGCAGGCAAGGTGCTAAACATGAAAGTGACACACCGTGCAAAGAGATGTAACAGATGATAGTGAGGTAGCCTTGCAGGAGGATCCATACATTGCAAAACTAGGGAGAGTAAGTTCAAGGTGGTTACCAATTCCGAAGGAGAAAACTAACCATCCTGGAGTGTTCGCCAAGATACAATTTGTCTGATGAGGTCGAGTAACGTCAGAGCTGGTATAGCTCTGGCGATCGAGACACTTACCATACAGGCCAACGGTTACGATACTCAGCCTGTTACGTGGAGATCAATTATCAGTTTGACGAGCTGCAATTTGGCCCTACGCGAGATATCGATTCTATCGGAATTAAAAAGATTCATATGAGATTAGGCGATGAACACACCAAAATGGATGGATGTTACTTACGAGCAAGAACATGCACGACACGATATTTTTGGGTTTTCTCCAAACTAAATTGATCTTCTAATGATTTGAGTCTGCCAACTAACGACAAGTAGGTGAACAATCACCTCGTCGCCTATCTGATCACGAGTTTAGGCAGCAATCCTAATAAGCGCCTGTATTAAGGCCTCGTGCAAGGGAGATACACCCACGGTTAGTATGTGGTCGTAAAGCAGAATCGTGAATCCAGAGACTGTTGCGAATGAATGAGTCAAGTTCGATGTTCGACGATGACGGCATACAAGTTACGGAACTATACTGGAGTGAGCTACAACCTTCCCAGTCTGTAATTCAAGGACGTACTTCACGATCAGATCGCGCGCGACGGCCAAAACATCGACGTGTATACGATTTGCCATGAAATTGAGAGAGCGAAGCGTTAATAGTTTTCCAGCGAGGATGTAGGTCAGAGAGGTAGTCTGCTTGGCGTTGGTGGGGAAGATCATGCGATTGCGGCCAGTATGGAGTCTTACATGACATCCACTTGATTCCGCGTGTTATAGGTGACATGATCAGCAGGCGATATTCTAGTTAGCCTAAGAAATAGACACCCAATCATCTTGATCACGAATGAGCTGTGCTTTAATTCAATGCGATGAGTTTCGCCTTACAATACAAAGACCACATACCTGTGTTGCTCATCAGCGCTCATCGCATAAATCTTCGAGCATCGTACAACCGAGGTGACTGTGTTAGATGATGTCGTGCTAGCAGTGAGTGCCTTCATCAAGGATTTACACTGCTTTCGGCGTATGCATAGTGCCGGATAGCGTTGCGGAAAAAACCTCCCGCCCACTATTTTACCAGTAAGTTACCAGGTCGGGAGGGGGTCCATTTTTTACCAGTATTTTACAGGTAATTTACCCAAGTCACGTGACTATGTGACGCTCTAAATTTAGGTTTTTGTATGTCAAACGATCATTTTTTTGGCCCCCTAATTTCTCAAATCCTCAACATCCATGAAGGCCAGACACTGAATTATTAGCATTGATCTAATGCCCTGCAGAGAGCAAGACTTCTTCCACTTCAAAATATGCATTCGGTCTCAACAATTGGTCTGTTACTTGCATTGATCGGTTTGATCAGGATGTTTGATCCAAATTTGATCGGGGTCCGGGGGATGCCGCGATGCTTGTGTCTGCCGCCGAATTCACAAAAGTGTTGTAAAAAGGAGGAGTCGATGCTCGCGAGGCTTTGGTACGTATGCTTGACATACATATGCTTTTGGATCTCCTTCTCCTGTGCAAATTAACACCTATATAGCGGATCATGTGACATGGGTAAATTACCTGCGAAAACCTTCCCCAGGTCCGGACGGTAAATTACCAGTAAATTACCGGTAAATTACCGGTAAACAACGGTTTGGTAAAAAACTCGAGGTTTTTTCCGCAACGCTAGTGCCGGAAGAATGCATAATGCACCGACTCCCGTGAGCTGGAGTTGGGTGAACGTGACTTCCACTCTCTGCTTGTGAACAACAACAGTCAATATCGGAAGCAAATCTACTCACCCATCTTCTATCCTCACGCGTCTGTTAAATGGACTGGTAGTCTTAAATTTATGACCTATTCGTATCCGATTATCGACCAGAAGAAACTAGAAAAAACCTGCTCATCTCTCAGCGTTTCGAATCCAACGGCTCCAGAGTTAGCCATCAAACTCAAGCCGTGTAACTTAGAACTGTGGGTTGCGATGGACGTGGTGGGGTTGAAGCTATCCGAAATCGACATATCGTCTGCATCTACGCGTGGGCCTATTAGAGGGTAAGCAGGTGCCACAAAGGTTGGAGGTAAGGGTCACTGACTATGTCTCCCAACCCAAGCCTCTAACTAAATGACCCTTCGATTCGATTGAATAGTGCAAGGGAACTGTCGCGCTGGTAGGCACCCCGTTGTGCTTCTAGAGCGAAGTGCGATGGATCTGCATGTGTAATTCGCATATGTAGCTCGCGTGGATTTGATGTTGTGCATTTGGCAGTTGGCAGGGTCGCCAGGCTGGAACATGAAATCTGTACCTTGCTTTCTGCCCCCTTGCCCTTCCCCTCCCCTGCTCACCGGGGATCGTACCATGGAATGGCACAAAAGAGGTCCAGAGCTCCCTCCATGGACTGAGCCCCCCTCAGCGTTTCCCAGCGATATGGCGACATTGGTTGCGATAATGATTGAGGTAAGCAATAACGGTCATCCTATTCAAAAACCTATGGCTCACAAACATGATCGCAGCTCTTGCTGTTTGGTGTGCAATGACATACTACGCCTGCTTTCCAGTTGTTCAGGGATATCGCACAGGTGTTTATACATGTCTGTTTTTCGCATCGTTATACATCATGTCGGAAAAACCAAAGAAGAGGTCAATTCATGGCAAGGTTCGTTACGACCAAATTCGGATGATTGGTTGATTTTTGACCTTGGCATCCAGACCTTCTTTGCATCCACACTCCTTCTATACCTTATTGCGACGTTGCACATCGGTAATTCAATGATATTCTGCCCACAGCCCTCTCACTCACAGAGACCACAGCACTGAACTTCTACCGTGCCCTTCAAGCCTTCATCCTCCTTCGCGATGACATCCAACCTGCCGCATTTTTCATGGATCTCAGACGATGGGATAATTATGCTCACAATGTTCTATTATGCCTCATGACCTGGATTGGAGATTCTCTCGTGGTATGTTGGCTTATGCTTCGAGGAATGCTCGAACCCTCTCACTTATTGTTTCAGATATATCGTTGCTTTATTATTTGGGACTATAATTATTCTGTCATTGCGCTACCAACATTGCTACTCGTTGCCGCTATTGGTGAGTCACGAAACCTTGGCCTCCTATCTCAGAACTAACATAGTTCAAATAAGCGGTAAACTCTGTAGTCCTTCACGAATGGGAGCACCCGAACGCCATCGGGCCTAGGAGCTTCCTCCACATACTTAATACCGTCTATCCGCTCTGCTTGGCGCAAAATTCGTTGACGACCGGACTGATTAGTCTCAAGATATGGAACCAACACCGACTATCCCACGCAGCTGGTGCCCACAACTCGAATTCGTCGTTGATCATTATCCTGCGGATCGTCGTCGAAAGCGCCATGTTGTATACATTCGAACTGCTTCTTCTAATCGTCCTTTATTGTCTCCGACACAATGCGCAGCTCGTGGTGCAGTATGCGGTCATTCCATCCATCGGTATGTTGTTTTCTCTAATATATACACGAGTTATGGCACGATGAACCTTGTTTTAGGCATCGTCTTCAATTTGATCGCAGTACGGGTCCATCTGTCCCTGTCAAGGACAACACACCCAACCAGTATCATTTCCGCTCTCTCGAATTGGTCTGATGACCATCTTAGCAGTAACGAGCCCATTGATCCAGGACCGATGGATGCGCAGACCGAGACGGCGGAAACCGTGAAACGCAACAGAATGCCTGGCCTTGCGATCCGAGCATCAATAGGGAATCTGGAACGTAGTAAGACAACAATGTGCATCGAATAAGAAATTCCCTCTCTCCAATACCTGCATGCCCCGCTCCCAATCGAACGCCTTATTATCCTAAAAGGAACGCGGACGGTGTCCTTTCACGTCACTGCAAGTGTCCAATGCCCATGCGTGTTTGGATTCCGGACGGCAATGTCCGATCCGACCTTCATGTCCGGTCCCACCTTCCTGTCCGGGCGGGATACCCTTCCAACTCTCCGACACGGAGCGACTTCACGCCTCCACAAATGCCACAAGAGATCCAAGGCCATGGGCTGGTCGATTTCTCCGATTTCCGCTTATTATCGTCGGTGGACTTGTTATCGCCCCGATAATCTGGAGAATACCACATTCCGATGGTATGGATATAGGATAACCTTTTCGTCGCCAACAATCTATAGGGGGAAAGTCGACTGGCGATTTCTCCTCGATCCACGAGTACGCCCCCATCTTATCCCATTCAATCACCTTGCTAAGGTTTTCACATCTTGGAATTTGAGTAACACATCGAATGACTGGTGTAAAGGTTGCGATGTCTCGAGTCTCGACAATGGTTCTTTTCGAGGGATGAAGATATGTTCGAAACATTGGGCAAAGTTAATCGTGAGTCGTCTTGTGGTTAAGTTTGTATCCATTGCATGACTGACTGCCTGAACTTGCAAAGCTTACTGTGCTCATCTTCCTGAGTCAGTTTTGCAGCTCTGCAGATTTCGTGTAGTCTTGCTCCAAGCACTGCAATTGGCTACTCCGCAAGCCGCAGCCAATGGGAATGCTCGAATCATGGCGCCATGTCCCATGTCGAAACCTTGAAAGTTCGTTCGAAGGGTGCAGCTTGTGCAGTTTCGAGTCCGGGTGCTTATGCCTTCCGTGTTTATCTTCTATATACAAATACTTCGTCTAAGCTCTGGTAACCATTCAAACAAATTTTGTCCATGCTTTTATGGCTTATGTTCGGACTTTAGGCCAACAAACAGGTGAGCAAGACCTCGGCTTGCAGAGCCTCCGCGCATTTCGCTGATACTTCCACATGCGGCATGAATCTCCCAATCTCCATGTCGGATTCAGGGTCAGGTCCTCTTGAGATATACGCGAATGCTCAAATGCTGTTAATTGTTCGACGCATTTCCCATAACTTTAAAGGCTGCTTATCTGAATTTCATTAAGATAGGTCGCGCGTGTCCCAGCAATGCTCTCTCGAAGACCTTGGTATCGTGTCGTCCACGACCCAGTTCAGTCCTTCGTAGACTTGGGGGCAGTGATCAGTTGCTGTAAGTATGTCAAACATTTTGATTAGGACTGCAAGTCGTGCAAAACTCGTGTCTGACTTCTTGAATCGAAGGAGCGGCCCAAACCATCACTTGACTCCAATCTAATCTGAGGTGGGTGGTATGACCTGTCTTATGACTTGCTTCGAACACAGCCGCCTAGACTCTAAAGATCGTCTATCCTATAGTCAACAGGCGCCCACAAGACGCCCAATGAGGGATTTACGAGGAACAATGCAGACCCAACATTGACTCACAAATTCAGCACACAAAGGAATTTCGAGGGTGCGTCTACATCGCTTGACTGAGTTATGATAACATCCGACTATGCCGCAATCGAGCGCCATCGTGATGGACCATGCAGCAGTACTAGGATATACATGTAGAGATGGCGCCAGGTAGTCAAAAAGGGAATTTTTAATGTTTTCTTCCCTACACTCCTCGAAACCCTTGCCCAGAATCCAGATAGGAGGAAACTTTGATGCTCAACAGCTTTCCGATTGCTCTCGCAACACGAAGTACCCGGATTTGAACGGTCGATTGATAAATGATTTTGAACGTACAGAAACCGCATGATCGCCTCGCAGGGAAGGTAGATATTGGACGGTCTGTCGATAAGGTGAGGATAAAGGAATAATCGAGGGTGATCCTAGTTTTACGTGTAGCCTTCGTGTCCAGAATGAAGGACAGGCTTATCAGGAAACAACAGAGGACCAGAGCATCGTATTCGCGGAGTGATCTCGACTTTCATATCAGCTCCCCATCGCTGGGCGAGATTTTGATCATGAAGTCCAGACAGTCAAGTTGATCTAAGCGTGTCAGGAGCGATTGAGGAAATTAAAGTATTCACACTACACCTGCTTTCAGCTGCTTCTTCGGTGGTCGGAACGACTGGACGCCCTTGAAATGACGTAGATGGGTAAATCGGATGTTTTCTGAGCCTCGTGAGTACTTTGACAGTTCTGTGTCAACTCATGTGCAGATGTTCAACAGCTATCGCGCCAAGCACCTCGCACCACCTGCGAATTATCTAGTGTTGAACGCCGACGAGGTGTGTCAATGGTGTTAATGTTTATAGTTAGAGGATAATTGTCCCAAGCAGTGGCATTTCGACACGCACTTAGCGCTTGCTTCTCTGAGCATTTGGTATGGAAGCAAATCGTGTCAGAGATTCCCTGATCGCCGCTGCTGTTGACTTTTACCCAAAGAAGAGGGACCATGTTGTTTGATTGAACAGCTGGAAGTGCATCCACGATGCATGTAATCTCAGGAGGATTATTCAAATTGTTGATGACATGCCACCACGAGATGTTGAATAAAACCGACATCTCCCGTCCACCTCCGTTTGGAACGACTCCGACCCTCGAGGTGATCCAACATGTCCGAGAACTATGTGGGTCAATGAGCGGGAGGAACTGCGCATGGCGCAGTGCAGGTACGTCCTCGAATATCTTGATGCGTGCCGGGTAGATCTGACCCGCCCTTTCAAAGTTCAAAGATATGTATCTTAACTCTTGATAGCGCCGGTCGGCATCGTACTGGATATGAACACTTGTCAGGGTGCCGGCGGAAATACGAATATACTTTGTCGTTCGCAGTGATTGAGTTTTGGGAAATTATACCAAGGGTCGACGTGGATTCGCGAACGTCATCTACGCACGCTGCAATCTTATCAGTGTACGGAAAACATTAGGAAAACAATTGGACTTTCCTCCGAGTCGGCATCGCTGTTATGTCGGTCGCTGGCGGTCGCGTACGAGGTCGTTATAGGAAAAACTTCGTCATACTTCGCCGTAGTCCGACAAAACTTTGTCTTTCAGATTCGCGCAATTTCACTGCACCGAAGTTATGCCGGAAACGATCTCGCAAATGTGAGCAGTTCGCAAAATCAGATATATAAAAAAAAGCTGACAGAATCGCAACATATCTCACCTCGTTTCCTAGTCCTCGACCGCCCCTCGAATGCCCTCGAACGAGTCCGCAATTTGACCTTGATGGCCTATTGTTTTAATGTGTGATGTGATGCAATAACGAAATGAGAAGCTGAAACGATCGCGAGGCCTTTACAACGTGCAAAGGAATTTAAATAAATCAAATCAACTTCATGGACTCTTGTCAAGTCACCGGCTTCAACGACGAATATCGCAAACTGTTTGCAAACCAATGTTGCATGGTGTATGTAAAGTAAGGACATACACAGTCTAGGAGTAATAATATTGATACCTATTAGGACGCTAGCGAGTCCTGACCAAAGACCGGATGCGATGAGTGTAAGACAAAAAACGAAAATGTGTGGAGGCGTCTATGTATGAGGGAAGTGAATGTGAGAGACCGAAAGCAAAGAAAGCAAAGATGGTGATGATGACGACGACCTGGCGGTAAGGCCAGCATCTACAAAGTCCCGTATGAAAAAAAAATGAAACATGAATAGTAGAGTAATTCATGATTTTTTCTGGCAGTTTGATATCAGTAACCACATACGAGACGTAAAATTAGAAGCAAACTCACTGGTCGCATCATGAGCGGTGAAGAACAGCCTTGCGACTGGGCAGACGGCTGTTCCAGTCGTCAGCCGAACCGAACTACTCGACGCAAGCGAAGAAAATTACTCACCGGGTACATGTATGGCGACGGAGGTGGATTTTGTGACAGAGAGGAAGCTGTTTTTGACAAAGCCTTTTGCAGCTGTAAATCAGGAGTGAGACGGTGCTTCCAACAAATTACGAATACAAAGACACACCTTTGCCTCGCTCTCTGCTGCATGCTGAGCATACATATTTGGATGCAGCGATACGTTGTGAATGCTGGTCGCGTGTGGTAGAGAGTGTAATGATGATGATACGCTAGGAAATGCAACTAGACTGGACGGAGCAGACTTGTTCGACGCGTCGCGAGTAGACATGGCGAGAAGAAGTTGTGGTGAAAGGGGTCGAACTCGGGAGTCGCTGCGCAGGCACCTGGGAGAACAGCGATAACGCAAAGGCCAGAAGGAGTGAAGGCCCTGTAGAAAGAAAGGAGGCGCTAGCAGTGCACAAACGAGAAACCGGGGTGAAGAAAGATATTAGTGGCGGTGGAAGGGTGAACTTTATAGATTTGACCGTGTGCACGCGTGACAGGCTTTCATCTCACGTTTACGATCATTTTTTACACTGGACTAATTACGGAAAGTTGGCTACATCAATTCGCAATCCCATGTGCAACTGTTACAAGATGCGAACCTCGATCTTCACAGCACTGAACGGAAAGCCTGGTTTCTGGTTGCATCTCGGACGATACAGCTCTCCCGATATGGCTTTCGATCCAAGATTTGTTTCCGGCGGCCTCTTCCGGACCAAGAAAATCAGGGCCTTGTCTGAGCCTCGAGGTGGCGGTAATCAGGTAGCTCACATGCCTGAGTAAATTCTGGGGTGCTCATTTTAAAGAGGGTATCCAGGTAACACCATCCCTGCGCTCACCATGATGCCTTGATGATGCCTGCGGAACTTTTCATCTTGGGATAGAATCCTCCGGTCCAAACTTCAGCGATGTGTTTCTCTTTGTCTTACTCACACTCTTGGGAATCCACCAAGAATCTACTCAGTCCGAGAGTAACTTTGCCACCGTCAATAAGCTCAATTTTCTCGGATGTTTTCTCATTCAGGTCCCCGTGTCCCTCGATATACGTCTGTAGGATTACCAGACACGCGTTATGCTGGCGTACCCTCCGCCACGGACTCAGGAATGACGTTTCGAGTGCGTGTATGTCCATCATCATCGACATCGCTCGGTACACTCCGAAGGATGGACATCCCAGCGCTCCGTTGTATTCTCGGACGTCTAAAAAGCACAAGATCCAAAAGTGATGCAAGTCCACAAAAGATTCACCCTGCCAGGTCCTCTTCTATACCGACGGCTCGCGTAAGAACTCTAACACCATGAACCTGACCTCATCTGACGTCCTGAGCATACAGTAGAAATCCTTTGACACGACAATGGTGTGGATCGCACCCCCCCCACGTGTCCATCCGCGAGGCCCTCAGCGTAAATTTAGTGCGATCCTCCAGATAGATAACTCATTTCAGCACGCAATTCATACCTTCGGCCAGAGGGGATGATTGTAATCCATTAAAGCAGGATGCCTTTAAAGTTTCCCTGACCAATCCCAGCACGACGTCGACATTCATCTTATTGGACCCCTAAGAATCTACCGATCATGATTCTGTTCTTTGGACTTGCTTTCGACTGCGAATTATTAAAACCCATATCTCTATATCAATTATCAGGTGTGTTACTTCCATCTTATCATACTCTTGATATCGCTGCCGATTCGCCTGTCAGGTCAAAATTTTGCCCATACGATCTCTTGTTGAACGACGCATGCCGAGCTCTCGAACGTGGTCTTTGCTTCACCTCGGAGCAGTCAGATAGATCCGTCCGACTCCCTAATCAGATTCACGTCTGTTCACCGGCCCATCAACTTCTGCTGATGCTTCTCAGGCCTGCAAACGTATGTTTAAAGAGTACGACAGCTCTCTTGACTCGTGACCACGCAAGTGCCTCAATCGTATTCAAACCCGGACTCCAGCTACTCGCCGAAACGGTACCCGTCCTACCGCCGGGTGATTCTCAGGTCACTAAGCGTTTACCCTTGCAAACCCTCTCTCAGGATGTACCACAATCGGAATGCCCATCGTCCAACTACCCGGCAAGCTTTTGCGTTCGCTGCTTCCCATTATCCCAGTGGGAACGAACTCCGTGAGGTTCGCAGTTCGTGGTTGCTAAGTATCTGCCGTGAGGGGATTGACAAGTAGCACTATGATCAATAGCCTTTGTCTCACGCAGCCAGCGAATTCAACAATGATCAACATGCCCAGGTGAGAAGTTGTAATCTGCCGCGGACTTCGTTGATACTCGGAGGTTTTGGTCGTCGCAGACATAGATAGTCAACAGGTGGTTAGGGAAGCTTCCACCTGGAGACTATGAACGACCGCGTTAGCGCGATCAGGAGAAGCTGCTGGTGAACACTGGTCTGCCTGGTTCCTTGCCCCGCCAATGAGATGCCAACGGCGAACAGGAGCGTGGGATACCACGCATGGGAATCAATATTGCACTTACCGTCGTCATCGCATTGGAAGTCTTGTCAGCATGCCCCGGCAGCAACTAGAGCGCGAGTGTTTACGGCAGCAGCTACCCATCTCTCTGCACGCCACAATGCTGGATTCTTGCTTCTCCTTTGTTCCACTGGGGCTGGGGTTTGACGGTGACTCGGGGTTAAACGGTCAATTCTATTCTCCAACGAACAATTCATCGGACGAAGTGCAGGCGGCAAAACCCGGATACCTTGATGACACTGGAATGACTTCAGTGTTCACGTACTTACAGCAGGAAGGTTATAGAAATAGAGGGCGTTTGCGTATTTTCGGGAACTTACTTGTGCCAACGACGGAGGAGACGATTGGAGATAACCCAAGCTACCTTCTGTCACGAGGCATGGAGTGAACTATAATTGACCTCATTATCCAGTTAGAAAAGTTTCTATCCAGTTAGCAACTCCGATGCACACGCAGGCCTAGGCCGACATTGGGCGTTAGTGGAAATGGCACATCTGCTTCAATACCCAACCTAAGCTGCTGACTCTGGGCTTCATGAAGAGCATTTCCTCCATGTGGTGGTGGTAGCAAGAGCTCAGCGAGCGACCTCGAGTACAAAATTACGTGTTTATGGGGCTCCAGTGAGCCACATGATTTTGCATTCTTCAGTGTCGAAGCAGACACGATAGCCAGCATTAAAGGGGATTCACGTTACGTTGGATAGGCAATCACGAAGATTGATGTTGTAGGCTGCTTTTGACGACGTAAAGGGGTAAATCGTTGTCTCGACACAGGAAGATATACCGCCCATGTCCACAGGATCCCACTAGCACATTACACGTCCATCCCGCATCTCACCAGTTCTGGTAACCTACCAGCTGAAAGTACCCAAGGAGAATTCATATCCGTAGTGGAGCCCTGCGTCAATCAGTACCATGATCACAGCGTACCCCGACTGGCAGGCCACCCCTCTGCCAGATCTGCCAGGATCTGCCAACATCCACCTTATCTACACCTAAAGAGTGCTCCACACCACAAGCATCTGTTAAAGATACACAGGTCTTCGCCCTAGTAGCTAGTGTGGCTGGCAAGCGAGATCGAGGGTGGGGACGTGTCGTTCCAGAGTCGTGGCTACTCTTTCCGCCACCAGCCAGGAACCTCGATACTCAGTGCTCATCGATCGTCGACTATTCGCCGGCTGGTCATGGTTATGAAGATGTGTACAAGCCTATAGATAGAGCGATCAATATTGATTTCAATGAAGAGTGGATCGTATCGACAGACAGCTTACTCGTTTCTTGCCAGTGGTTCTGGAAATGGATTGCTGACGCTGGGCGAATAATCTGGAAGGTCGTCTGGATCTGGCAATTCGGAGAGATGAGATGCTTTAATCGGACTTGGCATAACCAAGCGTGTTTAAGCGTCTCTGCATGCAGTGCAATGACCTCCCAGAAAGACAACGAAGGAAAGGGCTGTGAAGAAATGGAAAAGAATGCGAGTAACTCACTAGTGCACCGTCAAAAATACTTGAGAGCATACTTGTGTTCCAATTCAATATATGTCTGGGGCCAAGATTTCATGCGGCAACAAAAGCAAGGTGTATTAGGCTGCCATCGAACCTGTAAGACCCGACGCACGGCGTAAAAAGGAATTAGCAAAGGATATTACGCCCCACCCTTTGCGAGGCTCTCCGCAAACTGTTCCAGGAAGATTATGCGGAACATCCCACTCCGCTCCCACTCGCTTCCCTCGCCAAACTCTCTTCTCCAAGCTCGACCTGGTGGGTATTATTCAGCATCACAGCCGGAAAGACTTCCCTCCGCCGTTCAAGGGCAGAGCGAGAATGTAAAAGGAATAACCACTCACTCAATCCCGTTTCCCAAGCATATAACTCAACCCTCCACCCGTTTTTTAAAGCGATTCGAATGGGTCCTACAGCAGTCACGTCATCAGCACACGACAGTTCTCAACAAACGATGGATATAAAAAGAAAGCGAGATGGCAAAAAAAGAACAAACCTAGGAACCCATCCTCATTAAACTGGCTCACATTCCCATCCCCAGTCGCAAGCACAATAGTCGATCCAGGTGGGATTGTATCAGCAGCCGCCAGCACCTGATGGAGTTTCAGCTGCAACAGCTCGTCCACGCCTTGCTCGCGGTAGCGCACACGCCCTGTCGTTACACCACCACTAGATCCATGCCGGAGTAATGGGTGCTGATGTTGTAAATGCTGGTGCGGGTGGGTGTGCGAGGGCACGAGGGACGTCAGCGAAGAGGGAGGAGCGATAGCGCTCCTAGCCAACCCCTTTGCCTCGCCCGCACTCGTGCTCGCGCTCGCACTGACACTGTCCGCACTAGTGCTCCCTGACACTCGCCTGGCATGGCCTTTGCTCTTCTTCGCATTGGTTGGAATACTGCTCGCGGCACCTCCGCTACTGCTCCTCCCATGTGTGTACCTAGTTCTGTCCATCCCATCCCCTGCAAAAACATTCGCACTTCAGGGGTGTGACAACCAAAAAACAAAAAAAATCGCGTACCGTAATCAGGTACCCTGACATACACCCTAACTTCATATCCCAGCCGCTCCATCGTGTCCAGAGGCTGATATAAAGGACTAGACGCTACCAGGGCGCGGCCTGTAAATGGAAAGTAATGTGCGCTTCATCAAGATCGACTCAGGAACAAGAAGAAGAAAAAGACGAACGCTTGATAGGCCTCCCTCTCTCCAAAATGAGTGCCAGCGCTGTATGCGAAAGGTGTCGGGCTGGCCGTTTCCTCTTCTCGGGCTCTGGTTCTTGCCCAGCCTCGACCTCCTGTAGCTCATCACCATACTCCTCAGCAGTCTCGCTACTCACACCCCCGCTACTCACACCGCCGCTGTCCTCTCCTCCCGTCGTCTCACCACCACCACCACCACTACCCACGCCACGCACAGCGCCCACGTCACCGAACACGTTCCGCCCCCCGCCCAATAGCAACACGTCGTCCGACGCCGAGGCCGATATCGGCATAGGAATAGGAATAGATACAGAACCGTCCGCTTGAGATATATTTGTATTTACATTATTAGGCACATAGGTTGATTTCGATTTCGATTTCAATTTCGACTTTGACTTTGATCGCGTGAGTGAGAGTGATTTCACCGGGGATGCCGGTGGTGATACCGTGTCACTGGTGGATGTGGTAGTGTTGATTGAGCGAGCGGCGGTGGCGAATGAGGGAAGGGGGATCGGCGTCATTGTCTGACTGTGTGTTTGCACTTGGGCGGGGGAGGTCATAGGGAATGAACTGGTACTCGAGGCTGAGGTGGGGATTGGAGGTAAAGGCCTCGACACTTTCCCAACGTTTACCTCGGTCGAACCGTCATCAAATTTAGGCTTGGTAGGGGATGGAGGCTTCGGCTTGGGTGGTTTCTGATCCGGAATAGTATTGGGTATCGCGATCTTCCCTCCTGCCCCTCCCTTTGGCCGTTTAGTCCTAGAAGGGCCCTCGTGTCGTTTCAAATACGTCAATAATCCAATAAGTATATTCGAGCTACAAGTAAATTGAAGGGGAAAAGTCAGCCTCAAAACGCTCATGCGAGAAAAATGAAACACCTACTGGTCAACAAAAACATGCACAGGTGGATCGTGCTCATCGGCTTCCCTTCCTCTCGGATCCAAGCCATCTTCACCATCACCATCCTCCTCCTCCCACTCGTCCCCACCCCCTGGCCTTAGACCCACATCCCCACCCCCACTCTTTCTCTTCCCCGCCATTCTCAAGCTGGCTTGGACATCCGCAAGCGTCTCTCGGTCAGCAGGGAACAGCCTCCCCAGCTCCCTCGCCAATTTAAGAAGTTTCCGCGTCTCCCCATCAAACCCTACCTCAACATCTATATCCACCGGGCGGGGTGTAGTTTGTTCGTCGTCTACGGCTTTTCGGCGAAGGGACGGTGTTGATATGGAGTGTTTCAGGATTTGTTTCGGCTTGTCTGCTTGTGCAACAGAAAGAGAGGATTTGCCTCTCGACCTCTTCCGTGCAGGTTTCGCTGCCTTTGCACTGCTTGTGGAAGCAGAAAGCGAGGCCGATGCATCTGACGATACAGATACAGGGTTGATTCGTAGCCGTCGCGGTGTCGGCGTCACTGGCGTCGATTTGGAGGAATATAGATTATGATACCGTGGGATACTGTCGTCAAATTCATCGTCTCCCTCTCCTTCAAGTTCCTCATCCGCTTCATCCTCCACCTCCTGTGCATCTTCGTCATAAGTTACTTGGTCGTCCGGTCCATTAAATAACGGCGAATGCGAGGGCTGGGGGAGCGACGCCGTGCCCTTCCCTGGCCTCTTCCTGCGCCTCTTCCTGCGGGGTTCTATTCCACTCGGCGTGTGTTAGAGTAGTGCGTTTGGTAAGGAAAAAAAAACAAGGGGGAGATGATGAAGGCGAGAATAGAATACCTACCTATGACATGCTTCCATGCGGTGGCATTCGTAGCAGCAGTCGCACCAGCCCGCTGTGCCACCTTCGCCCGCTCCGCGGCAATATAGCTGAGGGCTTCGTCCAATGCTCCTAAAGAGGGCTGTAGGTCTGGGTCCATTTCTAGCTCGACATCCAGGTCCTCATCCATGTCCAAATCCACGTCGCGGGCAGACACGGACGAATCATCCAGCGACAGCTGCGTACGCAGTGGGGAGAGTGTATAACTGTCTTCGGGAGCGATGGAGGACGAACTCGTGGCACCCAAATACGTACCCTGGCCATCACTGTCGTCGTTCTCGATCACAGTGATCACAACGGACCGTGCGCCTTCCGTGTCTGTGTCCGTCGTGTCCCCGCTCTCCGCCGTACTGTTCCCCGGCACATGGAGGTACTCTGCGATCGGCTGGTGGTTCCACACCGTCGAGCGGCGTCCTGTACCGAACGTATTGCTATTCGTGCGTTCAGTCCTGGGTGTGGCACTGGCACCGGCACTAGTGGCCTCGGCATGGTATGCCGTCGGTATGCGTGGTGGTCGTTGGAGGTATACCCATTCCCTGAGCACAGTGTTGAATGCGCCGAGGTCAGGCAGGGAGTCGGACGTGTAATGCGAGTCGGACGACGAAGCAAAGGAAAATGGGCTAATTGGTACTCGAGGCGATGCGGTGTCTTCGCTGCTCTGCGATGTTGATGCGGGCATATACAAGTAAAGGGGTTATTTACAAGACTCTTGCTGGTCGTTATAGGCGTTGAATAAGAGCAGAGAGATGTATAAGATACAAAAGAGATAATGTAGGATCCAGCGCTTTCGACCTGCCGGTCGCCTCGAGGCGATGGTGGCCGTATGAGGAAGAAAAAAGAAATATGTAATGATCATCAGTATGCGTTTGTGACGAAGTCAGATCTGGGCCTTCAAAGTATGACAAAGCGGCTCTAAGTCTTACTTTGAGTCTTACTGACACTTGTCTACAGATGACTTGAAGCCGTTGCTCAGATAACTCTCGCTATTCTATCAAGGATAGAGAGGTCATGTTGGCCGGAAAGCTCGCCTCAAACAGGCCACTTGCAATACAAATAATAATTGACATCTAAAGAAGTTCGAATTTCAATCTACTCAACAGCCTGCACACCATCGTACGCGGGCAGCCTCACACAGGCCGCATTCCAGTCGATGGAACCATTCACAAGTTCAACCACAGTGGCAATCACCTCGTCGATGGTTCCGATCCGCTGGTCAGTCGTGTCGCGCTCACTGTGGGTTCGTTGCTATTAGTATATCCCATCCCGACGAGGAGGGGGAACTACTCACCGAAGGGTCATCGTACGGTTTTGAACAGAAGCGAAGTCCACGGTAATACCAAATGGCGTGCCCAGCTCGTCGTTCCTGGCATATCGCTTTCCAATCGAGGTATTAGAGTCGTCGACACGGGAGAAGACACCCGCTCTACGCAGTTTCGAGGCTGGCAAATCACGGATTTCTTTCAGTCGAATCGAGGTATGAATTTCGTTCTAAGCAAAACAGATACGTACAGACTTCCTGAACGAGAGGGGCGAATTCCTCCCTCGCACTCAGCGGTACAATAAGCACCTTCGTAGGTGCAACCACCGAAGGCAACGACAAAACCTGGAATATAAAATTTATGCACGGACGTATCCAGGAAGGAAACAACAACTTACGCCACGCTCGATATCCTGTTCCCGGGCCCAGAAGCTGTGTTCCAGCAGCGTGTATAGAATACGACCAAGACCAAAGGAAGGCTCAATCACATTGGGGGTATATTCGCGGACTAGATGAAATGATCATGAATAATAATCCGGGAAACGCAACGTTGGAATTACTCACTTGACTGTTTAAATACTTTACGCTCAATGGTTAGAAGCTCCGGCGTCAGTTGGAATTCTTTCCCATCCTCGCTTTTAATAACGGTTGCTCTAAAACCCGAGGGTTAGGTAAACTCACACTCACAATTAAATAAACACACTCACCCCTGCAAAAGCTCGCTCTTCAACTTTAAGAGCTCCGGCTCCTCCAACGCCTCCACAAGCTTCTGCACGACACCCGCATCACCCTTAAACGTCTTGCCTATCGCCTTCTTATTCCATTCTGGCACCTCCTTCTCCGTCACAATGGGCTCCTTTAGCGCCTGCCTCACCACAAGCGGATGTCCCGTCCTCGCCGAATGCACACTCAGATCGTACGCTGCACGATCTGCACACCCAACACACTCTGTCCACCCCGTCGAGTTCTGTATCTCCGCGTCCCAGCAATCCGCCGCATAATGTGCCATCTCATTCTTCATATGCTGACGGAACCTCAGCCTGGCCGGGTTGATCCCAATCTTGAGCAGGAACTGGTATATCCGCGCAATAAAGTATCCCAGTGTTTCGTTCGCAATTATGCCTTTTGCCACAGCGTCCCCGACGCTCATTCGTATCGTCCCGTTGTTCCCGGACTCCTGCACGCTTTTCTGCAGCAGCGTCAGCACTATATCGCGTACCTCGTCGAACCGCTCGTGTGATTTGTCCTCGGGGTCGACGTAGTGCTCGATCTCCGCCATCGTGAACTCACGCACGCGGAGGAGCCCCGCGCGTGGCGAGATTTCATTCCGGAATGACCGCCCGATTTGGGCAGAGGCGAAGGGGATGCGTCCGTTGTTGAACTCGAGCAGGCGGGAAAAGTTGAGGAAGTGACCTTGGGCGGTTTCGGGACGTAGGTAACTGAGGTTGATTGGTAGCTTTAGGAACCGGTTTTCACTACAGGACGATGTGAAGGTGAACTCACCCAGGGTGTTGGCCGGTGGGACCGATGCTACTGGCGAACATGAGATTGAACTGTTGAGGTTCACCGACTTCGTTATCCGTATCGGGATTCCTGAGATCATACGTCCTACAAAGCTCCCCCAACTCCAGACCAGAATAGTTATCAAGCTAATGCAGAAGGTAAAGTTAATGTCCGACCTCCCAAAAGCACCACTTGAGCAAACACCTACCTGAGCCAAAATCGATTCGTACTCCTTCACAACCTCATCATCCAACTTCACGGCGGCCGCCTTCGCGCCCTTCTTCTTCTTCTTCTTGTCGTCCGGTGCAGGGGGTGCAGCGGCCAGGCCTCTTGCCTCCTTGTCCCCAGCAAGACGTGCCTCGAGCACCCCACCAACGAGATGGTCCGCACGGAGCACATCGCCTGTCTTGGTGTCCTTCACCATCCAATCTGCGAAGCGCGCGACATGTCCGGATGTTTCGAACACGGAGGCCGGCGTCATGATCGTCGTATCGAGCTCGAGCATATGTTCCTCAATGATAAAGTGCTTCCGCCATTCGGCGATGATGTTCGCCTGCAGCGAAGAGCCTGGTGGGCCGTAATCGTAGAGCCCAGCGACGCCTATAATTGCTTTGCGGTGAGCGTCGTGCAATGAACGAAGTAGTAGGACAAAAAGCCATTACTAACCGCCATAGATCTCGAACGCCGGCGCGTAGAAGAACCTTCTGTTCAACAGCGCCTCAAACCGGGCTTTATCGAACGGATGCGCAGTTTTGTTGACTTCGCTGGCAGCCATGGTGGTTGTTGAGAATGAGCGATGGAGAGAGCGAGGGATACTGATTCTGCAGTGATAAGAGGAGATCGACCTGATGTGGCGGAAGCCAAGTCGCATTCCGGAGGGCGTAAAGCAATTTTTTTACTTCAATGATCGAGTCACATTGTCAAGCTGGAGGACGAGTCAAGCTTTACTCCGTTATCTTATCGGAGGAATTTCGATCTGGTTATCCACTGGTAAATCACGGCAAGAAAGAGCAAATTATTGGTATGTTTGTTGATCCAACTATCTTGACATTGTGTCTTGTATCTTCTGTGAAATCATAAACATTATGATAGCAGCAACGATGACGGAAATGCGGTATGGGGTGCGTATGTATATGTCCAAAGTCCATGAACTCTATGTGTTAAAACTATGCTCAGAAAATGCGGGAGACAGCAAGATGAAAACTGGGAGGCATGCGAAAAGAAAAATATTGACGATCACTCTAAAAGATGCTCATGGATCGTTGCATCTCGAAATGGCCCTTCTTCATCCACTCCGCAGGCGTGACGCGTTCTTGCTCAATATTATTCGCAAAGAGAAGGTCGTTCTCTGCGGAGAACGCCCAGCGGGCGGGATCAGGAGGGGGTGCCGAGGTAATAGCTCGTAATTCGTTTCCTAGAATGCAGGTAAGAAAGAGATTCAATTGCAGAAGTAACGTTAAACTTACGAATGATGTTATTCGTGAAATGGTCGAGGTTCTAGGGCGATGATTGTTAGAAAGGTAAGACCAAGCCTCATAATTGAACAGCGTACGAGATCATTCTTGTCGTATCCGAAAGGATCTGAATTTCACGTCAATAAATTGATAGATACACATTGAAGATTTTGTAAATCTACTCACTTTCGATTTCCTCACCAGCGACCAAGAAACCAAAGAAAATGAACGACTAGAGTACCATCAACCACGATTCATATCATGAAGTGACTTGAGAACATACCGCGATAATAGTCCCGGGAATTGTCACCCACTTCAACGCAGTCCAGATTTGGAAGGGCTATCAGGCAAACGCGTCAGGAAACCCAGCTCTAAACGAAGCAAAATATAGAACGTCGACGCACCAAAGCCAGACAATAGATGATGGTAACGACCCACAAGTGGATGGAATACCTATCGAGCAAGTCAGGAACGCAAATCACAATAAGAACAGGAGACAAGAATCGCTCACGAGAAAGGAATTGGGGTAGTAAGGATGCGTTCTAGGCCAGTCAATGCGTCCACGAGCTGATTGAGGGCGAGCAAAAGAGTATCTAATGAACAATACCATGACGTCAGTGTACTTGCCTCCCAAAAGGTAAAAGGTAATCGGAGCGAGATGAAAACACGCACTGATCGTAGGCACATCGATCTGTTTCCGATTCTGCAGGGCTGCAATATACGAGCTCTGCCGAATCGACGACCAATTAACATGTAAATCCTCGGACGACATTCTCGGAAGGACGCTTACAAGGTACAACGATATCTCCAGCGGCAAGTTATGTGACACCGCGTTCTTCCGCATCTTCGCTCTCAGCTTCGCCGCCTTCTTACCCTTTATCTCGCGTCCTCTTTTAGTCAACCATTGCACGAGTAACGAGAACGGGAACAGGTCAAACAGATGGTACTTAGGTGGCATACTCGCAGGCATCAGGAACCCCTCGTCACCGCGTGGCAATATCACCTTGTCCCGCTGGTGGACATAAGATGGGCGCGCAGACTGTACATGGCTTTGGTGAGCGGCAGGGAGGGTCTCCACGAACGTCGTTTTCTTCGATATCGAGGTTCTCGATGTCACAGGCTGTGGGAGGATGTCCGGGGCGGACGCGGAGAAGCTCCGTTGATAGAGGAAGGAGCTTTGGCCAGGCGAGGACAGACCATGTGATTCGCGGGAGGTCGGGCTGGTGAGCGGGGGCAGAGTGTACGTGGCATCGGTTGGGGAGCTCAGATCCGCCACGGAGGGAATCCCCGCGGGCATGGCATAGGCGGGGAGAAATTTCACTAGATAGTAGAGGTCCCTGAGTGCAAGATGGTTAGTACCCCCACTCAGATGTGATGCGGCCCAGAAGCAGGGCCAGATAAGCAGGGGACGTACTGGTAGTATATACCGTCCTCGCCGCGGAGGTAGTGCTTGATTGAGACGGAGAATGCCTCTAGGAGATTGATGATGGACTTTTTCTCGATCATAGAGCGGGATGCCATCTCGTCCTCTGTAATCGTTTGTGTAGCGGGTTGATCTAGCAACAAATAGCCGTCAGTCAATCGGTGTAAGTCGTTCGGCCAGCAGTACGACGCACCAGGAATATGGAACCACGCCGTGCGTGCAAATGTACGGCTCGCGAGGATAACCTGCGACCACAGCCGCCTCCCCTCGTTGTACCTCTCGAAAGACGAAGTCGTCCTGTACGATATCACGAAACCTAGCACCGTACCGATACTGGTTAACGAGAAAATGGATCAAAATTGGTACAAACGTGGAACGCATGTGAATTGAAAAGAGAAGCGTACACTGTAAGGAGCGTGGGTTGTATATAAAGCTTATGGCCTTGTTCATTCAAAACCGAAATGAGGGTCGACCAAGCCGCAAAGAAAAGCAAGATATGCCAACACCTAAACAGTGCTGTCGCCAGGAGAGCATGAATGAACGAGGCGCCCGGCCTCTGTCTAGGTGCAAATCTGGTGTGAAATGTGATCAACGATAGCACGAGATGTACTTGAACCAGGAAGCAGAGAGCTCACGGGTCAGGAACAGCAAACCCCTTGTGTGAAATGTGTGTCTCGACTCTCTAGAGAAACCTTATAAACAGAACATTCCTCAGCAGTAAGAAAATCCAGCACTCACTGTCAGCTGAGGTGATGTCTGCAACGACATTTTCCGGTTCGACGACGACTATGCCTATCTTATCAGGCCTGCACAAAGTCTGCATGTTAGAACTCCATCAGCATGGCCGAAAGCCTCCACACAGTACACACCTTGGACTGCGTTGACGGACCCCCTGGTTAACGTCGTGAAAGTTGGACAGAAAAAGCATCCGCTCAGGTGACAGGCTGTCCTTAAGGCATCGAGATACTGCCAATTTGATGGTGTTGCAAGGGGTTGATCTTGGTCGCCACTCTTGGCATGCCGCTCAACTTGCCTGAAATTCTTATGGCTTCTTTCCGCCGACCATTGTTGAGTCCGGGAGCAAAGGCACTACAGCGCACTTCACAGGCTTTTGTAGGTTTGTGTCGCTCTAGGAAGATGTGGCGCGTGGCACAGTGGCCTGCGTAAAACCCTTTCGATTGAGTGTGATGTGTATTCCATCATAGGTCCACATCAAGCCACAACCATTCATCTTGATGTCCACCATACGCGTCGATCACTGAAGTCCAGACTCCAAGAGCATCTTCGATTGGCAGGACGATGATATCGACTCGTCCACGATGAGGGGATAAGTCAGTAAGTGGTACGGATAATAATTTCACTCAATGTCAATGGTCAGGCCTCAGGAACGGATCCTTACTGTATTTGAAGGCATACGCAAGGAACCTGCAACAAGTTGCATACATACATAAGTTCCAAGCCGTGACATTCGACATCGTTTCTGATTGAATGAACAAGCTTTATTTAAATGCAAAGATAAAGTCCAGCCAAATCCCAAACCTGACGCCAAAACTCTTGAACTATTGACATCACAGAACATGAAATTGAAACAAAAGAAGGAAGATTTAGCGTGATATTAGTGGTAAATCGCGTCACCAAACCATGAATGTACTGAATAGATATCCCCTCGCATCCTAATAAATTCATCCCAACCAACGAGGAAAGGTAGAATGATGATTACACATAAATTTCTTCCCCGCCGACGTCGAACGAGCAACCCAATACTCTGACAATAATCCCTGACGATTTGTGTATACTGACGCCTTTTGATCGATTACCAGGAAGGGGCACCTCCGCGCTTCCAGGAGGGGGGTGTAGGAGCAGCTTCGGGCTCCCTCTTCCATGGTGGGGGCCATGGCTTGGGCTCAGCAGCGGCTTCAGGTTCTCTCCGCCAGTCGGGACCACCTCTCCTCCAATCAGGGCCGCCTCTCTTCCAATCAGGACCGCCTCTCTGAAATCGGAAATCAGCTGGTTCTCGCGGGTGAAAAAAGGGAGCGTTTGGTCGTACTGCTACAGCCTCCTCGACATCAGGATTGCGTGCGTGGTGCTAAGCGAAAAGCGCGATAAGAAAGGATAGGAGAAGGAATGGCCTGAACATAGATACTCACTGCAGGTGACGCGCTCGTCAGAGCGAAAGTAGATGCGAGGACAAGGAGCAGGCTGGAGATGCGCATATTTACGAGGGGCGATTTGTTTTGAGTTTCCTTCCGATATTTCGATTCCGGCTTACACTTTATATCAAGCAACGTTAGCGAGGGCGTCCCAAAGCAGCAACGTCCGTTTCAAATTTCTCCAGGGCCCTTGTGCCTGTGTGCCTGGCCAAGGCTGGTGCTTGCCGACACATCAACAATCAGTTCGATAGGCCCGCCGCCGCTTTCGCGCTGCGCCTCGACGGCTGCCTCGGCTTCTTGACATCTCACCATCTCAACGCAGCAAACGATTGAGTCGATCGCTTTTCTTCAGGTTGGCTGCGATGCGGACACCATGAAGCCAAGTATCGTGTAATTCTGAACTGTTCCCGGGCACAATTGTTCAGGTGACCCTGCCAAGGTCCATGCCTTCATCCCCATCCTGTATCTTAAATCTCATGGAGATTCAAGACCTCATTCAAGTACAGAATCCCTTTTGAGTGGTGATATTACCCGAGGTTTCGGGCATCGTCAGCGAGCTGGACGTGGCGTTCTGCCTAAAACGCGACAGTTGAGTGAGTTGCTGCGCATGTCGCATTGCGGAACGCCGACCGACGCAAGCAGTGGGAACCACACTTTGTCGAACTCTGGGCTGGAAAAGACGTCTTCCCGAGACACCACGAGCTCAGGTTGGCGCCAGATGTATACCAAGGATACACGAAACGCCGATCGGAGATTAGATATATGTATGTGAGGGAACCTGAGGCCTCGGCGGGGGAAAAGCTGTTTGTGACGCAGGGCCAGGTATTTTTTTGCCTTCAGTAAGTTAAGGCACACGACAGCGGGGACCTGATATATAGAGCATCCACAAGTCTTGCGCACACCGCGCCGCCGTCGTGATTGTCTGAAACGCGTCGTCAGTCGACTCTTTCGATCGAGATGTTGCTTTCCGGCGTCCGCGTCTTCGATGGCGCGAAGTTTCAAGGTCAGAAATAGTAGCTTGCGTGCGGGTCCACACTGATGCGACAAAGCAGCTGGCCGACGAACAGATCAAGCGTGGATAATCGTTGGAAGCCCGGCAACAGCCATGTGGATGCAGATGACACAGAACAAAGAGTACATGATACGGCTGCCGGGTTGGGCACTCTGCGACGCATCGCGATTCATAGGAGAAATTTGTGCGAAATCGGCTTGTGAAAGTGACACCAACTGGTAACGTGTAATAACATCTATCCTAAGTTTAAAGTTGAGCCCACTTAGCTAGATTGACGCATGATTCACTCACCTCCCTCAGAACCAGTGAAGACCTTGCAGAAGCATGTTACGAGATCAATGCTGGGAGACCCCCCATACGTTTCCTGTCGAGACATTGCAATTCAGTTTCGTTTTCACATACATACCAACGGAGACCGCGATGGCTCTGGATTTAGGACGCCGCGAAATCCAGCTTCAAGAACGTGCAGACTGGTGCAAGAATCAAGATCAAGAATAGTTTTCCCCACATTCGGATGTTTATTTAAGCCTATTTGGTTCTACCCTCACCGGCCATAGCCGGCCATTCCCGAGACACACCCCGACATTGTGCAGCTCTTCAACTTGCCTTCACAACTTCAATGCCCCAGCGATTTGAAGCTGGAACAAACCAGAAACAAAATGGCATCGAACAGAAAGAGAAAAATTCATACCATACTTGACCATCAATATCGCGATTCGCGCACACCATATGGTGGCACAATTACAAATAAATTTCGCCAAGAAACTACGTTGGTCCATCATCTACGCTCATCTACGATTCTCATCCAACGAAGCCTTCACCTTGTACTCCCAAACACCCTCCTGAGTCCTACGTCAGAACCAAAACTGTAAGCCCGACCCCTCAGTAGCGTCTGGCCTGTAAAAGAGCGATGAACTGCTGATCAAGTGTCACCTTAGAGAGACAAGTCACGCGGTTGCTTGATTCAAATTCCTTTGAGCGGTCCGGGACATTTCAATCATCTCACGATGTTTCGGCAACGAGATGCTTGAGAACTTGAAATCATACGATCTCTGCGACGTCGACAAGCAGCAGACATGGCGGTGAAAACACACTCCTGGATCTCACTCTGGTTCCTCCTCACTGCGCCAGTGATAGCATGGGACGTTGGGTACTGCTTTATGCGGTGAGCATTGGGACCTTGCACACATAACGAGTACCTTCCTGACCCAGAGTAATTGTTATTCTCTAGCCCTCGGTCCATGAGGGTGAGTGACATGGGAGTTGTGCGTCATGTTGGTCGGATAGCTCATAAGCAAATGTGCTTGACAAAATCAGGGTGGTGACTTGCATTGGATATGGAAGCCGTACTCGCTTTACCAAGATGTGGGTAACATCGTACATTGCCATCATCAAGAGTTGCTGAGTGTTCAACACTGTGCTGCAGGTTGACTACGTATGAGCCTTTTAGCTGGTAGGTCTGGGGAGAATGCTGATGGACCTCGGCAGATGTATGGATTGCCAGCCTTGAACGATGGGAATGGGTTCACCAATGCGCAATGTACGAACCTCTTCTTGTTTATCGGCATAATTGTTCTTTGACAGAACGCAGCCCTCCTCAACGTGATTGAAACGCTCCTGAACCTCACTTATCTCTACCTCGCGCATGTCGCTGCATGGCCGCCTGCGCCCTTGGTCGGCTTCGCCGCTGCTGTCATGACTTTGTCGAAGACTATTCTGTATTGGGCTCAAGAATACTACTGCGGCTATTGCGGAGTTGGTCACAATTCGCTGTTCAATCTATCCGTGTACTGGATCGTCCCCAATGGGTGCGCTTCTTCAATTCACTGTTCCGTTCAATGTCTCACGCTTTCTCCTGTTTTATTGATAGCCTGTGGATCATGGTTCCTGCCTTCATCGTCTTCCAACTTGGGAAAGACCTGGCAGTGTCACTTACTTTTGCAACGAAGGCCAAGGTCAATGCGAAATTGATTGCTAAAAGCAAATAGGGGATCTCCGCTCTATTGTCAAAAGGGATTTGTATCGTACCTCCAGTCAATATACCAAGGAATGTGGGCTGAGTATCGAGAAGGGTGTGGTTACCCTTGATTGACCTTTAGGCTTTCATCCACCATTCGACAGCATCACATATATAACGTGTCATCAATCTTTGAACTCGGCCTTGGACCTTGGACCTCATACTATGACACATTGAGTTGTGATGGTGGCGATTGAAGGGTTGGAGGTATACTTCAATTTTTCTGCGCCCTGGCGACTCGATCTGCTCAGGCCCCCGGAAGCTCCTGCAAAGGTATGTCCGCCAAATAGGCTTTTTGAGGGCGAAAATTCACCAAATCTGTGTCCTACATAGGCTTTTTGAGGGATGGGATGTCAAAAAAAAATTGGATCCCTGTCCCTTTATAGGCTTTTTCGGAGGGAATCTTGGCCCCAAAAATTTTTGGATACCCCACCAATGTTCGCGGTGTAGAAGCGCCCCGAAAGTCACGCATTTGGCGGGGGGTCACGCAGGTCACAGTGCGTGACCCTGTCCGCTATAGGCTTTTTTAGACCCAAAACATAGGCTTTTTGAGGCCAAAAATCGACCTATTTCGCGGACATACCTTTGCAGGAGCTTCCGGGGGCCTATCTGCTCAACTGTGGAGGTGATTTGAATATTTTTCTCCGAAGTCCCCGATGATAATACGACCAAACAATGTCGCTTCCTTTCTCATGCCATCACCATCCTTAGGCTCGAAACCCCTGCAAGGTACATATTTAGCCGCCGTCTTCAATTTCACTGCTCGCAGTAGCCCCCATCGCTCACGGAATCCGAAAATTTACCCCCTCTCGACTTCTTGGCCTCAGACCGATATACCTCCTCACTTTCCCAGTGCCTTTGGTCATATTTCATTGCTTCATGAAAGAGGCGAGGCTTGATCGACTCCTGTATTCGAGATGACCGGCCATCTGTCACTTTGAAGCGTTTCTCCCGAGATATTGTGTATGATCGGCCTCTAGTTCTCAAGGCATAATCGTGAGCCGTGGTGGCATAGGACTACCTCGGCGATACTCGAAAACGTCATTAATATTCATGTGGCATTTCAAGACTTTTGCAGCATATACTCATTACTTGAAAGAGTGGGTTATCACCGACATCGCTCTTTCATAAATTCACTTTTTGGTCTTGATGGTGCCTCCTCTGCAGTCGTAAGTTTAGCTGTTATATAACTCTTGTCTAGCGACACACCTCCCCCTCCCTTCTCTACGAAGACGACTGAGTCACTTTCTCAAGTCGCAGATCTCAGGTGTCTACAGCGCGTCATAATTGCGGATCCCCAGCGTTATCTACCGGGTATCGACCTTCTCGTCCATGGCTTCTCCGTTTGCTTGTAATCATCCAATACTTCCAGGCGATTACCGATATCAATGGGATGGCGGAGGAAGTAAATCTGCGGCCCTGCATCCAGCGCTCGATGTGTACACGATACGCCAGCAGTGTGATTTCTTTCAGACAGGTGAGTCTTCTGCTTCTCGAATTCCCGACTTCTCTGCTGGTATAGAGAGGCAAAATCCCGGCCTGAGCTTTTTATACGTCTTTATCAAAATACTCTCCACTGACAACCCCACCTACAGTGTGTCTTGTACATCCTGAGCTTGATTGCTACTCGAGGTGTATCTTGTATTCCAACGCAAAAGCTCCGCAATCGTGACTTATCAGGCTGGACTTCGGCAGAAGTCTTAATGCCCGGACCAATCTCTGCAACGGCTGGTAATTATCCACGTCAGGAGCATCTACTCTACAGAACAAACATCTACTGAACACTGAAAACAATCTAGTCTTATCAAGTTCGGCATCAGAACGATCTAGCCGAGTGGCGCCCAATTAGAGGTCGACGATTACCACCACTCGATTCCTGAATGACGTTGGACAACACGAAGAGTCAGCTAGCGAGGCTAGTCATGTGAGCGGAACGCAGTCGCTGAACAGCAAAGCCTGCGGGCCTTGCACCGATTCGTGCGCAGGGCCGCAGGCCCCGCACAGCCAAGGCCTGACGTCTCCGCTCCCTTCCGTGCAAAGGCTCTGGAGACTTCCATCAGCATCACGAGTGGCCAATCATGGATCATGATAAACCCGTTTGAAAGTAACATTGTCAAACAGCAGATCTACAAATACCGCTCCCAAATTTTGGACGGACATCTCGCTTAACGCCTAACGTCAATGACTCTTTCAACGAAACCATCTCAGCATTTGATTCCATTCTCCCGTCGTACCATGTCGCCTATCCAGTCATTGCCCCTCGAGCTCATCGATATTATTATCGACCATGCCCACGACAATCCTCCCCTCCTCGCGGCCTGCAGTTTGGTGTGCAAGGCATGGTTCCCCACATCTAGGTATCACCTATTCGAGAACGCGACACTAAATGCAGATAACGCGTACCCCTTCATCAAACTCTTGAATTCAGACTCCCCGACCGTAATCCCTTACATCCGCCGCATTGAAGCTAAGGATAACCGCGAAGGCACTCCATGGCTGAGCGACTTGCTGCCATGCCTTATTGCCCTTACATCTGTCACGTCCATCTCCATCACCTCCTCCTTCGAGAACAACCCACTCTCCCCCAGAATCCTATACACGCTCCACGCATTCAATACCCTCGTCGAACTCAAGCTCTCCGAATGCGAGTTCAACGATTTCACCGAGGTGCAATCGCTCATCTGCGCGTTCCCGCTTCTCGAGAGCCTATATCTCGAGGCAGATTGGCCCAAACCGAGCGCGATCACCCCAACACCCCAAGGCTGTCCATCTCCTCACTTACGCGAACTCTATCTACGCTGTGAGATGTCACACGTCCTGGAGTGGTTCCTCATGCAACCCCACGTGGCACCCGTGTCAACACTGACTCTACACGGGATTAATACCTTCGAACTGCCTGTCGTCAGTCGATATCTGGAGACACTGGGACCCGCGCTGACTCATCTCACGATATATCCCGCGGGATCGGTATATGGTACGTGCCTTTACAAGACATCAGCTGTCAGACACTTACACGACATGTAGGCAACACGGACAGCTTGCCCAACAGCGTCGACCTTTCCTATAACACGTCCCTTCGCTCCCTTAACTTCGTCATGGACTGTGACAGTGCGGAGCTCATTATGGCGAATGCGCTGCTCTCCCAAGTCGAGTCACCGTGTTTTAGCGACGTACTGCTTTCCTTCTACACCGTGCGCCGGAATCCGAAGACGGACGGACCGTGGACAGACCTTGACGCGTTCTTTACGCGGACTGCGTCCATGAAATCTGTCACGGTAACGGCCATGTCGGGTACGAGTTTGGCAAAGGAAGCATTACCGCGATCGCACAACTGTGGCATCCTTCGTGTTAAGCACCTGTAACGATGGATGTGTGACATGTCCCATGTATCTACCTGCCTTGGATTGTTCTATTTTCCTTTGAGGCATTCCCGTTTCTTCTTATCTTTTTATTTATGGAATGACCTTTACGAATCGGTACGCATGGACGTTTATGCCGCTTTGATGCCACACGAATTTCCTATACCCCCTCATCCCAGATACCACATACCCTTTGTAGTTATTACATACTTGTATTGCGCTTGCCTTGATCACCCATTCTGTATTCAACACTTGCCCACCGCTTCAATCTATGCCATTTTATTCGTGCTTAGAGAGGTCCCAGACATGTCAAGAACATGATTCTTATGTCTTGGTTTGGCAGAACGACAAGCTGGATCGAAATTTTCTGATGTGCTTCACTAGTCTCTCACAGCATGCAACGCAGTCAAGGGAGTCGACGGTTAATCGAGATCTCTCTCATCATGGTACCTCAGAATATTTCACCTTTTAAGTTAGTACAGAGAAGTTGAAGATGCATTTTTAAGACCGTTGTACTCGTACAATATCAATATTCAGATGTTTAGGCTAGAGCTGAAGGTTCGATTGCAGCATCAAGCTCAAGGCTGCAAGGATAATTCAGGCTTCAGATGTCGATGTGGCAGTATCGCCAACTAGAGTCCAGTCCACTTTCATCTTATTCGTGAGATCCAGATTATACAGCTGAGCTTCGAGGTATATCTACAGCACAGGTTCAACCAGCGTGCTCTCAGCAAGCATAGGACAACGGTTCACACACCTTTCGACCAGTAGAAGCATCTATTTGATTTATTACCTGTCGGTTGATAGTCCGAGGTGTATACGCCACAGAAAGAACGGCGTAGAGGAACGGCACAAGGAGCAAAACGAAGAACACAAGAACCTTGCAAAGCTTGATCTTGGTTGCAGGCTGCATATTCTTATTTGCAAGGCGTATCTTCATTAGAGTCTAGGAGGTCTTCCAGGGCGGATGAAAAAGTCCTGAAAACACCGCATTCTGAAAAGGACGATAGTTCCAAACAATATGCCGCCGGCATTCTCGCATATCAGTGCTGTGTCTATGACGCGCTAACGAGGACGAATCGACCTATGCCTATCCATGATACGCAGTGTTGAGGAGAGATATACGCTAGTCATTGTCCGAGGGAGCGCCATGAAGGAACTTCTCGGATTCCGTAGTTCTTTCCATTCTGTCGATCAAACTTCGCACATTCGACGAGTTGCTATGTGTTCCCATGACGGTGCACTGTAATGGATAGGAGCGCATCACAGCATTGAACTAGCAGGGAGGAGAAGGAGGATAACTTTCACAACATTTTAGATTGCGGATCCTGAAATGAATACAGGTGCTTACGACAGCATTGAAATCGGATTCAAAAAAAAGAAGAAACAAAAGAACACGGGGGTTTGACAAGCAACGACAAACCATCAGTCAACTTCAAGCGGGCCCTCTTTCCTTGCACAGAAGTGGATCTTCCGTGGGCGACTATGTAATCATTTTTAAGTTATTGTCGTCCATGGCAAGACGCTCAGAGGCAAAGCAAAGCAGCCGGTATCAAGCGCCTTGAAACCGAGTTTGATCAATGCTTCTGCTGTGTTGCATACTGTATTCGTATTTACCTGCGTATGACCATGTGCGAAGCCGCCACAAGTACCAGTCCTCAATATGGCTACAGGAGCGCAACCATAGGTAGAAATGCTGATTCAACAACTGACATTATCTGGAACGGGAGTGAAGCCAACGGTGGAGGCATTAGGGAGACAACTTGAGGGGAGACAAGTGTGGGCTCGCTATCACGAGAAGACCCAAGCTAGACGCTCAACAGCGATTACGAGGAAGAAAGATCAAGAAGAGAAGATCGAAGCACCAAGGTCCACGTTCAGCAGCTGTACTGGAGGCCACGATTGCTCAAGACGTTTATATTGTATCCGGAGCGACACATGTTCCACTATTCTCGTCACCAAGACTGCGATCGACACACTGCCGGGGGGATATTTGAACACAGGTTACGGAGGATGCAATGAACGCGATGACAACTCGATGAAGGCAGGTGAGCGGTGTATGTGATCCAAGCTTTTCTGGATCGGATACTCTGAGGATCTGCATATACGACAAGCATCGTACCCAAGCAGCTATACGCTGTCATGGGGCATACGCGCGACTTTGTTTAGCTGTGATTTCTGTTGACGAGAGGTTGCTTCTGGATCTGGCTCCCAAAAGCGCAAGATAGTCGCCGACCTGTAACCTCAAATTGAGTTGTATGTACAGTGTACTCGTACACGAGCATGGTGGCAATCAGCGAGACACATACTAATAGTAGAGGGTAAGAGTAGACATATATAGCGAATCGAAGAAGGGACGAACGAGACCAAAAAGCCAACAATTTCTACACCTGTTACTCTAAAAGCAAGAAGCCACGGTGAGTCAGGAGGTGCAAAAAAGGACAACAGGACAATGACAAACAAAAATTACGAACAGAAACCATGGACAAACCAATCTCAAACCCTCACCCACCCTCGACACGCCGGGGCACCGCACATGCATGGCTTCGCCCCTTCTGGGATTGCGACCTTCCCCTTGCCTTTTCCCTTTGTCTTGCTCGCCGCAGCCGGATCATAGTCAAACGTGAACTCCGTCCGTGCTGTAATATCCTCTGTCGCGACGAAAGCAAGGTACGGCATGTTCATCTACACACAACGTATTCGTGTCAGCTCTAAACACCAGGGATCGAGACTCAGAGGGTAAAAAAAATTACCTCGGGGATGGTATCGTACACCACGAGATAGATGCGTAGGTTCGGGGAGCATGAATGACTGAAATGGGGGACATGGGTTGAACTCCAGTCCATTTTCAAACCCAAGACAACTTACTTGATAAACCGTGTCCAATTCCCTGCGCCACATCATACAATCAACGACATGATAATGGATGGCAACGGGAAATGCCAGAAGACGCACCATACACTCTGGAATCAACGCTGTATACCTCATCCGGCGTCGGGTGCTCTGGGTCCTCGCGCCCATCGAGATCAAAGCAGTATGACCTCTCATCATCTGGCTGCGCCTCCGCTGCGTCCCGGCGACTCCATTACACCCAGCGTCAGCTATACCAAATTGTCATCCAGACGAAGTGAGAACATACATCAAAAGCCTAGCATCCAGAATCATTTATCAATATCAACCCAGAAATGATAAGTGAAGGGTCCTATGCATACCCTGTGTATATCCCTAATACCTTCCCCTTTTCGATATCCACGGGTGCGCGAGCACCCCATCCACGGTTGTTCGTTTTGAATATTTCTATTGGGACGTCGCGTGGTTGCTGGGCGACACGATTTGGGCAATCTGTGGGGTCGCACGAACAGTACTAGTAAAGGCAGATAAGCAAACAAATCATAAGAATAACCCTGTAATTGCAAGAGACGTACGCGGTTGCATTCGACGACTTCTATGCCTCGGGGAACATTAAACGCGAACAGGCCCTACCCAAAAAAACCTGAGCATCAGAACATGGGAGCAGACTGGTGGGGTTGCTCCAACCAACCTCTGCCGTGTAAGCATACACTTTATTCCCATACTTATCCTCTAAGTCTGAGGGGCCCTGACATGCACACGTTGTCGCCAGCTCACATTCCTCACACTCACACCGTATGAAATAATCGGCATCGTCGTCATCTGGCCGACGCACCTTGTTTGAGCTTAGTGTTGAATTTCAGCGTCTCGGAGGCAGAGGAAAGAAGATTACGAAAGGACTCACTAACGATACTCCGACTCGATATACTTAAACTCAGGGGGGAGATCAGGCACTTCCTCATCATCCACCTCATTTACAATGGTAACCTGTGCAGCCCCACATGCCTTTGCAATCGATGTCCACTGCTGTTGGAGCTTGCGGCGTCTGCGCGGGGGCGGAGGTGGCACAGGCGTGCGGGCACGAGCAGGCAGTGGGCGCATCAGGCGTGGACTGTCGTCTGCTGTGGCTTTCCCTTTGCCCTTCGAGGAAGACGGTGTGCTGCGGGAGAGGGTAACAGAGCTGACGGAGGATGCGGGTGTGTAGCAACGAATGGAGCTGATTAACGTCGAGGAGCGGTTTGAGGTGGACGTAGAAGCGACGCTGTCGGCAGTTTGACCCCTGCCATGGGATCTGGTACTCGATGAAACGGAGATAGAACTTGCAGGTCTGGCGGGGGTATTGGGAGCTTTCATTTTCGATTTCGATCTCGTGCTCGATGCGAGGTCAACCGTAGAGTACCTCGCGGATGCCACAGATGCACGCGAGCTTTCAGGTTTGGATGACGACGACACTTGTTTCTCCGGCCTATTTCTCGACGGCCCCGGCCCCACCCCCGCATCTACCCCACCCCAATCTGGCTTCTTCTCTTCCATCAGCTTCAACATCTTCTCCCTCAAATTCAACGGATTCTGCTGTCGCTTCCTTAGCTTCTCCTCATATGCCTGCGCGCGAAGGCGCGTGTTCGTGTTGTGTATGTCCATGGTGGCCCACACCTCGATATCGAGAGACTCTTCAGCAAGCTGGGCACGCCGCAGAGATTGCGCCTTTTTCCACGGTTTGATATCGTCGGGGTGAATGAGGTCGTTATCCCACGTCGTGTTCGTTCCGTCGGCGCGTGTCCAGCCTTTCCATGCAGCCTGTCAGCACCGCGGGGGAGGATAAGATTAGTAGGAGTTTTGCTAACGAAGAGATGGGGACCTCCGCACTTCGTATCTGTAGTTCAAGAAGGATGTGGCGTTAAGCAAGGTTACGGTGAGACATTGGGAAAGATCACGCGGTACACACCTGATGTTTCCTTGTGAATCAACCTCTTCGCCAATTATCTGAACTTCCCAATTCCCGTTCCCGTCTGCGCCCTCTGCGTCACTGAAAGTTTCTTCTGGAGATGGGGATGGACGCCAGATTTCCGCGTCAGTGAACGAGTTGTCGGATTCTGGGCCCGATTCTTCTTCGGAGAACCTGGCTTCAATCAGACAAAGTATGCGGATGCATATGAACAGATCCAGAGTACTGACATGTAGCTTCTAGCACTAACGCCCTATTCGACGGCGTAGAGAGCGTTGAGAAACTGTAGTAAGAGGCAAGTAAAAAGTGAAGAACAATGACAAGTTGTGTTTCGAGATATTGAAATTATTCTGAACACGATCGATCCAAAGTCACGTATGACAACATGAGAGTCACGTGCCAGCCGTCGCGTCGCGTCGCGTCCTATGCCTTGCAGCCCTTTCGGTAACCCAGTCATTGCTGTTAGGCCAGATCTACAGCTAGGTGAGGCCTATCCTAGTCAACAATGCTCATCGGTCACTATACTGATTTGCTGAGTGGCCACCTTGGCCGCAGAACAATGGAAGAGCAACCACTGTGGCAGTCATGCCAAGATGGCCACATAACTGAAAGTCATATAAGAGAGAGAGGAGAACAGCACCAGACCACACCAAAAGCCTTACCATGGCCTCAGATCTCTCATCCTCTGGCTCATCCAACGACAGTCTTCCTGATGTGGCGCTAGCACAACTTCGGCACCATACGCGGAGTCGCGGCCCGGCCCAAATATCACGATCGTCACACAACACGCACCGTGACCCTGTGACACCGGCACGCATTCCTGGAACTGCTCTACCACCATATATTGCTTCAATGAATAACGGTACTCCAATCGGTATTAAGGCCTCTACATCCTCGCCGTTTACCTCGAATCACTACTATGATAACGAAAAATTCGGGAGGATGGCTTATGAATTGCGCGGAAAGTTCGTTGGGGCCATGGAGCCAGAGGCGTTTCTTGACGAATTCCTACCTCGGCCGTATGCTGCTAGGAAGCCTTGGAAGTGGGAGGACGATGCACTCAAGGCGAAGTTCAGGGACGTTGCTAGTAAACCCTACGAAACGCAGATGTACGCTCCTTTGGTGAGTCCTAATCGTTCATACAACTGTTGAGTCATGCATTACTGACGAACCCCTTAGATAGAAGCACTCAAAATTGCCTGCGGTGAAAATCTAGTACTCGTCAATACCAGCGCTCACGCAGACATGGATGCCGGGCTTTTCGTTCCCGAGGGCCTCAAACCAGACATCGGCGCGTACAAACCCGGTTACGAGAAGCTTCAGCCTCTCAAGAAGAAAGTCACCGACTTCTCGCTCATGGAGGTCCACATGGAGCTCAAGAAGGGTGAGGCAGACGATGGGTTCGAGGACGAGGGACCGAACTTTGAACGTACGAGCGACAGCGGAATAAGCACAAGGGGCCAGATAACTAGTTACGCCACTGCACAGCTTGCGCTTCAGTTCCGCACCCATGCCTTCTCTGTGCTACTGTGTGGCTCGAATGCCCGATTCCTTCGCTGGGATCGTACTGGTGCAGTCGTTTCCTCCTGTTTCGACTACACTGAAAAAGACCTCTTGCTGGAATTCTTTTGGCGCTATGGGAGAATGGGTGAGGAGCAACGGGGAAAGGACATGTCTGTCTCCATCCCATCTCCAAAGGAAGCAGAAGAGGCACGAAAGGGTCTCAAACTCGACAGCCCGGGGGATTCCACGATTCCGCTTCTAAAGTTTACCGTCGTCGATGACACTACCAACAAGGTCCACTACTTTATAGGAAAGGGAAAGGATCCCCTGCTCAGAGGAAACTCCTCAGCCACAGGGCGCGCCACTCGAACGTTCTGGGTCTGGGACCTTCAGCGGCACAAACCGGCCTTGCTCAAGGACACCTGGAGAGTCGACCTTCCCGGCATCGAGAAAGAAGGCGAAATCTACAAGGAACTCCACAAGCATCATGTACCCCGCATCTCGAAGATTATATGTGCTGGGGATGTACAACTCGTGAGACCTTCATTCGCCGACAACCACCGAACGTGTACGCACCTGTACTCAGCGTCCGAACATGTTGAACGACAGGCGGCGTGGGCGGAGGTCGAAGGTCTCCGTCCTCATACGCATTACCGCATCGTTCTCAAAACCATCGGCATCAGCCTGATGGATTTCAAGTCCTCAAGACAGCTAGTCACGGCAGCCCGAGACGCTCTGAGAGGTGTGTCTGTTCTGTCTTCAATGTTATCGTCGTTGCTCATCGATCTCCTCAGCCCTGGCCGCTGCATTTCATACAGCGAACATCTTGCACCGAGACATCAGCTGCGGCAATATCTTAATTGTCAGAACGGGTGGACTCTTGATCGACTGGGACATGGCGAAGAGGGTCCCAGCGGCGAAACCCCAAGTGGCGGATGACCCTAGCAAATCTGCCAACTCCAACCCGACGGACGTGGATGTCAAAACGTCGCCACGGCAAATAGAACGATCGGTATGTTCAGTCCCGCTCTACCTGCTTCGTGTAATTAACTTTTGATTATTCCAGGGCACATGGCAATTCATATCAGTTCGATTACTGGTACCCCTCACCAGTGACGTCCCACCTCATGCTCTCGCGGACGATATGGAGTCTCTGCTGCACGTTCTCAATTGGGTCGCTATGCGCTACATGCCCCATAATCTGACTCCTGGCGTACTCTCCGATGATCTACAAAATATCTTCGATCACTACAGCATTGTTGGTAAAGAGGTGAGAGGAGGTGCAGGCAAACGAAACTTCCTTCTTGGTCGAGACATCAGCACAATTGGCCTCAGGAACCCCGTCTTGGTGCAATTGCTCAGTGATCTTGCTGTTACATTCGCCGTTCAATACGAAGCCCGTCTGGGCGAGGACGCGTCGAAAATCTTGCGCCAGATTGAAGCGGGCGAGTTGTGTGCGGCTGCTTTGAGCGAGTCGGAACAGGAACTTTTTATGATGGCTAAAATGTGCCGTCGGCGACAACGCCAGCGAGAAGATTCCGCGTGGATTTTGGGATTGTTCCAACGCGCTCTGGAGGATGCTCGGTGGCCCAAAGATGACGATGGGAGCGCCGAGAACAAGCTTCCGCCCAAACCGAACAATGTGTTGAAAAGGAAGGATCGTGAGATTATCGAGGAAAACGAACGCGCGGTGGTTAAGCAAAAAACCAATAACAATGGGTTTAACAATGGGTCTTAATGCTAACACACCTGGTAAGCCTCTCATTCTGTGCACCGTTGTTGACTTTATTGATGGCACGTCTTTCAGGTCATCAGAGTGGATCCTGAATATCCTTCCCGAGCTTTACTGGAAGTCAATCGGCCCGCACTAGAAATGCCGTTGTCCTTTTACCCAATGTGTATTAGTATAGTTAGATATCGTTCATCTCCTTTGTCATGGTTATGTAGTATGGTCTAGTTTTTGGAGACCGTCTCGATGTGACCTTGAATATACTGTAATTCATACTGATGCAGTGTCTCTGTGCTTCTCGCCGTATCTCCGTTCCACCCAACCTCGGAGTCCTCAACTTTTCATGCCGGACGAGTAGATGATCCATTACCCTAGATTGTTACCAAACAAAGGGCGTATTTGGGAACCTAGCGAGCACTGACTGGGGCACCGACAGAGGCCTTACACTCGGCGATCTGTCCAGTATCTTCTCTACGAGTCGATCTCAGAGCAATGCTAATTGTGCACTGGTGAGTTTTAGAGGTACAGCTTGTACAGAGAGATACAACAGTCAAAGCTACAAAGTTACAAGCAAACACAAATCACCAAGCAATGCTTCATGACGACGACAGTCCAACACATTTCACATACGACGCCGTCACCATCACCCCCGTCAAAAACGCCACCACGAGCTTCAAATCCACCACCGCCTTCACCGCCTCCCCAATCCTCAACCCAATCCGCTCCGTCTCATCATCTTGCTGCAAATTACGCTTCGGGGACTTAAATCTTGTCGCAGACTCAAACCCCGACAGCACCCCAGGTAATCCATCGAGACTCTTCGCGTTCCTGACCACCCAGTACTGCTTGAGCCCGTTCTCCGGACGCGGCGGGATGCTGCAGGATTCGATCTTCACCTCGGCCTCGATGTCCGCGAGTTC
The DNA here is from genome assembly GCA_013433165.1 of Hypsizygus marmoreus. Classification (NCBI taxonomy): domain Eukaryota; kingdom Fungi; phylum Basidiomycota; class Agaricomycetes; order Agaricales; family Lyophyllaceae; genus Hypsizygus; species Hypsizygus marmoreus. Next base: position 494,307 of record CM024094.1, on the reverse strand, counting down.
GTGCCGCGTGAAGTGCGTTAGGAGGCGGTTGCGTGGGGCTTTGTAGGTGAAGAATGGGACGGCATAGCCGCAGGACTGGAGACGGGTGGTTAAGAGGATTACGGTGAGAGCCAGGAAGGGAGGACGTACGGTGCCGACTTTGAAGACGTCGAGCATGATGATGGACCGGGATCCAATTTGACGCTTCTCGGGTGGGAGAAGGACCTCGTACTCTGGCGTGCCAAACTCATACACTGTCCCTAAGATATGGGATTCAAGCTTCATAAATTGGACAACTCTACGACGGAGGGCTCCCCACCTTTACCGTACAGCCTTAGAATTCGGGGCGGACCCTCGAAGGCGTTGAAGAGTACGGTGATCCGGCCGTTCTCGCGCACATGTGCGACAGTTTCGATCCCTTTGCACAAACTATAAGCTCCCTCATCTTAATTGCAAAATTCAGGACATACCACTACCAGTGAGATCCTCGTACCACACTCTATTCGGGCCCTCTACGCGGAACGACCCCTCCACACCCTTGGGCGAGATATTCACCAGGCCATCCGGTGTAAGCGGCGCCGTCGCCACCCAAAACACCTTCTGCTGCGCGATCCATTTGAACAGAAACTCCGGGATCTCGTCGTAGTATTTGACCATTGGGAGGGGGGTGGGGGTGTTGAGGTTGAGAACCGCCTGGAGGGCCAGGTGGTAATTATATACACGCTTGGGTCGTCGAACCTGAGTTGATCTGACCTACTTGGGAGCGGTGAGATTACCTAAAAAGTGAGTCAGGAATGGCACTCATGGTGTGCTACTGTCTTGCAGCTGCTAACCGTCGGGACTCGGCCGAGGAAATGATGCAAGCGGGGCACCTTATGGTCAGATGATGATAACGGTGTGGAGGATCCGGGCAGAAAACTGTAAATAGTTGGTAAAAGGTTCTATCTTCGAATTTTGGAGCGGGGATGAAACGAAATATTGAATGTGCGAGCGTTTCGACACAGTATATCCAACAACGAACGGTTCAATTTGACATGAGAGTTTGAGGCAAGAGTTTCGAGGAGAGGGCGACTCGGAAATCAGGATCGGAATAACCGGACCGATAATTGCCGGCGGCATCCCCAATCAGCATCCAAGGTCAGCATCCAAACAAGAACTTCGACTTCTCTACAATTTTCTCTAACATCTCTATGTATACACAAAACAAATTCAGTCAGACCGAGTTCATCTTCCTTTCAAAGAGTTATATTGCTGTTCTTTCCCTCGATTCGGCAGCCCGCTTTTCAAAGACAATGCGCTTCTCGTCCTCTTCCAGTGTGACCATGATAACCGCCTTTGAGGCCGCAAGAGAGATTGTAAGTTTTCAACATATGTTGCTTGTAACGTTTCCCGAAACTGACGACACGTCCCCGTTAAACTTATGCCTCCGCACTTTGCGGATTTCCGAATCTAGCTATTCGCTTATATCTGTGAATTGGTGTACGACGACTGCTTCCGTCTCGACTCTCACGTGTTTTGGGAACACTGGTCTTGAAACCACTATTCCACCACAGAAAGTAGATTAGAACTCATCAAGATGTGCTTGTTCTTCAATGATCCACCGAGCTATGGCAATGTTGCTAATCCACAAGGACGCCGTGTCAAAGAAGCTGTGAATCTAATTATAGATTGTGGTACCGAAAAGTGAGCGATATTTATTTGCCGCATCTTTTCCACTGACCACCATCTCGTCGTCGTCGTCGTCTCAGTGCGCAACGAAGCCCTCTCCCCTTTGCCTCTGTTCGGTACCTCAAGACACCGGGAAAGGACCTAAACGAGACGAGTTCAATTAACAGATCCACAACGAGTGGGGCCTGACGCGTTGTTCAACGGTGACGAATAAAACTATTCATGTGTCCGCCCTGAGCCTTTTTCTCCACCTCTATATCCACATTGCGAGCCTACGCATCGACCGAGATAGATGTTTACTATATTTCCTCGACGCGCCGTTAGGCGCCCTGTGCTATTCCTCACTGCCCTGGGTTTCGTGGTGTATTTCGCCGGCTACCTGAGGGATCCCTCAAATATCTCGTCACACCCACCGAGGGTGGACTACAAGACCATCCACGACCCGCCAGTGACGGTGACGCGTGTAAGAACTGCGTGGAAGGAGGCGACGCGGACAGTGATGGCTGAGCCGAAGCAGGAAAATTCCCGAGAAGAGAGCAGTCAATTTGCGGTAAAGGCTCCATTGCAGCCACACCGGTATCGTCCAGATGGGCTCTTGGAGGTGAACCCGGACGGTTCGCATCCGATATACGAGCTCATACGAAATGCTGAGGCGGAATGGGAGGCAAAGGTTGCACACTCGAGTAAAACGCTCAAGGACGCTGTTGCCGAGTATGAGCGTCGGTATAAGCGGCCACCTCCATTGGGGTTCGATGATTGGTACATCAGTATGTGAAGCTGTGGCCGGGTTTCATTAATGCAAGCATCCAGGTGGGCATACGTCGAAGAAAATGAGGTACAGCTTCCCGACGAGTATGACCAGATCTACAAGGACCTAGAGCCGTACTGGGGTATGAATCCAAAGGACCTCCAGGAGATCGAGCGCGAGTGGGAAGGCCATGCAGACTCGTACACAATCGGGAAAAACGCCCAGGGCTCCATTCAGCTTGTCAACTACACCCTGCCGGGAAACGAAGACGCCCGATCCCACCTTGCGGGAGGCGCGTTCCAGATTATGGAGCTGCTGGAAGACGTCGAGGAATTTATCCCTCCCTTTCGTGCTGTCTTCTCCCCACACGACAACCCCAACCTACATACGGACTATGAGCTCAGGACGGAAGCGCTCAAGCACGCTGCTGCCGGAACATGTAAGTGCCCCATTCTTTCCCTTTCCCAATCACGCCATCTAAACCCCGCCCATAGTCCTCGACATCAATTCGCCCCCGGAAGTCAAACTCAGTGGCTGGCTCTCCGCGTGTGACCCCATGTCCCCCGCCTGGCGGGACCCCATCGACTGGGACGCGCCCGCTCCTCCGCAAACCAAAAAGACGTTCATCTACAACCACCGCACGGCAATGGACCCGTGCCAGCACCCGTCTCTCCTCCTCTCCCATGGGCAGTTCCTCTCGCATCGGACCGGCCCCGTCGCACATCGCAAGCTCGTACCCCAGTTCTCGTACTGCCCGACGCTGCTACACCACGACATCATGGCCGCGATGCCCATCAACTGGGTGCAGGATATCCTGCCGAGGTCGAACGATCCGGAGTGGCACGACAAGGTGGACGAGCGGCTGCAGTGGCGAGGGAGCAATACTGGGATATGGCATGCGAAGGAGACGCGGTGGCGGGAGGCACAACGTGCGAGACTTGTGAGTTGGGCTGCAAGCGGGTTTGGTGAGAATGTGACGGTGCTTATGGGGGCACGGGGCGAGAACGAGCGGGTGGGGGAGGGGGAGAGCGTCAAGAAGGCGAGGTGGGCACCTGCATTGTTGGACGTTGCATTTGCTGGGAAGCCATTGAGCTGTGCGCCGGAGACCTGTAAGGAGCTTGAGAAGGTGTTTGAGTATCGGAAACCCCAGGATGTTAAAACGGCAGGAAATTATAAGTATATCTTGGATGTCCGTCCTTCTTTTTTCGGCTTCTGTATATCTTTTCTTGTGAGCTGATGCCATGCATTTTTTAGGTCGATGGAAATGGCTGGTCAAGCCGTTTCAAGCGCCTTATTACCTCAAACTCACTCATCTTCAAATCAACGATATACCCTGAATGGTACGTTTATACGCTTTCTAGACGAATCAAAGGTTTCAATAGAACACGATTATACAGGTTCACTGACCGAATTGCGCCCTGGGTGCACTACGTTCCGGTGCAGGTGGACCTCTCAGACCTATATGACTCCCTCATATTCTTCCGTGGTGATCCTACCGGCGCAGGCGCGCACGATGACCTAGCACGCAAGATCGCGAAGGCGGGAAGGCAGTGGAGCCTGGCGTTTTGGAGGAAGGAGGACTTGACGGCGTATATGTTCAGGTAGTCTCCGATTTCCTTTCTACTCCCATCGAGCACTGACCCGGCGTCCCCACTTTCATGCTCCTGTGTAGGTTATTTTTAGAATATGCACGGGTCATGAACCCCGAACGAGCGACAATGAATTATCACCACCTTGACTCAGACCTCACCACCGACCCAGACACGCAGATGAAATTATAACATAACAAACTCTTGGAAGAAAGGAATATGTAATGCTCTTCTGCACAATGATCCTGTCTTGTTTTCGCTCGCTTTTAATAGCTTTGTATATTTGTGTCTTATCACTCATCTCGTCGGGTTACCGTATTATGAGGACGGGGCCAGCGACTGCGAGGACTGTTGTATGGTGCTCTTGGAACACGGACTTTGTCGATGTATTATTTTATACCTTTTGTTTATACGTTCAAATAATTAGACATAAAGCTTGCCGCTTGGGCTTTTGGTAGAAAAAGTGGATTTCATGTGGCGCACCAAAGAATAGCGGTTAAGAATGGATAGTTGGGCCCCGTCACGCCATATGCAGCACTCAGCTTATATTGCTATTTGAGATTTAAGGGAAAGGCTTCTTATGGTGAATTCGAAAAAATCTGGTCAGCTGAAACAAGAGCACGGGGGTTAGCGAGCTACTCACTTCGTTGTTTCCTCATGTTGCCTACTGAGCTTCTCGAATGTATAAATAGAACACAAAAGGGTGCGAACTCGCTGATCGCGAGGCCATTGAGCAGTACAAAAATACAATTCCCTCTATAGTTCCCTCTCGTTACTTGAGCAGTCATACTCATGACATCGGGGGGTGCGCATGTCGTATTGTCGGGACTGGAAGGTTTCTGGAAGTCTGAGATGAGCAAAGATTATCCGGACTAGGACGGACGTACCAAGCATGAATATCTGTTTGCGAACATTCATATCTGTGAATACTGAAGTAAAATAAGACTTGCATTGTGGCACTTACCTGTGATGTGAGACACATAGTTGGAGTTATGTTGAAGGAATGGGTCACGACAATCTCGCAAGGGAAAAAATCACCAACGGCAACTTCAGCTTTTAACACAGTTCCGAATACCGTGCAGAGTACATACCATGCTGAAACCCGGCCTCACGATTCCGATGCAAAAAGATATCACGGTGAAACATAATGCCATTGTGGTCTCATTTTAGCTTCTGGGGGATGAGTCGCGATCCTCGTACTTATAACAAGGCGTTGGACGCTTGCACAGTATTTTCCGTGGCCTACGCCCAGGACGTCTCTGAGAAGCCGAAGGATAAGAGCCATTGAGATGTACGGTATCTCTTCACCTGCAATATGTGTACATCTTCCCGTTCGTCAAGAAGACCACATGATAGGGGGCATCGTCTTTGTCCTCGTGGGCAGGCGGGCGGTATAACTCCAGGATGGAAATAGTGCGGAGAAAGCTCGATTCAGCCCATGTTCCAGAGCTGTAACATCAGCAGATTGCCAGACTATCAGTCACGTTTCATCATGGTGATTCAATTGGAATCGATGGATAAGAAGGCGCGCGCTTGATAGAAAAAGTCTCCGCCAGCCTCAGTATGGATAAAGGATGTAGCCACGTTGCCACTATGACAGGAACCTTGGTGGGGTTGTCGCATCACAGTTGCGACGTCTACTAGGCTGTGACTGCATGGCATGTCTCGATGTTCCCTATCCCGGTCAAAAAAGCACAGTTCACACCGCTGGCTGTGGTATCAGATATATATATCCATGAGGTACTTGTAGAGCAGTGGCAGCCAGAAAAGAGATGACCGGATACAGGATGGGAAAGGGAATGAAAGGTAAGACCGCCAAAAAAGGCAACCGGAATTTATAAAGTAAAAATTTGCCGAGCGCATGTCACTGCCTTCAAATCTTTCTTGCTCCCCACTATCATGTCCTTGTAGTATCTGTTTCTGTTTCTCTGTTCTTTCCCTGTATTCCAGCTGTTGTATATCCACCACGCCAGCCCAAACGCCGATAGTATCACAATGACAACCCAGGCTGAACTTACTGTACGTCAGAGTTGACCAATCCATGTCCTTTGACTAAAGAACAGCGCTTCGACAGCAAGCAGACGCAGTGTCTAGCCTGCTCTCGCTTTCTGTGGCCGCCGCCAGTGCGGTGCCAATACCAATTACTCGACCTTCGCTGTCGGCGGGAAGCGGGACGTCGTCAGGGTCACATGGGACCAGCTTAAATGGGAACTACTCATCGGTAGGGTCGCCGCTGAGCACGAGCGTTGGCAGTGGTGCCAAACAGCAACATCGACGGCTGGCGTCCACTGGAAAGGCCAGGAGAAGATTGAGCGATGCCCGGGATGCCGCAAGCCGACCCTCGTACGTGTCAAATTTCCTTGTACCTTTTTCTATTGTGTGGAACCACTTCAATACCTTCTAAAACAAAAAGTTCTAACGTGAGGCTATTATGCTCAATGCCGTTCTTGCTATATTTCACCATGTTTCGATGAATCTTTGCCTTCTTTCGGCGGCCCGCTGACTGCTGTGCAATTTCCCGCAGGCCGGCTGCTTTGCAGTCTTCGGCGGCTGCACTATCTCTGGCAAACCTGTCCTTATCCTCCTCCCCGCCCATGGGGTCACTGCCCCATGTATCAACGTCGTTTTCCGCAGCCTCCAATACATTGAACGGACTACCCGGGTCCCAGGTCGGCGGCGCCACCCAACCCGCCGCCATGCCCTTAACCGATGGAAGCAACATGCCTCCAGCCGCGGCCGCGGGGGAGGAAAATAAAGCAATGGACTCCTCACCCATTTCTATCCAGACGGGAAAGAATGGAAGGAAACGAGGCGTCGATCACAAGTGCGAGAGCTGCTCCAAGGTCAGGCACCCATCCAGGCTTTCCGGAACTTGCATTTAAATGTTTTCGCTTCTGTAGATTTACCGCCACCCTTCATGCTTGATCAAGCATCGCTGGGAGCATACCCCCCACTGGCGCGAAGCATCCAAGTTTGTACTCAGCAAACACCAGCAAGTGCAATTGCTGGAGGTTAGTCATAAAGATCCCTCTAGGCTATCTCGGCTAATTTACCTCCAATGTCCACAGGCAGCTGCCATCCTCTCCCACCTGTCTCCTGCTTCTTCGGGAGGCACGTCGCTCCCAGATGACCGCTCCCTGTGGCCGTCGTTCCTCTCTGGCGGATCTCTACCCAAGGCGGATGAGACGGCACCTGTCGCCAACGCTTCCATAGCCTCATACCCATCGCACCCAGTGTCGAGCTCCGTCCCAGCGACAGGAAACTTCCATCGCGCGACGTCCACTGGACCGCGTCTCCATGACTACTCCATTCCCGCTTCCACGGCAGGCGTTGGGGGCATCACCCAGCTGCGTCCAGGCTTGATCAGTGTCCCCACTGGTCCTGGCCCGACAACGCCTTCCATACCCGTTCCCGTGCGCAAACCCACCACGTCCGAATCGTTCAGGGGTTACCGCGAGCCGTGGACGTCGGCGTCCGTGGGCAGCCATACGCCATCTTCGTTCGTGTCGGGCACTGGATCCGTTCCGTTTGCGCATTCCGACGAGAGGAGCGTTAGTACGGGTGCAGGGGGGTGGTCCCTCCCGCGCTCCTCGCTCCGGTCCGTGTCCGTATCTTCACAGTCACGCTCTCGGTCTGGGTCGGCATCTGGTAGCCGCAGCGACGACGAGAGCGTTGATGTTGATGCCGAACTGGATGACTATGGAGGCATAGGGTATGCAGGGCGGTATGGGTATAACTCCCGTGGGAGGAGGACGGCATGGAAGAGGGAGGAAGACGAGATGAGCATTGGGTTCAGTGTCAGGGAGGAAGACGAGGGCGATGATGAGGGGGGCATTGGGGGTGTGACAGCCGGGATTCGAAAGGAGACAGAGTGGGATGGGCTGGAGATGGAAATGGATATGGATTGATTCACAACCTTCTCGACACCTCGCTATCGTATCGGATTGCGCATTGGCATGGTCCAAGAACCATGGAACAGCTTATCATGGCGACACACCCCGCGAACGATCAAGGAATTTCTCTCTTCTCACAACGTTGCTCGTATCTTCATTTTCACTTTCTTCCTTTTGTCAGCGCCAACGAAAGCATTTGTCCATCCACTTCTCCACGTTATCCTCCTCATCATCATTTATTTGATTGTACCGAATCACCATCGCCACCATATCCAATTCCAGTACCTACCATCCTTTTTTACTTTCCATTGTTCGGGTTTTAGGGCACGATCCGCACACCAACACACAAGCCACTCATTATATCCGTTTCATATCCTCCATCTCACCCGCTACCCCGTCCGCATTCCTTTTCCGCTTCCTTCCCACGACGAATCCCGGACTTTGTGTGTGAAATACCAATGTATGTATGTATTACTATTCGAATAGCTAGCTAGCATAAACACGAATGTCTGTTCCTTCTGTAAACTATAAGTACAAGATATGCATAATGGTACGTTCAAGATTAAAATAAGTTAAGAACGTGAGTGAATTAGGTTAGTACAGTAGACCGTCCGTACCGACGGGCTGGCCGCAGAGACAACGTCGATAGGATCCGGAGCATTGATTACGACGGGATAGGGATAACGACGTTTGCAAGGACACTCAAACGTTGACACAACAGAGTGACGAACACCCCAATCAAGAATACCACCACAAGCTTCAAGTCCACCGGTCCGAAGCGTTGCGACATCTTCATCTGCAAGCCGACGCTCCGCTCGTACTTGGTCTTCTTCCCCACTGGTGCGGATCTGAATATCTCATCCGATATATGGGCCGACACCATGCCAGGCAGCCCGTCCAAGCTCGTCGTGTTGCGTTCCTCCCACCACCGCTTCATGCCCGTCTGCACACGTGGGCTCGTGGCAGATGAGTACCCCACAGTAAGCTCAGCATTCCGGTCCACCGCTTCCTTCTTCGCGGCCCAGTCGAGAAGCTGCGTCCGGTGGCCCTTGAACTCGTAGAATGGGACTGAATAGCCGCATGTCTGGATTTGAGGGTTATCGAGTATGGATTTGAGGTATAGGTGGGAGATGGGAGATTGACATATCAGTTACGAATTTGAAGAAACGGATCACGGATGTTGGGATGGGAAGCACGGTACGCACCGTGGCGACTTTGAACACGCTGAGGGCGATGACTGCACGCGAACCGGGGTGCCTGGTTCCTTCTGGGAGAAGCGCGTTGTATTCTGACGTGCCGAATTCGAACACGGATCCTGAAGATGTCGTCAGCGTTATCTCCGGATGATATCTCGGGACGTTTGACGCGATACAGACCTCTACCGTAGAGCCTAGTGATTCGAGGCGGTCCCTCGAACGCATTGAAGCAAATAGTCACTCGACCATTCTCGCGAATGTGCGCAATGGTTTCGACGCCTGGACGATGATGACAGACTCATTAGTAGTGCATTGATCGTATAAGAAGGGAGTATAGTACCAGAGCCGGATAGGTCCTCGTACCAAACCTGACGCGAATTCGCGACGTGGAAGGACCCCGCCACGCCCTTGGGTGATATATTGACCAGCCCGTCAGCGGTAAGAGGTGCCGACGCGACCCAGAATGTCTGTTGTTTCTCGATCCATGCAATAAGAAAATCTGGGATTTCGCCGAACATCTGCATGCTGAAGGTGATGCAGAGGATGTAGGAGGTTAACTTGGCGTTGGGTAGGGAGGGGGAGTGGGAGAGTTGCGCCCAGCTGGTTCGACTAGGTCCTTTACATAGGGTTTTACATAGGCACCACTGGCGCAATTTCTCCATCGGAACACTATACCTCGATTACGCCGGAGATGACGGGATTGCACTAGTCACATTCCGACGGCTTGGTTCACTTGGATGGTGCAGGGTTTGCGGCACCTCGGATATTGCACCTATGTGTGGTGAGTTTAATTACTTGAAAGGTATGGTATGAATCTAAGTACGTACCAGCTGACCTGGGCGCTCAATAGGTCCACACTGCTTGCAGTCCAGTGTTATGCCCCGTGGTCTAGTTTATGTAGGTCGTTCTACCAGCGATCAGGTCAAGGATAGTTGATTGAACTACAGATCAGATACCTTTGCCTGATGACATGCTATACCGGTCGTTTGGATTTTGCTTGCCACCCACATTTGTGGAGCAGTACAACAAAGCAACAAGTATGCAGACAGGACTGCACTTGGCCCGTATCTGCATAAACATACTCAGATGATTTCCATACCGATAATCGGACGCATAAGGCAAATGTGCGGCGATAATGCATGATACGTACATACCACAGACTTTTTGTTAACCCAAGGGATGAAGACTACCATTATGGAAAGCAAGCTGTAGTTGCCACGCAGCCGCAAGAGCAATGCCCTTGAGCCGCCGGATGGTTGAAAGTAGCCGCCAGGAACGACCAAATCCACAAATCGGGTAATTTGCACGTTTTTCCGAATCCTTCACTTGTCCTTCACCTCCATTTCTCTTTCTCAGTGCACTCCGAGAACATGAGTCCCAGAATCTTTATCGTTGCTGCGGAAAGTAGCCTGTCTCAGGCTGTCTGTCGCAAACCTGCTGTGAGCTGTCCATGGAAGAAGCAAACCTTACCGGCTAACCTACCTGCGTTATCTCCAGATGTCCTTATGACCCGGACGCGTTCAACGCCAGTGGGTTTCTATGACCGCAAATGAATCCACGTTGCATGAAGCTGTATAGTTCGGGCTTTATATTGCCGTCAACGAAAGTATTTACGGCTTGTATACGGCAAACGTGTCGTGAAACGACGCGGGTTTATACCTGTCCGATACCGCTCATTTCGGTTTTGGGCCTTCGACACGGCAAAACAGGTGAGCCTTTTGCTGCTCGCGTATTAGTAACCAGAGCACTCACAAGACGTTGAATATATCAGGCGTTTACTCACTTTGTTCTGTGGCTTCCATTTCCCACAAGAATCGTTGAAACCGAAAACTCCGCCAATGACAAGTATTGAAACTTGCATTGCTTGCGATAGACCCGAGCGATTCGCTAAATGTGCTCAATTTAAAAGGTGTCCTGTCTTTTATTTTGCCGACCCGAAACTCGTCATCCCTGCTCTGTCCATGCACAATGACTTTCATTATTCGTGAACATGTAACTGTGATCGTCCTGAAGTCTCGTTCTGCCGAGCCCCGGTGTACATCGTTGCAGAAGCGATATCACGGGGACGCAGAGTTAACCTCTCAGGTGCGGTACCATTGTGCTGTTTATCCCTCACCATACCTAATATTGTCTCTTTCCTTTCCCGATTCGAATTCAGTTCTATTGACCGGACTTCTCTACTCCAATGACAGGAGAAGGCCGAGAAGGATGACCACAGAAGCTTCTCTTCGTCCTTGGATATCGGATTGTCGTGGCTTTGCCTGAACATAATTTTGCGCACGAGGCCGGCTGGAAAGCTTATAGGACTTCGCTTATGCGATCACACGGCAAGAAACAAAACCCATCTAGGACCGCAGCTCATGAGCACAGGTCGCCCACCAATCAAAAACGACCCCAAGCCGGCATTGGGACGCGAATGCCACGGTTCACATGTCATCTATTCGTTGCTGGCAAGCTTTTCCGCTGAATGTAGTGTCCCGCGCACCTGAACGAGCTTAGTGAGAATCGCAGTTGACCACGAACCGGGTCGGGACAGTGACTCAACCCATTTAAAAATTTCCACCCTTCACTGAAGAAGCATTCTCTCACCAGATGTCGATCCAAGATGACAAGGAATCGACGAAAACCCGGACGGACAAGACCAAGGCACAAGCTGCAAACTCGGCCCCTTTTCGCGTCATATCCCTCAGTCAAGCTGCTATTTTTTGTCTTTCTTCCCGGTGTATTGCCCACCTTGGGTATAGACGCCATCTCCGTTGATGACAGTGGACCCCAGAGATAACATAACACCTTAAATCTTAGTTGTCCACCTTCAAAGTGGACCCTCGTGGCCTGCGATTTCTTTGTCGATTCTCCTCGCTATTCCCCACCCCAGGTAACTGGAAATTATAATCACCAAAAGAGGTCAGTGTATTACGTCCAGAAATTCGACGTTGTCTGCACGCCGGTGAGCAAGTCCGACTTTCGTGACAAAGAGAGTTGTCTGATCGATTGATTCTCCCCTTCAATTGGGCATTGTCATTGGACAGAGACAGAATTCGAGCCCGTCTAATGATCTGATCTTCAGGTACGTAACCCTGAGTAACCTGTCGAACACCATTCCTGCTCCAAGCAAGTATGTCTCGCATAATGCGCCATGAAAGATAGAGGCGACGTGTCTTCTGATCCTGATCAAAGCGGGTGCCATTTATGCCCATTATCTCTGTATCCGCCCTCTATCATGATCACAAGAGCAATGCTTGCAGTCCGCTGAATGCATTTTTGGTCACTGGAGACCAAGTGGGATCGCGAATCGAAGGGTCAGTTTATTACCACATGTGTCGGGAACTATTTCGGTACCTTGTAGCTGATGAACACAAACAGGCTCTCAAAGACGGAGTAATACGAGGGAAACCCTTCGTATGTACTCATACAGTATTCAATCTTTTTCTGTCAAGCATCCGCTTCTGATGCATTTCATATTTTGTTCGATGTTCGTGTTGTAGCCGGTGCGCTACCTTAGACTTGTGTCTGATTCAATTGGAGCCTGGCGTCTCCGTCCTGACATGGATCTGATATAGTTGATACTTGTTTTCCGCGTTTACTGCCGTGATCATCAGATTCGGGCTTTTCACCGGGGACTTAGCATGCAGTGCTTGGGTACTTGGGCCCTGGGGTCTGCCATCTAGGGCTACCGCGATGGCTAAGTGTGGTTAATTACCCTCATGACATAGCCGCGCTCTACAGGCGGAAGGCCTTTACCAGAGTATCTAATCTGCAGTCTCGTATACACCCACCACACGTCTCAAACGTGTTTGATCGGATAACTTGAATCCCCTTGTGGTGGCCCTTGTCGTATTTTTTGGATACTGCGAGTTTCATCCTTCGACACTGGGATCGTGAACAGAGGAGCCAACCGTGCCATCTATTACGCGGGGCCGCTCCGACGGACCGCGTTGTTACCATCTTCACAATGATAACTTGATTCCCTGCGGTTACGACAATATCGTTCGGCCAGAGCAAGTGCAAAATCACCAGGGTTTGGAAACAGGAGAACGCCGTCGTTCTCGGGTCGATGCATACAGTACCACGACAAATAGCTCATGTGCTTTTGGATGATTATGGGTATCTTTACTGCCCAGTGCTCTTCTAGAAACTTTGGGTGCGGCTCGAGTTTTCTCATGGTTGACCGATTTTTGATCGTGAATCTTCCGCATATCTTCTTCAATTCTGTTCTGTTTGCTTCGATTCTTAGTGCATGAAATCAGCGTAACATTATACATGTACACATACCCAAAACAGGCCAAAAGAAAACTTTTGTTTTTGGTGGCATCCGAGAGTTGTTGTGTGAGTAAGAAGTATCAGCGTGAAACTGCATGTCAAGATGGAGCTCTGTGGCTATGGGGTTTGCTCATAGTGTGCATGATATGCATGTAAGTACGCTCCTTTACCCAAGTTTTATGAAAGAATGATGAAACGAAAATACATTTTTCGAGGCGCAAACGCTGATCGTGCCATGCTCAAGTTCAACGCCGCGGCTTGGGTGTAGTGCATTGCGAAATAGCGTCATCTATTTGCGCTTAATAGCATCAGTTGCTTTATGTGATCATGAACCGTTCGGACTTCGGAACCGCACTTGCACTTGAACCATGATTCGAAAGGGTGACCGTGCACCAACTCCACCAATTCTACATGATCCTATTGTTGACAACGATGACTCGGAGGATGAGAGCAGTAGTGCCAACGATGAGTTTGAATGGTACTATGGCGAAAACGCTGGCGGCTATGTCCTCAACTTTGGAAAACACAAGGGTCAAGTGCTTCACAACACAAGTATATCGTATCTGTACTGGTGTTATAAGAATTTCAACCCGAATGTGAGTGTTTCACCTGTTGTTAAACAGAAACTATGCTCAAATCGATGTCAATAAAGCACTCTCTGATCGGCGCTTTCGAACTATATCACGAAGGTCTTGAAGATTATGCGAAAACTCATTACGCTGAGTTTGTTGTGCCTTTTGGACGGAAACATCAAGGGAAGAGAATTGCTAAATGCCGCGACAAAGACTGGTTGCTTTGGACCACAACCAGGAAAGCATTGACTGATAAGGTAAGCTTCACATCATTTGTCGTAGTAGGTATGCCTGATATGCCTGGCGTGCTTTTACCTCAAATAGTACCGTATCTTTTTCGTGGCCGTTCAGTATTGGTTGGAGAATCCCCGCCATCAAGGCGTTAAGCGGGATATTGGCGAGCTCTTGCGGTGTTCTGAGTATGAAGACGACCTTGAACTAGCGGAGGAGACAGAGGACTCCGACAAAGACGCACTCAATGAATCAGACATCGAGTTTATCAACGACGGGGAACTCGATTATGAAACTGACGCTAGTGACATTCAAGAAGAGAGTGAGGATGAGGAATTGCCACAATATGTCGGGGCAGCTCTGTCATGCGCCAACGAATCCGACTCAAAGGAGGAATTGGAATCTTCGAGTCGGTCGACGACCCCGCCCCGCCTCGTCCGCATGGCACCGAAGAAGAGGAAAATTAAGAGAAAGAAGAGAGAGACAAAATCTCAGTGGGATCTCATACTTGATTATGTTTTCATGGATTAACCCACTGCAAAAGGATTCTCAAAGATTTCATTGTGAATGACGATGACGGGAATGGATCTGATGCATACGTAGATCCAGATGGGAACGCAGCGCCAGATCCTTCAAGTACAATTCTGCTCATCTCATAAGGACTATGATAACCAATCGTCCCACTCTAGTCACCATGCGAGTCACCAGATCAAGCACGAAGAAGAAAGCTGGAGCGACCAAATCGCAACCAGATACTTGTAAGCATATGTAGCCTTTGTCAGAATCAACCCACTCAGTCTGGGTCTATTGAAAATATATTCACCTGTTGCGAGCCGATCTAAACGTGGTAAACGGCTCACAGAAACAGAAGAAGGCAATTCAGAGAACGAGGGTTCATCGCCGAAAAGTAAATCTTATGTCTTTCCATGAAATCTAACTTACCGCTCTAATTTAGCTCCTTCGCTACGCGCTCAAAGGGCCGTAGTTACCTCTGACGCCGACGACGAAGGCGAGGAATCAGGTCCGTTAGATTTCCATTTGTTATCCAAAAACGCTGAGTCTGTGCACGCCCTTTTGTCTCCCTGCGCAGATGCCATACCGACCCTCAATTTTGCTGGTCACGCCAAAGCCACATCCTTGCGCCAGGCCAAAGCGGCACCCCCGCCTCACGATTGCCGTTCAGACGTCTTTAGTTGTGAAAATCAGAGTCCCGGTAAGTTTTACTGCCACGAGAAGGTATTATGGGCTGATAGTGCGATCAGGGCCTTCGATGCTACGTGGCCGGAACTCAAACCGAGTCCTATCCTCCGACAGTGACGACTCAGATGACGAACCTCTCACGGTGGCACCAACAATGGCCAGTAATCTCAGGAGGGTCCGGATGAATATATCTCCTGGTGAAACGGAAAGCTCGGAAACGGAAGAATGGCAGCCCCGTACCCCAACGAAACCCTCGGCGCGAAAGCGGGTTCTGTCATCGAATAGCGAGAGCCCTGTCCAACAAGGTATGTCACTCCAACGGGGAATGTCAGTAAGTCAGGCCATTGAGCATTCCTCGCAGAAATAACTATTATGCACACGTCTCCTCGGACACCGTCAAAGTATGGGAAGAAGCGTGCGCGTATGTCCCGTACTTCCTCGCCGCAGCGCCCGAGCTCTGGTGAGTTCCTCATTTGACTGGCATCGGTTTGTTTCTGAGGGCCTGCCATCGACAAACCTTGTAGGTCATGGACAACCTCACCCACCTTCTTCGAGCCGTCATCGCGTTCATTAGACAACGTGTCGTCAAGATTAAATCACCAGAGATGGAGGATTGGCTTTTTGTCACTCTTACCAGTGCCTTTTTAGTTCTATTGCTTGCGCTCGCTGGCGCTCTCCAGTCATCGCTTCTATCTTGAAATTTCCCGATATCTATCACAAGTCTATCACTGTTGTTTATATGTATGTTTGTCTTGCCCTGGTGGCGGGCCCCTACTGCTTATCTACCCGCTATGTAAGTTCATTTGGAACATCGCCCCGCATAAGTGTCAAGGAAGATCTTCCACCGAAAGTTCATGAATAGAAGTTAGTCTCATACCAAGAACATCCAGGTTTTCGTGTGAGGTGCTTATGTGAGTTAGAATAGAAGTTACCATCCGTTCAGTACTCAGTGTTGAAAAGATATTGAATCAAAGTTTGAATGTCGAGACCGCAAAGCGATACCATAGGTCTATTCTCAAAATCCTCCCATAAGACATACATAGTCGATGACTCCGAAGCGATCCGGTAATAGTAAAGGGATCCCTGCTTAATCAGAGCCGTAAACTGAATTTCCCCCGAACCGGGCTAGCTAACAATCACAATTCAAATGACTGAACGACTGAAAAGTAAAGTCAATATACTATCTCAACGGTCGAAGCTTCCGAGGAACATACGTTTACTGGTGACGAAGTCACCTGCGCGACTTGTCCTCTGCCTTTTAACCCGTTCACTTTGTTCTTCGTCATCGGGTTCCTTCCTTTTCAGCTCATTATCTTCATCATCATAGAGGCCGGGAACTTCATTTGGATCACTAGCATCGTTCGATGGCCACGAAGCGTCCTCTAAGGCTGCTGCCATCCGCGCCAACATCCATTCCGGATTTTTCCGTTGCTTCTCCCTCTCACGATACTTCACGGCCTTCGCAACCTTTAGGACATCCATGTAGTTGGCGTTGACTAATCCTCCGCGTTTGTTCAGTTCATCTAGTTGTGCGCAGGCTTCAAGGGGAGGAGCCTCGTACTGGACGGCGAATACCTGGGCAAGATCTGCAAGGAGCTGGACGAAGACCGAATTTTCAAGGCCGACCGTCGTTATCCCGCGACCAGTCAAGAAAGTCTCCTTCGATAAATCCGCAACCCATCCTGCTCCAGCCTTGTGATGGGCATCAAAGACATTGTGCAGGAGGGCAGCCAGTTGAGCGGGTGGAATGGAGTGACGCATAAATCGCAGCGCTACCCAGTTAAGGACGTGAACAAGAGACTCCATGTCGTCCATCAACGTATGGCTCAAGGTATCGGGCGTCGAAATCAAGCGGTAAGCAATGAATTGCCATGTTCCCTATATGTAAACATAAGATAAAATGTACGGAGGATGACAGGTGCACATACAGAACGATTAATTTGACGTGAATCACCGACAAGTTCTCCTGTGGTCTCATCGAGCTTGAACGCCTTCGCCAAATCCCAGTCTATTAAGAGACCGCGGCCATTACGGATCATAATATTTCCACTGCTGATGTCACGATGCATAATATGAGCATCACGATACGCTGTGGAAAGGGCTGAAAAGAAACAAAACCGATCAACAACAATGATATTTGCATGCAAGTTATGACAGAGCCGACCTTCCAAAGCATCCTGCATAACGGTGACCAGCTCCTTCGATGACTTAAATGATGTGAGATCGTCACCGATTGCCTCAAGAACGATGCGGAAATGAGAATATGGCTTCAGGCCTTCGATCTTTTCCCACTCCGGCATTCGCTTGATCCACTTCGAGGTTGCGAACAAATGAGTGCAAGTTCGCTGGTTGTCAGTTCCAGCTAATTCCACAGGAAATACATCACCTGAACATACAACCTCTGAAATGTAAGGGACGCCCTTATCGTACAGGATTGCATATATGTCGCCCTCTTTTTGCATGCCGGGCAGGAGGACTCGCCATGTGTCCTTGAGAAAGACTGGCCTATGCCCGTGAAGGTCCCAGACCTTGAAAGTCCGAGTTGCCCGGCCAGTAGCGGAGGAATTGCCTCTTACATCTTGTTCATTTCCTACGAAAAATCGGAGTTCCTTTGACGCTTCATCAAAAACATTGAATTTGAGCAGAGCAACTGGTGAATCGGGATCAATTTTGAGTCCCGCTCGCGCTTCCAGCTCCTCTTCAGGAGTCGGTCTAGAGACAGAAAGGTCCTTCCCACACGCTTCAGGGGACAACTTGCCGTATCGCCAGAAGAATTGGAGAAGCGAGTCTGAAGCCGTGTAGTCGAACCTGGCAGAAAAAATGGCGCCCATTCTGTCCCAGCGAATAAGCCTGGCATAGGAACCACAGAGGAGGACAGAGAAAATATGTGGGCGGAATTGCAGACCCAGTTGTGCGGTAGCATAGGTGACAATCTGACCCCGTGTGTCTCCACCATTGTCGGTAGAATTCTCGAAAGATAATATCCCATCATCTAAGAAACCTTCATCGTTTTCGCTTTTTCTAAGCTCCATGTGAACCTCCATGAGCGAGAAATCTGTGACCTTGCCTGTTAGGGCAATTCTCCTGAACTTTGGAGGGCTAAAGAGCGCATTGGATGTGTAAGGGGCTGTTGCTGAGGATTTGTGAACAAAGGGAGTCCCAGGCATTTTAGCAATATGTTGTGGTATGGCGGAAGCAGCAACACGA
Source organism: Hypsizygus marmoreus (assembly GCA_013433165.1). NCBI lineage: Eukaryota > Fungi > Basidiomycota > Agaricomycetes > Agaricales > Lyophyllaceae > Hypsizygus > Hypsizygus marmoreus. Next base: position 475,764 of record CM024094.1, on the reverse strand, counting down.
GGAGGTGTCACAGGTCCCGTGTTGTGTGACAGCCGTGATTTTTCGCCCTGAGCTGGCACAGCCGCCGCCATTCGATTTCGAGTACATGGTCCCTGATTGTTAACAGGCTCAGAGGGAGACGAGGACGACATGACGATGAGTAAAATATTGAGTATACGGAATGTCTCTGCTCTGCTCTTCATCTTATATATATATTTATCTAGTGCATATGGTCATTTCCTGGCGCTTGCCACAGTCTGCCACAACAGATTTTCCATTGTTCCAACTTCCCTGTGGCCTAGCGGTGGCTTGAAGTTGGTTCACGACAATGAATTTTCTGCGACGGCAGTACGCGCCATCCATGGGCCAAATAAATCCAGGTCGCGAGCACTCATGCCTCAGGTTGTAAACTCAAAAATGTCTGGCGAAGGGCTCTTCAATATAAGTTTTATAAAGTCATCGAGCCCAGGCACATCAACACGTCTCTCCTCATCCGACATCCCGTACAAAACTTCTGTCCACGCACAGTACAGCCCCGCCAAACAGCCCCGCCGACCTTCATACAAACTCCACGGACGATCTAGCGCCGTCAGCTAACCATTTATCGTAAGTACTTCGTGATCCGTCGTACAACTTCTAGCATGGCAAAAGCATTAGAGGCAGCGAGTAGGGCATATTCAGTACAATGTCGTGACATAGACCGACGCCTTCGCAGAGGAGCCCGTGTTGGTAGACGAGGCGGGCATGCCGACGAAGCGCTGTAGCTGCTTCGCATGCAACGAGTCTCGTAGCGGACAGTGATTCGATTGACGAAGGAATGCTGATAGCAGTATCAGAATCCCGGTTACACCATGGCACCACCTAACATTGACTACCGGACATGCCTATAACAATCATCCGGACAATAACTTACTGTACCAATACATCATCTCCAGGGTACGAATTCTCAGGCTATACGCGGTGAAGGCGGGGAACCTTCCGTCATAAAGTTGTCCAATTTTTCAAGCTTGAACCCCATCCATTTATAGAGACAGTGTATAAGTTTAGCACGCCGGAGTACGACGCCCTTCTCCTACCTGAGAAGCGTCAAATTGGGTCCCGGTCCATCATCATGCTCGACGTCTTCAAAGTCGGCACCGTACGTCCTCCCCTCCTTGCTCTCGTCGTAATCCTCACCACCCATCTCTAGTCCTGCAGCTATGCCGTTCCGTTCGTCACCTACAAAGCTCCACGCAACCGCCTCTTAACGCACTTCACGCGTCACGAGCTCGCGGACATCGAGGCCGAGGCCAAGCTCGAGTTTTGTAGTACCCCGCCGCCTTCGGAGAATGGGTTCAAGCAGTACTAGGTGAATAGGAACGCGAAGAGTCTCGATGGACTACCTGGAGCGCTGTCGGGGTTTGAGTCTACGACAAGATTTAAGTCCCCAAAGCGCAATTTGCAGCAAGATGATGAGACGGAGCGGATTGGATGGTGAGGGCGTCATATGTGAAATGTGTTAACCGTCGTCGCCGTGAAGCATGGCTTGATGATTTGTGTCTGTTTGTACCTTTGTAGCTTTGACTGTTGCATCCGTTTGCAAGCTGTACCTCGAAAATTCACCAGTGTACTCGTACAATTAGCATTTCTCTGAGATTGTGAATGACAGTATATTCAAGGTCATATTGAGACGGTTTCCAAAAACTAGACCATACTGCATGACGCATACTACAGAACCATGACAAAGGAGGGGAGCGACATCTGACTGGACAAGTGCACACTGGGTGAGGGGACAACGGCCTTTCTAGTCCGGGCTGGTTGATTTCCGGTTAAGCTCGGGATCCGTTTTGACGAGCTAAATAGGTACTGTTAATAAAGTCAACAAGGATGCCCAGAACGAGAGGCTTACCAGTGCTGTGAGCATTACGATCGATCATTATTGGTTTTTGCTTAACCACAGTGCGTTCGTTTTCATCGATAGTGTCCGGAGCCTTCCTTTTCAAACCATGGTCCAGCTTTGGGGGGAATTTGTTCTCGGCGCTCTCATCGTCATCGTTGCGCCACCGAGCATCCTTCAGAGCACGTTCGAACAATCCTAAAATCCACGCGGAATCTTCTCGCTGGCGTTGTCGCCGACGGTATATTCTGGCTATACAAAGGAGATCTCGGTCTGACTCGCTCAAAACAGCCTCGCTCGGCTCGCCCGCGTCAATCTGGCGCAAGATTTTCGATGTATCCTCGTCCGGAGCGCCTTCGTATTGAACCGCGAATATAGCAGAAAGGTCCTTGAGTAAGTTCACCAAGACGGGGTTCTTCAGGCCGATGTTGCCGATTTCGCGTGTGAGGAGAAAGAATTGCTTGCCTGAGCCGCCTCTCATCTCAGTACCAATAATTCTGTAGCGATCGAAAATATTGTGCAGATTGTCGGAGAGTACACCAGGAGCCAGATTATGTGGCATGCAGCGCATAGCGATCCAAATGAGCACATGCAACAGAGACTCCATATCGTCCGCGAGAGTATGGGGCGGGACGTCGCTGTTGAGGGGCAGGAGCAATCGAGCAGACATGAATCGCCATGTTCCCTGGAATAATCAATAGTTAATTACACGAAGGAGACAGAGGCACTGAACACACCGATCGCTCTGTTTGCCGTGGTATACAAGCTATTGGCGAGGTTTTGGCATTCACGTCCGTTGCATTGGAATTGGCAGGTTTGCTAGGGTCATCAGCCTCATTGGGATTGGCCGCTGGGACTCTCTTCGCCATGTCCCAGTCGATCAAGAGCCCACCCGTTCTGACAATTAAAATATTACTGCAGCTGACTTCTCGGTGCAAGATGTTCGCATTATGATACGCTGCGGCCAGGGCTGAGAAGATCGATGAGCAATGTTAACAGGGAAGACAGAACGGACATACCTCTCAGCGCGTCTCGCGCCGCCGCGACTAGCTGTCTTGAGGATTTGAACTCCATCAGGCTGATGCCGATGGTTTTAAGAACAATGCGATAGTGCGTATGAGGACGAAGACCTTCGATCTCCGGCCACACCTCCTGTCGTTCAACGTGTTCGGATGCTGCATACAGGTGCGTACACATCCGGTGATTGTCGGCGAATGAGGGCCTCACCTGATGTAGGTCCGTAGCATATATAATCTTCGGGATGTGGGGTACGTGTTTCTTATGCAGTTCCTTGTATGTTTCGCCTTCTTTCTCGATGCCCGGAAGGTCGACTCTCCAGGTGTCCTTGAGCAAGGCCGGTTTAAATTCTTCGCTATCGTAGTAGTGATTCGAGATAAATGGGGAGCGCGCAGACGTCTTCATGGCAATTGGAGTACCATTAATCATTGAAGCAACATGTGGTGATAGAGCACCAGGAAGACGTGCCGGTGTCACAGGGTGCGTGTTGTGTGACGATCGTGATGTTTGGCCCGGTGGTTGTGCCGGGCCGCGACTCCGAGTATGTTGCCGAAGCTGTGCCAGCGCCACATCGGGACGACTGTGGTTGGATGAGCCACAGGACGAGAGATCTGAGTCCATGGCAAGGTTTTTGGTATGGTCTGGTGCTGTTTTCCTCTCTCTCTTATATGGCTTTCAAGTATATGGCTATCCTCGCTATGTCTTGGCCTGACTGCCACAGCCTGTGTTTGCTCTTGCATTGTTCTGTCACTCTCCGCATCGGTACAGCTCTCGAAGTCGTCACAGTCAGCTTATGGCCAATCACTTTCTGGAGATATCGAGTGCAAAATTGCCGCATGGTCACAACAAAAGACTGCGCATGCTTTAATGTGCCGTATGGGCATAGGCACTGGATCATGGTCGAGAGAACAGGCCTCAACAGAGTTTGTTACTTGGCTGCGCCGAAACTGCTTTGATTGCAACCTTGGTGAATGTACTTGTTCGCAAGTAGGCATCACACCATTACAGTATTGCTGAAGTCAATTTTAAACCAACCATTTAACAACTGATTGTGATAGTAACATGGATACTTACTCGGAGTCGAAATCATCTACTGTATACTACAAAATGGCAACAACCTACTACATTCAAAAATCATCAAACCCAGGCATACCGACACGTCTCTCCTCATCCGACATCCTACACAAAATCTCCATCCAGGCACAGCACATCCCCGCCATCCCTTCATACAGACTCCATGGGCGATCTGGCACCTTCATCTCACCATTAGTCGTAAGTACTTCGTGATCCGTCGCCAGATGAGCCAGATGCAGGGCTTTCAACCGATACCTCTCAGCACGGTGCTCCGTGAAATCATCTAGTATGTCAAAAGCATCGGAAGCAGCGAGTAGGGCATATACAGATCCTGCAATGCCGTGACACAGACCGACGCCTTTGCGGAGGAGCCCGTGTTGGTAGACGAGGCGGGCACCCCGATGAAGCGCCGTAGCTGCCTTTGAGTGTAATGAGTTTCGTAGCGGATGGTGATTTGATTGACGAAGGACTGCCGATAGGAGTATCAGAATCCCGGTTGCACCATGGCACCACCTGACATTGAACAGAAATTAATATCGGACCTGCCTTGACACAATCGTCCGGACAATGACTCACTGTACCAATTCATTATCCTCCCCATGGTGATGATCAAAAGCTCCAGGAGCCTTGGTCGGCCAGTTCCCAGAGGCATCTTGGAGATTGACGAGCCATTCCAACGTACTCAACATTTCTAGGCGATACGGAGCGAGAACATCTCGTGGACAGTGCCACAAGATATGCAAAATGCCAGCTTGCGAGATAGATCAGCGGACTCCTCGGCGTCCGGGGAATACGTGTATCAAGTACTCACCTACACCATGAGCAGCACCCAGATACCTCTTCCTATGCCAGGACCACAAAAGTGGAGGGGTCGCCAATGCGCTATGAGCCTCCGACACTTCGGTGGCGTACAACTTCGCTTCCTGTCTGCCTAGGTCAATAATTGCCTGAACCACCGCCTGAATATTGTCATCGCATGTTAGATCAGTCAACGCGGTCGTAATAATTTCACGGCTCTCGGCAGCCTCGGGATCTGCAGGCAGAATTACTGTGTCGTGATTGATGAGAGCGCCCCTCAGGCGAAGAAGAGCGTAAAGCAAGCCGGCGCGGCCATAGAGTACGTCACAAACGCTATCATCCAGCTCTTGAACTGCGGCCGCGATGCCGTCCCGCAGCACTGCCTCACAGCGATTGAAAAACGGGGATACAAAACCCGTTTCAACAACATCCAAGAGAACGAGTGTCGCTACGCCGACGTCTGTTTCAAGGAATGACATACGAGATGGCGTGATGAGCGACTGCGCGTCCTGCATAGTGCGGAGCGCCGACTTCAGGTTGTCAGAAGCTTTGTAGATAAGGTCTTCTGAAGACAACCCAGGAGGTAGGATGTCTCGGGTTGAGAGTTGGGTCTGCATCAAGGCAATTCCTGCGGGCCAAGTCTTGTCTTTTGTAAGTATGGAAGCTACGCGGGACTTTACCTGCTGTGCCAATGTAGACCGTGTGGCTTGATCCGCGTTGGTGAGCGTGGTGCTGTACATGGACAACATCTCTAGCTATTGCTGCCAAAATGTCTTGCTTCATAGAGTTAAGGGTCGCCTCGTCAGTAGGAGGGGAGGATGCATGTCGGATGTGCCGTGAAGACATGTTGCCTGAGCTGCTTGATTCGTGTCAGAGTTAGCTCTGAACTTATAGTTTTAAGGTCAATGGCTAAGAGGCTTGGAACGTTGATAGGAAAGATTGAAGAGACAAAGACACACGTGTGTCGTTGACATCATAGGTGCATCTGGAGCGTCGAGAACAAGCCTGCGAAAGTGACGTCAACATCCATTTTTGGAAGCGCGATGCTTGTATCTATTTGGCAGGATTTGGTCCGGATCCGGTGACAACGGGGATGCTAGTGGGGACATGGTGAGAAATGAATGTGCTCTTTGCGTTCGACGATGCAAGCAAAAGATATAACTACAGTCCAAGTCCTGTTTCAATGCTAAGGCAACGATACCCCAGAAGTGCAGAAGTTTGTCGTAGAATGAGGATAGGAACATGCAATCCAAGAAGTAGTGATGTGGAGGATGTGGAACGGAGAGCATGCAGGGGATGATGCGGTCGTAAGTACTATGTCAACAATGCAGTCCTCAGATGTAAGGGGTAGGGTGGTAAAAAGATGCGCGGGGTAACGTGTAGAAGGGGAAATGTGAAAGCAACTGTCCAACGAGCATAAAGAAAGAAAAATGACGAACCGATATCCAACATTACTCGAGCTCTACTAATATCGATTCTGCACCGGCACCCGCGGTGTACTCGCATACGGATCATAATCCATACTCACCATCCCACTCCCTCTTGACGCCGCCGCCGCATCATCACGATATGGGCCCGTCAAACTCGCCGTGCTTGCGTTCCACGCCTGGCTATGATTATCATGCTGTAATGGAACAAAAGCACTCGAGTCAGAACTTCGCACACCACGAGCCCCAGCCCCAGTAAATCCGGCGGCCGCCCCTTGCCCTCCTGCAGTCATAACGTACGATGACGACGACGTTGTTGGCATTTGGCGGTTGGCGGCGCGTCGGCGTCGGGCCAGGAAAATACCAAGAAGCGCACCGAGAAGACCAATAACAGCAATAGCGCCGATTACTCCTCCCACTATCGGGCCAGTGTTGGACTTCGCACCGTTGGGGCTATTATCTTGGTTATTTTGCTGACCGCCGTTCACCGATGCACCGTCTGCGGTGCCTTTAGCGGAATCTAGGAGGACATTGGCGGGCAGAACGCTGGCAGCTGCCTGGGGCTGCTTGCCAAGCTGTCCATTTCCGACAATGACCATTTTGCCAATAGAGGGTATGCCGTTGACTGTGACGAAAAAGAGAGCAGGTCCAGGTTGGAAAACGAATGGATTGGGGGCCTGGGCAACGTGCAGGACAATGGTGCCGTCGCTATTGACAGTGAAGGTGTTATTGAGCTGCAGGTAGCGCTGACCCATGTTGAGAGCGTGCGTAGTAAACCCGCTACGGACGATAGAGACAGTAGTGTTGCCAGCGGCAGCATTTGCTGATCCGGAATAAGAGCTTGCAGGGAGCGTAATGTCGAAGGAATCTCCACCATAAGAGAGGGTCTTGGGAATGCCAGAAGGAGCCGGACGAGTCGTCGCGGCGAAGTATGGGGGATAGAAGATCTCGGCACGGTACTCCGTAGGGAAAATGGTGGTGAAGTTGACATCGACATTAGGGTTAGACCCGGCAATGAAAACCGAAGCATCGGGGAGGAGGATGGCCGTGGAATGGTACAAGCGAGCAATGTTGGAGGTGCCTAAGCCAGCGTTAGACCAACGCTTGCCTTTGGGTGCATTGGGGTCATAAATTGCGGGCCTTCCGATGGGCCCGGCTGCAAGAGACATTCCCCATGGCATGTCACCGTATGAGAAGGTCTCTCCAGTTGCGGTCGAGTAACCCGCCGTGCCGTTCAAGCCGCCATTAACGACGAGCATTTTGCCGTCAGGGAGCATGATGAACTGACTCATGGTGCGTCCCTCGAGCATGTCGTCGTCAGCTTCATAAGCAGCAGCGGAACCATCCGCGGGTTCAGGCGTAAGGCGTTGGCAATCACGAGATGCTGGGTAGTTGAACGTGTCGATCATGGGGAAAGAATAGTTACCCCAAGCGTAGTCGTTCATGTCACTTCCACCGCAGAAAAGAACCGTGGGATTGTAGTTGTTGGCTGGGGTAAGCGGAAGCATCGCAACTGCACCAGATGCTGGGTAAACACGGACGACATTATTTGGCATATCAGGGAGCGGCGTTTCTTGGTTGCTATCGTAGTCCCAGATCACTGTGGCGAGTAAAAGTCAGTGTAAAGAAAATGGATCAGAAAAACAAAAGACCGCTGACTTGTCGAAAGGTTGGCCTGAACAAGCATCTTGCCAGATGGCAGCAGGAAGGAATGTGCGTAGGCGTTGAGGCCAGATGTCTTGATCAAGAATTGGAGAGGTTTAGCTTCACGTCCATTGGCTGGGTAGAATTCGTATGTGTTCTCAGCAGCACCGCCCTCGAACTCGGGGTCAATGTTGGGAGTGTTGCGGTTGATGTAACCACCGTTCACGAAACCACCGATGAGAACCATTGAACCATCAGCCAGAGGCTCCGCTGTAGAATACCACCGTGACTTCTGCATCGCAAGGGTGGAGGGATCGTCGAACCATTGGCAGGTTGGGGCGTCGAAGTTGTCTGAGGATGTGCAGGGGTTGACAACACGGATGGCCTTCGTGCCGTCGAAATCCTGGTACTCGGAATCCCAAATGCCGCTGCCCCACTCCGTCTTCTGCGATCCAACTGCGCCTCCTCGACCGACAGCACCGTTGCCACCAAAAGTCGCGTACGATCCGTTTGGCAAATGCATGCCTGACGCACAAAACACGTTGGTCTTGATATCCATCGGGACCGCCTCATGTGTCTTGATATCCCTGTAACATTCAACGTTAGTGAGTTACCGCTGGGGACATTATTAAACACGCACCATACTGAACCCCATGCCGGATGACCTTTGACTTGTGTAGGATTGCCTTCCGCCTTATCCATTATATATACTTTTTCTTCATTTCCCAAAAACATCTATTGACAGCCACTGAGTACACAAATATCGAATAGCCACGAATAACAGAAATACGATCTACTCACCATCATTGCGCTGACGAGGGTGCTTCCAGCATCAGCGAACGAGCCCGCGGTCGCTGCTGCGAAGACAGGCGAAGACGTTGACGCCAGCCATAGGGCCAGCAGAGGAAGCGGCGTCGGAAGCATTAGGACGTCGACAATCTAATGAAATGAAGCAAGAAGTAAAGGAATTATAGGCGGATTAGAGAAAAGAATGTGGTGGTCAAGGAAGAAGGGGAGGTGTTGTAACAGCTCTGTTCATCGTTGCCGTGACCTTAAACCTAACAAAATGTAGTGTCGGACCCCGGAAACCCAGTTTCCCTTGTTCGGCCTAAACGTAAACTTGTGTTCCGGCCAGGTCGCCGAAACTCCAGGCTGTATATTTCCTCTTCTTCCATAACCAATTTACATGAGTCTCTCCACAGGGGGAAGACAAGATCAGCCCATGCACACTCGCAAGAATTTACTCTAATTTCTTCGTCCAGGAATGTTCTTGAATCCGGACCTGCCGGGACCTGCCGAGGTAAATATCCTCGGGGTTCAACTTTCAGTTCTCGGCACGCCGAGCACCTTCCAGGCGGCTTGAAAAACAACAGCTCACACAACAACCGTTTACCCTTATCAAGGTTGCCACGGATTCGTTCTGCACGAGACAATTTGGATGAGCCAGGTGATGGGGGGTTCCGACAGGCACTGCCATCGCCAATTCCGAATTTGTGTTGTTTGCGGTGTGTCGTGGCCGGTCTGGACAGTCCGCATGTTGGGCACACTGGTTCTCATCAAGAGAATTGTAAGTCGAACTCCTAGCCTACAGGTCGGAACATCTTATGGGCCACAAGTGGCTTGAAGGTGGTCAAAATCTTCAAAATCTTCGTTGAATACCGCGCTGATCAAAACCTTTCAATTCCCAGGTTGATAACGTGTGGGCCCTATTCTTTCCTAGACAGACACCATCAGTCGTTCTTCCATATGTGGGCGCTACATCTGTTGTGTGATCAACGCTGAACGTCGTCAGCAAGCTTGTGATTCTAAAAATAGACTTCAGAATCCTGAATTTCACATTGCCTCATCGACGTCGAAGAGAATGCTCTTAAGATCTGGAGGAAACTAAAAAACGCGGTTTCACTTCCCCAAACAAGTCATAAACTTCGAACTTCCTTCTACGGTCCAAGAAAAGGTAGCTTGTCATGGTCTAAAGACTTGGCTGTGCATCGTCCGTGCTTCGGGATGGCAATATTAGCAGGACGGCAATACTTGCAAGATGCTTCAGGTTTTATGGGATCGTGATCTTGCCTCCCACCGAGCTCATCTTACGGTCAAAATCGATATTCACACGAGGCCGTCTTTTTTCCCGTCCGAACGACTCTCAGTTGAGTCCAGGATCCTAAATATCGATTTTAACGGTGATGTTCAGCCATTTGTTAGGATTCCTATGCCTACTGCCAGCGGTGACGCGACTGAACCCCAACTGTAAACGGTCTCCGGACGCCTCCAAGGTCGTACGCGAACTCCGGACACATCTCTACGCGGCATAGCTTGGCCGTGCTCGGCGTCTCTCAGCACGAGCGCCCAGTAGTAACTCAAGCTGGTTCAGAATCCTCTTGTCGGAATGAACAGCTCCCCATAAATATGTACCATATAATCCAAGATTGGAGAAGAACCAGAAGTCCGGAGGTGACAATGGGCCTGGGTCATGCCGTGAATCCCCGCCCCAAACCATCCGCTACCCATCGGCAAAGTATGTGTTGCTGGCGGAGGCGACGCAGCCGCTGTGGAGAAGTTAACAGCTGTGTCCACGCTCTTGTCTATTTTTATGGGGGTGGATCCACTGGTGTAGTGCTGCCTATAAATAGCCCTTATCCACGACCGACGACTTATTTCCGTCAGGCTGCTTGAAAATTTCTGCCGCTGGAAGACAATCTTCCCCACCAGAAAAGCACGTACAAAAGTGCAAGGAATTGTTTCGCACCTCGGTAGCGCCATCCTCTAAATCCCAAGAAGCCCTGGAGTGAATATTGTTCATATCGTTCTGGGCTACGGCTGGAATGCAAAAGAACAAGAAGTAGAAATTTGTAAAATCAATATGCAAGCCTTGATCGCCATCAAGAACCTGGCGGACCCCGACTATTTTGTTTCATGAACTTTTTGGTGGGAGAGCCTGGGCTGGAAGAATTGTCTGACTTGGCTTCGCATTCGTTGGGAGGCTCAGGACACCTCTTATTCGCTTTGCGATAGGCACTGTCTCTAGGCCTCTTCTGGGGTTAGATTGTGAGTATTCTTTTTTACAACAGGTCGCGAGTGAAGTCGCTGTGCCGGGATTCATGTGAACGCGAAATGGAGGCCTCCTTTTTATTTTGAGCAAGAAAATACCCTCACCAATCAACATCTTTACCACTTGCTCGAAACCTGTTAGGAAAAAAAGGACCGTATAGAACCAACTGCTTGCGACTGGTGACACCTGCGCGATACTAGTGACGCATAGCAGCTAAAAGCGCCCACGGGCTTCGAAGTTTGGCAGGCCACACATGGGTGGCATGAAGAACATCGCCCACCCACGGGTACCCTCTGCTTTCGACGAGCGGCATTGGCCGCTGCCCTTGGGTACTTTGGAAGTGGAATATGATATCCTGACCTCGTCATCCCCCTTCTTTGTTGAGGAAAGCCAGATAGAATCGAAAGATAGTTATGTCGTCAAGATTCGGATGCCTGGACTGGAAGGTACATAAGTAGTTTATCCAAGAGCAAGCAGTTTGAACTCCGCGCGTATGCTTCCATGGGAATACTATTGCACGAATGACTCGAGATACCCAAGCTGCGTGTTCCCGATTGATACCCTTTGGAAAACGCCTGCCTGTCTGCTGTGACACTTGAGGTCAGCATAAACACTTGTTAGTCAGGACTATCCACAATACTTCAGTTAGCTTATTCGAAGCAAAGATTTGTCCAGAGATGTCAGGGAGCAGTATACAAGGGTCCACAGAGAGACTGACAGCTTTTGTGCTCGTGGTGAAGCGGCGCTAAGAAATATATGTTGTAAGGTGTGCCCAGGAAATAATATCATAGAAGGTCATCAGTCCTCAGGCCTAAGTCGACAGGTTTTCCAGATGCCAGCCAATGCCATGAAATGGGAGATGGACGCAGGCCTCAGCTTCCAAAATTTGGCCGGTTGACGCGTAGTCGTCACACGGTACACGTGACCGGAAAATTGGTCTCATGTTTACAAGTCAAGCAATTCCAGCGACGACTTCCACCTTCGCTGGTTTACATTCATCAAGCAATTCCGGGTGGGCTGATTGCTGGACTGATCGTTAACCCACCATCCAGCGATGTTTGTCTCCTCGCTGGCAAACTGGGATGGCCAGCAATCCGCCCAGAATCAGCAAGGTCAACCAAATGACTCGGGGAGCATTCACGGCATTAATTCTGGCATGGATACAATTTCGAAAATGACATCTATTGGACCACAAGAACACTCTACGAGCTATTTGGACGCGTCATTAGCAACCCGAGACGAACGTCGCGCGAGTTGGCGTGATAGGAACAAAACCCAACAGAGCATCTCTACTGACGAGGCACGTGTCAGCTTTTGGTGCACTTTGCGTGGGGGCTTCTTTCACCGCGTTTTGCTCATAAGTTTTGTTTTTATTCAGCATGACTCGCCATCCAGGATTTCGTACATATCCAATGTAAAAGTGGGCTTAAATTCATGTGTACGCGAATTGATCTCACATTCGAATACTAGGCAAACACGGACATATCGCGGATTTTTGACGACGGCAGTACGAACGAAGGAAGGGATGACGATACACAGACTACATATACAGCGGATGCTGAAGGGGAAGTGGTCGACGAGGACGGTGCAAGGACGGTTGATGACATGCTCGTGAGTTGCGCGTTTTGCGCTATCTTCATGGAGACTGATTGGTACTTAAGGAGCCACCACCTTCCTCGCCCGTCTCCTTCTCTTCGAATGAACGTACCGTGCGTGTCTATACTATTTCCCTTGGCTGAGATGAGTGATGTCTGTAAATCCACGATGGACACTTGGCTTCTGGGATTGAAGTTTGGCAATCACAGTTTACGCACTCTTCTCTTCTCTTCTCTTCTCTTTCCAGTCCGTTATTTCTCAAGTTGACCATTGATTAGGTACACCGGGGCACTTCTCCAGCCACCCAGGCTTTGTTTTCTGTGAGTCAAATAAACTGGTGGATCTACTTCAAGTCTGACTATAATCCATTTCCACCAGCCTCCGCAGTCTCGTTCCGGCGCCCATATACCGCGGTCCAACATTACGGATCAGTGTTACCCTCCACGTCCGCCCGTTGAAGACCCTTTCGAGAGTCTATTCACTCCCTCCCCAACGCCACCTCCTTCAAGGCCACATCGAAAACGATTTTTCTTGTCTCATGTTCATGTTCCTCGCCTGCCGAAGAAATTATACAAGTCGAGTTATGGCCCCCTAACAAAGAAAAAGCATCGACCCCTTCCGCATCCACAAGTTCGTGTCCATCAGAGCCTCGAGGAAGCTTTGCAGGCATCAATAAGCCACAATGCGGAAGTCGGGATGCTCCATAGCACGATCCACAAACCAAAACCTCCGATACAGAGGAATGCCATTGCGGGTCCGTCGTCAGCGTCAGCGCTTCATATATCGGCCTCCGAAATTGTCAAGCGCAAATATCGGCGAAGCGATGCGGATGAGCTCAATGATGGCGGGCAAAGAAAGAAAATGAAATCTACGCAGGATGTGAAGAAGCATGGAACTTCCACCGCGCCCACCCCATCCATCAGGGAATCGATTCCTCCACAGAAACGCGACTTCGCGTACACCACATACCGTCGATCCAAAGACCTTTTGCGACTTCATATACGTCCTGTACCAAACGCATCACCCGAGGTATTGAAGATGAGCATTCGACATGTACAAGTAGTCCGTCACATTGAGCCTACGGAAGCCAGGGAGGATGGAATTCGTCATACGATACAGGAGGAGAAACTTACTTCTAAGCCATTCTGGCGTCGCTGGCCATCATCTAGCTGTGGATCGCTTGAGGGCATTGAGGATGAATTAAGCGTTGGCGGAGAGGTCTTAGAGTGGGAAGCCGAAGTGGTGGATGCCTTTGATGTCGTGGAATGGAGGGACGAACGATCGTCGAAGCGACACGTCAAACAGCAATCAGAGTCGAAGTCGGCTTCAGGCTCGAAGGTTCCGCACCAACGCCGTGACATTCCCAAAAGACCTATTCGTCCGGCTGAGCCAATGAAAGATGACAGATCTCTTGCTCAGACATCTGGGGGTCGTGCCGACAGTCCCATCGTTATCTCGGATTCAGAATTGGACGATCAGCCGACGCTCACTGCACATGACATGCATGGCAATCAGATCGTTAACGAAGACAATTCCGAACTGCCCAAGCTTTCTGCGAAGGCGTGGGGGAAGCAGAGAGCTGTATCCCCTCGGCCTGATATCCCGCCGACTGAATCCTCACACACTACACCCTCTTCCACAACACCGCCCGTTCCACTCTCACATGGATCGCGTCCATCATCACCAGCACGCTACAATCATGTTGGTGAAACCGCTATAACTACGCATCAGTTCGAAACAACCCACCATCGCCATACTCGTCCTGATTCTTTGACGCATCCTGCACATCCTCCCATCACTGCTTTCCGTTCCCACGGAGCCAATTCTGGAGACGTGTTCCTCACTGCACCTCATGATTCTCCGTCGAAAGCGTTCGACCTTGAACCTCTCGAAGGAGGAACCCACTCCGAGCAGCACAGTGTCTTATTCGCCCATGAATCATCAGGCTCCTCTCATGTCACTGGATTTCACTCGACGCATGAGCTCGATGATGCGATAGGCAATTCGTGGGTCGATCCTTTCTCAACTCCCGACCATATGGTTGGGTTCGGAGATGGCACCATCGACCCCTCGCTGCTCGGTGGCAATCACTTGGGTGAAGACGATGTTGTAGTACCTTCTCCACCTCGCAGGTCGCCATCGCCATCACATTCTCAAGCGCGGTCCCGCAGTCGTTCACGCTCACTGGCGAATTCCGCCCATTCACCTTCACCTGAGGAGCCTCACTCATCAATATCTATTCATTCCGCTTCGCATTCACACTCCTCGGCGATGCCCTCGGGATCGAACTATTCTTATAGCGAAGCTCGTTCATCGCCCGCATCATTGCGATTGCTCCGTCCGCACAAGAAAATGCGCCGTTTACCAAGTGGAATGGTTGCCACCGAGGAGCTCGATCTCTCCCAAAGCTCAAGCGACGAAAGCGATGTACCCCTTGCGGCCAAGCGCCCCGTTTCCAGTCAAGCAATAACGCAATCCAAACAACGAGACGCTAAGCAAGGGAAGCCTTTTGCACGGTCTAAACGCGGTGCCGAAGGCGAGTGGCCAAAGGTCGATCAACAGGAGTATTGCCACCAATGTCGACGTGCGACTTTTTACCTCAAGTTCATTTGTGCATGCAGCAAACAATATTGTGTGCGATGTTTATCGATGAGGTACGTCAAGTCTTCTTCGCCTGATCATCTGGCTTACCCCACATCCACTTTGGTCGACAGGTATGACGGAGAGTTTGAGTTTGATGTTACCAACCCCGACTTCACGTGCCCTTTTTGCGAGGGAGTATGCACATGCGATGTCTGTACTCGGAAAAGAGGAGGTGTCTATATTTCACGTCGAGGCACCAGAGCGACGACAGCTCGATCCAACGAACGTTCGTATCCTATGCGATCTCACTCTGATAAAGCGAGACCTGCCAAGGCCGTTAAAGCATCCAGCTCTCGGCCCCCTCGTAAAAGCCTTGGCGGGAAAACGAACCTCCCCCTCCTACGTTTCAAGGCCCGGTGACCTACTGGGCGTCAATGTACGGTCTCAATGGCGAGAAGATCGGGAATGCGTTTGTTGGGAACGACGGGAAGGACGACGTGGTGGTTATGCGGTCACTACACAGAAAACGGAAACGCATTTTCGTTGGCGACCTCCAGCCATCCTGGGACTTGGGCGACACACCCTTCCTAGAAGATCTCGATCCAGTTGATTGGAGGGACAAGAGCAATGGTCCAAACGAGAGGATATACGTTGGAAACAAGGCCATGCTCTATAAGCCAGTTGCTCCAAGACGGCGGAGGGAGAGTTTTCAAATCGAGGTGTTTGATCCCCGTTTCTCCTCTCCCTTGTCTTCCATAGGGGACGACGATGGTGTGGGCGAAGGCGAGTCGCGTCAGTGGCCTTCAGTCGATGAGTCTGATTCAGGGATTGCTGCGCAGGGGGATCTTGATCAACTTCTGGCAAAGGGGCCTGGTACTTGGTTTTCTGCGGACAGTCTGGGCGATGAGGATGTCGTGCGTGCGATTTCGCAGGGGCTATTGGCATGCGGGGCCCGTGTCGAGCTTCCGAAATTTTCATTCTAAATTTTAATGGTACCAAATCTGCCCGGCGCCATCAATAATACTGCATAGTGAACGTTTCTTGTATTTCATATGTATCTATGCAATACCTGTGTATTAAACCAGATATCTTGGTCATGAAAGGATTTGATTCTTGACAGTTCCCTAGGCCCTGTCCATCGTAGTAGGTATTAAAGTAACGTTGTAGCTTCAAGTAAATGTTGCGCCACCTGGCTAATGGTCAAACATCATGTCCTGGTGTTGTTGAAGCAGCCTGGCACAGTTTTGATGTATGTATGTAACAGATACGGAGATGACGCGTGTCAAGGAATGGCAATCTAGTGTTGTAAGTGACTCACTGGCCACAAAGAGAGCTGTACGGATTTGGCGAATGGCCTCAGAAACGAGCGATAAGACAATGGGAAACTTTTTATTAACTATCGACTGTCCAAGGAGATGGATGGCCAGAGGTTAGTTAAAGCTATATAATTGTCAGAGGAGGGACCAGAAGAGCCTTACTATACCCCAAGTTTTACCATGATCTTTGAGTCAGACTTGTCGCCTTTGACCTCCTCTGATGAAGGGAGCCTCGCTTCCAAATCTGACCACACACTGCCAAGCTTCGGCCAAACATCGCGACCGTCACACCACATGCGCCCTGTGACACCTCCTCTTGTTCCTGCTTCCGCTGTACCACAACGTGTTGCTGCAATGGATGGCACTCCGATCACTTCCAAGATTGCTACCGGAGCACCTTTCACCTCCAATTACTTCTTCTCTAATCCTAAACTGCAGAGAATGGCTATTGAGATGAAGTCAAAATTCATTGGACCTATGCAGCCGAAAGCGTTCCTCGAGGAATTTCTACCAATCGCAGAGGACGCCAAAAAGCCCTGGAAATGGGACCAAACTCTCCAGACAAAGTTTGAGGATGTTGCTAGCAAAGATAAGGAGGTCCAGATGTATGACCCATTGGTGAGTGCATATCCATCGACGAAGCAATTATTGTGACGAGAGTCTGAACCGTCTACCAGATCAAAGCCCTCCAGGTTGCATGTGGTGACAAGCTGGTCCTCGTTAACACCAGTGCAGTTCCGGACATGGCTGCTGGGGCTCTCGTTCCTGAAGGCTTGAAACCGGACATCTCTGGCTACAAACCCGATTACAAGGAGCAACAGGCGGGGCCCATTAAGAAGATCACTGATTTCTCGCTCATGGAGGTACACATGGAGCTCAAGAAGGCCGAGACGGATGATGGTTTTGAAGACGAGGGTCCGATTTTTGAGCGGGATCCCGACAACGCTATCGACACGAGGGGTCAAATAACTGGCTATGCTACGGCGCAACTTGCCCTTCAGTTCCGCACACACGCTTTCTCTGTGCTTCTCTGCGGTTCAAATGCTCGATTCCTTCGTTGGGACCGCACAGGCGCAATCGTTTCGGCTTGCTTTGACTACACTAAGGAAGACCTTCTCCTTGAATTCTTCTGGCGCTATGGGATGACGAACGAGGAGGGCCGCGGGAAGGACATGTCTATCTCTGTCCCTAGTCCTGAGGAAGCCGAAGAAGCTCGCACCGGTCTCGGTATCACTGGCAAGGACTGCCAGATTCCACTTCTGAAGTTCACTGTCGTCGATGATGTCTCGAACAAGGTGCATTACTTTGTGGGACACGAGCACTTGCTCAGAGCGAACTCTTCGGCCACTGGGCGCGCCACGCGAGTAATTAAGGTCTGGGACCTTCAACTCCGCGAGCCAGCCATGCTCAAAGATACGTGGAGAGTCGCTCTTCCTGGCATAGACAAAGAAGGCGATATATACAAAGAACTACACAAGCACGGTGTCCCCCATATATCCGAAATTACATGTGCAGGAGATGTACGCCGAACAACGCGCGATTCTGTCGATAACCATCGCACGCGTACACATCTGTACGCCGACTCAAAATACATCGACCGCCGGAAATCGTGGGCGGTTATCGAAGGCCTTCGACCTCATTCGCACTACCGCATCGTGCTTAAAACCATTGGACGCAGTCTGACCGCTTTCGCATCTTCGGAGCAGCTTGTTACTGCGGCACGAGATGCGCTGGAAGGTCTGTCTATTCGATATTATTTCCTTTACTCTTTGCTGATGCATCTCATCAGCGCTAGTCGCGGCCTATGAAAAAGCGAAAATCATGCACCGCGATATCAGCATTGGCAATATATTGATCGTCGGAGAATCTGGGCTGTTGATAGACTGGGACTTGGCGAAGCGAGTCTTTGAGGCCGAAACCGACGGAGGCACTGACCGTAGCAATCCGACAAACGACAAAGGCAACGGAATGAACAACGGCAGCAGCACGGCCCCGAAGCCAAATCCTAATGGACCTAGACAAATGGAACGATCAGTATGTGTGCCCCCTCGGCCTCTTTCACGCAATCCACTTATCATTCCTCACAGGGGACATGGCAGTTCATTGCTGCCCGATTGCTGGTCGCCCGCAATGTTCCAGCCCATACTCTCGCAGATGACATGGAGTCTCTTGTTCATGTGCTCAATTGGGTATCTCTGAGATGCATGCCCCACGATTTGTCCCCCGATGAACTGGCCAGTCTATTGAACAGCGTGTTCAATTATCACGAAAAGGTCGAAGGCAAAGACCAAGGAGGAGTTGGCAAAGAGCACTTCCTCACCACGGGCAGCATTGATTCAGTGGGGCTCAAGAATCCAGCAATGGTAAGTTTGCTCCTAAAGCTTGCCCATACATTCGCCGTCGAATACGAAAGGCCTCCCGCCCCCGAAAGCCTTGCCATATTGGACAAGGTCGACAAGGATAAATCGCTCAAGGACACCTGGACTGACGAGGAAGAGGACCTCTACGCCTTAGCTAGATCGTATCGTCGTCGACAGGCGCGACGAAAAGATCCCTCATGGGTGCTCGGTTTGTTCAAGCATGCTCTCAAGAACGAGAAATGGACCGCAGGAGATAGGAGTGTCGAGAACAAGCTGGCTGCGAAGCCCGACAATGGCCTAAAGAGGAAGCCTCAGGAGAAATTGGATGAGTACAAACGCAAGAGGCTCAGACAGAAGACTAAATCGTCTAAAGGCAAAGGTAAGTCTGCGATTCTGGCCTCGGTCGTTGTCTCTCTGTTAACCACTTACAATCATTTTTCAGGTCGTAATAGGAAACCCTGAATGGCCCAGCAGCCCAGAGTCTAGTCACGAAACCCTTCCCTTACACACGGACATGATTGATTCTCATGCATTTACAATTGTACATGTTTCCCTTCTTTACTATGGTCATGAAATATTAATGGAATCATGCTCTCAGTATGTGGCAGCAATATTAATATCGTCTGCATCGTCGTCATCACTGAAGGTTACCCTGGACTGGTTCGGACAGTCAGCGGTAGGGATAGAGAAAGCACCGATAAAACTGCACATAGGCTCATCAAGGTGTCGTCCGTGATTACCCATCAAACCTGAGCTCGATTGCCCATTTCTTGGACATCATCATCGACTTCCTTCACTTCTTTTGTAGCGGGTTGGTTGACTATCAATGACATGAGTCCGGCGCAATGCTTAGGCAAGAAGGAAGCGGGTGCAAAGCTCACAGAACCGAGTCAGCCATGTTTCTCTGTCCTTGGTGGGATCGGAAAACACCACTATGCTTATAGCGACAGCAGCCTAGTTCAATGGGAGACGCTGTTAGCTCAAATTGACTAGCACTGAGATAGAGGTCAAGTAGACGCACTGAGATCACCATGAGCATCATGCACGGCAAAATACCAGCAATGTCTGTACACGATGGTTACTTTCCCCCATCTGATGCTAAAGGTAACTTGGTGACTTACCAAGAACAGTTCCTAACGAATCGAAGATTATATCAGAATGCGCATTCACCAGCGCATTTACGATCGCGACACACCGAAGTCTGCAGGGGCCCCTGGTAAAGTTGCCCGCAGTTGAGTGAAAGTGAAAATCGTGGCCGGTGGGATGAGCAGGAGCTCCACACGTTGCAAGTACCCAAAAAGCCACGAATACATCACGGAAACGCACATCATGAGCGTGATGATCCCTGCCATACTTGAGTCAGATTTCACCGAGAATATATAACGGCGCCACATACATATCCCAATGACAATGATGAGGGCGTATGTACGCACACTGTCGCTGCGCCTAATCACAATTCTGTTCAGAACATCGTTTGACCCGTCCCCGTCGGAGAGAACGCTGGCGTCAGAATCGACAGAAAAGCCGCTTTATTTTTGGCAATTCTTCAGATACGCCGACATGCAGGAATACGAAACGTACAGTAGCACTCCCGCCGTGTAAGATATTCGGAGGGTGACTTCCGTTTCAGTGCCGTTTGGTTGTTGTTCTCGAGCGAAGGCAAAAATGATGGCATAATAGCTAGACGCGGTTCAGCAAGGTATCGCACAGACCTACGGTCAGAGCAGTGTACCGATCAAAAGGATATGAAAGTGCTCCTGAATTGCCTACGTTTTCAACGTCGAGGTCTGTGTGGAACACAACAGCATTTGAATGTTTGTTTCTGACGAAGGCGGTTGCATTGTAATTGAAGACGGGAGTGGTTGGCGGCACGTTTGACGTATTCCTTTCTTCACCTGAAGGTACCAGAAGATTCCTGGGGGATCGAAACATTAGGTGACCTTCCGATTATTTGAGATTTCTGGTTAAATGCTCACGTATCAAAGTAAATATCAACTGGCAGAACGGTGTCGCACTCGGATGCACTGTCCCCGCTGTTGCATGAAAGTGCAGTATCATCGACCAGAGTCCAATCCAATTTCATTGTATTTGTTCCGAGATCCAGAGCATGTAATTCAGCCTGGAGGGTTATCTATGGCGTTGATTCAATTAAAATGTGTCTAATACGAACAAGACGCTGGTATACATACCACTCGACCCGTGGAACCATCCCCTCCATCACTTCGATGTTGATTGATAGCCCGAGGTGTCAAGAACACGGACAGGATTGCATAGAGCAACGGCGCAATGAGCAGAATGAAGAACATAAGAAGTTTGCAAAGCTTGATCTTCGTTGCGGGCAGCATTTTCGACAACCTGTGGACGAGTCAGGCGAAGATACAGTTCTAACACCGGCAGAGGGAACGTGAGTAGTTGGTAGTGCATTGTAGTGAAAGGCATATAATAGTTTGCTAGGAACACGAGGATACACGCCGGATGCGAAGGAGCCTGCCGGACTGAGGGACAGTCAGTCGGGGAGGCGGATAACGTTCAGAGTCGCCAGGGTGAAAAAGGACTCGTGTTTGCCAAGTCGTTCCAGTGTGTACCGTAGCCACAGAGTCCAAGGTCTAATTTTGAAATTCCGCTGGCAACTTTTTTCGTCAACCTCGTCAGTGCGATTTTCTACCAGTAATTAGACCTCCAAACACCTGTTGTACTACTTTGAATACGTCCACGGCAGTCCTACAGCCTCCAGGATCTTGGGCCCTTTCTCTGAGTGGATCTTGGAGTATTTTCGGCAGTTTACAACTTGAGATATCATTTTCAGGGTTTATTTGCCATCGGAGAGACCGTTACAAGCTCAAACCATCGCGAGGGTATAATGAACAACAACAACAACAACAACAACAACAACCACCATCCCCACCCCTGCTCGCGGGGAAAGGGCTCTGGTTGCTTGTTGGTTGCTCGTTCCGGCTACTTCGAGGACAGGGCTCTCGTCGCTGCCGATAGGTACATCCCTCATACCGCTATATGCGAGGTCTCGTACACAAAACACACACCATGCCACCACCACCACCACCACCACCACCACCACCACCCTCCCGACGAACCCACATCCCGCCCTTCGCGCCACGGGTTGCTCCTCCAGAATTGCTCCAAACCAGGAGTAGGTGGTTCTCGCTGCCGCTGCCCGCAGGTCCATTTCGACTGCGTCGACGATTCCCGAACAGAGCAGATTCTGCAGCCTGCGCACGCTTTAGGCTCCGAGGAAAACACACTCTAAAACACATCCCTCCTCCCATACAACCCATCCAACCACCGTTTCCATCGCGAGGATTTGGGCCTCTTGCGACGATGGTGAACACAATCGAGGGTCTCGCGTCAAAATTGTTGATCCTCACCCACATCGCATCCAGTGCTCACGCATCCAGCCTTTTCGGCGATTCTACCGCCTCAGCATCCATTCTACCTCCATCCACTCTCCAGCCATCAACTGTCCTTATGCACATCTCTGCGTCGCGTCCCCGGCAAACGCCCTTCGCTCTTTTGCCGACGCTGAAATTGCCCGCCAGTGGCTCGACTTGGGGACGGATCACGTGAATGTTTGTATTGGGTAGTGGGAATAGGCTTATGGTGCTCCAGACCTAGTCACCGCCAACTTTGACAGTGGCCAAATTGGCCGGAGAAAAATTTTTTTTTTGGATACCCCCCAAAATGACTTGAGACGCGCCCGACAAGCCCAAATTAGTATCTATGATGCGCTCAAGCGCTCCCGGAATTGGTTGCTACCCAGTAGAATATTGAAAAGATGAATGTTTATTTTTTCACTACTACGAAACTACGATGCCCGCAAAGAAGTACTCCACAAGACGAGAGAAAACTGCCGCAGCACGAGAAGGCAGAGCACGGAAACGTGCAGGCTTTTCCACTGTTTCCGACGACTCTGATGTCGAGATCATCGGCCGACCTGACCGCGACCCGGATGCCGAAGACTGTATTTGGGACGGAACTGTCAATCACATCGTTTCGTCGGATAGCGAGTTCACCTGGTCGGATTCGGATGACAGCTCTGATGATGAAGCCGAGGAGCTTGAAGGCGAGGAGCTGATGAAGAGTTTTGGGATCAGTTGGGAGCATGAGATTGCATTGTTGAATGAAGTAACCCCTTACGAGAAGATTCAGAGTGGGCAGCACAATTGGAAGAAAGCAGAGAGTGACCGAAAACTGGGATACAATGGGCAGTCAGACCGGACCAAGCGACAGAATGATAAGAAAGCAAGGGACAAGGCAAAAAGTGACGAAAAAATGCGAAAAAGGTGTGTGGCATGCCGGTTACAACAGGCTCGAGCTCACCGATTGTGCAGTAAGGGGGCGGTGATGATGCGCAACTTCCTCAAACCTGCCGCAGCGGCAGCAGCAGGTATCGGAAGCTTTGTCGACACAGCTGTGACGCCATCGCAGGACCCTGGATTGGCGACAGAGGCGAGTCGATCCGAGAACGCGGTCCTCGACATTCAAGTTGCCGAGCCGATCGATCGAGACGAGCGCGACAGACGCGACAGACGCGACGTGAACCCTGAAGCAAATCCTATCATATCCCATGAGATCTTCACGGGTTATGCATCAGATATATCTGAAGATTTAGTGGAGGATGAGGATTTAGAGGACAAGGGTGATGCAGAAGAATACTGTGACACACCTCAGGCTGTCGCTGTCCCTGAGCCTTCCAATGAATCACCATTTCCAGTTCGACCTCCCCCATCTTTGAAACGATGCCGCCTTGAAGTCCCCGCCCGTGTTTTCCGCCAACGTGCTCGCGATGCACGGATGAAGGAGTTAAAAGATGCATTGACAGCCATCGAGAAGGTGATCGAGTCGAAGAAGACCAAGTTCATTGCTGGAAATAACGGATTGCAGGTGTATCGGGTCCGCATGATCCAAGGCTACTTGCATATGGTCGTGAGGAATGGTCGGAAAGGGATAGATGCATCACAGAGAGCTGCGGAAAGTCAGGGATTTGCTGAGAAGTGGGGTGGGAGGTTGGTTCGGAAGTGGGTACGCCACTGGGTAGAGAAACGAGAACTCCCCAGGTCATCGCGTGGGCATCACGTCAAGTCGTTCTCACTCCTCTCCAATCCTGCAATCCGTGCTGAGCTCCGATCATATGTCCGATCCAATAAATGGGCAATGGATCCGGCAAAACTGGTGGAATTCAGTCAGAAGAAAATGGTGCCGGCAGCTGCTGATAAGTACCTTCGGCATATTGTCAACGATGAAATGCCTCGCGGCCTGAAACGTTACATGGAACTCGAACTCTTCCCGCGGGTCCAGATGAAAGTTGGGAAAGGAGTATCTCTTGAGACGGCGCGTCAATTCCTTCATAAGGAGGGTTTCCGATACACAGAGCACAAGAAGGCTTTGTATTATGATGGACACAAACGGCCAGATGTCGTTGCATATCGTCAAAAAGAGTTTCTTCCCGCAATGGCAGAGCACCGTCGACGGTTAGTTGAATATGTGGTAGGAGACGTTGAAAAGAAGAAGATTAAAAATCCTGGAAACTTCGTGGAGCGCCAATTGGTTCTGTATGCACACGACGAGATGACATGTCAAGCAAATGATGGAAAGGCAAAGAGCTGGGTGCTGGAGGGTGAGCATGCACTGAAGAAGAAAGGTGTGGGACGGGGAATGTAACGGCTCTGCGATGCGAGCGTACAGATACTGAATGGGAAGCTTCATTCACTGTGACTGGCGAGTCGTCCAAGTCGTTGCACTGGTGTGAGACCTCACGGAAGTGACGGTCTGAGTGTAAACAAATCAAGAACCAGTCCCGAGAACTGAGGAGAACAAAGACACCTAGGTAGACCGTAAGTGTATCCTTTGTTCTCCGACTCTCAGGAAGACCGTAAGAGTGTTCTGAACCAGGGACTGATCAACTAGGCAAGCCACCAAAGGCTGCTCAAAATCCTAGATCCTCTTCTACTTAGAGTAGGATCAACCTCACGAAGAGGGCAGGATGCTTAGAGCTAGAGTTTGGGTGGATGGTAAGAAAGATAATATTCCGATAGCTACTAGCCGAGATTTGGGTGAGGAGATTACATAATGTAGTTATGTAAGGTACTCAGCCAAATGAGAAGAAAACAAACAAAAGCTAGTGAGACGAGCTCAGCTAGTAGTCAAGAGTATTCCAGAAGTGCGAGTTGAATCGGTAATGATGAGACATCCGTCACAAAGCCCCCCTACTCTTGAGCTGCGAGCTGAAGGTGAGGAGAACCTGTGATGATGACTAGAGAGTAAATCCAAAGATGGGTTGAACCATAAGTAAACATATGTGAATGACAAGATGAAGTTTGAAGTTAGATAAAATGATGTTGAAAGTGAATGGAAAAGTTAAAATAAAAACAGAAGCATACTGTTTCCGAGACATTGTGGTCCATCCTAAGAGAAGTTTCATGTGAGGAGAAAAGCCACTGCTGAAAGAAATCCTGTTTGGAGTGCTACCCATGTGCCAAGAGCCTTAGCCCCCCTGTCCTATGTAGTAATGACCACAGTGATCAACATGGAAGGGAGGTCCAGCAATCGAGAGATCAGTTGAGGTTCGAATTCTGTACTCGGTGAGGTCGAATGTCCTGACTCCTTTGAGGGGGTATGTTGATGCTGAGGATGCTTTGTGTATGTGGTAGACGGCGGTCGTAATGTTAGAGGAGTCATTGGGCTCCACAATGTCATAATCTTCCATCGCAATCGCATCACCACCGTCCGCAGAAGCGATGCTACCTGCTACCCGTAATCCCAAACGGTTGAGAGAACTCGCAATCACCAGCGAATGAGAGATTGGCATAAAATCGCGTTCACTCAATGTCGAGGTCAGTAGTGTTGGTACCGGCGAGAGGGCGTGCTGGCGAGAATGATGTGCCACGTGAGTGAAAGAAGATGGTGGTGACGCAGGAGGTGTTGGTGGTAGATGAACTCGAGCTGAAGGGGCAGAAGGGGAGTGACGTTGAGGCAGTTCGGATGCCGTCTCCTCTACGTCGCGCTTGACCATCGCAACTGATGACATGCTAGCACCGTCAGAGACAGGGACAGCGGTATTCAGGACCTGGACTTGCAGCAAGCCTGCGAACTCCCGGCGCAGCCTGCGTTGACCTATTCGGGGATGTGGCTCCCGCCTGTGGCGTCGGGGAAAGTCGCAGTTGTACTGGGCGTGTTGATAGCCTGCAGATTGCATGCTCACAAGCAGGGATGAAAAGGGGAGATGCTGGAAGTAATTCCCTTGCAGTGGAAGAGCTACCGGATGCCAAATATATCGTGATCGCAGGAGAGCTCTAGGTGGTGAGAGGAGTGGAAGAGGGATCAATTCAACTGTATCAGGTATGTCTGACATGCACTCGAGATGTGTCCAGGAGCGTGACGGAACAGGAGAGGTACATTCCAGATGTTTTGGCAATGGCTGAGTGGGCGTCAAGGAAGCCGGGGGGGATGTGGAGTATTTCCCGGGAGCTACACTTGGGGGGAGAATGTATGAAGCCAGGTGACGATCCTGGAGCGGTGGCGATAGCGTCAAGTTCTGGAACGTGAGCGGTATGAGTTCGGGAGACTCCGCCACACAACAATTCGCCAACGAGGGGATTCGAAGGATGGCCCGCATGATAGCACTCATGGAAACCTCGACCTCCCGATGCATTGCTGCACTATCAGGACCAGCGGTTGAAGGCGTCAAAGATAATCCTGCGTCTAACGATCCAGGGACTGCGCATTGAACAGGTACTGATGCGGCATCGCAGCCAGTGACTGTGAGAGGAGGTGCTGGGGGAGTGGGAACCATAAAAGATCGAGTGATTGGTGTGCAAAGAAGTCCCGGCGACGAAGAGAACGGCGGCGAAGATTTGTTTGTGCCAGCCATGTTCCGCGCGGAATCGAGAGGCGCCGGACGTGGTGGTATAGGAGGGGGCATTCCAGGGACCAGCGAAATGTTACTGCTCCGGAGCGTGTCTGTCTGGGTAGCCACCGAGGAAAGTCCCAAGTGGATTGGGGACGCCGACAGACTGGGGACCGCATCCTTGCCTGCAGTGATGAGGATGGGAGATGTTGACAGTGAATTTGTTGTAGTGGAAAAGCCAGTAGATGCCAATGGTCCTACGATCATCACAGGAATGAGTCCCGGTGGCTGGGATTGCACGAGAGGGGTGTGTTTGGGAGCTGAACCTGGAGGGAGAATGCACGAAAGGGGGTGATGATCCTGAGGCGGCGACAACAAATATGAAAAGGTAACTCGCTTTGGCCGAGAACACGCAAGCCGCTCAGGAACACCATGAGCATTGAGCTTGACGTCCGCCTCCCAGGAAGACCATAGGAGTGCCGGAGCTACGCATATGTGTCGCAGCAGTGATGACCCAGGCTGTAATGGATGAAAGGTTGGAGCCTGGGGCGTTGGAGGAAGAGGGAGAACATTATTCTTTCCGTTCACCTCTACGATGTCACGGCCTTCCATCGTCCTCGCTGTACCACATTCCGCAGAAGCGATGTCCCCCTCTGTACGCAATTCAAAATTATGAGGAGGACTCGGAATCAACAGCAAACGAGAGCCCAGCGTAGAATCGCATTCGCTCGGTGTGGTGGTCAGCGATGTTGACGCAGGCGAGAGGGCGTGCTGGTGAGGATGATGTTTTCCGTTAGCGAAACAGGGCTGTGGTAACGCAGGATGGCTTGGGGGTGTCGTTGGGTGAGTAACTCGAGTCGGAGGAGAATGTTGTCGAGGAACTTCAATTGGCCTTTCCTTCATGTTGACCTTAGCCTTCGTAATCGCAGCGCTACCGTTGAGAGGAATAGCTGTCGTTCCTGTTGTTAATGAGTTCGGATGGGTTGAAATGCCTGAAACCATGAACGTTCGGGCGATCGTTGGGGAAACGAATCCACCTTGCATGTGTGGGGGAGTTAATGTTGCGGACTTGTCCCGCTCGGGAGAATCTCGTGCTCGACTGCACAACGCAGGGAGGGGCACAGGGACCAGGGATCCGTGGACTGCGCCTTTAACATCCACTGCTGTTGCATCACTTCCAGCGACGGCAAGAGGCTGTGCTGGAGTAAATTCCACTCGGCTGGAGGTGTTGGAGACCCCAAACGATCGGGTGATCGGGATGGAATGGATTCCTGGCAGCGAGAGGGATGGCGGCAACAATTCGACAGAGCCAGGAACGTTTGGTATGAGGACATGTGACAAAGGACGTAGTGGGATAGGAGGAGTCATCCCCATGCGTGGTAAGCCTGCGCTATCCGAGGGCGAACATGTTGAAGACGGCGAGCGATCATCCCTAGACCAGCTACTCTTCGTCCCTTCGCAGCTAGGCGAAGCTAAGTATAGTGTTGCACCAAAATCCACTCTACCGAAAGTGTTAGCATCCACGCACCATCGGGCGATCGGTGCGGAAAGGCATCCATTAGGTGAGAGGAGCGATGTTGGTGGAATGAGTGCGCTGGAACCGAGAGGTGTCAGGTGCGGTGTTGCCCCGACTTCGCGTTCCCTGGAAGTGTTGACGTCCATGACCGACCGGGTGATCGGTGTGGAAGGAAGTCCAGGGGACGAGCGGAACGCCAGCGGCGATTCGACAGCGCCAGTGTCGTCCTGTTTGGAATGAAAAGGGGCAGCAGAGCGTGTCACGACTTCAGGGGTACATTCCAGCGGCTTCGACAATGGTTGAGTAGATGTAAATGAAGGGCGGGTCGTCGTCGAGTGTTTCCTGGGAACTGGATTTGGAGCAAACCCAATAATTCTATGTGAATGCGATGTCGACTCTGGAGGTGTTATCGCACTTCGAGTCCCCAATGAAGTGGTTGGAAGGGAGAGCGAAACATTATTGCTCGCGGATGAGTCGTCTGCCTGCAACATTTCGAAACTTGCACTCAGCGCCGGGGAAAATGCTACATGGATGGGGTCTGCTAACGATCCAGGGATTGTGCGTTGAACGTGTAATGTTGCGACAGCGGGAGGTGGCGTCGAAGTAAACTTCAACTGGCTGGCGGTATCGAAAACGACAAAGGAGCAGATGATAGGTGTAGAACGCAGCTCCCGCGGTATTTCGACTGTGTTAGGCACGTCCGGTGCAGGATAGAGGCATGCTGGGAGATATGGTAGTGCCGAGATCGAGGACGTATCATGCCTCGACAACGAATGCATCGACGACGACGCGCAGACCTCCTCACCTAGCACACCAATCTCCGCACCATCGCATCTGGCTAGGGCCAGATGTGGTGTTACACCAGTTTCGCTTTCGCTGGAGATATTGTTGTCCATGAACGATCGGTCGATCGGTGGGGAGGAGAGTCCCGGTGGCGAGAGGGATAACGGCGGCACTTTGATCACATCCTGCATATCTTGTCCAAAATCAAGCTGTGGCGAGAGACGCAGTGGTGTAGGACGGGACGTTCCAGGGGAAAGCGAATTGTTACTGCTCAGGGGTTTGTGTTCTGCCTGACTAGGCACCGGGGAAAGTCCTATATGGGCGGAACCTGCCAACGATCCTGGGATTGCGCCTCGAACGTGTAGCATTGCGGCTTCGCAACCAGCACGAGCACGACGTGGTATTGAAGTAATTTCCAGCTGGATGGGGAGATCGGAAACTACAAACGATTGGTTGATGGATGTGAAAGGGAGTCCGGAGGATGAGAGGAACGGTGACAGCGATTTGGCCGTGTCAGCGACGTCGGGTGCGCTCTCCAGAGGTGTTGAGGGATGTGGTTGGATGGGAGGGTCCTTTCCAGGGACGAGCCGAACATTGCTGCTTGCGGATGAGTCTTCTGCCTGAGCAGGCGCCGGAGAAAGTCCTCGGTGCATTGGGCACGCGAACAGATCGGGAACCGCATCCTGGCAGGCAGCAACGGGAATGGTAGGTATTGAAAGCGATTCCTCGAGAGCGAAAGCACCAGCGGATGCCAAAGGTACGGCGACCGCTGCAGGAGCGATTCCCGGTGGCGAGACGAGCGCCGACTGCGACTTGACATGGCCTGGCATGTTCGGCGAGCATTTGAGAGGTGTCAACGGACGTCGATGGACAGGGATAGCTGTTTTCGTTAGTGATGAGGCCTGTGCTGAGATTATAGAGCGTACGGGGTCACCCTCAACGACTGAACCTGGTCCCTCGATAACAATCCCCTTCGTCTTCTCAGCATTGACCTCCACCTTTCCCCCTCCATTCGTCGAATGGTCCTTGGTCTCGATGATCTTGACGTACTCGACCGAGGCGGTAGCAGACTGAACGAGGCAGTTCGTCGACGATGGAGGAAGAGCGTGTGACGTGACGTGACACGTTGAGCTCGTCGTCATTCGAGATGATTCCGAGGCCTGTTGAAGTTCTGGGGGACTTGAAGATAAGGTGGAGGGAGTCGTTTTCAGTGGAAAACAGAGGTATTTGAACCGTTCTTCAGCGATGAGAATACGACGGACAAACCCGGACCAGATTGCATTCATGCTCGTGAATGTATATCCAAAACGCAAGGCATCGATGTTCATATCGCAGGGATCTACAATGAAAACCTTCGAAGCCCAGCGTCGTCGTGAGGCTGTCTGAATGAGGTCTTGAAGTGCCGGGATTGCGGAATCGAGCAAATCGAGAAGAGCAGGATGCAGGGCCTTCCCGCGAGATCCATCCATTCGATCTACAATATCCCGGTGCTCCTGCAAGGTGTAAGTCGTGATGATCTTGATAGCCTCTGCAAGAGGGAAGGGATCTTTGGGAGAGTGGTGATGATATTGAGTCCAGAGAGTGTTGAAATCATAGGAATCCAACATGTTGTGCAACGAAAAATTGACCGGCCAGGGTGAAACGAGTTCCCACAGTGTCCACCAATGTAACGGCTCTGCGATGCGAGCGTACAGATACTGAATGGGAAGCTTCGTTCACTGTGACTGGCGAGTCGTCCAAGTCGTTGCACTGGTGTGAGACCTCACGGAAGTGACGGTCTGAGTGTAAACAAATCAAGAACCAGTCCCGAGAACTGAGGAGAACAAAGACACCTAGGTAGACCGTAAGTGTATCCTTTGTTCTCCGACTCTCAGGAAGACCGTAAGAGTGTTCTGAACCAGGGACTGATCAACTAGGCAAGCCACCAAAGGCTGCTCAAAATCCTAGATCCTCTTCTACTTAGAGTAGGATCAACCTCACGAAGAGGGCAGGATGCTTAGAGCTAGAGTTTGGGTGGATGGTAAGAAAGATAATATTCCGATAGCTACTAGCCGAGATTTGGGTGAGGAGATTACATAATGTAGTTATGTAAGGTACTCAGCCAAATGAGAAGAAAACAAACAAAAGCTAGTGAGACGAGCTCAGCTAGTAGTCAAGAGTATTCCAGAAGTGCGAGTTGAATCGGTAATGATGAGACATCCGTCACAGGGAATGCACCGGTCCGACATCATCTGCTCAACATTTGGTTGGCTCGAGGAAGCAGGGCAAAGTCTGGAGTACGGAAAGAACTATGAAGGATATTGGACTGGGGAGCTATTTGTGAAGCAGGTACAGAATATATTTCTGTCTTGTATTGGAAGCTCACACATTTCTCTCAGCTTGTCGAAAAGATCATTCCTGCCTTTGAACGAGCTCATGGGCCGGGTTATCAAGCGCTCATTATGGTGGATAATTCTCAAGGTCACTCTGCTTATTCCGAGGATGCGCTTATTGTCTCTCGGATGAATCTTCGACCTGGTGGCAAGCAAGCTCGGATGCACGATGGATGGTTCATTCGCAATGGGCAGAAAGTCACACAACCAATGATCTTTCCGTCCGATCATCCTGAATTTCCTGACCAGGCAAAGGGAATGCGAGAGGTTTTGATCGAGCGGGGTTTATGGTCCCATAAGCTTCGAATGCAGTGCAAGGACTGTGATCCCGGCGAGACTGCCTGTTGTGCCCGGCGGATCCTGGAACTTCAGCCTGACTTCAAAAGCCAGAGATCTTTGGTCCAGGAAGTCATCGAAGCTGCGGGCCACTTGTGCATTTTCCTTCCAAAGTTTCATTGTGAACTCAACTTCATTGAGTTCTTCTGGGGCGCGGTCAAGAAGTGGCTTCGGGATAATTGTGATTATACTTTTGCGACACTGCAGGAGAATCTCCCGAAGGCATTGGCCGCCGTGCATCTCTCAACAATCCGAAAATGGGAACATCGGATGATCAGATGGATGGAAGCATACCGCGAGGGCCTGACAGCCAAAGATGCTCAATTTGAGGTCAAGAAATTCAGTTCTAAGAAGTATACGTCGCATCGACGAGTTCCAGAGACTCTTGCTCGTCAATTTGATCAGTAGATAAGATAAACCTATATATAGTACCTTCCATATTTGGACATACGTTATGTAATCTGGCCAAATCTTGGTTGCCAAAAATTTCGTCTCCGTCAGTTTTGACCCTATAAACTTTCTGTCTGTACAATCAAATCCTATCACCAAAAGGAGTGTTTTCCACAGAGGACTAAGAAAATGGACAAAAATTGCGGGTCCCATTTTTTCTGTACAAAAGTAGCGGTGACTAGGTCGGGAGCACCATACATGCTGGTCGAACACTTGGGTCTTCGATGGACAATCGCACTTACTTTTCTTAGGTCTCAGAGGCCGCATTTATTTATATTCTATAGGTCTACCGAGGCGTTTTACGTCCTTAGCTATTCTTTAGCGGAGGTAGATATCACATTAGTAAACATAGTAAACACTCGTGAATACCTAGTTATGCACAGGATATGCCATACTACCTCTGTGCAGCTTGTGGGTTCGACTGGTCCGAGACTCCGAGTCCCGTCCTTGCCAGCGCATAAGAATATTACATAATGTGACTATTTATTTCAATGTCCGCCCTGATATTTACGACCTTCGAATAATTCCGTTGGTACATGCGGAGAGAATATCTTCACCCTGAATGTCACATACAGTATAGAGTATGCCCAGACAGACTGCTAACCTCTACTGAAAAACGTTCGTCTTGTCATTCTTGAAAACTGTGACGGCCGATCGGCAGATAGTCGGAGAATGAAGAGATTCGGACTTGTCCGACGGTTGATCCCAACTGACACGTCATCGAAAACGAGAAAGAGGACGCACTGGCCGACTCAAAGCAGGAGAATAAGGTGCTGTGGAGTGCATGTGGAGTTGTAGGACAGTCACCTTCGGGATATGGCGCTTGAATCCGCAAATTTGAACCAAAAAGCGCCCGGAAAATGACTAAATTGTAAAGCCTTCAAATAAGGCATGCTGGAATTCCAATAATCATCATGGTGGCTACGTATTATATCAGTAATGAGGTTGTAATATTCTAGATAGCTGTATATGAGCATTGAAGCCCCCACAAATTGAGGGAATATGAAGTCGGTAAAGTTGACGAAAAAAGTTGCCAGCGGAATTTCAAAATTAGACCTTGGACTCTGTGGCTACGGTAGGTGTGTCAACTTCCATTGAAGCTTTCAGGCTTGACAGATCTGCGTGTTTTCAGGATGTATTAAGTTTCACAATGCGAATAGAGCATTGTACTACAGAAAGCTTGTTAGAAATCATTCTCCTGCCATGTTATTACAGTCATGCGACGTACATGTTGAATGTTCCATTGACAGCACACTCGTAAGCCAAAACGGCATGGTGGAAGTTCAAATATATTCAGGTCGTCCAGGGAAAGCCGTTTGCATTTGATGGGGTTTTAATTTCCTGTCGCAGAGTCTCAGCGAGTTCGGAGGAGGCGACTTCAAGTTTGCCGTCGGGCTTCAAGAAAATAAAAGAAAGCCGTTTTCTTGGCCACCTCAATGCTTCCTTCATCTGAACGTGTTCATCTGAGTCGTGAATGTATCGCGGGTTGATGTTCGTTCATCGTCGACCTATATACACATTTGGGTGCTTCCAGATCTCTCAGAATCAGGTCATGACGTTGTACTGCCACAAAAAATGCGACTGTCCGTCCAGCTTCGACGGTACTCATACTACATACTTCATGGTATCGACAAATTTATTCGTAGACGTGAACTATCTGTGGTCGTGATTTAGTTTGTACTTAAACCAGCCAGCCACAGGAGCAAAACAACACAAGCCAACTTCAAAAATTTCCTTGCCTCTGCACGGCCTGATTAATCCAGAACAAGAAGAACTCGATAACGTTGAACCCGTAGCATGACGGTGACGGCTCGTACGTTCCGTCAAGGTTAAGTATAGGGGCTTCCATAGGGATGGTGACGCCTGCCACGGTACAACCTGTAGATTATAATGAGCTTAAGGCGCGATGAATGAGATGTGAAGCAGGTATTCGTACCAGGGCCGATCTCGCCAAAGCACCAGCGAGTGTAATTGGTCACTGCGAAGTATTTCGTGCGTCCAAAACAGGTATCGTGGATCTGGAGAAAGATATGGTGAGGCCAACAAAAATGGGCGACCGCTCAGAAAAGCACGTACCACAGCCCATAATTTGTATGCCGCCGTATGCTGGTTGGTGTCCAGTAAATCAAGGACATTATCACCGAACTACAATCATGCACGATGAAAAAATCCTCAAATCTGAAGAAAGAATAATGTACCGTGCGAGCTTTGGTGAAGTCATCGAAGTCGTCGGTGCCGAATTCCCAAGGGGCGACGAAGAAGACAACGAATGGGTGCCTTCCGGCGTTATCTCTAGGCTACAGATTGGCTCGTTTTCAACGCTGATGGACAATCACAATCGAGAGAAAATACGTACCAGGGCGAGTATATCCCACCTCGCATGGTGCGCCACGCACAGATGCGAGACGTTCTGGAACTGGAGCAATGCAGCAGCAGGCGAGTTCAGCGGAACGCCATGAATGAGGCGCATGGCTTCGGACACCGTGCCGAGGACGTAGTCCTGCAGAACCGAAATGCAGTCGTCCTCGTTGTCGATGTGGGAGAGACGGTGGATGTCCTCCTCATCGTACGTGACTATATTCCTGCTGGGGAGACGTAGACGTTCAGACTCTTCTTTGACGCGGGCCATGTTCTGCAGGTACATGCGCTCAACTTTGTTGCTCATAACTGCTCAGAAGCATTAGTATCTGGTGAGAAGAGGGTGTACAAGGGGGGCTTACAGTTTTGCGTCTGTACCGTAAACTTCCAGAGATCCGTGGTCAAGATGTGGCGGAGGTTCCGCGTCCCTGGCTCCTTTCGTATTTCCGGGTATATTGGCCATTCGGGTGCTCGAAGGATCTGCAGTGTCCTCGGCCACTTCGAATTGGAGCGCTTGAACGCGGGAAGCCAAACGTTGGCGAGGTAATGCCGCAGAGGCCTGCGATCAACAATGTCCTGGGGTCCCACATAGAGCTGCGACATCAAGAAGGGTTGCGGTATATGGATAATGGCTGCACGAGTGAGTTGTCCGGGGCGTTTGGGAAAGAAAGAGGGCGTCGAGCATGCTTTTTATAACAAAGGGGATGTACAAGCGTGAGGCATCGGAGTGTGAAGGTCAAAGCTGGCCAAAGCGGTTGATAGCAAAGTCAAAGCGTGGGTCAAAGCAACATCGCGCGATAGGCTGCGCGCTCTGGTCATTGCACATCCCTGGAAACAGGATTTGTTGTTTAATTGTCCAGTGGGTGATGAAGAAGGGTACAGCCTGCAGATTTGGAAGATTGGACTGTGAAGGCAAAACAAAGAACAATGAAAAACAAAGTTGCGGAATCAGAAATATCTGGCGATGATAGATCGAGCACGATGGCCATAACTAAGGTTTCGAACGTTGAGATGATCCATGAAACGGGTGCAAGTGCTGAAAGTACATGAACGAAAAGTTTCGGTCGAAGAAATTTCTTGACACGTGACTTATAGTTTTTCTCAGTCGATTGAAGATTCCTCGGACGAACATCATTTCCTCGTTAAACTTCTCCTCATCACTGCTCGACAGGAATCTCGATGGACATTCTAGTTGCAAGGGCAGATGCTTTACAGCCTTTGGGAAAGAAGCGAAAGATCCACCATGCACCACGGACTTCAAAAGACTCTTCGACCGATCGAACATTACATTCAGTATCTAAGCATACCTCTGTCCCAAAATCATTCAGCAGGCTCCCCGATGCACCTATTACCTACAAGCACATAGCCAATAAGAAGCTCCGGGCCGACCTCAATCGCCACACAGCACAAGCAACTCGAGCGAAGGCTCTGTTGGAAGATGCGGAGATGCTACTTGGAGACGAGGCGGGGAAGATCGAGGTGGAAGGGGAGCTGGAGAGAACATGGAGAGTCGGGCAGGATGAGATTGCTGAAGGGGCTGGACAGGAAGCCGCGAAAGGACGGAGAGAGTGGAAGCTGGACGGTGGACCATACAGGTTGCGGTATACAAGAAATGGAAGGTTTGTTGTGGTTGAAACTGTTCCTTTCACCTACTGACTTTCTTCTAGGCATCTTGCTATTGCCGGACGGACTGGACATGTAGCAACGTTCGATTGGTTGACCGGAACGCTACATTCTGAACTGCAGCTCCAGGAAACATGTAGAGACATCACGTACGTGTATTCTATCTCACTCATGGTATTTATGTTGACGTTCTCATATGTAGGTTCCTGCATGATCATTCTCACTACGCCGTCGCTCAGAAAAAATACATATTTATCTACGACCGCGATGGTGTCGAACTCCATTGTCTAAAATCCCATATCGAACCGACACGGCTCGAGTTCCTTCCATATCACTGGCTGCTCGCAAGCATAGTACTCTCTCACTTTCCCCGATTTCTTGACCGCTACTAACAAATAATTTTAGGGTAACGCTGGCTACTTAAAGTACCAAGACACATCAACGGGTCAACTCCTCGTGGAACACCGTACCAAGCTCGGTGCATGTACGACAATGGCGCAAAACGCGCACAACGCGGTCATCCATCTTGGGCACCAAAACGGCTGTGTGACGCTATGGACACCGAATCTTCCCCATCCTGCTGTTCAATTGTTGGCGCATCTTGGACCGGTAGTCGGGCTTAGTGTAGACCCCAGCCAGGGTGGACGATATATGTCCACGGCGGGGAAGGACGGAACGGTCAAGGTGTGGGACTGCAGAAATTGGAAAGGCGCGGTAAGGGAGTGGTCGGTGAGGAGTGGAGGGGACGTGGAGTTGGAATGGAGCGCAAAGGGATCGTTGGCTGTGGCTAGTGGCGGAAGCGTCAATGTAATGACTATTAGGCCTCTCCTCTCGCAGACGTCACTAACGCGAAGGGATTCTAGGTCTACACAACACCATCAATACACACGCCCATGCACACAAAAGCCCCACCACCCCTCTACCTTACGCACCCCATTCCGCACCGCCCCTTAACCTCTGTCCGTTTTGCCCCCTTCCAAGACGTCCTCACAATCGGGCACGCCGCTGGGGTTTCGAGCATCCTCGTACCTGGTGCTGGCGAGCCCAACTTTGACAGTGCCGAGGCCGATCCATTCGAGAACAAGAAGGCCCGCCGTGAGAAGGAGGTCAAGGCGCTGTTGGACAAAGTCCAGCCAGACATGATCTCGCTCGACCCCGAGTTCGTCGGCTCGCTTGCACCGCCGCCGAAGCTGACGACGGTTACGACGATCGATGGGAAGCCGCCCGTAGAGATTCCGTTTGCCAGGTTGCCGAGGTTGGAGAGGTTGAAGGCGTCAGGGAAGTTGGATGAGACGGAGGCGGCGGAGGCGGAGGATGAGAAGGACCTCGATGATAATGGGAAGCTGAAGTCGAGGGAGGAGAGGGAGAAGCGGAAGCAGCGCGGAAAGGGGAAGAGTCTTAAAAGGTATGCTTTCTCGTGGTGTTTTGGGCAGATTTGTTTGACCAGGATCATAGGTATCTGCGGAAGCAACGGAAAAATGTCATTGACCCCACAGCGGTACGATTCTTTTACCTGTTCCTGTTGGCACGGTCTTCTAATATTTTCTTGGGCGTGTAGGTCGCCATCCGCAAAAAGCTGGAGAAGCAGAGGGAGGAGAAGACGCGGGCGAGGTTGGCTGCCAAAAATGGAGAAGAACCCAAAAAATTCTCCGCATTGGATCGGTTCAAGCGGGCGCCATGAGACGCGACCACTTGCCAACCACTTGTATGTACTCTATCTTGCGAATTTTATTCCATTCAATACTCCATTGCGACCAACGGCACAAACTCCTCAAGACATTGCTTCACACAACCAGGTAAGTCAATAACCTATCATCGCAACCAATACAGTTATTGCTACAACAATCGTCCAACAAGCCATGAGACCATATGTAAATTTTCGTCCAAAAGATCCATATCTCTCAAAGGGCGCCTATGATTTTCCTCGTACTACGAAGTCCACCAACGACGGATCGTTATGAATCGGTCGCCCGTCATATACAACCTCCAAATGTGGCTGCTGGTTATTTTCCCGCACAAGCAATGTCTCTGACGAGACTCCCAGCCGATGAAGTTGTCGACGGGATACTTACTTAGCCAGATTTGGATGTCGACACGGTTATTGGCTCCAAGTCGTCATGAAGCCTCCTTTCCACCTTTTGAAAGGGCCGCAATGACCAGCGATGCTAAGGCAGCAATTGCCAGTGGGAATGGTGGAATGGTTGAATGTCACGGTTGCCCGTGAAGTTGAACGTCGCACTTGTTTAGGCCTAATTCTATCAGTCCCCAAAGCCAAACATGCACCAACTTTTGAGTGAACAGAGTCGGAGTCAGACTGAGATTGACTCCAGAACTGAGAACATTGAACGAGTAGCTACACTGGCCCTTGCTCGCCCAACATTGATGCCTTCCGAATTTCTTTTCGGCCACTCTGAAACAGCTCCGGCGGCACGAGATATATTTTCAGAATTTTGCCTTCAAGGGTGTCGAGCCATGGCTAGTCTATAGTGCCCACACACAGGCATCGATGTTCTGTCAATCAACATGCGCGCAACTGGTGGTCCTTGCTGGTCTATATGTAAGCTAAATTTGGCTGTCATCTATCTTAGAGTCTGCACTGGAGTCTATGATGCTGGTATGTCCAACTTTTTTTTGTCCGGCTTTGGCTCATGCCATGTATCACAAGTATTCTGCCTCATCGAGTGCCGGAAAAGGACTGGCGCCTCGTGACCCCATAATTGTCGCCTGAAAATATCTGAAGAATGTGGTTTCTTGGAGATCTTATCGTTAAGTGGGTTCTTATTGTACTGTACAGGAACGTTCCAAATGCCCAGTGCACACAAAGCAATCATCATACCCGCAGTTTTATAGCTCAGACGTTCCGAACATCTAAATAGCCACCAGCTGCACACAATTCGGGCTGTCATAAAATTAACCGTTCACAAGGTTCTAATTCAATCCTGGGTGAGTGGCACACACGGACACCGATATTAACCCTGGCGTACACAGCCCTGCCTGCTGGATACGTACCAGATTCGAATTCCCCAGACCATGAGTCCCACAGAAATCAGCGTGCTCTCGGAGTGGCCTATACTACTGCTATATTAGCCACCTACGGCCCATATCCTCAGTGATAAGAGACGACACATGAGTGGTTGGTGGCGTTGCCTTGGGATCTTTTCAAGCACCTTTGAAGACCTTACCTAAGGTGGCAAGGTTCCTCTGTCAGGCTGAGACTCAGAGTTGTGCTTGATGGGCACCCACTTGACATCGCCTTGGGAGCACAGCTTTGTTCACCCTCCCCATCAATCCCCTTCATCCCGCTATCATTCACCCAAATAACACGAGACTCTTGGTATGTGTCGATCACATAATCTGACAGAGGGTTCGTGGCGCCATGCGCGCGGAGATTTTCCCAGCTCCCACCATCCTGGTGAGTCAACATATCGCAAACGGGCCCGGGAACCTGGATATCTGAATGCCTGTCATACGCAGTGATCACCTTCGGAAGCCTTAAATCATTCTGTGTGCACGACAATGCTCAAGTTCTCCATCTAGCCTATTGTCCCTTACACAATCAGCCAAGGCGTCCCGTCAATACGCAGTAATGGCACAGGATCTAAATCACAGCGGTAAAGCCTCTGCCAATTGATTTTGATTTCTGCCTTAAATTAAAAAGTCTAGGAACTCTCTTCACTACGACATTCGGAACCCCAGTGCCCACATCATGCATTCAAGCTTCTCTTGGCCGTATTTCCCGCGTCATGCACAAACTAGTGAGTATGGCTCCCTAAATTGTATATTTTGTATATCCTGACCATCGGACAATAGATACACGCCTTTCCGCCTGTCTTATATTGTCGGTCCTTATTCCCATTGTCGGCGGTGTTCGCTTCGACCAGTGTCTGAATGACATTCGCAGTGGGAAGCACGGAGAACTAGGGGGCACAGATAATCGTGGACGACCAGTCTCCGACATCGCAAATGCCACGGCGATAAGCTATGATCTGTGCATAACGGCATGTGGTGCGGGTTCGGAGCCCTTCGCATGGTCGATCTTTTCGACCCAATTCAGTTCATGGCTCTTGCCATGGCTTGCCCTGGTATCCCAGTTGCCGTTCGGAGCAAACGACAAACTCGATAATCTCGTTTCCATGTTGTTGACCGTTGGATCGCCGACTCTCGCTGCATACTCGTTGGCACTGACCGTGCTCAATGGACGGTGGATTGCCAAGCGCTTTGCTTCGCATAGTTACCCAAACCTCAGAAATGCCGTCCGAATTCTCAGCAGTCTTCAGCAGTCTCCTTTAAGAGTCACGACAGATGGGTCCTTGCTCTCATCACTTGTCGTTCTGCCTGAAAACGACGACTGGTGGAGTGAGCTCGTCATGTGGCTCGATTACACCCACACATGGTCGATCTCAGCCGTGACCTCTATTTCGTGGGTAATAATTGCCTACATATTCACAGTTGTCGATTCCTTCACGGGCGATATAACAGCCGCCGTAAACGCGAACGGGCAAGGAGTTGGTTCGCTATGGATATGGCTGCTACCAATAGTGATTGGGTGGCTTCAGATATCCCCAAAATGCGACTCGGTACGGCTGTATCAGGCTATCGCACGCGCCAACAAGATCGCATACGTGGCGACGCCATCCGGAAGGCCTGTTCCAGCTTCGTCACTATCGAGGCGACGTGCCATCACCCTCGCGCCAGGGCCTGAAGATGCTTTACGTCGCGACGAGGGCTGTACGGCGCCTATCTATAATTACGCGCGATTTCTCCCTTGGGTACAAGCCGTGGAGGATGTGCGGAGTGCGTTTAGCGCTGCATCAGATCACGCTCACTTGCACCGCTCTGTTGACCCCGAGATAAAGTGGGAAAAGGAAGATCGCTTTGCTTCGGGCCCGTCGCGCGTAAATAGAGAGGGAACCCGAGCACAGGTGGACGCTTATTGTACAGCGATTGGAGAGCACACGTCTACCCGATCAGCTTGGGGACCACATGTATGGTCCAGGCTATGTCTTGCCTCCGTCCTTGCACTCTTCCTGCAGTGGGGCGCAACGGGTGCGGCAATAATTGTGGTCTGGTTCACACCGACGACTGGTCAGTGACCGTTTTGATTTATCCTGATTCTCTTCGCTCAGGACTTTTCTTGTAGGTCTTGGCTGCCGCTCAGGGGCATACCTGTTATATGGAGCTCTATCGACTGTCGTTTGGTTCCTGCTCGTCCTCTCAAGTCTCCTGTCACATTATGCGATGACAACCCCTCATGCATCTGGCAAACCATTAGTTCGTATTGCACGATTGTCATCCATCGCCTTTCGTCGCCTCGGAAAATTGGTCGCAACATGTAACGCAATCTGGATTGTAGTGACGTGCCTCTTCCAGTTCACCAACTTCTTTGATCGATGTTATTGCAACAGCTCCGTCCTTGGGAGAGGATTCAATTCTTACAATGTCATTAGATTTATGGACAACGATATTTTAGGTATGCGAAGCGCATGGATTGGTGGAGTTGTACTTGCCGCGGGGAGCGCGACAATGTTCGTCGTTTTTGTCAATCTTTTCATTAATCCTCAGCTTCCTGACTGACACTTCACCTTTAAATTCCGTCACACAAACTTTGGTAATTATCAATATCTCATTAGCGTGTATTTCATAGTAATATGCAGGATAGACAAAATATATCTCGATATCGGGCAATTTTATACTAAACCCATTTGTGTCAATGATCTGTCAATTCCTTCAGCGAACGGCGACTCGCGAGGTGCGTGGAGACCCGACTGCGATATACCAAGGAATATAACAGGGGGACATGATCTCTCTAATCTGCGGCCTTCAGTCGTGTGACGTAGAATTGGAGCCCTTCTACTGATCCGCCTTGCAATACATCCATAAATATGCAGTCGTACAGATACAGGGTTTGGATTTCACGGTCAGTGTTGTAAGGTTGTCTCTTATCTCTTCAAATCCTAGCACACACCGATCTTGGTGTTCGCGATAATTACGGTAGAAAAAGTATTTGATACTAGGCAAAAGCTTACAGTATTCTACAACGAATCATCGTAGACCTGATTGGCCATAGCGGTATCCGAGTATTACACTGAAATTCAATGAGCCATGGGCCCAGGTGGAAACAATTTGTCCGCTTTACTGAAATGTTGACAACCTACACTGAAGTCAGGGACCCACCATGATACTTACTGACGTCAGCCTCTCCCCCGCCGGTTGCACAAAACGCAGAACGCGAACAACAGCCAAAGTAACGGTCCATATGAACATAACCAGAAGGTCAACCGTTTCCCTTGGGATGGTATATAGGGTGTCTTGGTTTATAAGCCTCGCCAAAGGGCTCTGAGTCTGACTCAGGC
Organism: Hypsizygus marmoreus; assembly: GCA_013433165.1. Taxonomy (NCBI): domain Eukaryota; kingdom Fungi; phylum Basidiomycota; class Agaricomycetes; order Agaricales; family Lyophyllaceae; genus Hypsizygus; species Hypsizygus marmoreus. The sequence goes on along the minus strand of CM024094.1, from coordinate 433,393 downwards.
GCCGAGGTCATATGACGGGCGGTCGCTATGCCGTCAACAAGTCGCCTTCGGGTGCAGGGGACTCGCATTTCTGTGCGCGCCCCATCAGATAGCCGCCTTAGCCGTTCTGCCATCCTGGGAATCGGTTCATTTTTCCTTTCAGCATTCGAAGTAACTTAGAAGTTTGCTCTCGCGATCCAGGGCGAACGTTTCGAGTGATGGATGAAAAGAAGTTCCAGTGCTGTGTCACACACCTGAGAATCTATCACTGTCGCATTTGCTAAAACGGAGACGAGTGTGTAAATAGATTGGTCAAGTTAGGGACTGAGAGAATACCCAGTGATCGCTCACCGATCACCGTTATGTCGTCGCCCCTGGTTCTCCGGTTTAGTTACCTTTCTTCAAGTCTCTATCTTCCTGTCTTCTAGTAACGGCTCGCGTTTTCAGTGACTGGGACTATCGGTTATCTTCGCCGAGGCCGGGGACTGGCAAAAGCCTTTGTTTGTCATGATCACACTATTCAATCGTCCGTCCCGACTACTGATATCGCAGTGCGCTGGCTGCGCTTTATCACATGTTGCAACTCGAGCTGGAGGAGATCTATTAGCAATGACTACAAACACGGAGTCAAACAGGCAGACCCACCCATGATTCTCACGTCACAATAGCTGATTGTTCAAAGGGCAGTCATCGGAGGCTCTCCAGGCATTCCTGAACAAGGCTTGCTTGTGCAACCGAAAGTCTTGGCCCTGACCGTTCAAATGACCAAAGAGTATGCTCACAAGAGTGGTTCGTCCTTGGGTGTCGTCCCTCCTCACTAATCAAGCTTCTCTCAGATGCGCATGACGATGAGCGTGAGCGCCAGTCGACTGCCCCTGACCATTGCGAGCCCGAACCAAGCGGCGTCACCCATCACTTTGACATTATTCAGGTACCTATTCACAGAGAGAGAGAGAGAGAGAGAGAGACATCAGCCTTTGAACCACGATACGCAGGCGGACGCTGGACTGGTGGATTATCGTGTAGAGGTTAGCAAGGAATTTCTCCATGAACATGTCGCCGAAGGACCACACAGGAGGATCCGCTGAGGACGTGAAGTGGATGAACTGGTGAGAGAAGGCGTACCAGAGAGATCAAGGACCTGATAGGATTCATTGTTGCCCAGACGTCCTGATAGGGTATATATCAATAGCACGAGGTCCGGGTGGTTCACACTCACGAGATAGATACAAGTTGATCAATGAGCGAGTGAGCCAAGGAGAATCGCAGGAAATCACGTCTGAGGTTTCTTGACTGCAAAGGCTTCAGTTCAGAATACGCCCCCGCATTCGTGTTGCAAGTTGTAAATGTGAAGCCGCCGGAGTTCACATACTCAAACTTGACGCCCACGTAGGAGAGTACGAGTACACTAGATCGTCGTGTCAGTGTTACATTGTGGGACGTTTGTTAATCCAAGGGCGCTCTTACACGTCTGAGCCTCGTCCGATACGCCAAGTACCTCTCCCGGCCTAGTCTGCACAGAAACGTTGTCGGACTCAGAGATGGTCTTAAGGTTGCCGGGGTTTGCCGCGGATGCCGTTGTTTTGAAGCACCTTCGATTGTAAACATTGAAACAAATCTGCAGCCGTCATTACAACTTGCCAACAACTTATATTGGACTCACATCGAGCTACAGCTATATTCATATCTCGGTATCGCAGAGGAGCGAATGCAGCACGAAGCACTGATTCAGGCTCATCAAACACAGGCCGATCCAGCCAACACCTCTCATACTGACGGCCGCGAAGTACAGGTGACGTTTCCTCCCGGCACGCATCTTATTGGCAGCCGACGAAGCGCGGAAGGCTATTTAATTGGTTTCGCGTGAGGATCATTGTCCTCACAGTCGTCGGTCACCCAGCTTTTCCCCATTTACATTCAAATTCCGAGAAATGCAACGCGCCGTTTCTCGAGGGTTCTTGAACTCTGGACGACACAGTCCAGTTTCTTCAATCCCTCGAAGTGCACCACTTCGCCGAACTTTTCTTACCATAATTGAGCAAGGACATGAGGGGTGGAGGCTAAGGTGAGTCTGGTATAGTTTTACGCGACAGAACAAAGTTCTAACTACAGTGCTTGGTAGCTTGGGTCGGAATCCCAAACAATTGTTACCAGGATTGAGGATAAAGATCCCTGGTTATCACAGTGTGCTCAATGTCGACTTACGTGAAGCATCTATCGCAATCCCGAATGTAGGCCCATCGGTTTTGCAGTTTCACCTTCATGGCTGACTGGACAGGTCTCTCGCAGCTGCCGGGTTATACCGCCGACAATGTCAGTCTTCGTGTTCAAAGGATATCCTAAAGTGGTTCTCAATAACTAACGCTTTCCAGGTCCCAGTGACATGTTCTGGCTCCCTATTCTATCGAATCACGGACGGATACAAGGTATACATCTTTACGGCCCAATTTTTTTTGCCCTGCTTGATGGACTTTCAGGCCTGTTTTGACGTGAGCGATGTCCAAGCCAATATCAAGAACACAGGAATGTCCGCCGTCCGTTCTGTTCTTGGTCTGTTTTCGTATGACCAGGTATAGCATTGACCTTCCAATGTTTCCACACTGCTAACTAAGATTTATTTACGTAGGTCATCAGTGACCGTAACGAACTGAACAAACGTTTAAACACGGTCATCGGAAATTCTATCGCGGTATGTGTCTTCTCCGTGCCAGATCTATCTTAGTATTGAAGCACTTCCAAGAATTGGGGAGTCGAATGTTCCAGGTTCGAAATACAGACATTCCAGCCGGCGAATCGAGAAGTCGAGGTAAGCGTGCCACCCTCACGAGTCTTACGCCTGAGGTTAATCGCAATCTTCAGCGCCAACTCGAGCTCCAAATGGAGGCAGAGCGGAACCGACGAAAGCAGCTCCTGGACACGCAAGCCCAGATCAACATCGCAGAAGGGCAGAAGCAGCGTGTGATATTGGAGAGTGAAGGTCTCGTAAGTAATTGCTTCATTGCCAATAACCTTTCCTCCAACGTTACCTTCCCAGCTTGAAGCAAAGTCGAACGAGGCGGACGCTCATTACAAAACCGTCTTTCGTGAAGCCGAAGCAAGGTTTGTGGTACGATTTACATGTATTGTTCACAGAACTCATGCGCCCCTCACAGAAAACAGCAGGCGCTCATGGAAGCATCCGCTATCGCCACTCAGGTGGAAGAGATCGCCCGTTCTATCGCTTTGGACAAGAATAATGTACAGCCGGAAGATCGACAGCGGGCGCTTGGTACTCTGGTCGAGTTGAAACGATTGGAGCAGCTCAAGGCGATCGCTGCGAGCAAGAGCAACTCGACATATTTCTTTGGCGATCAGGCGGCACTGGGTCGGGCTAATGATGCATACAATGTCGACTACGCCGAGCATGTTAAGGGAGGACTCGGGGCCACAAGGTCGTCTGGCCGGGCAGAGGGTGCATTATGAAATATATCCGTTGTGTACATCCCCATACCTTGTAGCATATCTTTTGTAGCATAGTTCACGGAATAATATACACACTACTCATTTGCTTTCCTTAGCTATCCTGATATACAGCGGTCGTAATACTTATACAATTGCTATCCTGGCAATCAATCATAAAATACAAGAGCCCTCAACTCAATGGATTCCCGAGGCGGTGTTCCTGCGGGTGTCGCTGGATCTTCAAACCCAGTGTGCGGTGTGAAGACAGCCACACTTCCATCCTGGATGGAATCAAAGCTGCGGAATAATTCCATGAACATCACAAGAACACGAACCCAAAGGAAAGACACATACCACTTGATCAAGATAATCTCCTCTGGCGTCATCCCATAGAAGTATTTCCACTTCTGATTAGGATTATACTTCACGCCGAGCGTCTCTCCTTCGCGATCGGGGTAAATGAGCGCAACCGGCGCAGTATCGGCCTTTGGGTCGACGGTTCTGTAGTCGCAGAGAGTAAGGGGCCAATCGAGCGCAGGACGTGAGATGGGTCGCCAGAGGTTGATGATTTGAAATCGGTGGCGAAGGAGCTCGGGTACATCGGAAGCAGGGAGATGGCGGTGTACGCGGGCGATGGAGGAGGTGTGAGTTTGATCAACATGTGTTTGTGCAACGGGTTGACGCCGCTGAGGGCTGTCATCAGCTTGGCCAGGTCGTCGACGACGGATCGCTGTGCAAGGGTTCAAATCAGGACAACAAAAGAAACACATTCTGCCACTTACTGTGGTCGAACAGAATGACCCTGCTCGCTCCTGTCAATTCCTTGATCGTTTCAATGCTCTCCGGATAATACTCCCGCTCGATCTCTGCGTCGTCTGTGAATGCGGTATGCTTGGACGGACGATGGTAAAGCTGAAATCCGGCCGTATCGAGAGTCGCCGAATCCTCCTTTCCGCGGAGGTTCTCGATGACCACCTCATGCTCAGCATACGACCCGTTCGTATCCTGTATACCTGTCTTTGGGTCGGCGTTGATATTCAGGTATGCGCGCACACCGGCAGGTGGTGCGATGAAGAAATTAAGCCTTCCTGTGGTCGATTCTGGGGTCGGTGAAGCCATGGTAAAGCTCATCTACACAGTGAATGCATTTATAAGAACCCGGAAAACCTAAGAACCCATATTTTGGGTTCGTCATCACATCGGACTCGTATCTCTTGCGTGCTTTGGCTTACAAAGTGTAGTAAAGCCTCTGACGTTTCCTGACAGTGACATACCTGAAGAGATGCAGAAGGGGCACATGCGCACCTGACCATCGTTCTGGATTTATAACCAATTGCAAAATCGTCCTCGGGGATGTGGGAAGCCCTCCACTTGCCACTGACCATCACATAGTTAACCTTGCTACGGTGAGTTATTAAGGGTTTATTCGACTCGGCGAGGTTAGCAATATAGTGGAGAGTCAGGTGTCCAGGGTTCAGACGAATGCGTAGAAATCAAGTAGAAATGGCCAGAGATGCGGAATTTGCATCAGTGGGTGCGTAGGTATCGTCTTTCCTTCCGGTCTCTTTTGGTGGTGGATGGTCATGGTGGTCAGTGGAGTGCGAGCTTGGTGCGAACAGATGACGACGACTGTCAACAACTTATGGAGTGACTGGCGGCGAGGTGATGTAACTTCAAGTTGGACTCCATTTTCATCCCCGACCCATCTCCGTGCCTCCCTCTCATCCACACGATCTCGTCTCGCTCACTATGATTTTCAACCCACGAGGAAAGGCCTTAGGATACTGCAGGACTTGGTCATGCAGGCCGGTGGACGGCAGGCCCGAGTTCGATCACGAGGAACACAACTTTCTTGAGCGATCTGCCTAACTTAAAGTCTCCTGTTCGTTCTAGCGAATGCGTGTGGCACGGAGCTGGCATCCTTTTTCTCGACCTCTATCTGTTAGCATTCTTTGGCTCGTAGTGTTCATCATGACTCATGAGACACAACTCCAAGTCGAAAGGAAAAACAACCCGATTCCCAGGATGGCAGAAGGGTTAAGGCGGCTATCTGTGAGGGCGCGCCAGAAATGCGAGTCCCCTGCACCCGAAGGTGACTTGTTGGCGGCATAGCGACCGCCAGTCATGCTACCTCGGCGCCTGAGTCAGACTCAGAGCCACTTGATTAGGCTCATACGCCGAGACACCCTATATGCCATCCCAAGGGAAACGGTTAAACTTCCGGCTATGCTCATATGGACTGTTGCACTGGCTGTCGTTCGTGTTTTGCCTTTTGTGTAAACGACAGGGTAGGGGAGAGGGGGGAGCGGAGGCTGACACCATTACCAAGGTGGATCCCTGACTTGCATTGCCAAATTCTCGGTAAAGTGGACGAATGGTTTTCAACGAGGCCCAGCTGCTCATTCCTTTTGAATGCAATACTCATATACCGCCACGGCCAGACAGCTGTGTGGTTATTCGTTGTTCTGTAAGCTTCATCGAGATTGATGTTTGCTGGTGAAGGCAGCCTGCGTGCAGCTTTCATCAATGATCAATGCTTGCTGTCGACCATGATCGTGCGTCTTGCACCTTTTCAAGCATCTTCGACACTGACGGAACTCTCCCGCTTGATTACGAGTCAATGAGACCTAGGAAGACCGAGTGAAGACAAACAAGGTAAATGTTGTGAGGCCTATCAGGTGAATGGACGGTTGGACGGAGAGAAATCATGACCACACGCTATGTTGTCAGCGTTATGATTCAGGCGAGCCTTGAACGTGGCTTACGCGTGCTCTCAGCTCTGAAAGTTCAGGAGCCGGAACAGAGTCGTGAAATGAACGCGTGTCGTGGCGATGGTGCCAGTCATTATGGTTTGCTACTTGCCTAATATCAGCTTTGCTTGGGCATTGATTATTTCCCATCTCAATCATCTTTGTAATTTTGGCGACTTTCATCTGTTGCTTCATTGACTTTCAACTTGTGTCTTGAATGAACATGGGGCGAGAAATTGTTCGAGAAAGACTTGAGGAGGCTTGGAGGAGGCAAATGGAAAACGGTTCAGTCACGGTCACGTGGTGTGACATGCGCGTTCCGAAACGTGACTGCCTAACCTTTGTTGACCATCGACCATCAACGTTCCGTCACGGAGACTTTAAACAAGTCTGTATCTTGGCTAGCAGAGGTAAGGGTGTCGTTAATTTCTCCCGTCACTTATGTTGAATTATGAAAACAAGTACCCTACACAATTCTAGGATCCTGACGATGCCACCCGCGACATATTCAGCAAACGACGAGGCTGCTTTCATGGCAGGCCTTGTCGATTTGGACGATTCGTTCTGGAATGCGGCACCTACACCTGATTCTTCCCCTCGAAAGCCTCCTTCGCGCCAACTTTCTACACCGAAACGACCGAAAACCAGAGACCAGCCTTCGCATCACTCATCACTCAGTGTTCCTTCTCCATCGAAGGTTTTTTCCGCAGAAGGTTTTAATGTGACTGAACTGCTGGAAGGTGCGGAAGATTGGGACTGGGATGACGCCATGTCAGACATCGTCTCACCAAAGAAATCTCCCCGCAAGGTGAGTACAGCGTTCTCTCATCCATGCGCAACTCATTCGTTTGCCGAATTAGCACAAGACGATTATACCTCAAGCAACTCCGTATGTTCCCGAGACATGTACCAGATGTATTGTTGAATCGATTTCTGAATCTGAGCATGACGGATATTATCAAAAGGTAACTTTATATGGTCTCATTAACTCAACCTAGGAATATAACCCACATCTCAGAATCTTATCGTGAAAGTAGACCCAAGCGAAGAGCGCCGGTCAGTGGTCTTGCGAGAAGATTGGACAGCGACAGACATTCGCCGCGGCGATATCATCAATATTCTGGGAATCTCTACCCTCATCACTCCCTCCACCTCGTCCGTTACCTCAACGATCACGATCACATCGAAGTCAAACCTACTCATTCATCATCCCGACGTGCTCCTCACCGCCACCAGTCTCTCCAACGCGCCGCAATGTAGAAGAAAACCTCTCCTCTCCAATCTTGTTCGTTCCTCGAGTGATACCACTCCCGCCCTTGTTTGGGGAAACATGCTACACGAAGTTATGCAGTCATGCTTGAGCGAAGGCCGCTGGGAATCGACTTTTATGGAAGAAAAGATCGACGATGTTATTCTCAAAGGTCTTAATGAGTTGATAAAGATCGACGTGTCAATACAACAAGCCAAGCGCGAGGTCATCAACAGGGCGAAAGGTCTCTTAGCTTTCTCCCAACGCTACATTTCCGACTTTCCCAAGGTTGGTGGAAACCCCTCAATTTGGTCAATTACTGACAACTACTTACTCAGCCCAGCGCCGTTCTCACTAACACGCGCGCAGCCCACAACCAGGGTAACTCCCTTCTCGCCATATCCGAGCTTCTTGATGTCGAAGAGGACATCTGGTCGCCTGTCTACGGTATCAAAGGCAAACTGGACGCGACCGTTAACACCGTCATCTCCGATCCCAATCCGCCTTTTACACAGCCTGTTCTCTCAGTTGGTCCAAAACCTTTTGAAATCAAGACTGGTCGTGCTATCGCGGGAATGGAGCATCGTGCGCAGACGATGTTGTACACCCTCTTGGCCGCCGAGCGGTATGGTGTGGAAGTTCCAGCTGGACTATTGTACTATACTCAAAGCGATGAGGTTGTGAGGGTTCCTGCGGGCAGGAATGAAGTTCGAGGGCTCATCGTCGCAAGAAACGAGATGGCTGGCTATATGATGCGGAGAAACGAGAAGAGCGGCAACGAGGAAGCTGCCTTTGAGCCCTTTCTTCCGCCAACAATCGATGACGAGAGGGTCTGTAAGAGATGTTATGCGCTCGACACGTGCATGCTTTACAGAAAGGCAGGCGTTACATTCCATCTTTCTTCAACCCTCTCTAACAAACTACCGCAGGCCATTGAGAACGTCGTTGATACCTCATCTCCGATAGCGGACACCTATGAGCTCAAAACATCTCATCTCACTCCCATCCAGACATCGTTCTTCCAGAAATGGGAAGCTCTAATCTCTCTCGACGAACAGGACCTCGTGCGATTCAAGAAGGAATTATGGACCATGGGAGCTGCTGAACGCGAGAACAAAGGACGTTGCTTCAGTTCCATGATACTTGACACCTCATTCCGTTCGTCATCGCCAAAGACCTCCGCAACCACCGACAGCAAGATCCACCGCTTTACGTACAGGTTTGTACGGGTCCAGGCAAAGGGAACGACACCCTCCCTTCTTAATGGGCACATCAACATCGGAGACGCTGTTACCGTGTCCGTTGAGCCGGGATTACTGGCACTTGCCCGTGGATTCATAGTCGACCTCATGCCCACGGATGTCGTGATCGGAGTGGATCACAAGCTCTGCAAAGACAACATCGCCAGACGTTTGGCAGGTAGGGCGCCATCTTCCCCGTCTTCAGAAATTGTCTTCCGCATCGACAAGGACGAGCTATTCGGCGGGATGGGCAGGATCCGGGATAATCTGGCACAGCTGTTTTACGCAGACGGCGACACCCGTCGCCTGAAGCTAGTTGTGGACCTCCAATTTCCCGTCTTCGACGAGGAACCTCTACTCCTTCCTCCCGCCCTTTCCCGTTTCGCCGCACATCTGAACGCCAACCAACAACAAGCCATGACCAAAGTCTTGTCGGCGCAGGACTACGCGTTGATCCTGGGGATGCCGGGTACGGGAAAGACGACTGTCATTGCTGCGATCATCAAGACGCTGGTGGCAATGGGGAAGACGGTTCTGCTGACCTCGTACACCCACTCTGCGGTCGACACTATTCTCTCGAAGCTCCTTGACGCAGACTTCAGCATATTAAGGCTTGGAAATATTGACAAGGTTTGTTAGCTTCGCGTGTCTTATGCATTACTGCTGACTCCTTATGTGTACTTGGTTTAGATCCATCCGGATGTGCAAAAGTTTACGTTGGCGAATCGACGAACGGCGACGACCATTGAACAATTGCAACATCAGCTCATGACGCCTCCTGTCGTTGCAACCACTTGTCTATCAATCGACCAGTAAGCACATCCAACGCATGAGAGCTGGGTGACGCACTCATGTCTATTTAGCGCTTTGTTCAGTCGTCGGAAGTTCGATTACTGCATAGTCGACGAGGCATCTCAGATCACCTTGCCAACATGTCTAGGGCCTCTGCGCTATGCAGACAAATTCGTCCTTGTTGGCGACCACTTTCAGCTTCCTCCTCTGGTAAGTCTCCCCATGTTTTATTTCGCCTTTCATTTAATCATCTTGTTGTAGGTTCGAAACCGAGCTGCTCGGAAAGGGGGCTTGGACGTTTCGCTCTTCCGCCGCCTTTCAGATGCTCATCCCCATGCTGTTGTCGACCTTGCGTATCAATATCGCATGAATGAAGATATCATGTTGCTGTCGAACAAGCTCATCTACGGAGATCGCCTTCGCTGTGGGTCAGAGGCTATCGCACACCGAAGCTTGGTGCTACCTGACCGCACATTCCTGAAGACCCTACATTCTGGACCATCTTGTCATGCCAACGGCTGTTGGATCGAGACGCTCATGTCTGAGAGGTGCGTACCAGTCTCCTTCATGCTAGGCATTGACGACTCATCCCACACTCCAATAACAACAGCTGTAAGGCCGTCTTTGTAGACACTGATGATATCCCTGCACGCGACTCTCGGGTGGGGGACCTGGTCCAGAACGAAATCGAAGCGGACCTCGTCCGCCAGATTACTGAGACGATGCTTCGTAGTGGTGTGCGCGAGGAACAGATTGGCGTCTTGTCACTGTACAGGCAGCAGGTCAAGCTCCTCTCGCACCTCCTGCACGCTCGGAAGGGCATCGAGATACTGACCGCGGACCGAAGCCAAGGGCGCGACAAAGATTGTATCATCATCTCCATGGTCCGGTCAAATGATTCTGGAAGCGTACGTCCTCTCACTCTCATCCACACTCTACCTGCTTCTCACTTGGTTCGTATATCTAGATCGGTGACCTTGTCAAAGATTGGCGAAGGATGAATGTGTCATTCACGCGTGCTCGTTCCAAGTTGATCATCATTGGCTCAAGGAAAACGCTTCAAGGAGCGGCTCTGCTCTCGGAATTCTTCAATCTTATGGATAGTCGGGGGTGGATCCTGCGGCTGCCATCCGATGCCCACAGAGTTCACTCTGAGTTGAGGAGCCCTCCCTCTACCCCGAATAAGCGCGCCGCGGATGAGATTAATGAGTGTATTGTGGGGAAGGAGAATCCGGTGGGAGTTGGAAGACAGTTGAAGAGGGCGAAAGTAACGGCAGAAGTGGGGCTGTTACGAGGGCGTCCAATTTTACGAGATGTCGTGAATGGCGATGTGTAAATGGCAAACATCGCTTGAGCTACCTGGTTCTCAATTTTCTCTTGCTTCCCAGATTGCGACCTGATTTAAATAAATTTGACCATGATAGGACATGGCTGTGAACGGGATAAATTGGATTGACAGAGTCAATCCTGAGACTCTCTGATCAGGGGTCGGGGCCTACAGACTGGATACATGCGCACGCAACAAAGAAGTTATAAAAGTAGCTCTCTGCACGGTCACTGGCCACGGAGAACAATGAAAAATTGAAACGTCGAAGCGACGATGGTCGTGGCCAACATCTTGCTGCGAGATGGCCATAGGCCATCGCGCACTAAACCAAAGCTACATAAGAAATGAAGAGGAGCAGGTGTAAAGCAACGGAACTTGCTTTCTCAACTTGTAAATCATGCCGTCGTCGTCGTCGTCGTCGCAAACACCAATGACTCCGAGGAGCGGAAGCCGAGAGGAGCTAAATGCGGCAATCGCCGACCCCAGCCCACGACCGTCACAAACCACGGGACCTGTGACGCCACCTCGTGGTCCAGCTTCTGCTCTCCCCGCACACATCGCTGAAATGACTGGAACTCCTCTTGCATACAGGTCGTCCACCGCTGGACCTTACACATCGAACCATCATTTTAGCAGCCCAAGGATGCAGAGAATGGCCTCTGAAATGAGCTCAAAATTCGTTGGGCACATGTCACCTATGAGGTTCTTCGATGAATTTTTGCCACGACAGGCTGATCTTAACAAACCTTGGAAGTGGGATCAAGCGATCCAGAAAAAATTAACGGCCGTCGCTAACAAGAGAAAGGAGACAGACATGTATCAACCTTTGGTGAGACTAGAACGAGACTGTCCAACATGCCCTGAAGGAAGATACTGACTGTTCTTTCGACAGATTGATATATTGGCTGTTGCCTGTGGCGATTTACTGGTTCTTGTTAACAGTGGATCTCATGTGGACAAAGATTGCGGGATTCTTGTTCCCGAGGGCCTCAAACCCGACGTCTCTGCCTACGAGCCTGACTATAAGGACAATCAACCTGTGATAAATGTCACTGATTTCTCACTCTTGGAATTCCACATGGAGTTCAAGAAGACCGTTAATGACGATGGCTTCGACGATGTCGGAAACACTTTTGAACGAACTACGGAAAACGGCATCGACACTCGGGGCCAAATAGCTACCTATGCTACAGCACAGCTAGGCCTCCAGTTCCGTACACATGTCTTCTCTGTTCTCCTATGCGGTACCTATGCGCGATTTATCCGCTGGGATCACACTGGCGCGATCGTCTCGTCAAGATTCAACTATACCAAAACGGAACTTCTCCTGGAATTCGTGTGGCGCTTTGCACTGGCTTCGCCTGAAGTTCGAGGGCGGGATCTGTCAGTTTCCAGGCCAACTGCAGAAGAAGCGCAAAAAGCTCGAAACGGTCTCGGGAGCGCTTGCGCTGACACTCGTCTCCTGAAGTTCACTGTAGTCGATGACTCCACGAACGAGTCACTTGCCTTCGTCGGAAATGGACCAGTACTGAAAGGCAATTCCTCACCCGTTGGGCGAGCTACGCGAACTTTCAAGGTCTGGGACCTTAAACACAATCGGATCGTCCTATTGAAGGATACCTGGAGAGTCGATCTTCCTGGCATGGAAATGGAAGGCGAAATATACAAGACTCTCCACGAGAAAGGTGTTCCTCGAATTTCAGACATTGTGTGTGCCGGAGATGTGCATGCTGTGCCTGGTAGTGGCGCCGATAACCATCGAACTCGTACGCATTGGTACGGGACCACGAAATGGCTCACGCGCGCAGCAAAATGGAAGCAGATTGAAGGCCTTCGACCCCATTCGCATTATCGTATTGTTCTTGGAACCATAGGCACCGATCTAACGAAGTTCGCATCATCCAAAGTCTTGGTAACTGCTGCACGAGATGCCCTCAGAGGTTAGTTTGTTTAGACCTTGATGTTGTGCTCTTGAGCGTTAACACATTTCTCAGCTTTGCTTGCAGCCTATCGAGACGCAAACATCATGCACCGCGATGTCAGTGTCGGCAACATTATGATCGTTGACACTGGTGGCTTGTTGATTGACTGGGACTTGGCAAAGAGATTTACGCTCAATCTCAAGACCAAAGAACCAATATTCAGTGGACCGCGTCAGTCCGACAGATCAGTACGCCCTTCCTTACTTGTCTCCATCCTTATTTTACTCACAATCAGCCATTTCATAGGGAACGTGGCAGTTCATATCTGCGTGGTTGCTCCAAACTTCCAATCCCCCGCCTCATACCCTCGCCGATGACATGGAATCTCTGCTTCACGTTCTCAACTGGGTGGCGTTGCGCTATATGCCTCATGCGATGACACCTGCTCGTCTAGATTCAACCCTCTATTCAGTATTCGATGCGTCGCACAAAGAAGAAAACGGACAATGGGCGGTCGACGCTTCGGGGGAATCCTTTCTGACTGGCCCGGTGATGGGTACTATTGGCCTGAAGAACGAGGTGATGAAGGAATTACTCATAGACCTGGCATACACATTCGCGGTCCAGTACATTCCGCGTCCCCCTACTCGCGCTTTTAAAAATCTGGAGGCACTTCAAGAAAAGGGAGAATCTGTGAAGGAAAAATGGAGCGCAATGGATGACCGCCTTGTCAATGATGCGAAGTGGTATCTCTGGCGGCTGGAACAGCGGACCAGCTTCTGTTGGATGGAAGAAAGGCTCACGGAGGCTGTGGATAACGGCGAGCTACCGGACGACGACCCCAGCACAGAAAACAAGCTCCCCCCTCCCAACGAAAACCGTATGAAACGCAAACTCCCAGAGGTCTTAGCAGAGAATGATCGTTTGGGACCAAGGCGCAAGACTGGAGAAAACGGCGAATTCATCAGTAGCGAAGGTGTGTATCTGTTGTGGTCGTCAGTGCCGTCTCCGTATTGATTTCTGCTTTCATAGTCCAAGCATATGATGAATGAACTCGACTCAAGGATCTTCGACTCACTCTTGCTTTCAGTTGGACATACTGTACGACACATTACTGAAATGCATCAGCAGAATCACATCGACTTTTCGAGATCTTTCAGATTACTTTGGCGCACTTTGGCTTTCAAACGTCTTCCAAGGACCTTCTTGTTTGAGTTTTCGTTGATTAGAGAATCTTTCGGTGCTTTCATTCACTTGCCCCAAGGCCAACTAAAAGCTACTGAAAGTACAGTCAGAAGTAACAAAATTTGAAAGTTTAGGTATTGGAGGGCGTAAAATAGTAACAATCATTATGAGTGTTCGCGAGGCATCTGTAGTCACAAACTGAGGGAAATGTTCATGCAGACCAAGACCCCACTTGTTCCTTCCAAAGTTACCAAATGGCGTCTCGGAATTGAAGATTCAAAGGACTGGGCTGGCGGCTTAGATAGGTTTATATGGAGTGAGGATTCTCTTGAACAGAGGGGGCCTAAACATCAAGTTTCATACATTCTCACGCTTCATGGGAGAGCTTTCTATGATTCATACGCAGGCGCTGTCAGTTTCTATAAGCATCAATGCGTCCTTCCTGACCATAAGTTGGCCATTGGGAACAATGGGAAAAACTCAAATGGACGACGGGTGGCAAGCTCGCCATGATATGGCCAGAGGCCATATCGACTAATTAATATATATATAAAGCGAATGGGATGGGAGAGAAAGTAGAACCACTCCATACCCAACCATGTCGGAGCCGTCCAGCAGACCAAGAACTCGAAGCCAAGCAGCTCGGAGCGCGCCGACCCCGATCATTGACCAAACATCACGACTGTCACAGAACACGGGACCTGTGACACCGCCTCGTGCCCCTGCTTCCGCTGTACCACAACATATCGCTCAAATGCCTGGGACTCCCGTTGTTCCCAAGTCATCTGGAACGGCTCCTTTCACCTCTAATGCTCACTTTAGCAATCCCAAGCTGCAGAGGATGGCCATTGAAATGAAGTCGAGGTTCATTGGACCTATGCGGCCACAAGTGTTTCTTGATCAGTTTCTACCAACGCCAAAGAATTCAAAGAAGCCTTGGAATTGGAACGCAGAATTAAAGGCCAAATTTCAGGATGTCGCTGGACAAAAGAAGGAGGTCCACATGTATCAACCGTTGGTGAGTTCTCGGACAACACAAAGGTTTCTATCGCTCACGGATTTTGCCCTTCAGATCAATGCTCTTGAAGTCGCATGCGATGGCAACCTAGTACTTGTTAATACTAGTGCCGTTGCAGACCCGGACGCTGGCATTCTCGTTCCTGAAGGCCTCAAACCCGATATCTCTGCCTACGAGTCTGGCTACGACATCACACAAGAGAAGGTTACTAATTTTTCGCTCATGGAGGTTCACATGGAACTTAAGAGAAACGAGGGCGATGACGGCTTTCTGGACAATGGAATCCTGTCCTTTGAGAATCCTACTATCAATGGCAGAGATACGAGGGGGCAAATCATCAGCTATGCCACTGCGCAGATGGGTCTCCAATTCCGCACGCACATTTTCTCCATCCTTCTCTGCGGCACCTACGCTAGATTTGTTCGATGGGACAGAACGGGGGCAGTTGTCTCATCTAGGTTTAACTACACAACATCCGACCTACTTCTCCAGTTTTTTTGGCGCTATGGCAAGACGTCCCTGGAAGCACGCGGGAAGGATCTCTCTGTCTCCAGACCGACTGCTGACGAGGAACTCGAAGCCCGAGCGGGCCTCGAACTTAAATCCCAGGATGCTCTGCTCAAGTTCAGTGTTGTTGACGAAGATTCCAAGGAAACCCTTTTTTTTGTTGGAAATGAGCAGGGCCTCAAAGCCAATTCCTCCGCTACCGGTCGAGCGACTCGTACGTACAGGGTCTGGGATCTTAAAAAACGTAGGCCAGCGTTGCTTAAGGATACATGGCGAGTCGCTCTCCCCGACATGGAAAAAGAAGGCGCAATATACAAGACTCTACACGAAAAGGGCGTTCCTCACATTTCAAACGTCTTATGTTCTGGAGATGTGTTCCCTAGGCAATCCACTGGAGCTGACGATCACCGAACCCGCACACACATCTACGCAACTCCAGGCTTCATCAAGACAAAGCCAAAATGGGAAAAGATCGAGGGCCTTAAACCGCATTCCCACTATCGCATCGTGCTCGACACAATTGGCCATAATCTCACGTCTTTCAAGTCGTCGAAGGAGTTAGTCTCTGCAGCGAGGGATGCTTTAGAGGGTACGTGCGCCTTTCGCAGTTTCGCACCTCACTACGACTGACATATCTTTTGCTCCAGCTTTGTTCGCAGCATATGATAAAGCGGGAGTCATGCATAGGGACATCAGCGTCGGAAACATCATGATCACCGACAATGGTGAAGGCCTCTTGATAGACTGGGACTTAGCGAAGGCGTTCATACTCAACAATATCACAAGAGAACCAATTACAGGTCCTACCCGGCAACCAGGCCGCTCTGTATGTGCCCTATTCTCCTTCTCCTACAGGTACTTCCTGATGGTTGATCATAGGGAACGTGGCAGTTCATCTCGGTTCGATTACTTTTAACGACCAGTCCCTCAGCGCATACACTGGCCGACGATATGGAGTCTATGCTTCATGTCCTCAGCTGGATTGCGTTGAAGTACATGCATCACGGAATGACACCCGGCGATCTTGCGTCGACACTCTACAGCTCATTTGATGCCCATCATAAGGATGGAAATCAGTGGCGGGGTAACCGGTCAAAGAAAACTTTCCTGACGGGTCGAGAAATTGGTGGAATCGGCCTCCAGAACAAGGTGGTCGCGAAATTGCTCACGGATCTTGCTTCTGTTTTTGCCGTCCAGTATGAAGAGGCCCCTCCCCAGAAAGCCTTTGAGAAATTCAAGGAGCTTGAGAAAGACAAAACCTGGAACGAATGCGACGACGAAGATCTGGACCTCGCAGACTATGCCCGGAGGTACACTCGACGTAAAAAGCAGTACAAAAACCCTCAATGGATGCTGAAATTATTTAACGACGCCATAGCGAAAGGTCCTTGGTCTTTGGACGACCCTGCCGAAAGCAACGAGCTTCCCATTAGCAACGATAATGAACTAAAGAGGAAGGATCCCGATGATCCAGAAGATGACGAGCGCGCTAAAAGACAAAAGTTAGACGATAACGGTGAATTTATGACTAGCGAAAGTATGTCACTCCGTCTCTGCCTGCAGAAACATAAATTGACTTGAATCAATGCAGTTATCCAATCGCTCGATCCCTGAGTTTGACTATCCTTTCACACTGCATTCACGGGGTGCTGCTTATTTCACGAAGGCGCTTCGCTCTTCATTCTTTGGATTACGAATCGGCCAGACCAGATTCTTGTACCTTATGACTTGCAATGGATTTCGCAACGTATTCTTCTGCACTTTCGCGTCCCGCTCCACCTACACATACGGTAGTACAGTTTCACCCTATAACGATGTTTTTTTTGTCAACATGATTGAGTACGAAGACTGTTGAAATTGTCCCATAATGACCTTCTTCCCTTTGTAGGATGCGTCGTACAGAACTGTCGACCACGTTCCGCGAGGACAGAGCGCAACCTCGTGATGATATTGATATCATCAACCATCGAAGCCGCGATTACCAATCCAAAATACCTCACCCTCGCCGCTCTTGCAAGTAATGGAGGCTGTCGAAGCTCTTTTATTCGATGTCTTTGGCACAGTGGTTGATTGGAGAAGTAGTGTAGAGCAAGAGCTTCGTGTACTCAAACACAGATTCAGTCTCGGTGCGTGGTGTGACAAGCAGTTGTTCTCACCCACCCCGTCTCGTCACTCCGGGCTTACATCTGCGCTTCACAAGATCCAACTGACTGGGAAAGAGAGTTTGCCCAAGAATGGAGGAATGGGTACATGGAAACCACGTTGGTTGTATTTTTTCGGTGCCTTCTCGAGCCGCTAACCACATTCCAGACGCAATGTTGCTGCTGGGGCGTCTGGCGCCTCTAGCGTCGACCAAATGCACAGAGAGGTTCGCGTCGGCATCCCCATGGCTATAGATCAACTCGCAAATGCTCTCTAGATCCTGGATCGCATGCTGGACGCACCCAACTCTCGATGGGGAACTGTAGGTCGTGTTTTGGACGAGGCAGAACGCCAGAATCTCAATAACATCTGGCACCGTCTGAATGGCATGAGCCACATCCACGATTTTAAGTTTCGTTGTCAATCTTGACGGTTTCGCTAGGATGGCCCGATTCTACGGAAGGCCTCCACGCCTTGAAGAAACAAATTATAATATCCACGCTCTCAAATGGGAATGTTCGATTGCTGGTGGACATGGTATGCACTACACGGATCAGTTTCATGATATTTAAATGGCAGTCTTACCCCGTTCCATGCAGGCTAAACACGCCGACCTACCATGGGACATGGTCTTCTCCACAGAACTCTTCAGCACGTACAAGCCGTTAGTTTTAATTCCAACCACGTTCTACGATCATCTTAGCTTGCCCTTTAGGAATCCTAAAGCCTACCTCGGCGCAGCCCATCATCTCTCGTTACCTCCAGAGAAGTGTGCTATGGTAGCCGCACACATCGGTGACCTACGTGCGGCCGCTGCCGTAGGGATGAAAACTATCTACATCCCGCGGCCAGGAGAAGACAACAAGGATGTTGCCAACGCCATAAAGAGCAAACACGATGGCGGTGAAGTTGATATCGTCGCTAGCTCCTTGGTGGAACTGTCGTCGATCTTGAGCGGGCTACGCAACCAACTGTGATCATGTCGAGGCTGGGGACTGAGATGAGTTCTGATTGTAAGTTGAGAAACCAAATACCAGGCGTGCTCTTTTCCCCCCTTTGCTACCGGCGCCAGTGCTGTGAACAATATCCCCAGGTAAAGGTTAATTTCCCTCCGACTCATGTCCACGAACATAGCTTCCCCCATAAATCCAATTCTCCCCACAGCGATGTTTCTTCTTCGTTCATATGAAGCCGGCAATCTCAGGACCAACACGCTGAGCAGGCTGTTTACGCAAATTGCCATCGGCGATGAGATGATCCGAGGCATCGTCTCTTTCACAGATAACCCTCGGAACTCTCGCTTGACTTGTGCGTGCGCAGTGAATGTTTGCAGCATACCGATTACGCCATTATCCATTATCCACTGCGCCGATAACGTGTATAGTCCACCAATGACGAATACTACAGTATTCCGAGTCGAGACGACGCCCACCGTTCCTCAAATGAAGGTTGACTCATGTGGAACTCTGGGTCGATGCGAATCGATCAATCTTATCGATGAAGCTGTCTGGATGCCAAGCTCCCACTGGCACTTGTACCACATTCGGAACAAGTATACACCGAATCCTAGTTGACCCACACCGGGATCTTACTGTGGCTGGGCTCAAACGAAAATATCCTTCCGAAATCATAATATATTGTAGAGCTAGTATTACCTATGTATCCAATAATCTACACTAGGAATAC
Organism: Hypsizygus marmoreus; assembly: GCA_013433165.1. Classification (NCBI taxonomy): domain Eukaryota; kingdom Fungi; phylum Basidiomycota; class Agaricomycetes; order Agaricales; family Lyophyllaceae; genus Hypsizygus; species Hypsizygus marmoreus. The sequence goes on along the minus strand of CM024094.1, from coordinate 414,154 downwards.
AGCGTACAGCAGGTGAGTGAGTGTGAGGTTGTTGTACAAGACGATCAACGTCGAAATAACCGGGCAATAAATGATAGTGATACAAGATGGACGTCTACCTCATCGCAGTCATGGAGTCATGAGTGAGAAACCAGAGAGGGGAAATCATTGGCTGTGGCCAGCGATGAGCCCACGCATAACACGGCTGATATGTCGTGGGCGGATCGTTCGAGCTGCGACCTTTGCATTAACAGAGGCCGAGATCTTCTTCTTAAGCGTGCATGAGCCGGTAGGTTTAGGCTTCGAGGAAGTAGTGGAAGGGGTGGCAGGGGAATTGTTGGAAGGGGAAGCGTTGCCGGTGTTGCTGTTGGATCCAGATCCAGAGCCGGAGCTGGCCGTACCGGAAACGAAGGCAGCGATCTTCGGGCCAGGGAAGACGTAGGTCGCTCCTCTGTCGTAAACGCTGCGGTCGAAGATGCCGGGGTCGTTGTCGGTGTAGGCGCCGGGCAGACTGACAAGTTCATTGGCGGTTGGGGCTCCCTTCTCGTTGCCTGTGATACGTAGCTGGGCGCAGGATGGGTAGAACTCAGCACCGCCCTTCTGATTGCCAAGGTGCAGGGCGATGATCTCGTGGCGAATGAGGTAGTTGCCAGATGCGAGCGTCGGGGGAATCGTCACTGATGCTGAGTCACCTGCCTCTGAGAGGGAGTCAGGAAATTTCTAGGAAGTCCAGAAGAGAGATCGGAAACATACTGAGCTTAGCCTGTGCCCAATCACCGTTGACCTTGCCAACTTGTTGGATCTTAAACCATTTTGCGTTCTGGGAGTCGAACTTATCACAAGACGTCGATCCGCAAGATGCCATGTACGTCAACATGGGGCCAGTGTTGTGAGGCCACTGCGTGCAAGTTTTTAGTCAAGAAGGCTAAGGGCCTAGGAGAGGCTTCACTTACGTTGCTCAAGTCAGCAGCCGTCCAATCGAAGGTAATGGTGCTGCCTGGTTTGGCATCTGCTACCAGTGATGCAACCTGGGCGTTAGGGCCACAGTTGACAGCAGCGTTGTTAGCGCCCTTGACTGGGTCCTGTGTGCTGATGTGGCGGATGATGCTGGGACTTTTGCTGCCACTGGGGCGGTTACCCTTGAAGGTCTTGCCATCAATGGTAATTGTCGAAACAAAACCGTGGGCGGATACGTAGGCGGCTGCCAAAAGAGGTACGAATAGGGAGATGGACTTCATTTTGCTGACGATTTGTGGAGGCGAATGAATGAAATGAAGGACCTATAAGAGTCGGTCGCTCAGCGAGACTGGGGTCGTAAAAGAAAGAAGGCAGAGAAGGTACTTTTCTTGGATCTTCTAGGCGCTAGACTTTATAGTAGGCCGAGCATAACTTCACCATTGTACGGCTCCCTTATTGTCCCGCGTTTGAGGCGGCCACAAAGCGCGTGCCTTTGGTGATCGGGGACAATGGGAAAGTTTCCGTAGTGATGCCTCGAGGACTTTCCTTTTTTGGACGACGTGGTTCAAACTACCGAAGAACAATAGGTGTTCATTATTATCAACAATGTTTCTAGTGGTCGAGATCTTCAAGAGAACAGGATCCCTATATCAACAAAAGGAAATGAACATGGCTTTATCCCTCTTTCATTAATATTCAACGCCTTTCAAAGCTATTTCAACACGGTCCGGCCGGCCCTCCGATATGTTCACCGAACCTTCTGATGGGCTTGACGGCGTACTCTCGTGGAACACAAATGACGGTACGCAGACACCGACCGAGACCTACCGAGACAGCAGTCGAGCAACGCCGTTTTCTCAGATTTTCGCCCCATGCAATTGTGCATCGTTTGCCCAATCTGTATCATAATTCCGCCTCATTCAACGCTCATCCTCTCTCTCCCTGCTTGATGCCTAAGCCTCAGTCTCTGCCAAACCCTGGAAATGCGATTAAAACGAGGTATTTAAGTTCTGCACCTAGGACCCATGACCCGAAGTGCGTCTCTCGTGCGTCCCCCAGCATGTCTGATTCAGTCTGCCCATTTTATCAAGCCTCAGGGAATACGGTGCGATTCGTCCGTCATGACCCAATGACCATCCTGCGACAGAACGACCATTGGTGGCTCGTGTTCCTTCTAAAATGAGATCCAGGCATGATGGGCCAGGAAAGGTTTCGTGTGGTTTTATTGACATCGATACGCAGCTGAAGCTTCAATTGCATCGTGGGTTATCAGCCGCCCGAGTTGTGATCTATACTCCAGCTCGCCGAGGGAAAGCCTGTTCTGGTCGCTTCTGAGCCACCAACCGTTACCGGGACTTCTTTTTACATGTCAAGAGGTCGGCCTTGGTCGTCGAATTCCGTTGCACTTGTGCTTATGATCAAGATCGGCGCGTGCGTGGAACGTGGCGTAAAAACCTAACCCGCATTGGTTCGGCATCCACTTCCGAACGGCTTCTGGCCTAAACATGAACAAGCATTGGCATCGCTTTGCCGTGATGCCGGTTTCACTCAGACTCGCCACTTCACCTTCAATCGACCTAGACGAGCAGAACTCGATTAGATACCTCGACACGTACAATTTCTCGCGGAAAATTGGGAAGATAGAGCTACCAGTCTTTTTCACAGCACTTTGCGCTTTTCTCTGTTGATTTTTACCGTGTTTTGGTCTGGCGGCACAACTTGGGCGCGGACTGTCATGCTCACGTTTGCAGTCTTTGAAGCAACACCGGTCGCGTCGTACAGTCGGACGTTTCAAAAATTTCTATAAAGCTAGGTGATGGAAAGTGAGATAAGCACATCGTTGTCCGAGTCCCCCTTCGCAACATGCCCTCAGAGCCTCTAGAAGCTGAGTTTGCCTTCCCGCCCGCGCTCACTCGCCACCAAGAGGACGAGTACCGCGTTCTGGATCGCGAAGGGCCAATACCTCTGTCGCCACGCTCCACTCGACACTCGACAGTTGTCGCCAATGCTAGTGGTAATGTCAGTATTACGGACCTCGAGAAACAGTTTCAAGATGAAGGTGTCCGGGTCGTGAGTTTCGAGAAGGGTGTTGGGGAGGATCCGCGAGAATGGGGCCTTGGGAAGAAATGGTTCGTCCCTTATTATTATATCACCATAAGTGTGTATCTAATGTGTCGATTATCTAGGTACATCACCGGCTCGACATCATTTCTCTGCTTAGCTGTCGCCCTCGGAAGTTCAATCATCACTGGAGAGTGCGTTGTCTTCCATATATATTTATATTTCATCGCTGACGTGACTTTTTATCATAGTATCGAAGGTCCCGTGAAAGAATTTAACACGACACAAGAAATCGTCAATTTAACCGTTACTTGCTTCGTTATCGGCTTCGGTGTAGGGTAGGTAACTTTTCCTTCTTCCGAAGCTAGGCTTACACCTCCACTAGGCCTTTGTTATTCGCCCCGTTGTCAGAAGTATTTGGGCGAAAACCCATCTATTGTTTGTCAATGTTCCTATATTTTATCTTCACTCTGCCAAGTGCTCTGTCGAAGAACGTTGCAACGTTGGTTGTCTGTCGCCAAATTGCGGGTATTGCAGCATCTGCACCTATGTGCAACGTCGGCGGAACGTAAGATATTTTTTCAATAACATGTTTGGCCTTCAGGTCCTGACCAACCCTCACCAGCGTCGCCGACATCTGGAGAGTTGAAGACCGAGGAATACCCATGGCCGTCTTCTCTGGCACACTCTTGTGAGTTGCTGTACTTTGTTATCCATCCGTTGGACCGGCTGACATGTGCCTCACAGCCTTGGTCCTTGTGTCGGCCCACTAGTCGGTGGCTGGATTGGCGAGCGCGTTGGATGGCGGTGGATCTACTGGGTCCTGTTTATCTTTGTCGGGTTCTCATTCGCCCTCACACTCTTTATTCCCGAAACACTTGCACCCGTGCTTCTTCGCCGCAAGGCTGAGAAGCTGCGTAAGGAAACGGGCGACCCATCATACCAGAGTCTTGCCGAGCTCGAACACGAGCCATTTTCCACAACTCTCAAAATCGCCGTTGCCCGCCCCCTTGTCATGCTCTTCACAGAGCCACTTATCTTGCTCTTTACGATCTGTAAGTGACCTAATTCGTGATGGCCAAATGTCTTTACTAACTCGACCATTTAAGACCTGTCTTTTATTTACAGCATACTGTATCTTCTTTTCTTCGCGTTTCCTCTGGCCTTTATCGAAGTTCGTGGGTTTGGCTTGGGTATCACTGGAACCACTTTCATTAGCATCATGCTCGGCATCGCCGCGGCACTTGCGGTCCTCCCATACCAAGAAAGGATCTATGCGAGAGTCACTGCTGACGGCACTTTCCCGGAAGCTAGACTATACCCCATGATGGTTGGCGCCATGTAAGCTCTCATATTTTCTCAGAGCTCGTCGCAGTTATTGATTTCATACGAACAGTATACTTCCTTCTGCGCTTTTCATCTTCGCCTTCACCGGCGGCTACAAGCAGGTCCACTGGATTGGAGTGTGTGCTGCTGGCACTGTCTTTGGTTTTGCCATGATCGTAATCTATGTTTCCGCCAACTCCTATATTGTCGACAGCTACAGCAACTACGCCGCCTCTGCTATTGCCGCGAAGACTTTCTTGCGTTCCATCGTCGGTGCTATGATTCCCCTGTTCGTTACTCAGATGTTCCATGGGATGGGTTTCCAGTATGCCGGACTCCTCCTTGCCCTAGTAGCATGTGCGATTGGACCGCTTCCTTATGTCTTCTTCATATATGGAGAGCAGGTACGATCCAGGTCGAAGATGGCTAGTCAAGCACGGAGGGGCGAGGGGTGTGTAGAGAAGGATATTCCGCATTAATTTTTAGATCTTGTCATTCACGTTCGTTCATTCATTTCTCCTGGTCGACACTGGCATCGTCTGTACATATAGAGCACCATCATACCTCACAGCATCATCTAGAAGCTTTCTGTCGCTCTCAATTTTCTCTCTCTCTCGAACTACGTTTTTTTTCCTTACATCGTCAATGCCCAGAGCCATCATATTTATCAGGCTTACAGTAGTTCCACTGAGCTCAGCGTAGGTGCAATTAAACCAGACCTTCATATCCGCCCCAGTTGACTTGGGCAATCAACAAGTAGACCGTCAGATTTTGTATGATCACTATCGAATTGCCCATTGCCGATTCCTGAAAGGACTCGAACGGGCGAGGGTTTGTTTGGTCGGACTCCGGAACCCCTAGCGACAACATAGTCCGGGCTTGACATGAGTAGTTTTCGTTTATGTAAAACGAGCCTTGACATGTGGTTCATATCTCCTAGCATTTCCCAACGGCTGCAACCACCATGTCATCTGGGGAAGAAGAACACGACGTTGAAAACAGCCTGACATCGCCTCAGGACTCGAAGAGGAGGAGAATCAACCGAGCTTGTGACAAGTGTCGGCGGAAGAAAGGTGCGTTTCGAACGTACTGAGCGGCAAGTTCATTTACTGACTCCTTACTTTCAGTTCGATGTGAGTTCTTTGAAGCTTTGTACGTCTCGATTCTCCATAACGCGGTATCCACACACCAGGTGATGGACCTCAAGTGCTGGACAATCGATGTTCGAACTGCGTTGTCCATGGCCATGACTGTACCTATGTTGAAGCCGCCAGGGTAATGTCATTTCACTGTCGAGTAAACTTCTGTATCTGATAACATGGGAATAACAAGAAAAGAGGGCCCCCGAAGTCGTCCGTCACCTCCTAGGTCCCCTATGCCCAAACTGAACAACGGTTAGCAGATACATTGAAGGTCTCGAGACTCGCGTAGAAAGGCTACAGCAACTTATATCGCAGGTACGCACATATATAACTGTCATGGTTTCTTCTTTTGACAGTACAGGAAGATTTCTCCCGAGGCTCTGGAAATGCTCGATATCTCACCCGACGTCATTCCGGACAGTAGACCATCGCTTCCAGACGTCCCAATGATAACTTTCGTGACGCCGGAGCCCAAGAAGGAGTCTAGGGGAATCGTACCCTCGTTCATCCGTCATGTTGGGGTCACTTTACCAGAAATGGAATCTTCATTCGGGGAAGACGAGTTTCTTCTTGACAACTTGGAAAACCTATCCCTGGGATCAAATGGAAACCGTTTCTTTGGGAAATCCAGTGGCGCTGTGCTCATAAAGACCGTTCTTGAATTTAAACGCGATGCCATGGGTGCGGATAGTGACCAGTCTGTCCCAAGAATTCGACCACTACGCGCTGTGAGTATGCCGTGCACATCTTTTTTTCAATCACTCAACTTTCATATAGTGGAAAGTTCCTACATCTAATCGAGTTGATTATCCACGATACACATTTCCAGAAGAAGAGCTCATGCGTTCCCTCATCGACTTGTACTTCGCGAATATGAACCTGTATCTCCCGCTTCTGCACCGGCCTACTTTTGAGCGGTCCATCGCGGAAGGCCTGCATCGCTCAGACGACGCATTTGCGGTGGTTCTGTTGCTTGTTTGCGCTGTTGGCTCACGGTTTTCTCCTGATCCACGCGTTCTCCTCGACAAAGATGGCTCTCCGCAGTCGTCTGGATGGAAGTGGTTTAGTCAGGTGCCTATGGTAAAGAAGACACCGCTAGAGCCGACGTCTCTATATGAGCTACAGTTTTATCCAGTGAGCCCGACGACGCACAATTTTCCCTCCCTATTTACAAAGTTTGTTAGTTATTAGGTCAATTCTTCCAAGCGTCTTCTGTGCCTCAAGCTTGTTGGAATGTAGTTGGCGTGGGCATTCGCATTGCGCAGGATGTTGGGGCTCATCGACGGAAAGGTCACCTTAATAACACGGAGGACGAGCTGTGGAAGCGCACCTTCTGGTATGTTGTTCCCCTCTGACTCGCGCCCTGGATGTTTGAGCAGAATTATGACATCAGGGTGCTTGTGTGTATGGATCGATTATTCAGTTCTTCTTTGGGCCGTCCCTGTTCTATACACGATGAAGAGTAAGTTCATTATTCTGGTTGACGCTTCAATCAACCTCACGCGTGGTATATTGTAGCTTCGATCTCGATTTGCCAGTCGAATGCGATGACGAGTACTGGGAACACACCGACCCTCAACAATGTTTCAAGCAACCATTAAACAAACCCTCTGTCGTTGTTTATTTTAATAGTTATATCAGACTCAACCAAATCCTTGCATTTCTCTTGCGTACCGTGGTTCGTTTTTGTTTTCTTATGAATGCTACGTTGGCGCTCAAGGACGTTCATTATCAGTACGCTATCAACAAATCCAAAATTCTCTTCGGATTCGTTGGCCAACAGTGGGAAGAGCATATTGTTTCTGAGTTAGATTCAGCTCTTAACAGATGGGTTGATGCCCTACCCGATCATCGCACGTCGTCTTCTCCTTCTTGTAATACTGCTCTTCTGAACATCTCCCTATAGTCAGATGGGACCCCAACAGGCAGGATAAAATATTCTTCAACCAATCTGCTTCACTATATTGTGCCTATTACCACATCCAGATCCTCATTCATGGACCTTTCATCCCGTCACCGCGAAAACCATCCTCCCTTTCGTTTCCCTCGCTCGCAATTTGCACCAATGCTGCTCGCGCTTGCAGTCATGTTTTAGACACCCAACACAAGCGATATCGCTTTGCTCCAGCCCCGCTTCAGGTGTCTATCTAATTCCTCCAAACCAAAAGAATGCCCTTACTGACATTTGATTAATTCTGTCCGAAAGACAGCTGCGTTTTCTGCTGGCGTAGTGCTTCTACTTAGCATCTGGGGAGGCAAGAGGTCTGGTCTTTCGACGGACACAAATAAAGAGATGGTGGACGTGAAGAAATGTATGGACGTTCTGAAAACTGCGGAACCGCGGTAAGTATTCCTATCTAAGGAAAGTGTTAGTCACATCCTCAATATCCGATGACAGGTGGTATATAGCGGGTCGATTATGGTAATTTCCTATCTAATTTATCTCTTTCAACATACCAATGATTGTTTTTAGGGACATTCTTTATGAGTTGGCGTCCGCTGGCGATCTACCGCTTCCGAAAAGTGCCTCGTCCACTCATAAATGCGAACGAGAGGAATCCGAATCACCAGCCCCGTCTGGACCAATGCCAATTATCACCGATCCTCACCCAATACAAGTCATGTCCGATACATCCCGAAGTATCATCGGTAGCAGACGCTCGGAAAATCCTGCTTCCAGTGGTTCTATCTCTCGTACGCCACTGCCTCCGCAGGCACAGTCATCCCAAGTCCCAATTATGCCACCGGAAACGGTGCTGACACAAACGCAACATGTATATACTCCTCCCGTTTATAGCGAACAGATCCTACAACCCCACCTTCACCACCAACGCAGCTTTCATACTCAACCACGCCATCCCGAACCCAAACATGTTAACGCGCAATATTGGTACGGCTCAGCACCTACCGGAGGGACTAGTGAGGCCCACTCCTCCGGTGCGAACAGCCAGACTTCTCAACCGTCAACGGCGGAAAAGCAATACGGCTATGCATCTGTCGACATTAACGACATGAGCTCGATGTCACCATTCGTATCAGAGGGTAATCCATATCCGCGCTTCCTACGGAATGAGCAATATACGCAACCATCCACCACGGCTGTCGCGCAGCCTGGGCACTACCTGCATGGACACTCGGCCACGACTAGGAGTGTTCATACTTCTGCTGCACACGCCCAGACATCCCCTCCCGAGCCACATACACTAGACGCCACTTACTCCATGTGGTCCGATGTTCCGGCCAGTTTCGAGTGAGTATAGTCAGCCCCCTTAGCATGCTAATCTGAAATCTGAAACCTCTAGGCTCGATGAATGGGGTACCTATCTGTCTAATATCAGTGACACAGCGCATGCCCAGCATGGCACGCCTCATGGGGCATCAGGCGGTCAGTATCCGCAAGGTGGCAGGAGGATATGAATTCTCGATGATCCAGCTTGATTTGGGCATGCTACAGAATATTTCTGCAAACTTTCTTTATTTATTCCGGTCTAATGTACTAGTCGTTTTCTTCTGTGCTTTGGAGGCATGTCGGGAGGCGCATCGTCGGCGTGACCTGAAGAAGATCGTGACTTGGACCAATGCTTCTGATGGCAGCGCGATAACGCCGACTAGTGGCACCAGTGGCAAACGTTCTTTTTTCACAACGAACACCATGATGGATGACTACGATATGGAGGACGTCTCGTCGGCGTCTGTTACAGTAACTCAGCCTGATTCCGCCAACGATATCTCCGTCGCACCACCCACTGCATCGGAGGTCGTTTACAACGGCGATACCGTACTCATCGTACAAGTGTATGATGATCAAACATCAACGCCCGATGGCGTCCAGGCTTTCCTCGCTCGGTGGCCACCAAGTCGTACCCCATCACTCTACTGCGCATGGATCGCCGTCGACAGAGGCGGACATAATCGCCACGCAGCAGACATCGCAGGCTTATCAGCATCCTTCGACGCCCTAAAATCCTCAGAAAAAGTCACGGTTGACGAGATTGATCGGATCGCGCAGGTGCATGGCGTCCTTTCGGGAAAATGGCTGATTTACGCGGAGCCCACGGAGGTCGACGAAATCTGGGGAAATCTTGTCCGGCTGTTGTGCTTGGGTCTGAAGAGAGGATCGATAAAGGTCTCGCCGAAGCAGGAGGGAGAGCCCCATGTCATTTGCGTCTATGCTGATGATTACCGGAATACGTACGAGGTGAATGGCTTGAGGGATGCTTTGAGGGCCGCCGGTGTGAAGTGGAGGATCGGATTCAAGCCCGATGTGTATACACATCTTGGAATTTATGCAAAAAACCAGTGGAGAATTCGTCCAAGTCGGTACTACAGTTGAAGGGCATGAAGTGGTGAGTCGACTACAATGCTTTGGAATATTGTTTTACCACATTAAAACGCAGAGCGAAGTTTGTTGTTTGTGCTCTCCAAATCGTGATTAAAATATTCACCTAGTTCTCGTAAGTCAGCAATCTCGTATGAAGCAGAGTATTCCAATTAAATTACTAGGTTTTTGCGTGCAGGTAAATAAACACAACTGTTGAGACATTAGACTTCATGCAACGTGCCAATTGCACTTTCACATTCACTGTCACGAGAATTCCTGAGGTTATCGTTCTGAGGAGCTCGATCAAATTACACGAGAGTGAACTGCAGCCAAGAAACAAATACCTTCAAGTGCTATGGACAGAGCGTACTAAGCCGCCTAAGCAAACAGCGGTTCTGGTACACACTCACCAAAGTCGCAATCTTTTCATCATGGCATTGACGATTGGAGCTTCACGAAGCCTCACAAGTGGTACCAAGGATGGGCGCTGGTGGATCGTTGGACCTTGGTAGACTGGAAGTCAAGGAGAGCGGTTAAGCACATTCATATCCTTAAACCTCTCGTTGTGGCTTACTCGCGCCATGGTCCCGCCTTTTTATATAGACCCCAGGCATAGAAGCAGCGTGACCCGTATAACACCAAGTGGGCGACTCGCGACGCGTGTGTATCCCGTGACCCTCGTGACTCCTGTTTGTCCCTGTTTGGAGCACATTCGTGCTTGATATGGCTTCCGAGTCCACACTGCCAGTGCGCACGTCTTTCGCCCCTTGGTTTCTGGTATTCTTAGTATTCCCTGCATCTCGTGTTGGGAACGCCATTATCAGGTTGACTGAGCACGACTTGCATGCCAACTCGCATCATTCGTAATATCTAGGCAGTGCGCGGCGGTGCCAATCTGACTCCGACTTAGTTGGGATCAGGTACTGGGGCTTCTTGATTCAGTCTTGAATGGTCAACTATAAGCTTCCCACCTGCTCCATGTTGCGCTTCAGAACTCCTATATCTCGCGCAAGTTTTTCACGTATTCTGGTTCCCAGAGCCATCCATACCACCTCGCGCCTCGCCATGTCTAAGAAGGTTCGTAGTTGTTCTTTGCTTGGGCTCCGGCCTTGCTGAACATGGCATCCCATTCTAGTCCATCTTACCCGCAGACTGGAGAATCATTGAAACCTCACCTAGCGGCCTTGAACGAACATTCGTCAATGACAAGACCGGTGAAAGTACATGGTACACTCCTGTGGGCATGTCTGCCGACGAGATCCTTCAAATTCCGGGTGCCAAGAAGTATTGGTCTACCAAAGAGCAGGTAGAGGAATATGTGCAGCAGATGGCTGCTGAGAAGGCAAAGTATGGTGGAAAGGATATTGGTTCGTAAACCAGGAATTCATTCTGTAGGTAGGTCATACCTCTCTCACCTTTATTACCTCCCACCAAACTGCCGCTAAGACTTACTACAGCACGGTTGCAGCTCCGGAGAGTTTCGTTGTACCTGTATTGAATAGCGTTTGCTTCTTGTGCTGTTGTTTCAAGTTCACAAATCGTCTGCTCCTCTCGACATACGGCCGAACGTCTTACGAATTAAATAAGTCATGTTCAGTATTTTGATTCACTGGGCCACTGCATGTGGTATGTACAGAATAGCTTCAAACTTCCGACTCATTTTGTGCTTATGGTTTTCTGCATCATGTCAGTTCTTGCGCACAAATAAGTTTACACAATATGCTCACTTTTCATGCACAACAGAGCTTGTTCCCGAGTTACGGTCGTGTTCAACAACCTTGTTCACGTTCGGGTTTTTCAGAAGGGTGGGTTTCTCGACCCTATCGTAGACGTTGCCTGGCCGTCTGTTGCCAACAATAGCGTTTGCTTCGCCTTTCGCGCGTAAGGCCCATGCTTTTGACGCTACATCCCACAGACGGTCGGATGCAGGATTCTTCCTCATGGGTGGTATTTTTATGTTGTGCTTCGCCAACCCCTGATTGATTGTCTCCTTCCCATTTGTTTTGGCCCATTTTTGGGCATCGGCCTTGACTGACATCGTTTTACCGTTTAGTCCCATTTTCTGACCACTCCAAAAAACTGCCTGGTTGGGTTGGGGTCGTAATTTGTTCTTGATCTGCTTGGCGACATTGAGAGCAGCGGCACGCTGACCCGGGGAGATGGGCACACGACGGACAAGGCCAGAGTCCGCAAGATCGTTGATGGGTGCTGCTATAATGGAGCCTAGAAGCAGCATTGCGACAGCAAGCTTGGAGATTGGTGAGAACAACATTGTTTTCGTTAACGCTACTGTTGAAACTGGAATCAGGACATGCACAGTATCTTTTGACTGGAAACGACGTAACTGAGGAATTATTGGCGAACAATTAGGTCTTCGTGTTGGTTGAACAGAACGAGGCTGCCTATTGGCAGGAGGGGTTTTTGTCAATGTCAGGAAAGGGGCGAGAAATTGCAGTGTCTTGTACCTGCAGCCTATAGTCCAGGTGTAGTTGGGTCGTGTCAAACGGTCAAGGCATCGGCATCGCTCGTGAACGATTCTTATACCGCACGGTATCGAAGCTGTACCACAGGAGGCCTTCGCATCTGGAACTGGAGTTAGCGTTCCTACCCACAGCATCCAGGCATCAGCGATCATCATCACCTACGATCTGTAGGGGTCCACATCACAACGGTCGGAGTCTAAGGTACTTGAAATATGAATTTCCTTGTAATTTGCAAGTCTTTTTAGGTTCTATCTCCATAATAATTCCAGGCATGGATATAGATATCGAATGTCGTTGCTCGGGCTCTTCGAGATCCAAACAGTCGACGAATGGAAGAAGTATGCAGGTTTTTTCGAAGTACTCTTATGGTATGTACTACCTCTCCGAACATGGCCGCGTTGTTGATCAAGGATCAGAGCAGTCGCCACCATCGCCTCTCTCTTCCACCACCTGTCAGTTTTTTGTCTTGGGAGGTCTAAATTCCATTTTCTCTCCATCACCGCATGAGCCCTGTGGATGGCGCGACAACCGTCACCTGAGAGATGCCAACACGGGGCGCTGCCGCGTTGATAGATGACGGATGCGCCTAACATTCTAGTGCCCTATGAAAGCGAAGATAAAAATCAGCCATCACCTCTATGGTTTTAATTATGAGCAGGAGAACTAATGAGCCAGGGACTCGAGCATCTCGGAGTTGATTCAGTTCTCGTGAGGTTGCTCGACCGGGACGCAGAACCACCCCGAACAGAACTTACGGAGAGAGCTAGAACGGATGCTATAAGCAATGAATTAAAGAGAGATAAAAGACCATTGGTTTTGCTTCAGATTATAGGATACTTGCTACCGTCAACAGCGATGTCGCAGCGATGCCTGACTGACACGCTTGAACTTCGAATTTGAAATTCAATCCAGCCGGACGCATTGTGGCCGACCTGCCCTGAAATTTCATCGGCGACCAGAATATGCACGACTGGACACATGCGATGTTGCTTCAGTCATAGAGGAAACCAATGAATTGCAGGTTGAGTGCTTACTCTCTGCAAGTTCGGAGGCGCCAAAGTGGCGCTAAAGTGACGGACGGCGATAGCGTGGGGTCCTAACAAAGCGCAACAGATAACGGACACGTGGACTCGTGTGACTGATTCCCTTGCTCCTCCACCTTGAACCTTGCCTTGAACTTTGAAGTTGCCCATACCGGAATTCCGAGCCGCCATCCAAGCCTCTCCTTGAAATGAAGGTGAACCAGGATACCGTGATCGTAGGAAAGAATGTTGTTCTTGTTCCATACCGCGCCGAACATGTGCCTGTGCGTTCCCTCAGCCCACAGGAATCGCAGATGATAATCGCCGACTGCTCAGAAATATCACGAATGGATGTGCTCTGAGGAACTGCGCCTCCTTACTGCGAGTGAGCCTCTGAGCCTCGAGGAGGAATTTGATATGCAGCGTATGTACGCATTGATCCCATCTTTGGGTTCACCATGGAGTCTGAACGCACGTTATTTCTGAATACATCGCCCCACTTTTCTCCCAATTCCAGAAAAATGGCTGGTCGATGAAGACAAATTAACATTCATTGTACTCGCTCGCGACGATACGATAACGCTGTCTCAGGAACAGAATCGAAACGCCTCACCCCTCGACCGCACAGTATCTCCAGAAGATCCTTATATTCGTTCTCTCCGTATGATCGGCGACGTCAATTTGTTTCTCCACGGGCAAATCCCCAACGCATTGACTCCATCCGCATTGCGGACCCCAGAGGTTTCAAGCGACGACCCAGACGATAACGACTTTGAAGCCGAAGCTGAAATCATGATCGCAGGTGTGTCCAATATAAAGTTTTCCCCAATCGCCTTATCGTACACATCAGGCCTGAACATACAAAATTCTACAGAGCCTGCTTACCGTCGGAAAGGCCTAGCGCTCGAAACACTTCAACTCATGCTCCATTACGCCACAGGTGCTCCAAGCACACACTTCGGCGCGCCTACTGCCTCTCACGACAGGCTAATCGCCGTCTCATCCCTGCACATACCTCCCGAGTCCCTTGTGACGCGGATCACGGAATCTAATACGCCCAGCATCCGTCTATTCGAGAAACTGGGGTTCCAAGTCACGAAGCGCGTTGAGGTGTTCAAGGAGGTGGAGATGAGGTGGTCGCGACATCATTTACCAGCAGGTGTCCTGAAGTCATGAGCATGTTCGATGTAAGAAGGTGATGAAACGGGTACTCAAGCGCCGCGAAACCGCGGTCATTCCGGGTGCATTTCTTGAAATCTTTATGCGTTCGTTACCTTACCCCTTGTGGATGTTGGGCGTGCCACTCGGAGTACTTGGTGTTCCGGTAAGTATACTCATAACGGTGTAGTAACGGGAACGTGTTTAGTGGCGCTTCAAGGCATCTTCCATCTTTCTCTTTCTCTGGTGCACCTGAATCGGATTCACGATTGGAAAGTTCGAAGAGCATCTCGAAAAGCACAACCACTCGAGCGAAAAGGCGACAGCAATCTGTCGGTGGGAATGGACCGTTACCCCGTTAGAAAGATGGGGTCATTAGGCGACTGCCAAGCGCTGTATGGATATGTTGTAAACACCGGTATGTCACAAGTGATCCAGGTTGTCCTTGTGCTTTGATGACTCGCCGATAGAGAGGAACGGTTAACATATTTCTCGCCATATTCTTGCACTTTTGACATTGAACATATCGTTCCATGCCAAGCTGCAGCTCAATCCGCACTCAGTGTAGTTACCCCACCTCCCAAGAAGCCCTCCACAACCAGCAAGATCACTATCCCCAGACATAACCGCATGGATGTCGACTTCTTTTCTGCCATCTGACCTCATCTGACCCTGTCATATGTTTGGAATATCAGATATCCCAGATACCCCGTTCATTGATCTCCATCTGTTTCCTCGGAAGAATTAAAATAGACTTTGATGCGCCCCTTACGGTGCTTCCCATTAAGAACCCGAAGTATTTGCGACTCAGCGAGCGGGATGCATCCCAGCAAGAAAGAACTTTCCAACATAAATATATATTACATTATTACTCAGAGCCCGTCAATAGAAATCGTGCAGCATCGTCAAAATTCATGTGGACAAAGGAAGTGGTATTAGAGGGAAGCCCATAACCATTATCTATTATCCATCCTCATGCTCGAGAGCCACATTTTACGCCTTCTTGGTGTTCTGGTGGAGGAGACCGATGGGGAGACGGAAGGGTGGGGTCGCTTCCGAAGACAAGAGTTCACTGATGCCGGTGTAGTATGCAATGAAGGCAACAATAACACCGAGACCACCTCCAGCCTTAGCAGTACTGCAGTCGAATGTCAGGGCCGTGTTGACAACGAAGGGATGAACGCAAACTTACCTGACACTGTCTGCGAGTTCACCGGCGGCAAGGAGCGCAAATGTGATAGTAAGGAGACCGAAGAGCGCGAGGAAAGCAATGTTTTTGCCGAATGACACGATGCTGCGTAAAAATGTCAGGACTGGCATGCAACACTACAAGCGAGAAAAGACTGACAAGAAAATTAGTGTGACCATGGTCCAGGCGATCAAGAAGATTCCGAGTGCGCTCTGGAGCTCAGCCTTGTTCGTGCCATACGCGGTGAGGACACCAGAACCGGGAATGAGAATGGTCGCGTAGGACATCCAGAAGGCGCCATAGGACGTGAAGGCTGTCAGAGAAGTGTTGTCAGTATCAGTGTCATTCAAAGTGACAGACAAACGATGGGCGGGCTGCAACGACCGCGTTGGGTGATATGACCGAAGGCCGGGCCACACATCCGATCGAAATTTGCAAAAGTGGGGGCGGGGCAAAGACTCCTTGGCACGATCATCGAGGAGCCGGGGCATTGTTTAGCCACCGAACCCCATCCATCGCAGAAGAACGAAGAAGGAATGGAAAAGCTGATCAACCACTAACCTGTGCCGCCGAAAACATTGCCTCTAGGGAATTCCCACATGCCGGCGAGGAGCTGAGCGAGCCCTCCGCAGAAGATAGCCATGCCGATCACGACGTTAGGATGTGTGATATCCCTTGTCTGAAGGTTGAACATGGACAAAATAAATGTCGTCGACGCGAAGGAGAACAGGCCACTAAACAGCACGATTCAGCATCGATATCAGGAATAGAGAAGAAAACGGCGTACAGTGAGCCTGGGTTACCGACGCTGGATGGGCGCGGCCTGTAGGGAGCAGCGGAGCCATTGGTGTGTCCCAATGCCTCACCGGGAGAGGTAGCCTCGATGCTGGCTTTCTCGATGTCGTGGTGTCCGGGCATTGTAGCTGTGATGTGTTTGTGTGTTTGACTGATGGACGTGGGGGAGAAGGAACGCTGGGGAACAACTTCTCCACATCCATGACCCGACGTATTTATGCCCGGCAGTGACGATACTGATCGACTGACTAATTGGGGAAAAAAATTTCGCGTTCGCAATTTGGAATGGACAGGGGTCATGCGAAATTTCGCTTCGATCATCCACTCCCTCAATCAGACAACCATCGCCACGCGCACGAATGAAATTCTGCTGATTTTATCCAGCGAATACGTGTCATGGAGGGTTTAAACTGTAAGTACTCATGGTTGAGCTACGCCGTTCTCATAAAGCTGTCTGTCACCCTTTTCTTCTTCGGATACGAAGTAGAAAAGCACACCAAGATAGACTAAGATGCTTGTTTTTTTTTACTTCGAATACCAAAGAACCAACATGAAGCTTCTCAAAGCTTGAGGGAGAATAGACGGCTATGTTCAAGATCGATCACGGAGGTTTCTTCCCCAGTCCAACCCCATCCCCATATTCCCCCCTGAAAAGTGCTCCATCGGGATGCTCGTTTGATGTCCCCTCATCCAGACCGTTCCAGAAGGAGCCAGGATCGAAAGTATACGAGAGGCTTACGAGAGGGCGGAACGGGGCGGAACGCGCAATGCCCATATTTGGGTTGAAATTGTCGGAATTCGGATATGTTTTTGAGTTTTGCAAATTCCGCCTCATAAGGTCGCTGACATGTTGCCAGAACGACAGCCAAATGGAATCGTGTGGAAGCCCGAATTCATGATTGAGGAGAGCCTCCAGGTACGGGGTATCTGGGGTAACTCTCGATATCTCATTATTCATGTCTCCGCAAGATCTGTGTGGGGAACGCAAGAAAGGTCGTCGAGGCCGACGGTCGGGAGTTTTTAGGCATGGATGCCGGAGCTCGACGACATCGTCCGGGTCCGAGATACAAGGCACTGTATGTCTTCGACGCTGACAGGGAATTTCAAAGCTTTGCTTTTCTGAATCTTTCATACTGTACTGTCACCCACCCCCGCTTGCCCGGTCAATTAATCTGTGCAGTCACCTGGCTGCTCACATTGACGACCACCCTCTCGTTCGACTTGGCGCCGTTTCAACCTTTTTTCCAGATCTTCATGGACCTCCTTGCACTTGTGCCTCTTCACGCCTCCTTTCTCCGTCCCTGGCAGCCCCAGTCACCGCTCACCTTCTACCTTTTCCAAGACAAAAAATGTACCCCCACAGACGCCGAAGCACATAATTTGATCCTGCTTTCGCCGTTGGTGCGCTCCAAACATACAATCATCTTATCTATCCGCGAATTTCGTTTTTCGTTGAACCAACCCAAGTGTCTTAGGTTGACGTACCACCGTCCCGACCAACTCAATACAACGCGATCGTCTACGCTCCTGCTCCCGCTCCCTGCTCCAACCCCAACGATCCAGTTGGACATATTCCTATGGTGCTCCGTGGCTCCGTGGCCAACCGATGCTCCTCCGGCTCTGTCGAGGATCTCGACACGACCACGCATTGGTCTGTCAGGGTCTGCCTTGGTGCTCGAGTCGATCTTGGCTTCCTCATTGATTCGACGTTCTTTACCCCACTTACTGTACCTCCCAAGCACCTTCGATCACATTCTTGGACTGTGGGGAACCCCGAAGGATTGCTAAACAGTTTTTGATTGCTATCTGATACCTCTCTGTTCCATCCATACCAGTGCTTTTCATCAAATGGTGTTAGGTACACGGAGTGCCGCACTTGTCTTGGCCGTTTTGTGGCTTGACGGTCTCACGAAAGCAATGAAAGTGATGAATCTATATGGACGGTATAAATGGACGGTTGGACGGGAAAGGAGTGGAGAAGATCGCCCTGGAAAGCCTCGATGGTCAAAGGCCAGTTCCCTTCACATGTTCTGGGCATCCGGTCGCGACTTTGATTTGTATGGAGATTCTGATACGACTGCAATACACGACTTGTCCGGTCAACGGAGAAGCAGTTCCATCAAATCTAATACCAGAATGAAGAGTCAAAGCCATAAGTATGCACGATATCGTGGAACGCAATGTGAACTTAGTTCTGACATCTCCATGAAACACTGGATTCCTTGAAGCTCCAGCGTCACGAAGTCAAGGCGCGTTCAAGATGTATATTTCGTGATGGTATCTTCTAGGTATTCATGTGGTACACAATGCAATGCTTTTGTCACTAACGCCTCCCTCGATACAACCCTTACCAGGTCTTCTGAAGAGCGATGAGCGCATCTGCAGCAGCAACGATGGTGTCCTCAGGCTTGATCCACTCCCCGAAGTTCAAGTCTTCAGTGGTGCGCGTAGTGTCAAGAGTCGACGCCGGGCCAGGGAGGTCACCGAACGACTCGGGGGTCGCAGTCTTGATCTCGGGGCGGACCTTGTTGAGGTGTGCAACGGCCTCCCTCCATGTGAGGTTGCCACCGTTGGAGATGTAACGCTTCTCCCCGATGGGCTTGCGGGGAACGTTGAGGGCGAGGACGTGTGTCTTGGCGACGTCACGGACATCGACGACGAATGGAGGAGGTTGGGGAGGGCTGCCGCCGGTGATGAGGCCGTAGATCATGCCGTTGGTGCCGAGCTGGGAGGCAGTGGGGAGGGGGAAGTGGTCGGCGTAGGGGCCGAAGACGAAACCAGGGAGGACTATCGGGGAAAATATTAGCCTCAGCGTGAGACAGGATCAATGAATCACTTACCAGTGGCAATGTCGAGTTGAGGGTGCTCCTTGGCGAAGTCCCAGATAGCCCTCTCAGCCAGGATCTTCGACGCGAAGTAGACATAGTAGGGATCTTCAGCCTTCTTCTCGGCTTCTTCCCTGGAGACGACACCCCAATCTAAAAGCAACGGATCAGCTGAATACTATGCCATAAACAAAGAGCACTGACCAGCACCCGTGAAGGTGATTCCGCCGAAGCCGGGAACGAGAGAGGCTAAAAATAGATGTGTTCATTGGTCGTGCTTGGCAAATCTGGTGAAGAGACGCACGATCCATGACGGAACCAAAGCTGCTGGTGATGACCATCTTCTCGATGCCAGCCTTGACAGTCGATTGAAGAATGTTGAGGGTACCACTGACAGCACTCTGTGAAACACATTAGATCGAGAGCGATGAGCACAAGTCGAATAAACTCACGTTCAAGGTGTCGTCGACCGATGTGCGCCCAGGGAGAGGAGAAGCGACGTGGATCACGGCGTAGACATCTGATCAAATATGTAAGAACAGGGCACGATGACTGGTTGTCTAGCTGCATACCTTTGAGGGCCTCGGTGAGGTCGTCAGTGGCTATGTCGTCGACTTGGACGAACTCAAGGCCGGGAACTTTAATGGTTTCGTTGAGGAGCTTAGCCTTGGCTCCACGGGTGGTTCTGAAAGACCAGCATTGTCAGTTACAGGATAGAGAAGGAGGAAACTTCATGAAGACGAACCCTCGGACACGGTATCCAGCAGCCAGGAAGGCATTGGCGACCTGACCAGCGATGAAGCCAGTAACACCAGTTACCTGAACAAGAGTCGTCAGCTGCCGTAGAACGTCGTCTAAAGGGACTACGCACTAAAACAAGTTTTCCAGACATGATGATCGAATGTGTGGTGAAGTGGAGGAAGAGTGGTTGAGGAAGATCTGAGGAAAAGAACCAGAGAAGAGCACGCTTATATACCCATCGATAGAACACTGGACGAGCGTTCTCTGATCCGGTATCCACGATTGGAAGCTCGGGTACGCCACGAATAGCTGATATTATTATTCTGGTCCTTACTCATCTGTGACAGCCAAAGAGGGGACCTGAGATTACAGAGCCCGCCCAAGATATAATGACAGGCCTACGTGGCCTCAAATGAATGCTCGTATCCAGGGCTTCGTCCCAAAATTTCCATTTCACAGACAAGGCGCACCCTCGGGGATCGACCGTATGTGGGTCAAACCTTAGTAATTTGTTAGATGATGCGACCTTAAATTTCCTGGCACGGAAAAACGAGCGTTTGAATGGTTTATTGTGGGATTAGATGATCCTCGGACACCTCTAGGAAGCATGGCCGAGAGTTGCCCATCAAGCACGACAATGCAGGAAATATTGAGCCAGGGTGATGAGATGGACCCTCCATGTAGGTCTGATCTGTAAGATTAACTCGACAGAATGGCGACGGCATCAGCTCAGCCTTGCGAGCATGCGGAGATGGGAATATCTTCATTTCTGAATTTCGACGTCGTGGGTTGATCGGAGAATGGTGGCACAAAGGCAACCCAAATTTAGACCTGAACCTCAAGAAAGCTTGCATTTTCAACAAAGCCAAACAAGTGCTTTCTTGTTTTGAATCTCATCCTTCCTCGGTGCTCAATCTGCCTGCAAAGCCAAAAATATAGCTTACGCTCTCTCGAAACCTCAGTCCTAGACTCGTTCTCTCCGTACAGCCACGGCCGATAACGCGCCATTTGTCACACAGAAACCGGGGTTCCTTACTCTGGTCTTGTCGATAAGAAGCCTCTGCTTGGTCAGGAAACCCCTCGCGTTGGCGTCTGGCAGCGTTTTGAGAAGGAGATCTGTCAACCCGTGATGGTCTTTTGTAAGTCCCGAGTGGTACGCAACAGCCAATCAGGTTCTTTCTTGTTCGACCGTTTTCCATCGGGCGCGATTACCTAATTTCCAATGGGAGGTAAAGTGCTACATCCGATTGTGTTACTTGTCTCGTGCCCGTGGACGATCAAAGACGGATATATTTCTAGGTATCCATTCAGATCAGTGTGGGTATGAATCTGCAAAACAGGTATGTATTCCTGCATCGTGCATGCTCCAATTTCGCGATTTATGTGAAGTCCAATCATCGCAGGGTTCAGGACATGTTCTTTGATCGGAAAGCTGAGGAAGTCGTGGCATGTCATTGTACAATGTCGACATGCACCAAGACACGAGGATGTATTGAATACCTTAGACACCACGACTTTCATCGATTACGAGGAATCTGATCTTCTGTCATGTCGGGTGCTTCGGCGTCATGATTTATGAGGCTTTCGGATTGCATTTTTAACAGCGCCAAATAAAACTTGGTATGTTTCCGATTCATCCTGCCGTCATCTTCATTTTAACTGGAGAAAGCGATATCGCCGCCGTTACATCACATTTATTTCCCCCACCGATGTGGCACAGAAGGTGTCGGATTCGAAGAATGTCCCAGCCCTAAAAGAAGCCCATTGCCAGTAGACCGGATATTTCCAAATCATGAATTATCGATGTTCTCTGGAGGTCTTCCTGTGTTCATTTTCGTGAGTAAGTCGCATCGGCTTCAGGTGAATGGAGGGGTATTCATCGTAAGATTAGATATGATAGTGCAGACGAGGTCAGGCATCGACGCAGGCCGCGGCGATTGTAGATCTATTCTTGAATGATGCCGAGGGCTGGTGAGCTATCTCGAAGGCACTCTGAGATTTCCGCATACGCTTACCAATTACCACCAAGCCAGCCCACTCGTGTTGGAGGGCATTTGTGATTGCCGTTAGCTGTTCACTGCATCTTTCGCTCAGCGTCCCAGAATAGACTGAATTCAGCTTCAAATCGCGTCACAGGGCATTGTTATCACTTTATGCTGTTTTTTTCTGAAGCCGGGCACCGAACCTCCGCTTTCTTTCCCTTGGATGCACGGATCAAAACTCTGTTGCGATTTCCATCTTGACCGGGGATGGCTTATGGCCAACGCAACCTCCGAAGTGCTCGAGGATCACGACTCCTTCGCTCTTGGGAACTACCGAGTTGTTTATAGAGCTTTTCTGCATAAGCCCATAAGCCAAGCTGTCTCCGAGGTGATTGATGCAAGGCGCTTAATCCTCGAGAGGTAAGAGGATGGTAGCTACTGTCTGGTTCCTGATCAACAAAGTCTGGCGCTCACAAAAATCTTTTGCATGTTTCATCAATCAAACTGTCTGCCTTCACGAATCTTCTACTGCTCACCGCAATTAAATTAGGCCATTCTACAAAGGTTTCTGAGGGGTTTGGAAGTTTGCGTAGAGTCCCAACTGAGCAATACTGTGATTTGACTTTACAGTAAACCCTGGACTCTGTGTCTGATGTGCATCCATGCGAATACTGTAGGTAGATTTGATGTGATCCATCTAGATACGGTAGAGGACAAAGCTGTTGATTCTCATGCACTTTTTTCGCTTACCTACCGGGATTTACCTGTTGCGCGTTATAAAACTCATCCACCTTGACTTAATTAAACGAGCCTTGACCGTTTGACAGTCCACCTACACGACAGCCTACAGGTAGCCTTGATTCGCTATGCGTAAGAGTTCCGGTACTATGAAGTACATACCTTGGGTAATAGTGTATTTGGAGACCAGCGAATATTGAACGACTAAACTTCTGCAACCTTCGCCTGAATGTCGAGAGGAAAAGGCAATTTCCGGACTGTAAAATGGAAATATAGCTAGCAGACGACATTAAGCTCTGGCACTGAAAAATCACAGTGACATTAGTGGTGATTTCATTGGAGGTGCGCCTGGTATGACTAACCTAAATCGTTTTACATTTTATTATACGATGCCTGCTCAGAGGCCATCTGTCGCACATACTTACTCCAATACCCCCGCTTTGGCAGCAGGCGACACTCTTAGGCGCACGGAATGGAATCATCTCTCTGGCCATCAGGTACGTTGTAAGTCCTGTCACTGTTTTTATTGTCGATGACGATGTTCGAGGCCGTTTGGGGGTGTTTCAAGAATTTTTTTCAGTATGTCCTTACGGCGGACTACAACAATCTGCATCAGACCAGCGGATGTAAATCTGAACAAAAGTGACGCAATTTCACAGGGATCACAGCCAGGATGTGGAATAAGTAGATTGTCCTGCCAGGCACCGGAAAACCGAGGGTTTGTGATGAATATTTATGGGAGCTGTGACGGGGTGGATGGGAAGTATAGACTCGACCAGTGCGTCGGAAGCCCCAGCTGTACAGTGAGAGGCACCCGTTCGGTCAATCTGACGCCAGTGAATGATATTCCAACGCGAGGTGCAGAGGGTGCCAAGGATACAGGAAACCGAAAGACAAATGACATGGTTATGAACAACCAAAATCGATGGGATAACGGAGATCTACCAGCACAAGGAACTTGGGCCAATCACAACCATAACCGGTTATAGTGTCGCGGCGGCCCGACCCCCACGTGCCAAACGCACGGGCCACCCAAAAAATCCTATATAAGCCGCCGCCGGACATAGGTGTTTCCTTAGAACATACTCATCAGGATCTATTTTATAGAAACTGACCGAGTCTCGCATTTTTACAAATGCCGCATCCTTCATATCCACTCGATGACCTCCGCGCTCACTCGTTATACTGAGAACATGGCTCCGCTTGTCGGGGTCTCGAGGACGTTTGGCTTGTTTCTTTGCCGTGCTTGCAAAAGTCGTCGAAGGAACTCGCCAGCGAGTCGAGCGTTTGTCTGATGGATTCCTTTTTTACCTTAATTATTCTACCTCAATTAGCTTTTCCAATGGAATTGTGGTTTACACCTATCCCTGTGGTGAATTTGAAGATCATGAGTGGTACTGTTTTTCCAAGGAGAATTTGCGGGAGAGACATGTTCATTTTCTGATGAGCTTGAAGGGTAAAGGAATGAGTAAGTATTGTTGGTGGTAGTCCTGCATCTTGTTCTTTTTACTGCCCTTAGCCTCAATTCAGAGAGCTGATCTAAATGCATGGAGCGTTGTCCAAGGTTCATCTCAAACCCACCTCCTTTCAGATGCATTAAAGATCTCTTGTAGCACAGGGTGGTTGGGTTAAGCATCGAGATATGAAACGATACCATGGCCACCAAAAAAAGGCAGTGCATTATTGATTGACTAGCGTACCGCGGATTCATGCAAGGAAATGAGACCGGAGCAATGCATTCTCACCAGCGTAATGCCCGGAACGATCAGCGTGCTTTTAATTGTCACCTCCGTGCATGTCGCTCGAGCATATCTAGGGAACCTGGAAGCTCACGTCCATTCCGTTGCGCTTCTCGTCCGAACCTGTCGCTCATACGAGATATGGAACTCTTATTTCATGTACTGAGCTGGATGGTCGTACGGTAATATGCCTCATCCATGGGCCTAGGTAGTTAGTTGGCTTCGATGCCTTAGGCAGGATTTAACACATATCACTCCGGGGCACGAGTGCAGCAATGGCTCGGAACAATAATTTCTTGATTGGTAGCGAGATCCTCTCCGACGTCACATACAGTAGCCAGATCCTCGAGCAGCAGCAAATCCTAAGTAGGCATTGGACTTGATCCGCGAGGCATTGGGCGACGGTTCGCATTCTACCGATGACACTGTCATGATCGACTAGACACAAATGATGGTTGTCGGAAAGGAATGTGCACAGACGACGCTGAAGCCAGCGATTGTGTGGAGCGGGGTCAGCATGGGATGTTTTTTCTTGTGTCTACCACCTTCTCGTTTCTCAGCGCGCATCAAGTCTCAGCGTCTCCACGCCACGGAGCACGATCGCAGTCCTCGAGGAACGAGGTAACATGGTGAAGGCGGAATGGCGTCGTCGTTGTGGCAAAACCTTCCTCACGACAATGTTTATTGCCTGAACAGTCGGTCAAGTCGCCCGCAGGAAGGAGAAAGAACGTATGATAGGTCTTCTTTACTGACACTCGTAGGTGAGGCATTACCCATGGATATAAGGTTGAGAGACAGTATTTATCAACCTCAGAGTACAACGGTAGTTGTTGTAATCCCCCCCCCCCCCCAGAAATACGCGGGTCATGAACTGTTGTAGATTTTGACTAAATGGGTCCCAGGTTTTAGATATCAATATGGCAAGGGTTTCGCCAGATGTAGAGGGCGCCATGGTGTCAGATGTGCGGACGTTGGATAGTGGGGAGACGATCTCGAGTAGATATCCGTCAAGCTGTTGCCATCGTTGCACTGCATCTTCCCTCGTAGCCCAGTCATGGATGGATGGTAAGCAGACGCAGAGCCGCACGAGAACTCCGCATCAAGGGCTAACGCATAAACTCGGTGGGAGATATTAGCGTCTCTTGAACGCGACGTTGCAGGTCTATCGGTGAGGTGGAACAAGGGACAAACAACAAGCGTTCCAGGGGAATATTGTGTTCCTGAAGCCCTTGGGCATTGAGAATCACTGGATAGCCCTGTATCGCTCGTTCAATGCCAGGTTCAAGTTCGGTTGACGCCAGTCTTCGCCGGATGGTTAGTGCAGTGATATACGCGATATGCACCATGTACAGCCAGGAATGGAAAACATGCGAGGTAACCAGAACACCCAGGACGATCCGCCAGTGCAACGTTCAAACTAGCAACCTTGAAGGTGTGGCACTCCACCTCGAAGTCAACTGTCTGTCAATCATCTCGATGACTTTCAAAGGCGGCATATGGTCGTCGACTGCGAGTTGAGCAAAGCTGGAAATCAATGCCATGTTTTGCAGTGTCTCTCCGGGGATAGAATGTGTTGTGCATAGCAGATTTCCCTAGATTTCCTGGAGGAGAATATATAAGTGTTACGCTGAACGCGCACTCGGAGGACGTCGGATATCGCGCATTCCGTTCAGTTAAGAATCATTAGCTGCGGGTAATGGGAGAGAGCAAGAGTCCAGCGAGAGAGTTGAGCGTCAAGATGATTGAACGTTGAACGTCGAAGGCAAGGGCCGGCTGGAATGTTTTACGCTGTTCCGCGTATCGGAGCCGTTGCCAAACATCACCACTGGTCCTTCCTCTTCGTCTTCTCCTGCGCCGCAATATCCTTTGTGAGTTGAGTAAGCTACCTTGGAAAGTTCACGGAATGAGATTCAAGATGCTTCAAGCTGGAGTGCCAGAGCGAGGCTTCAGGTTTATCAGCGGGTTCACTGCGTAATTCGAATTCGGAAAACTTTTGGAGCGTTCTCTTAAAGCCTGGTGAGTACGACCAATTTTTCCGGAACTACGACCAGCTATACGGACAACGAAGGCCTCGGCTTCTGAAGCTATAGGAGTGAGTCGAATATTGCATATTCTTCCAGCTTGTGCTCACTCAGTGTTTTAGAACCTTCCTCCATTTCTCAAAGCAAACGTCCTGCTGTCACTTTTGAACCGGCTTTAGAGAAAGGTGAGTGTCTAGAATCTTGAATTTCCTTTCCCAAGTAACAGCTAGTTTATCACTGTCTAGACCTCGTTCAGTCCATTTGAACGAATTACATTAACTCCCGACTCATAACATCATGCGACGATGGCCTTCCCCTCGCCATTTAAAAGCAGTGGTTAGACCCCCTCCCGCAGTGGCATCCCGAAAATATTGCGCCGAGGCACATGCAGCCCCAGGGACATCCACCGCCCCACTACCCTTCCCCAAGCCCGACCCTTTCAAACTCCTGGCCCCGCAGCTCTCAGAACTACGCCTCTCTCTCCTCTCTCTCCTTGAATCTGGACACCCAAGCCTCAGCCAAATAACCCGCTACTACTTCCTACACCCCTCCAAACAGATACGTCCGCTCATTGTTCTCCTCTTCTCGCGAGCTACGAATGGCCTCGGACGTGAATGGGAGAAGAAACTATGGGAGGCAGAGAGGGAGGGTGCGGGTGGACGTGCAGAGGAGCTTGATCAGCCGTTGACGCGTCCTGATGTACTGAATGATTGGAATCCGGCCATGCCGACGAACACCGCAAACTTCAACACCGTATTCTCACTACGACCACTTGCACCACATCGTCCGCTAGTGCCAACGTACTCTACCCCCAAAAATCGAGCACCTCCAAAGCTCTATTCACCGACATATGTCCTCCCTACTCAGACACGGCTTGCGCAGATCGTGGAGATGATGCACACAGCTTCGCTGCTGCATGACGATGTGATCGACGAGTCGTCGCTTCGACGCGGCTCGCCATCTGCTCCAGCTGCTTTCGGTAACAAGCTCTCTGTCCTCGGGGGCAACTTTGTTCTCGGACGTGCATCGGGTGCGTTGTCGCGACTCGGCGACCCGGAAGTGACGGACCTTATTGCAAGTGTGCTTTCAAATTTTGTGGAGGGGGAGATTTTGCAGACGAAGGAGGTCAGGACAAATGCTGAGACGAAGAAGGAAGGAGATATGAAAGGGGAGCACACCGTGAGGTGTAAAGACGCGTGGAACATTTATCTGCAGAAGACCTACTTGAAGACAGCGAGTCTTATGGCGAAGGGGGCACGGGCGGCAGTGACCCTTGGTGGATGTAAGGAGGGGGAGATCTGGAGAGAGATTGCATATGCCTATGGCCGAAACCTTGGCATTGCTTTCCAGGTAACTTACTTTTGCATTTCTCGGATCAGGTCTTTGCATACTTACTTCATCATATCATATTTCATCATAGCTGGTCGACGATATCCTGGACTATGACTCGGCTTCCGCGACACTGGGCAAACCTGGCGGCGCTGACCTGCAGTTGGGACTTGCGACGGGTCCAGCGCTCTATGCCTGGGAAGAGCATCCCGAGATGGGCGAGCTTATTCAACGCAAGTTCGAGAAAGCCGGAGACGTCGAACAGGTGAGACCTCTTTTAACTCATCGGTCTCGCCAATTCAACTAAATATTGCCGTACAACCCCAACAGGCGAGAGACTATGTCAGCCGATCGTCAGCGTTGCAGCGGACACGGGAGCTTGCGCAGAGATATGCGGACAAGGCGAAGGAGGTATTGAGTGAGCTTCCAGACAGCGAGGCGAAAAGCGCATTAGAGGTGTTGACAGAGAGGGTGATTGGGAGGAAATCATGAAATAATGTCGGAAATTTATTTCTTCTGCACATCGTTGCTCATATGGAAGGAGTCGTGTTCCCCAGCCTTTTGAAAGACATGGCATTAGAAGAGGCCCCGCCGTCTGGCGCAACAGCCTGAATGGGCACACGGCTCGAGGATCTTTGTCTTTTGAGGCTTTTCGCCCGTGACAACGCAGTCACACGCGCGCATGTCACTTGACGACGGACAAGTCGATCGCACCTTGATCGGCATCACCTCCTCTCCTGACAGGCCCTGTGCGCTGTGTAAATTCCGAGTTTCGTCTCATCTTGGGTGCGCCCATGACCGTGAACAACGAGAAGGCTCATCCTCGTCTCACAGGTCCTTTTTCATCCATCCGAACATGATACTGTAAGGATGTTCAAACAAAGTATGAGAAATGGAATGTGATGATTTCTAGGGCTCGCACCACTTTTGTCATGTTCATCGTTCTGGCGGCTCTTCGAGAGAGCTTGGGACACCTCAAAGGCCGGACCAGTTGAGCCCGACAGTCGTTTCTGAAACGCTTGAACGCCAGCGGCTAGCCCAATAAGATGGAGATCCATCAAAGATGGAAATTGCTGATGCACATCAAACTATTCAGGTGCTCGGGGCTGTGCGATGGTTTCCAATCCCTTTTATGCCAACATGGGGGCGTTTCGGCCTTCTTTCGAGGAGAGCTTGACGCCCCCCACCGCTTGTGCTTAACCCGAATCGCTGGACGTTCCTGTTCCACGCAGCTGCGCTGCTTCAATGGCCATTAAACACACAGCACAGTCTTCCGTCGAATCGGTCGTCTCGACCTCGTCTGCGTACAGCACGAGCGAAAGCGACAGTGGTTCGAACAGGGGGCATCATGTCCATTTCCCTGGTGGTATACGACCTAACGACAGTGTTGATTCACTTAGCAGTACAGAAAGTGCGTCTTGTTATATTTCATCTTTCCTTCCTTCCAGGGCTAATTGGTATGTTCTAAACCCCAGGCAAAGTGCTTCCCCCCGGTCTGGATAACTTCAAATACCCTAATCGGTGCGCCCCACCTAATACAGCCCAGAAGTGGGCATTGATACTAATATTTCCCACTAGTCCGAAGGCTATCGACCCGAATCTGTACCCCATTCCGGACTCACCCTCTCCTTACAACCTCCCCAACACCCCGCATCATCCGAACTCGCCTTATATGACCGGGCTGCCATACAGCGTCAACAATGACAGCCGTGCATCCGTTGTCTCCATGGACTCGCGCTGGAGACGGAGACAACGCCAGGCGATGAAGCGCGGTATCAAGAGGAAGGTCAAGCTCACGCAAGGACACTTCATTGCCGAATACCTTGCCCCTACGGCTGTGAGGAATGCCATTGAGCCGGTGTACGCGGCGAATAGGACTACAGAATTCTCGTGTGTTGGTCGAAACATCAATTGCAGAATTTTCGGGCTAATGTGGCTTTTTCAATCAAGGCACATGCGGTACACTGCGGCCACCTGCGACCCAGACGACTTTACTGAGGCGAACGGTTGGTCTTTGCGGACCAAGATGTACAATCGAGAAACCGAGCTCCTCATCGCCGTAACGTCGTACAATGAAGACAAGACGCTGTACGCACGCACACTTCACGGTGTCATGATGAACGTCCGGGACATCTGCAAGACGAAACAATCCACTTTCTGGCGCAAGGATGCGGAGGAGGGGCTGCCGAACTGGCAGAAGATCACGGTGGCGCTGATTGTGGACGGGTTGAACGAGATGGACAAGAGCGTCTTGGACGTTTTGGCAACGGTCGGCGTGTATCAGGATGGAATCATGAAGAAGCAGGTTGATGGAAATGATACCGTCGCCCATATCTTCGAGGTGCGCCGGTTTTCGTATCTGGTTTATTTCTCGATCTTAACGAAGATCCGCAGTACACCACCCAGCTCTCCGTCGATGCCAAGCCCCAACTCGTCCTTCCTCAAGGCGATGACCCTCTGAACTTGGTTCCTGTTCAGATTATCTTGATCATCAAGGCAAAAAACCAGAAGAAGATCAATTCCCACCGATGGCTCTTTAACGCGATAGGACGGATGCTCAACGTGCGTCGCCTCTTTTCTTTGAATTCCTTTTTCCTCACCAGATTGGCACCGCCCGTAAAACAGCCAGAGGTCTGTGTCCTAATTGATGCTGGCACAAAACCCGGACACAAGTCAATTTTCTACCTCTGGGAAGCTTTCCACAATAATGCTAACCTTGGTGGGTGCTGCGGAGAGATCCACGCGATGCTCGAGGGGGGAAAGAAGCTCCTGAACCCACTGGTCGCGGCGCAAAACTTTGAGTACAAGATGTCTAATATCCTTGGTATGTCTTTTGCATGCCTGACGATGATATCGGACACTGATAAGGCAATGTAGACAAGCCGTTGGAAAGCAGCTTCGGTTATGTTTCAGTCTTGCCTGGTGCCTTCAGTGCCTACCGATATCGGTAAGATTCTTCCCTGAGGTTATATTGTGAATCAGTATTGACGTTTGTCGCGACCTAGTGCAATCCAAGGTCGCCCGCTTGAGCAATACTTCCACGGTGACCATTCCCTGGCTGCGCGGTTGGGAGACAAAGGCATCAATGGCATGTCCATCTTCCAGAAGAACATGTTCTTAGGTGCGTATTTCTACACCCTTCCTCAGACACGTCCAGCCGTACTCAAATTCTTTTTTCAGCCGAGGATCGAATCCTTTGCTTCGAGCTTGTGGCAAAGAAGAACGAGAAGTGGACCCTTACCTACGTGAAGCACAGCAAGGCCGAGACGGATGTCCCTGAGAGCGCGGCGGAGCTGATCGGGCAGCGTCGCCGCTGGCTCAACGGTTCCTTCGCGGCTTCGGTGTACTCTCTCGTCAACTTCTACAGAGTCTACCAATCCAACCACAACTTCATCCGACTCTTTTTCCTGCACATCCAAACTCTGGTGCGTATCCTATCCAGTTCTCCCCCTCCCCCCTGTCACCACTCCTGTATCCGTATACTGATATCGTAACGTGCAGTTCAACGCGGTCCAATTGTTCTTCACCTGGTTTTCACTCGCGAATCTGTGGTTGACGTTCTCCATCATCATCGATCTCCTCCCGAGTCAGGGAATCGTTATCGGTGGTAATATCGTCGCCATCCACTGGTTCAATCTAGCTATGAAGTGGATATATCTCATATTCCTCGCGCTGCAGTTCGTATTGGCGCTGGGTAATAGACCAAAAAGTGAGCGGGTGGCATATACGGTAACACTTTGGTACGTCTCTTTGTGCTTAGTTCATGATGGGAAGGCGGTATTGACTTTTGGTGTGTTGTGATAGGGTCTATGCAGTTCTTTCGGTGTATCTGCTGCTGTGCTCATTCTGGCTGACCGGGCTGAGCTTCAAGGGCATACCTAAAGCGCTGGCGGAGAAGAGCTCGTTCATAGAAACTTTCCTTACGCCTCCTTTAGGCCCGCTCATGGCTGCAATGGTGGCGACGTTTGGTTCGTCCTCTTTCTTTTCTCTCAGCTTTCGTCACACTCATGTACGTTTAAAAAGGTATCTACTTCTTTGCCTCGTGTCTCTTCGTACGTACTTCCATCATATGCATTCTCAACCCGAACTCAATATCCGCACACACAGATGGACCCTGCACACATGTTCCACTCGTTCTTCCAATACCTCTGCCTAGCGCCCAGCTTCATCAACGTTCTCAACGTCTACGCCTTCTGCAACCTGCACGATGTCTCCTGGGGCACCAAAGGCAGCGACAAGAACGAAGCCCTGCCGTCCCTCAAGTCCAAGACCTCCCTGGGCGCCGATGCACCGACAGTCGAGGACACGACGAACACGCAGGAGGACGTCGATGCAGCGTTCGCAGAGACAGTAACACGCGCACTGACGAAAGACGAGGTGGACACGAGCCGCGAGCGCCCGACGATGGACGACGACAACAAGACGTTCCGCACGCGGCTCGTGGCGAGCTGGATGTTCAGCAATGCGGCACTGGCGATCTCGGTAGAGAATATCCATGGGTGGCTGAACATCGAGGCTCCGAACATCACGGGCAAGTTTATTAAGAAGTGGCAGGAGGAGATGGCGGTGAAGAGGAACATGTACTTCACCGTGCTGCTCTATTGTACCTTTGTGCTTGCGTTTATCCGGTTCCTTGGGGTGAGTCGTGTCTTATGGTTGGGTGTGTGGTGTGGTTCGCTGACTGTGTGCTTCGGTAGTGCTTGTACTATTGGGCAGAGCTCCATCTGTCCAGGGGCGTTCGCCGGATCTTCAGGCTGAACTGATCTTTCTCTGGGGGTATCTGTTAGTTTACTGGGGGGTTTTTGCTGATGCTAATGAGTCCTGGTATACACTATCGATAACAATATATGTTTTAAAAAACAGCAAAAACAGTTGATAATGGCTCGGTGTGGCGGAAGCAAGTCTTTTGGAACCAAGTGTGCTACGTCCTTGGAGCTGACTGAAATAAGAAAATACTTACAGTACATGGAGGTGGCGCAAATATTCCGCGATGGTTGGCGTTGGTGTCCTTGTAAGTTGCGGCCCCCACAGAGTATCAGGTGATATCAAAACTGTGAACAAAATATGAAATAACGAAACCTGTGGGGAGACTGGCTCCCCAATTTACTACTCCTCCTGTCAACGACGGTTCCGGTCTCGCAAGATGCGGCGATGAGCCAAGACCTCAAATTAACACCGCGAGGCCGATTGCAACGTAGATATGGCTTATTCTCTTGGCAGTTTTCGTCAACATGGTATCCAAATGAGCCTGACGGTCAATTGCTTATTGGCCCCATAGACGAAGACACGTATTAAAAGCCAGGAGGGTGGAGGGAAAAGCTGACTCAAGCGCCGAGGCGGAGCACACGCTGCGGAAGTAGCCGAAACTCCGCTGAACGATACGTTTCGGTTAACCTTTCCAAAGATTTTTATCTGCACGATCCTAACGCTCCCTTTCTCCAAGTTAACCTCCTAAAAAATGTCGTCCAACGTACCGATTTCGAGCTCAAATATCACGGCGCCGACACCGCAAAATACGCCACTGAATCAGGCGCCGATTGCCCTGGGCCTTTCGCGCCCTACAGTCCCTGATATCACCGAAGATAACGAGGAGCAGGCTGAGGAATCGGAGCAGGCCGAGCTCAGTGGCTTCGAGGAGCGAATGCTGGGCATGGTGCAGGGCAAGCTCGCTGGCCTGGTCGGAAAGAGCTCCGGGTACATCGAGAGCCTTCCCATCGAGGTCAAACTGAGCGTCGAGGCGCTCAAGGGCGTGCAAGTTCAGCAAAACGACCTCCAAAATAAGTACAAACGCGAGTGTCTGGAGCTCGAGAAAAAGGTGCATTTGCGATTTTCCATCGATCAGTGCAAATCCATGGTTTGCTGATCAATCCTTTCATCATTTTCGTTTTTCCAGTACCTCACGCTCCAAAAGCCACTGTATGAACGCCGCCATGCTATCATTACCGGCGCTGTGACACCCACTGCAGAGGAGATTGCGGCGGGTGAGCAGTATTCGATCAAGGACGATGAAGAGTACACGCCCCTCCCCAAAGACACGCCACCCTCCGCAAGTGGCATCCCTGAGTTCTGGTTGACTGCGCTCCGGAACCACGTCGGGCTCTCTGAGCTCATCACCGACCGTGATGCTGCCGCGCTCAAGCACCTGCTCGACATCCGCATCGAGTACCTCGATGACAAGGCCGCCGATGGGAAGCCTGGGTTCAAACTGCTCTTTGTGTTCAGCCCGAACGAATACTTCGAGAACGACGTGCTCGAGAAGACGTACGTGTACCAGGAAGAGGTGGGCTATTCAGGCGATTTCGTGTACGATCGCGCGATCGGTACAGAGATCAAGTGGAAGGAGGATAAGGACCTGACAAAGGAGTTCGAGATCAAGAAACAGCGCAATAAGAGTAAGTTGGTTTGCTTATTGAAGCGTTAATATATACTAAACGCTAATCGCTATCGATCAGACACCAACCGCACGCGGCTTGTGCGCAAGGCGCACCCCACCGAGTCGTTCTTCAACTTTTTCACACCCCCGATTCCTCCATCGGAATCAGCCATAGAAAGTGGTGACATCGAGGACGAGGAACTCGAGGAGATTGAGGAGAAGCTCGAGATGGATTACCAGATTGGGGAAGACCTCAAAGAAAAGGTGATGTCATTCAATTATTTCTTCGACTTGACATTCGCTGATCCTTGGTTCTTTTTTAATTTATCCTTATTCTATAGATCATCCCCCGCGCTATTGACTACTTCACCGGCAAAGCCCTTGAATACGAAGTGATGGACGAGGATGAAGATGACTTTGAGGATCTCGATGATGACGAGGATGACGAAGGCCAATTCGATGATGTATGTAAGCCCCACGCAGTCTTATATGCGGCTCTTCTCCCCCCCTCCTTCCACCTTCTGCTTGTATGCGTGTCTCACACTTTTCTTTTTCCCTTTTTGTAGGACTCCGAGTCGGAAGCCGAAGTCCCCGTACGTCGCCGCGGGCCACCAAAAGGCCGTGGAGGAGCCCCCGGAGCGAACGTCAACCCAGAGGAGTGCAAGACTCAGTAGACTAATCGCACTTTCCGGACATTTATGTCGCCACACCGCAAGACGTATACTTACGCGTTATGATCCCGCCCAATGCTGTTGTGCATATAACTTGCCTTGGTTTTATTACTTCACCCGCTTACAATTACTGTTACACTTACATACTGTACTTTTGTGCATTGTGCATGCATACACACGTAACTCTTACTTGTTTTACTCGTCCCCTCCCAAACAGCCCCATGTCTTGATCATCTTTTTTACATTTAATTGCCCTGTTCCCTGTTTCCCCTCGTTCCCTGTTATTGTAAGCGTTCACCACGACAACGACTTTTCCGCGTTTTCCGCTCATCTCGTTATGTCCGACCCGTTTCTTTGCGCCTTGATGTCTCCTCTTTCTTGAGCCCTGCTGAGTTCTTATCTACAATACACCATAAAATATATTCCAAAACTAATGGGATATGCCTGACTTGACGGGTGATTTTTCAAAGCACGGAGCACCAGTTTGCTTACTTGGCCCTGCCCTGACACAGGAAGGATACATTGAGACTTCATTTTGCAAACACCATATACAGATATGGTGACAGCCCAATCTATATCAGGACATCCAAATGAGCAACAGGAAGGTCGACAACAGGAGGCGGTGATACGAATCTCAATGACCAAATTATTGAAGACCATGCACTTGCAACGCGCAACATGCAGGTGGAGTGTAATAGTTGGCAGGGTCGAGGTCATGAAAAAAACGGCGACGCACCGAATTTTCACCATGCCACAGGCTTTTCGGGACTCTTCCGGCGGAAAGCGAATCTTTCATTGAAGGACTTTTTTGATGTATGAGCAGAAGAGGCAGGGATATCTGAAATCCTCAATGCGCTGGACTGGCTGAACAACGGTGAGGGAAGTTCAATCAATCGTAGCGATACCAGATAATGCAGACGCCAAGAGCTCTGCCGAATCTCCGTCGTTCGCCAAAGTCCGACTCTCCTGCAGGTCCTCCATGACCCTAGCATTGAAAGCCCGAGCTCCAGAGAGGTGCGCAGTCTTGGCACACACGGCATGCAAGGCCAGATATCGCGGTGATGGCAATGGCAAACGAGGATCGGTACTCGTGAATTTGATAATTCGATTGGGAAGTTTATTCAGCACAGATTCGACCACGGCATTGGCTCGGTATTGGTTTGGTACCGTCTGAAAACTGTGTAAGCACTTACGACGCAATCAAAAGAGAACGTAGCTCACAGTTGCCTCAAGCCATATGTAAAACTGCCTAAAGAACGAATGGAAGACGAGGTCGAGGGTCAGTACATTCTCCAGCCGGTGTGCAGCCTGGTCTGAAAGTTCTTCCATGATCGAGACCCCACCGAAATGCTCTATTATGTCTCTGACAGCCTGGCATTGAAAGTATCAGCAAATTGACAAGATGCTGTCTCAAAATGTAATGCTTACTTTGGCTTTCATCCCATTCTCCCGCATGATGTCATTCGCGAGCACCGGGATAACATGGGCGGCACTAGTTTCTGTCGCACTCATCTCCGGAATCGGGGAAACGAGCCCAGCAAGTATTGATGGAAAGTCGAACTCGCCATTGAAGGCAGAGCGATAACCGTCACGGATGAGCGCCTGAGCAAAGTCAGTGCGTAAAGTGGTGGACTTGGGCGACGACTGACGAGGCGCTTAGCTCTATCATAACTTGGCCGCTTCGCCAGTAGCTCAGCGAGCAGCGCTTCCGGCTGAGGGGTAGGATCTCCGGTTGGGACTTCATCGACATCCGAGTTGGAGAGGTCGTCCCCCGAATAACGTGGCGGGCGTTGAACTGTATGGATCCCGGTGCAATTGTTAGTATCTGTATCGTATGCGGAATATCTGGTGTCACAACTCACAGATACGAATAAGATGATCATTGTACTCTTTCCCTAGGTCAAGTAGCGCGTCGTCGTCGTTGCAGGATAAAATTTGGGAGGAGAGCCATTCACGGCCCTCATCTGTAGGTGCATGCAAAAGCAGGTATCCCAATACGCGGGCGGCTAGGAGGTGAGTAAACTGCCAGGCGTTTTTCTGGGGTCTGCTATATGAAGCATGTTCGTACTCGAGACACCTGATGTATGCGTGGTGCAGGTTGGTTCCAGGGGCCCAGCTTGTCGGGGCTTGAGGTAACGGGACGAAATGTTTGACCATAGGAGTTAGGACGACGGAAAGTCAATGGAAGAGAGAACTTCAGCAAGCCTGCTTGACCTCCGAAGGCCAGAAGACAGTACAGAACGAAGGAACGACTAATGGTGTCTGTCTAGGAGAGATTAAGAAGACAGTAAACAATGCATGGGCGAAGCAAGGGCGAAGGTCATGATGCTGAAGACTCGGAGGTGAAATCAAACCCAGCGCGACTGTCCGAAAATCTTGCATCGTGACAAGAAGTTCAAACTGCGCCTCGTGGCGCCAACGATCTTCTTCTCTTCAACGTTCAAATCTAAGCTTCAAGCTCAAAGTTGCAATATCAGGACCATAAACCACCCGATGCCTCTATCGGCTGACATACCTGACGATATCTGGTCACATATCGCACATTTCCTCCCACCAAAAACCCTTCGGAATCTCTACAGCCTTAATCGACCACTTCTCGACCTAGCGTTGAATGAGCGTTACAGAGAAATTAGAATCGTTAGTCGCAAGCAATTCAGGAATGGGATAAAATACCTTGAGCATTTGCGGTCCGTCATTTGTCATGATAATATGACGTGAATTAAGTGTTTTTTCCCCTACCAGAGATCCAAATATCTCCCCGCGAGTTCGAGCCTTGGTATACAATGAGGGGTTCTCATTGAGTTTTCCGTTCCCGCACAACCTTACAAGAGATCAAATATTAAGGCTGTGTCAACAGCTCGATGCGTTGCTTGTCGAAGTCGTTTCGACTTTTTCCAACGTCACCTCATTTGACATATCTGCAAGTCTGCCTCCGAGCGATGGCCTTCCTGCATTCATATCCAAAGCTTTCGACACCTTTGGCGTGGGACTGCGGGTACTCACCATACATGGACCGCTAGGAGAATTATCGCGACTCCTGCCCTCCTCGACTGATCTGAAGTCGCTACACACATTATCTCTATCTCTCAATTCCAGCACTAGTGACGCACCCTCGAAGAATCGGGAACACATGACAGGCATCGTGGCTCCATTTCTTTGCGAGATCTCCCCGACCCTTCGAACACTCAGCATCACTTCCAGCGTTGCCGCTGACCACTCTGTCCTCTTTGAGCCAATGGATCGCCCCTCGACGCTTGCGTCCTTATCATTGGATATGTCCTTCGGCCGCCCTTCCTTCGAGAACCCGTCGGGACTGGTGCATTTTATGAACACAAATTCTACGACACTGAAGCATGTTATTTTGAAGGACAGCAGGGATTGTACTTTATTGACGGGCAAATCATCGGTTCAATTATGCTTACCCAATCTGGAGACGCTGGAGGCTGAAACGGAAGGCTTTCTTCGGTTTCTTGGTCAACCTGGCCTATATCTCCAGTCGTCCAAGGATACCTTGACAACTCTTATCTTGGGCCAATATTATATGAGTCTCCAGGAGCTGACTGAACTTGCAACAACCCTGTCTCACCGGGCAACTGATCGAGGCTTAAGATCACTTTACGTATGTGTGGACAAGCTCAGCCCGCAGGTCTTCGACGTCCTTTCGGAAACGCTCATAAGGCTTGATGACCTGACTGTCGTCTATTCGTACAAAGGCATTACTGCTAAAGCAGACAATGAGGACTCTATGCCTCATGATTTCCTAGTGCCAGACGATGAGGAGGAGGTTGTGAATTCATTCCATATTGACTTGGTGCTTTGTTGACAGCGCGCGGTGTCTCGCAGGTAACGGATGCGTTCATTGACGAAATGGCAAAACGCACCTACATCGAGTGGAGGCTGCGCTCGCTGTCTATCTTAGATGACCCCGATGAGCCCGGGTTAGGCCCTGAACACATGATCATTTTGAGCGCATTGAAGCGCTCGATTCCTTCAGTTGTGACGGATCGGGAGAGTGAGTATGCTGAAAGGGGGGAGGCCAAGTTTGACAGACGTAAGCTGTTTCCAATGACCTTTGGGGATGACCATTGATTTATTGTCTTCAAGAACTTCAAGAGTATTTTGGTTCAGTAATCACCCAGTCCTTTGGTCGGCTGAACTCCCTTCAACATAATTAAGATACCTCGGTCAAAGTATCATGCGCGGGCACACATATGATACATATATCTAAACCTTGAGACTTCGTTTCTGGTCCCTTGTATGAGTACACAATCGGATACAGATGTCCGAAGTCCGTGGTAGATGTTACACTACGGAACTATTGACCGAAATTATATATACCTCTCTAAGCTGTGTGCGTCATTTTTGTTAAGAGTGTTGGGTCATTATCGGTCGGCAAGTAGACAACAGACAGTAATTCAGAAAGGCATGTCAGGTCCGAGAAAACCAAACCTCTGCATGCTCCTTCACATGAGATGCCCCACTTGGGCTCGGCACCCTCTCCCGCACTCCAAACTCCCTACATGGGATGCCAACAGACTGTATCTGTATATTGATTTCACTCTTTGGGCTACTCGGTGCAAAACGTACGGAGAGATGTAACTTGAAAAAGTCCTACAGCACCTTCTCCGAATCAGCAGACAGCTGTCCGAGATAGCTGTCTCCAAGATATGCCGGTCATCAAGCATGATAGCATTTCAACTACGATTTCGTGGTATAATATTACTCTGTTGAAATGCGTAAGTAATCGAAAGCGAGGAAAGAACGTAACAGACTAATCATTGGCATTAACAAATCGTCCGTCTTCCTCAACCTTGCGTCTAGACTCCGAGCGATCGCTGGGTACCTCATCATCTGCAGTCTTTCTCTTCCGACCGCCGTCCCTCTTAGTGGGAAGTTTGTTCACGACACGTGAGTCGTCCGGGAGCCATGAAGAATCCTCCAGAGCCTGCTTGAATATGCCCAACACCCATTCGGGACTTTCTCGCTGCGCTTTCCGCTCGTTATAATCGACCACCTGGTTCGCAAGTTTTTTCTCTTGTGGAGTGCCCGTTGACAGTCCTCCCTGTTTCATCAATGCATTATATTTCTCAAAGGCTCGAGGCTCGGGCTCCTCATATTCGACGGCGAATATGTCGGTAAGGTCCCTGAGAAGATACACGAACACCGCGTTCTTGAGGCCGATGCGAGAGATTTCACGACCAGTCAAGAATGTCTTTTTTGACCGGTCTCCCACCCACTGTAGGCCTTCCTTATGGTGGCCATCAAATGTCGTCTCGAGTGTTTTGCTGAGGTCAGCAGGGCGCATCGCATGTGACATGTACCGTAGCGCTACCCAACTGAGGACGTGCAGTAATGATTCCATGTCGTCAGCGAGGGTGGGAGCCAAAGGCACAGAGGATAAGAGCAGCCG
Organism: Hypsizygus marmoreus; assembly: GCA_013433165.1. Classification (NCBI taxonomy): domain Eukaryota; kingdom Fungi; phylum Basidiomycota; class Agaricomycetes; order Agaricales; family Lyophyllaceae; genus Hypsizygus; species Hypsizygus marmoreus. The sequence continues at coordinate 373,892 of CM024094.1, read as the reverse complement.
AACGGAAATGAATTGCCAAGTTCCCTGTATATGATCAGCATAAGCAATGTTGCTCCTAGATGGTCGAATTGAAAGTGACATACAGAGCGCTCGATCTGTCGGGGTTTACCAAGTTGCTTGATTTTCGTTTCGTCGTCGACTGTGAATCTTTTCGCCAAGTCCCAGTCTATCAGGAGTCCTCGGCCTTTCTTAGTGATCATGATATTTCCAATACTGATATCGCGATGCATAATGTGAGCCTCTTGATAAGCTGCAACCACGGCTGGAGGAGGGCTCATGAGTAACTATCAGGAGACGAGTTGGAATCAGATGTATGCACCTTCGAGAGCATGCTTAGCGGCGGTGACTAACTGCTTGGATGACTCAAAGTCTATAAGGTCCTCGGCTATTTTCTTCAGGACGATGCGGTAGTGCGAGTGCGGTCGCAAGCCTTCGATGGGGATCCACTTCGGTTGAAGCTTCAGCCAGTTCGAGTCACCGTACAGATGTGTGCGAGTCCGATGGTTGTCGACGCCAGTGGATGGGTATACGTCTCCGGCACACACGATCTTCGAAATATAGGGTACCTTCTTCTCATGGAGAGTTTGGTAAATTTGGCCTTCCTTTTCCATATCCGGGAGGTCAACTCTCCAGGTATCTTTCAGTAAAGCGCGGCGCTTCCGTTTCAAGTCCCAAACCTTGTAAGTCCTAGTGGCCCTCCCAGTGGGCGAGGAGTTGGCTTTGAGCCCCTGCTCATTCCCTACGAAGTAAAGCGACTCCTTCGTAGTTTCATCGACAACGGTGAACTTCAGGAGGGTATTGGTGCCGGTCATGCCCAAACCCACTCGCGCTGCTTGCGCTTCTTCCGCAGTTGGCTCACAGACCGAGGTATCTTTCCCTCGGTCCTCCGGTGAAAGCTGGCTGTAACGCCAGAAGAAGTGAAGGAGGAAGTCCTCCTGTGTATAGTTGAATCGAGACGAAACGATTGCCCCGGTCCTGTCCCAGCGAATGAGCCTAGCGTGTGAGCCGCAGAGCAAGACAGAGAACATATGAGTGCGGAACTGAAGACCAAGCTGCGCCGTGGCATAACCCGTTATTTGACCTCTTGTGTCGGTGCTGTTTTGGCTAGAATTCTCGAATGACTCTGAGCCGCAGTCATCAAAGCCATCGTCCCTCTCGGCTTTTTTGAGTTCCATATGAATCTCGAGGAGCGAGAAATCTGTGACTTTTGATGTCTTGGCCCTATAGCCGGCCTCATAGGCACCGATATCTGGTTTGAGGCCTTCGGGAACAAGAATGCCAGCATCGGGATCGGTGTGAGCACTGGTGTTCACCAGTACAAGACTCCCTCCACATGCGGATGTGAGCGCCGTGATCTATGATGCGTATATGTCACGTCAGGTCATGTTTACGAAGGCGGAACAAATATGTAATAAAATGAGAAGCCGCCGCCCAATATCCAAGACTTACCAAGGGGTCATACATCTCAGTTTCAGTCCTTTTCTTAGATATAACTGTAAATTGCTCCTTCAGTGACACGTCCCATGACCATGGTGTCTTCGTTTGCTTGTTCTCCAGCGGAAGGAATTCGTTGAGAAAGACAGCAGGCTTCATCGGCCCGACGAACTTTGAAGACATCTCGTTAGCTAGCTTCTGGAACTTGAGATCGGTGAAGTGATGGTTTGATGTAAATGGACTCGCGCCCGATGACTTGTGAGATATTGGGGTCGCATGCATTTTGGTGATGCGTGGTGGAAGAGCAGAAGCAACAGCTGGGGGAGGTGTCACAGGATCGCGCGTGTCGCGTGACTGTGTTTGTTTTGGCTTATCGGTGATCGGATCACGATCGGTGGCTGTACGGTTGCTGGTTCGCGAGGTCTCTTGAGCCTGGAGCTTGAATGTTAAGTCTGACATCGATGATGTGAATTCTAGAACAGTGAACTGAAAGCTGAAGCAGGATGTTTGAAGTTTTATGGTGAGAGGGTGTTGGACCGCTCAACATTTGGTGCTTCCTTTATACATCCTATGGTTGGCCATGGGCCAGTTTCTTACCGCTTTCAACCATGCTTAACTTTTCATTGTTCGTTTGAAGCATTCATGATCATGGAATTTGTTGCCAGTGGCCTCTTGTCCATATACAGGTTCACATGGAGCAACACAAGCGCATGGACACGGTACGATGCATGGTTGAAAGTAAGCCTCTGTACGTGGGTCATCTTGGTTCAGCACAAGTAGACAGACGCAAAAATAGTGATTCAGAAGGGCATGTCAGGTGCAAAAAAACTAAACCTCCGAACGCTCCTTAATCGATACCTCATCAAATGCAGATTCATTTGGGACGATTTTCTGCTTCGATATGCGTTTCCTAAGGACAGGAACTGAAGGGAGTAGTCATTCCAAGGATCATACTACACTTTTTGTTCTATCGCTGATGCTCTGCATCACTAAACTGGCCGTTATCGGTTCGAAAAATGCGACAGGCCTAAAAACAAATCGTCATCGTAAATACATCTAATGCAGCCCAAAAGGTGATTGCTAGATCTTCCTTTTAAGCTGGCATGATGATGATGATGGCGGAGCGCGCCAGCCTTCTGCACAAAGAGTCCGCTTACACGCTGTTGTCTGTGTCATAACGGCGTATATCGACGACGGAGGATAGATCGGATTGGGTGGACTGGCTTCCAACATCACTGTATTTGAAGGAAAGAGCAGGAAGACACTGAAATTATTACTCGGCAGTAAGCATGCGAGGAACGCGGAAGGATCTTATATAGTTTTGCCTTACCTCAGGCAGACTGACATGATGATGGGACGATGCGCCAGCCTTCTTCGTGTTTATCAACAACCGGCTACACGCCGTTGTTGGTATTACAACTGCCCATGTGGACGCCAACGGAAAGAGATCAGTTGGGCCTGCTGACCACATCACTGTGTTTAAAAGATAGACCAGGAAGACACTGAAATTATATCCTGTAAGTCAGCACGTACAAGAATGGAGAACGGCTGATAGAGTCTTGCCTCACCTTAGAAAGTAAAGCACAGAGTCGCGGATTATGATAGACATAATTACAGCAGTTGACCATGATTTGTCCGGGACGTTTCTATACTGCGCGATGCATCTGTATAGCACCAGGCACAAAAGAATAAAATCGAATCCCATAAGAGGTATCCTGTCCGAGCGTCAGGTGTTATTTTGTGAATCGAAAAGAGCGATATAACTCACTGAAACGCGAAAAGGAAAGATGGGGTGACGCCTTTACAGAACGGCGTACCGGGAACAGCCACTGCAAATGCCCGAGACTTTACTATCGCATTGTCAGACCATGCTTCGGGTGAAGGGTATCAACATGAAACACACCGTGTAAGTGCGTGTATAAGCCTCCGATGACGCACATGCTAGCCACCTCGCAGAAGAATAAAACAGACACCACTGCGAAGATCTTTTTATCTGGGAATCGAATCAGAAAGCCGAGAACTACGCGTTGAAGGAAGCTCGTGCTACTTTTATTGTAAAGGGCGTGCAAGCGGATTTGGAGAATGACTACGGACAACATTGTTATTTTTTTTAGGCTGATAATCTTTCAAAAAGATCAACTTGCTCTCCACGACACTAGTGAGGAACACCCCTAGATGATGATTAGGACCTAGTAAGACAATAGTTCGTCAGACTTACCTGACCAGATGCCAAACTCAGCCCAGAAGAAACCTAAGACCATTATGAGGGGGATTGCAGTAAAGCTTTGAAGCTGAACACGCACATCTGGCAAGCAGGCAGGTAAGTGGGATATAACCTTTCAAAGAGGTCTACTACGCACTTGAAATCGGTCGCGTAGACTGCATCAACTACGATGCACTTTTGAGATAACGAACATCCGGCCAGACAGAATGCTCACAGGCTAGTGTAACGACAGCTACCACTGCGGCAAAGTAGCGATTCTGGAAAAGAGTCAATCACCTTGTCCTCGCCACAAAAAAAGAGCCTCACAATCATAAATAGTACTTTCATTGGCGAGAATTCATATTTCTGGTGAGAAGAATGAGCGTCGAGTCATAAAGAACAACCAGGGACTTACCCAGAAATATTCCACCTGAAGGATGATTATGGCGGCTTAGGGCGCAATCAATATGATGTCATGTACTAAAACAACACACCTCGTCCTGAAATGTGAGAGCTAAGAATATCCATTTTGAGTATATCCAGTGGATCGAGGACAGCACGACTAACCGTAATCGTAGAGATAAAACGCTAAAGCGCTGGCTGGCAAGATGTGAGATGGATGATTGAGCGTCCCAGGAATTGATCTGGGCTCACCACTGGCATACTGGACAACGGTGTTATGGTACCACACTCGGGACAGGAGTTTGACAAGTTCAGGTACGTTCGACATCGAAAGGGGAGACTGCTGTTGAAGCAAAACCATCAGTAATGATTATACGAGTTTATATAGGGGATACCTGTCGCCCCGAGAATCAGTTGCGGTGTGAGTTTTCGAGATACCCCATTGCACAGCATCTGATGGTTAGTCCTCGTGGATCAGCTGGCGCTTAACATCTCAATTCATTGGAGAATGGTAATCTTCTCATGGGTACCTTTCAGGACTGAGAAGAGATGACCATCAAAATCGGATTCCCAACACTTCACCGCATATGGATAATGTGAGGGTATGTTATACCGAATGACGGCATGACCATCATCTAGTCATCATGGTAAGATGCTAGTGTCGTTTGCATCCAATCATCCCTTGGCCCCAGATGCTGATCCGGCAGAGAAATGGTGGCGGTGCGCGGCTCAAGTGATGTACTCGATTCCGAGGGTGCGTCAATCAAACGGCTCCGATCCATCTGTCATGGTTTGCAGATCGTCGGGTATATAGATCAAACCTAAAATCCATAATGCAGAGACCAGAAGCTACTGATGATATTAGACTGAGCGGTCGAATCGTGGGGTTGGGTTCCAGGGCTGAGGCGCTGTGTCTCGACCGATCTGTTCAACGGATACGAAGACCATCGAGATTACCTGATAGAGTCGACGCAGATTATGTTCCACAAATGCTAGAGACAAGCAGTGACAAGTAAGTATGAGTGGCGACCAAGCACAGAAGGCAAAAAACATCTGGTCTCGCAGCAGTGATCACAACAGCGCAATTTTCTCCAACAGGACTTTCTTCCCCTTCGCCTCCCCATCCTCGACTTTCTTCCTCACATCCTCCCCAAACCATCCTTGTATCGTCCTCCTCGCACCTTCCCTCCCCGTCTCCCTCATGATCGCCTCGCAAAGCTCCGCAACCACAAATGCGCCGTTCGCCTCTCCGCGGGTACACATCCCCACCGTGACATCCTCGCCAACGACCTCCACGAACGTTTCTGCAAACGCACCCGCATCCCAGCCCGGTGCACGTTCGACACTCTTACTGGTGTGGTTGAAGTGCCCACCTTGGAGAAGTGTCTTGTAGAGCCGGGATGTGTGTGGCAGGTCAATGGGGTGTGGGCGGGCTGCGTCGGTTGAGGGGTACGGTATCGAGATAGCTTGGAGGAGAGAGCGTGATGCCGCTGTTTTATCTGTAAAGGAAGTAATCAGATGGAATGTTACCTCAGTGGATGAAGAAGGGAAGCAACAAACCTCCATCAGCGAAAAGCATGATCTCGGCCACAACCAGACTACCTCCTGGTTCCCGTACAACACTAGTCGCATTCTCCTCCACCCACGACACGAGCGCCTCGCTCGCGAACTTTCGGATCTCCTCCACCCTCACTTCCGATGCCTTCTTGCTCGTCCGCGCGCGGGTCTCATCCGTCTCCGCGAGCGACGCAATCTGCGCCGGAGTGAAATGCCGGCGTGTGCGTGGCACTAGTAGGTAGAAGAGGGACCGCCGACCTTGTGGCGACACGTATAATTTCGTGGCTGGGCTCGTCATCTCGGCAACGAGGGACTTCGATACGAGCTTGGTGTCGCTGTGGAGGAAGTTAGTTAGTTGGATATATGACGGTGGTGGAGGTGAGTGAACGAACTCGATGACATCTAGAGCTGTAAATAGGACGAGTTGGGCTTCGTCATCCAGACACATCCGCTCGACGTGCGGTTTTAGGACCTTGAGGATTTGCTTCCGGTCCTTGGCACTGCCTAATGCTAAGAACTCGCGAACGACGCGGCTGCCGTCTTTGGTGTGCACCATTTCCGCAAGGACGTCCTGGCAGCTGAAAGGGAGAAGCAGGTTAAGTGCATGAGTGGTCGATAGGACGATGAATAGTATACGCACGTCTCGAAGATCTCTCGTCGTAACTTGTCCCGCTCTGCTTCATCAGGAACATCATTGAGAGCAGAAATATACTCCCACAATGCCCGATGAACAATAGCATGTGTCACAGCACCCTTATCCGGGTTGTTGAAACTGTACCAGGGGTGAGAGACTGGCAGCTGGACCTAAAAAGGACACAACTCACACTGAAACCAGATTCTCCTTCAATGACCCCAATACCCGTCGTCTCCGTTCAACATCTGCACCCTCAAGTACCCCAGCGAGCCCTTTCTTCGCCCGTTCCTTTTCGGCCTCGCTACCACCAGTGATGCTGAAAAGCATGGTCTCCTTGCCATAAAAGTCGCGAAGCAGAATTGTCCGCTCGTACGCATTGGCGTAGAGCTCAAAGGCATCGGCGAGCACGGAGGTTGCTTCCCTATGCAGTAAGAGACGGAGAACGTGTGTTTGGAATTCTAGCAGGATCGATGCTCGATGTGTGGGACATAGGCGGATCAGTTTCGTTACCAGAAACTATAAAGGGTTTCATTAGTGGACGAGATGATGTAGAGAGAAGAAAGAATGAGTACCTTGGAATATTTATTTTGCGCCAGTTCCTTGTACTTTCCCTTGAGTTCAACAGCAATCTCGTCTCGCTCCTTCTGCCCGCCGTATTTCACAACCGACTGCACAATCCGGCTCGCATCATGTTTGAATACAATATCCTTTACCTTCCCGCGGATGACATTCATAAGATCCTGGACGTACTTCTGCCGTTCTGCAGATGGTATTGTTTTTTGCCGTACGAGCGACCAGACGCGCTTGGCATCAACGAGTAACGATGAATGTGGTTTGGCTGCACGCCGTTGGTCTTGTAGTAACCTTTGGGCCTTATGGGATTCTCTTGCCGCTGAAGAACATATTGAGTTTACCAAACAACGATTGCATGGCTATGAGAACATACCGTTAGGGTCTCTGGGCTGAGAAGGTGCGCCTGCAACATCTTCCTCCATGGGCTGATCTCCAGCTTCGTCCTCATCGACCAACTCATCGTTATCCTCTCCCTCCTCTCCCAGATCCCCTTCAGAATCTGATGCACTCGCGTCGGCCACAACAGGTGCAGTTACAGGTCGACTTCGCTTTTTATCGGCCTTTCCTGGCTTCTCCAGCTGCACCTTTTTGGGTTTGGGGCCGGCTTGAGATGCTGCAGGTCGTTTCTTTGTTGATTTATTTGCTGCGGCCATACCGAAGGATGAATTGAGAAGCCCTGCGTAGATGATCAACTTGAAATTCTTCAAAACTTTTTCGATCGTGGTTGTTTGGCAATCCCTTTCGCTGTCAACAAAGCCTGTTGTTTGGCAATTGCACTCAAAGCCAACATTCCTCCTTGCGACGACCATCCATGACTGACTGAAGTTCCCAATATGTAGGACCCTTCGCGCATAACGCTCAAAGAGACATATATTTCTGACCTAAACTCAGGCCTCCTAAAGGTGGAACAAAGCGCAAAGCCCCCGGTGGATCAGATGGCGCGTCAACGCCTCACATTCCAGTAAGCGCGCATGAATACCGTTGAGCCCAAAGATTTACTGATCAAGGTTATGCAAAGACTCTGGCAGAACAGCTATCCTACTTACATAGTCCAAGACCGTTTAAGAACCCAAATTACACCAAGAATGTTAACCGACGCGCGAAGAACTTGAAGACGGTGCTCGCCCAGGAACGTGAACGTGAAAGGGCTGAACGCGAGCGGAAAAGGCTAGAAAGGCTTGAGGGTACTTCCATGGATATTGATGGAGAAGAAGAGGAGATGCCTACATGTCAGTACCTGTGATCTCTCCACTTTCATCTCTTGCTGAGTCTCTTGTCGTAGACACATCCATCGAAGCACCACCTTCTGTGCTGCCTCAAAGACACTATTGCGACATCACAGGCTTGGAGGTGCTGTGTTCATATATTCACTCGATTTCTCTAATCTTGCTTATATGTTGGTATTTCAGGCGCCATACACCGACCCGACAACAGGTCTTCGGTATCATAACAAAAGTGTATATGATGTCATTAAAGGCCTGGTAAGCACAATGTCTTGTTCAATCTCGCTGTTCTTCCTAATACAATACATTACCCTTTCAGAGCGCTAGTTCTGCAAAAGATTACTTGGCAGGTTCGTATGCCCGCTTGAACTTCACTTCTATCACTCGATTGACATCTTGGTTTGCGTAGCTCGTGGTGTCAGCTCAATTGTAAAATGACACGATAGTTTGGTTCATAATTTGTCCTGAAAGCAGCTCTTCATGCACCGTCCACTGATGCAGGCAGAAGGTTAACCCTGTCGTTTATGATCTCTTGGGCGGAAGAATGTCTGTCCGATGTTTCTATACAATGAGTAGAGTTGGGCACCTCTCCGACCCCAGAGCAGACTTCATCGTCACCTTTGCAGCACCAGCATCTTGCCTTATTGTACCATTAGATGTCCAATGTTACCGATGTTCAATTCAGAAGTCCTCTGTTGTACGAGGGAGATATTTCCTTACCCTGCCCATCCAAGGCATGCTGAAGTCAAGGCCAAGCATCGAAGGAGAGAGAGAAACTTCTATACATTCATTTCACTTCGATCCAAGCTCGGGATAATGAACAACATATTTATACAAGCCATGCATTCCGCATCCATCCCCGAGGTCCTTTGTTTCTGGTATCCTTTTGATTCGCACAACTCTTAAGCAGGGATGGGCACCTCCGCCTGGGGGGTGAGACGGACCGCGTGCCTCCTGAAGGTCTTCGCAAAGTCAGGGGTGGCAGAGTGCACAGTGACTCGGTTGTCCTGATTGCAAGGGGAGTTAGTCAAGGTAGACATGGGCGGAAGGAAAATAGGAAACGAACCCAGACAACGACGGTACCGGGCTTGTAGGTACCACGGACGTGGAAGTCGGCGCCCTTGGCGATGTGATCAAAGAGGAACTTGAGCAGGTACTCGGATTCCTCGTTCTTGAAGCCGACAACACGCTTCGTGAAGCCCGGGTTGATGAACAGCGCCTTCTCGCCGGTGACGGGGTGTACACGGACAATCGGGTGCTAATGCCCAAGTCAGATAGTGTCCCATCAGCAGAAGCAGAAAGTAACCACTGACCTCACTCTCAACGGGCTCGCGGCGAACAGGGCCACCGCGCTTCAAAGAGTATTCAGCTTGGGGGACAGCAGAATGGACTGCTCTGAGGCCCTCCAAGCGCTTTTGGAACTCAGGGGAGAGGCGGTTGTAGGCCTCAACCTGGGAGAGGAAGAGGGTGTCGCCACCGGTCTCGGGCTGGTCGAGGATGAAGAAGAAGGTGGTGCTAGGGGGCTGCCTCTCGTACGAGACGTCCGAGTGCCACGAGGTGAAGTTGATCCTCCCGTCGCCGAGGTAGTCGCGGATGGGGTCGTGCTTCGCGTCGCGGTAGACGACGTGGAATTCGGGGTAGCCCTTCACGTTGCCGGACGTGGGGTGGCGCTGGATGGGGCCGAAGTGTCTATACAGCGTTAAATGTGATTAGCAATGGATGGGATCAGTAGATCGAGAAAAAACTCACCTGGCGATCGCAATCTGGCGGTCGGGGCCAATATCCTTGAAGTCCTGGTCACGGAAGACGACGACTTTGCGCTCAGCAACGTAGAGAGCGAGCTCGTCGAGTCCCTCCTTGGAGAGCTGGGAGATTTGAACGCCTTCGACTTCAGTGCCAAGGTAGGGTGAGATGTGGTGGACTTTGGTGTTGGCGTTCAGGAGGTGAGGCTTAGCAGGGTCAGCACGAAGACCAGGGTCCGAGTGCTCTGAAAGAGATGTATATGAGGTACATTGTAGAGAAACGGATGAAATAACGCGTACCGAAGATCTCAGTGGGAGGGAACTTCTCCTCGAGGTCCCAGATGGGGTAATAGAACGGGTATGAGGGGACCTGCCAGAGTAGAAATGATAAGGCTAATGTGGAAAAAGGGTGGTTGTGGCTACGTACATCCTCCTTCTCCTGCTGGGCGTTCAAGGCAACTTTGGCGACTCCTTTTGTTACTGCCTCGACGGGAGCCGGGGTGGTTTGGAGTTGAGAAACTGAGGGAGCCATTGGTAGACTTGTTGAGCTGAATAGAGCTGGAGAAGAACTGAGGATGATGAGAACTCACCAGTAACGCCTGTATCTTTATATACCCACCACAGGGCGTCCAGACAAATGGTAAAATGTCCTCGCAAAGCATGCCATCGCGAAGCAAGACGACGCCTTCCTTGCCAAAAGACGTCATCTGCCTTATCTCGTCCCTGTATAGACAGAGCCCAGTCATATGATATGCATTAGAGAGTGTCGCAACCTGGTATTTTGAGGTGGTATTTGATCGCGATGACGAGCTCACGGTCCGTTATGGCGCAACTTTCTTGTTCGAGGATTTGCGCAATTTGGGTTCCGGAAAACCAACCGGACCCATCGTAATCGAGCTTATGCATTGATGCCTCTTCGCACCGGAAGGTTATCCGGGAGATGGTAGGAGGTGGTGTGCAGGCAGTGAAAAGACGAAATACAACTCGAAATTGATGATTTCTGGGCCGACTTGACGCCATTCTGCGATACTTGTCTGGACCTCGTACAGAACGCTGTACCAGATGGGATCTGCGAAATGGGCTGCACGAGTCAGACGCGTCGATATCGGTCAAGAAATAAACCGGTATGTACCTTCGTTCGACATCATATCGGCCGATATTATCTTGACCAAATCCATCTGCGAGCTTCTGGAATCGAGAACTCTGGTGGGGAATATGGCCAATGTGTGAATGGACCGAGCAAAGTAACATGGTCTGAGCGGTGAACAACGTTAACCGTTAACATTGCCAGCAGCATTGATCTCGACGTTCACGTACCCTTATCCCTGCGTATTCTTCATCGCAGGGTGTATTACTATAGGCTTGATTCCCCATACCCCTCACATAGATGGCGGCCGCTCGTACGACGTATGGACGTCGCTCGGGATATGAGGATGCTGTTGCAGGACATACAGAATGGAGGAAGTAAAGGCGGAGCCGGCCCGGCTCACGATCCGCCCACCTCCGATCACTAACACTTGTCGCTATTGCAAAGGCTCTTCCTTTTTGCTTTCTTTTTCTTTCTTCCTTCTTGTTATACTCAGAAGAACGATCGGAAAAACGCAATAAAAGCTATTTTCTTTTGTGCACTACTTTACAGTACCAGTGTGGATGGAGATTCAGCTGAAACGACTTGCTCATAATTACGAGTTGGGAAAGGAGGCAATATCTAGAATCCTTCGCTGTGTGCACTCGAGGAGCTTCTCTCGAATCATCTTCTCAGCCTGCTTCTTGAAGGACGACACCTTGAACTCAAGGCGGGCCAGCTGTGAGAATTGTGGACGAGACAGCGCCGCCGCCAACGCTCCCCAATCCAAACCGTCCAAGTGCTGGGCCCTTGCCAGGACTACTTGAAAGGACACTGTCCGGATGTCGGATGTGGGTACTTGTGCGAGCATGGACGGGATCCAGCTATACATGCGGCGGTGAAAGACAGCTAATTCTGGATTGATGCTCCGCTGGACGTCAACGTCGTAAAAATGCAGAGTGCGGAGCGAAGTGTTGAGCGAGAGGAGATGTAAATCTTGTACGGGTATGAGTTGATAGAATTCAAGGAAAAATCACCGTGAGGGGCACTCACCTCCTTCGTGATTTCTGAAATCAAAATGAGATACCGTGAGGTTAAGCAATGATGCGCCAAGGTTGTTCAAAAGGCGTTCGGCAGATAGACCAAAGTCATTAGGCCCAGGGATCTGTCTCTGGCTCACTAGCACGAGAGTGTGAATTCGAGGAAGGGATTCTTGATCATATTCCGCCAGCCAGTTGAGAATATCTCTCAAGTATGAAGGATGTTCGGATTGAATATCCAGCTCCACAAGCGACGGAGGCAAACTCAGTCTCTCCACTGGCCCGGTAGCGGGGTGTGAGGGTGCGCCGGGGTACCAGGACACACCCAAAAGGGACACCCGCTCCAAGTTACGCAGCGAGCACACCAACTCTGCGAGTTGCATGCATGAGTTGAGCTTCGTGGATCGCAGATGCAGCTGTGTGACAGACTGGAAATGGGCTTGGAGCCCAGAGAGCTCAGGATACGGAGGTGGATTGCCATTGTGAGCGAATGCAAGACCCGAAATGTCAAGAATCTTGACAGAAAAGTCCTTCAAATATGGGATACAATGTTGTAACCATCGTTTGTATAATGGTCATTTTATGTGTACGGGCGCGAACATGTGCGGAGAAATCAGGAGACTTCAGCAGGTCCAAGAATCTTCTGAAATTAAGCTGGGCGAGCTCAAGGTGGCAAAATAAGTGGAGTCGGGACGCAGGTAACCATGCCTTGCAGACTAGTGCACACGTGGAGAGGGCTTGCAGGTCACTGTAGACATCAGGAAAACTGCAAAATGCCATAGTTAAGCACTATTTATGTAGACTACGGTGGTCGCGTAGGTCGACGTAGGTAAAGAAGTGCCTCTGTAGGCTACCATAGAAGGGAAACTCAATGTAGGGGTAGTGAGATCCTATGGTGCCGGTACAAGCAAGGGTAGGATATGCCACTGATTTGAGCAAACCTGCCGTGGTGATTTTAAATCCCAACATATGCTCAAGAATGCGGGAGAGCACGTACGATCGAATGGCGTAAGTTAATAGACTTGTGTTTTCAGTATGCTCTAGCACTTCTTGCACCTGTCGAAAAGGGAATTTCCTCTCACACACCCAGTTGAAGGTCTTGTTGTGTGTGCACATGACGATGTGCATCATCCCCCCAAATCTGGCGATAGCTGGCAGAGACGAGGGCAAAGGCATGAGAGGACGTCCAGGTCCATGTCATCGAGCACTGCATATCGGAGGTCAATGAGTTTCTACAGATTGGTGTAGTTATGTTAGATATGCTTCCAAGATGATATCATTCTGAGACGCACGATGGCATGGTAATAAAACTGCTTGAGGCCCTTGACACCACGGATATCATTGACGGGGATACAGATCGTATCATGAATAACTTAGCTCAATGCCCATCATTTCTTTATGTGCTGAGCTGAGGGTGTCAACGCCGTACTGCATCCAGTTGCAAGAGATTAATTTGTGATCAATCAAACATCGTAAACACTGGAGATTACCTTGCGGGTGGCAAAAAGCGCGAACTTAACGGCCGAGGAGACGTGGAGGGCATGGACACGAGGAGTTCAACAAAATTGCTATGAAACAAGTGCTCAATAGTAACAGGACGCTTCCGGTCAACGAGAGTCAGCGTTCGGATTCAACTGCGGAAGCTCGAATCAATTGCCCTAAGGTTGACTTGCCGGCCCTCAACTGCTCACGTGCATGTTCAAGTTCTCAAAAGGGAACTCCGCGTTGTTCCGACCACTCTCTTTCCCGTACCTCAACCATCCTTCCTTCATTGTTCGACACCCTACCCCCAACTTCGGCTCAGCATCATAACAGTAGCTCCAGCGGCCGTCGCCTCGCGCATGAATCACAAATGCAGTGAGTGTCAACCGGTGGGTATGCCGTTTTCAATTCCTGACATAGATTCTCCAGCGGATAACTCGACACTGACACCTCATCCCCCACACTGTGCAACGTTGATCAGGTAAGTACGTGTCGTCCACCCAGCTCTCCCGGATCCAGTCCCTGCACCAGCGCCTATTTCACATCGCCTTTGCCTTGCCTTCCGGGACAAGTATACTAACTTACTGCCACAAGTATCGCTGCGTTGGCACGCTCGCTCGGAATGATTGTGAGAGATATTTCCCTCAATTCTCCTCAATGATATTTGACTGACCATTGAACTTCTCTCATCAAGGATAGTATTATGGTACCTACTGCGAACATTTCAAAAAAACCGATGACAGCGCCGTCGAACAGCCAAACCTTCGCCATCCCTCACATCCATTCTGCCGTAATGCTTCTACCACTACGTCAAACCTTCCCCCACCTCATTTGCTTTGACTTTGCTTATCTCTTGATCTAGGTGTATGACGAGGGGCAGGACAAGAGTAAACCGAGAAGCATCAGAGTTATGGGGAGGAGGTAGTGAATCCAGTGTACATAGATTCACCTGTAGTATCTACGACTTGCAATAGAACATGTTTCGTTGCATTATCTGTGTTTTTCATTGTGTTCCGCCTGTCTACATGCCCTACAAGACTTTCCCTATGGCTACCTAACTGGACCTACGTAGCGCTTGCAATGGCCTACAATGACCAATATTGGAGGGGGTTACCTAAAATCCTAACTGACCTACGGAGGCTCCGTAGGTCTACATAGCCATCCCGCTTTTTCCTGATGGAGGAAGTCGATGATTAGGTCGTAGATCTCGAGTGAAATAACATCGGATATGGGCAATGGAAGAGGAACAAGATCAGGGAGCGGTTGGCCATTCTTCCCAGTCCTGACTATCCGAGATGTTCTCGAGGATGTTCTCGAGGATATCATGAACACGTTGCTCTGCTACAATAGACGTGGTGACGAGTACTCTGTGTCGTAAGAGCGAGCTAGTTGAGCTAGTCCTCGCAGAATCAATGGTAACAGGTGTTATAGAGCGTACCTCAAAGATATATAGTTTATAGAGATGTGCGCGCGATATTGTAGCTGGAAGGCGAACGAGACGGTGACGAAAGCTCCGAGTCGGTTCAAGGGCTCGCATATTATACATGTACCTGGCCACCTAAAATTAAATAAAATTAAATAAATTAAATCGAGAGAAGGGAGGGGGAGGAAGTTCACCTCATATCTCCCGCTTCCGAGGGTCCTTCCTTGCGAAACTGCTGCATTTGAGTCTTGACGATCTTATCATTTTTCGGAGCGCCTTCGGCGCGTTGAATTCGCCCACGGATCGAGCCGTCGCGTGATCGATGGGCACTGCAGAGCTCGAAATCGGACTCTGGAGAACAAAAAATGAGCGTATTCTGCTCAATTTTTCTCTCACTGCGTGAAAGGAAGTACGGGTAGTCAGCATGGTGGGTTTTAGACCACGGGGAACAGAAATCAGCATTGAAGGGGGCAAAATCACTGTTTGACAGAAGCATATGATTATTATATCTTCCTCCTTCATCCTTGCTACCTGGGCTAAATATCCTACCCTACAAAGCTGGAAGAGGCCTGCAGACCTGCATCTGCCTAATATTAGCCTCAGGAGGTAGAAAGTTGTGATATAACAACTCGGGGTAGTGTGAGTAGGTCAATTCCTCATTCACTGAGCAAAAAAGAGCCCTAGTGGCCTGCAAAATGTTGAACGAGGTTACGCGCGGCGGCAAACGAGGACCGGAGACTCGGGATCTGTGAGCTAGACAGATAAGAAACACAAAGGACTGGGGTCCGTGAGTGTCTGTAGTATTGTAGCTATAGAAGTATACATGAGTATCATACCTGGGGTCCGTGAGTGTCTGTAGTATTGTAGCTAGAGAACACGAACGGATCGATGGAAAAGATAACAAAAAGGAACACGTGACCGTAAAGTATCAAACTCCGGTGTGGCGCTCAGCACTCTCAAGCACACCTTCAACACTCCCACCTGATGAAGTGCCCAACGACATCACCGGAGTTCCTCACGAGAGAAAACTCCAATGATTCCCATCATCCGACGAAATTTGTCGACCGCTTCACGTGGGAGAGCCTTGGTAAGGAGGTCGGCGGCCATTTCGTTTGTAGGAATAAATACCGGTGCAATTTTCCCATCGTAGACAGCCTGGCGAAGCCAGAACCAGTGACGATCCAGGTGCTTCAGGCGTCCCATATGCTCTGGATGCTTCGACACAGATATTGCAGACTGATTATCCATGTTGAGTCGTGACAGTTTTGTTTGTGGCGTGCCAATGTCTGAGAGGAAGTTGCGAAGCCAGCAGAGCTCACGACCAGTTTCACTTCCTGCAACCATCTCTGCTTCAGTTGTTGACAGTGCGACAATGCTCTGAAGGTGCGCAGCCCAACTGACAGCACCACCTGCGACTGTGAGCAATGTACCTGTTGTGGAGCGGCCATTATCCAGGTTTCCACCATGGTCTGCATCTGAGAAGGCAAGGAAGAATGAAGGGGAAAGCGCGGCAGCGGCAGCAGAATATTCGATGCGGTAGTCGAGTGTACCACGGATGTAGTGAAGCAGATGCTTAACGGCTTTCCAACGAGCCATGCCAGGGTTGGAGTTAAAACGGCAAAGTACTCCCACCGTAAAAGCGATATCTGGGCGGGTACACATTGCAAGATAAAGAAGTGCACCAGTAGCCTGGATGTATGGGAGTTTATGCATCTCCTCTTCCTCTGCAGGGGTCTGTGGGCACTGTGTCTTGCTCAGCTTAACATTAGGGTCCATTGGTGTAGTCACAGCATTGCTATCAAGCATTGAAAACCTGGAAAGAACTTCGATAGCATATGCACGCTGGTCAATGCAGAGCTTCCGATTGGGGCGATCACGGGTGACACGCACACCCAGAAGTCCAGTGGTAGGGCCAAGGTGACGAAGTTTAAAATGTTTGCGAAGCTCACCAATGACATTCATGATGGCTGGTCTAGACTTAGAGGCAATTGTCATGTCGTCAACGTGAACAGGGATGATAATCCGAACAGCGTCGCGGATGTAGACATAGACACAGGAATCAGAAGTAATGCGAGTGAATCCCAGCAGTAGGAAAACTTCATGCATCTTCTTATGCCACAGATATGCACTTTGCTTTAGACCGTAAAGACCTTTATGAAGCAGAGCAACTGGAGGACCATCACCAGGCAGCTGTGCAGTATTGGGTGGAACATCCTGTGGAAAGCCATCAGGGAAGTGAAGATATAGCTCGGCATCTACAACACCATTGAGAAAAGCAGAGGAGATATCCACTGACTCAAGATGCATGTCCTCGATGGCAGCAAGAGCAAGAATGGTCCGCACCGCGTTCCACCGAGCAGTAGGTGCAAAGGTCTCATCAAAGTCAATGCCTGGGCGCTGGCTAAAGCCCTGTGCAACAACCCGTGCTTTGAAGCGGTCTACTGCACCATCTGGAAGGTGTTTGACCTTGAAAACCCAGCGGGATCCGATAGCCTTCTTTCCAGCAGGGAGATAGACAACACGCCAAGTTCCATTGACCTTGAGTGCATTCATTTCTTCAGACATTGCCTTGTACCATTCTGTGGAATCCTCGCTGGACATGGCTTCACGGTAAGTACGTGGATTGGTATCATGAGCGCCAACCTTGAAAGCGTGTTCGCCTGCAAGGTTTGCACACATTGCACCATAACCACCAAGATCAACACCATGCTCAACGAAAGCACGTCCAGCTAGCATGAGTGCCTCATCAGAGGCAGTGTTCAGCCTGAATGCTACCTCTTGTTCTCCATGCACATCAGCTGGAGCAACGTCAACATCCCAAAGTGGTTGTGCGACTGGTGGTAGAGGTGGTGCAAGTGGAGGAGGTGCAAGTGGAGGAGGCACGAGTGGAGGTGGCGGTGCAAGTGGAGATTCCTTTGCAGCCTGACGGCGCACTGCATCATAATAAGCATCATTCGGATTCCACAAGCGGCGAGTCCGTTGAGGACGTGGTTCGATTGCTGCTACTGGAGCAACTGGTGCAGGAGGTGCATGATCGACTGCCCCAGCAGGATCGGGCATCACTCTCACCACTTCTGGTGCATCTCCCACCAATTCGGGCACATCTAGTGGCAGTGGCATGATGTCTGGAGCCAGAAATGGTTCATCCGAGTCGTAAGGCTCAAAGTCTTCCATATCTGGAAAGGCATCAGGACTAGGAATGGTGGATTTGGAAGAGTCTTTCAAAGAGAGACCAGGAAAATCTGATTCATCAAAGATGACATCGCGAGAGATAACAATCTTCTTTGTGCTCGGAATGTAGACTTTCCAGCCAGCATAGTTATCTGGATACCCAATGAAAATCCCTTTTAGAGTATGACCCTGCAAGCTTTTACGTTTATCCCGGCCAATTAGGACATATGCACGACATCCGAAAACACGAAGATGGCCAATTCTAGGTTTTCGATGTTTGAAAGCTTCATACGGAGTACTGTTTTTAGGAAGCGCAGAAGTCGGACAGCGATTGTGAACATGACGAAAGACATTCAGCGCATGGTTCCAGAAACTAGCAGGGAGCTTGGCCTCAGTGATCATCGAAGTAATAGCCTCTGAGATAGTTCGATTACTCCGTTCTGCAACACCATTCTGCTGTGGAGTGGCACGAGTGGTAAACTCAATGCGAATGCCTTCTTCTGCACAGAGTTTGAGAAGAGCGGCTAGTTTATACTCACCGCCCTCATCATCATGAAGACACCTGATCTTACGACCTGTCTGGCATTCAACAAGAGCTTTGAATAGCTTGAAAGCCTCGAAGACGTCACTCTTTTTCAGCATCTCGTATATCTCCAGCCAGCGTGATGCATCATCAATGAATGTGACCCAGTACTTGCGACCAGTCCCATGGCTTGCGACAGGCATAGGTCCATGAACATCACTGAATATGCGGTCTAGTAAGCCAGTAGCGCGTTCTGCAGTTTTCGGAAAGGGTACGCGATGCTGCTTCCCATGGATGCAAGGTTCACATAGTACAGGCATAGGTGATGATGATGTCAGAGTGAGGTCAGCAGATAGCTCCTCGCGGATGAGCTGGTCAAGACGATCACGACCAAGATGGCACATGCGACGGTGAATAAGGTTCCAGTCAATGACAGTGGTGCGAAATGCTGAATGAGCAGATAAAGGCACCGGCGTGCACACCGTCTTTCCATCCAAGTATGCTGTGGTAGTTGAGTCAACAGTAGCAGTGAAAACAGGTGCTCGGTTGAGGTTGAAGAAGACCTTGTAACCACGTAAAACCACTTCGAAGCCGCGACGGGTAGTCAGAGTGAGGACCGAGAGTAAATTGTTGGAGAGAGCAGGTACGTGAAGAACGTCTGTGATAAGGATCCTCTGCAGATTTTCTCCCTTCTTCCCCTTTCCCTCAGGTTGAAAAAGAATGGACCCTTTACCCACCGAATAGATGACGGTATGATCGGCGAGGTAAATGGGAACTCTCCACAGCTTGTAGTCTTTAGTGAACCACTCGCGATGGGGTGTCATATGCGCAGAGGCCCCAGAGTCTGCATTCCAGCGGACATCAGTTGATGATGGGGAGGATGAACTAGATCGACAAACAGCGGCATCGGCTTTGGCGGCGGGACCGTCACATCCTTCCTCGACCTTGGTATCAGTTTTAGCAGAATTTGCACCACGCCCAGATCCTCGACCACCACGGTGGCCAATACCCTTCTCCGACTTCGTGTTGGGTCCACCCTTTGCTTTCCCAAGATTACGGACAGCGGCATATTGAGGGCAGTCTCTCATCGCATGGGCTCCATCACAGATGTAGCAGGCCATTACACGAGCGGCGGCAGCAGCGGCAGCGGTGGCCTCGATCTGTGCATCTTCTTCTGCACTCCGGCGCTGGGTTTCCTCAGTGCGGAACGCTTCGAGGACGGCATCCTTAGTGAGTGTTGTGAGGAGGAGGACTGAGGAGATAAATGAATTGTAATCCTCGCGTGGGAGTGCACGGATCATGGCCATGATGGTCAGCTCCTCGTCAAGTGTGTCGATGGTATAGGGGGTAGAAGAGGTTGAGGTAGGGATCGGACGAAGCGCCTTGACACGCTGCATAGAGCCCTCGACACGGGTGGCAAGATCCGTCAGGGATTCGTCGTCCTTCTTGCGAATGTTGAACAAGTCGCTAAGTGAATTGAAACGAGCGTTAGGTGCGGACTTGCTGTGGACCGACTTTAGTTTCTTCCACATCTCTGCGGGATTGTCACGGATCGCGTCAACGTGGATCTTGTTCCCCTCGTCGAGCCATTGGTAGATCTCGCCCGCGGCGCGATCGCTGCGTTGATTAAATGCGTTGACTGCCGTAACGGACGCCGGATCCGTTGCAACAAGGGCAGGGGCTACCTCGGTACCGAGAGCAATGCGGGAGCAGCCGAGGGATAGGAGGCGCCCATACATGGACTTCTCCCATTCGATGTACTTGATCTTTCCAAGTTTCGAGAGGGGTGATCGTGAGGAAGTGGAATCGTCCATAGTGAGATATTTCAAGCTGCGACAACGGGTGGAGCGAAATATGAGCTGGGAGTGGCTGCGACGTATAGAACGGAGCGGTTGGAATCTTCGGTGATTGTCTAGGGCGCGGGGCCCATAACCTGTTGAACGAGGTTACGCGCGGCGGCAAACGAGGACCGGAGACTCGGGATCTGTGAGCTAGACAGATAAGAAACACAAAGGACTGGGGTCCGTGAGTGTCTGTAGTATTGTAGCTATAGAAGTATACATGAGTATCATACCTGGGGTCCGTGAGTGTCTGTAGTATTGTAGCTAGAGAACACGAACGGATCGATGGAAAAGATAACAAAAAGGAACACGTGACCGTAAAGTATCAAACTCCGGTGTGGCGCTCAGCACTCTCAAGCACACCTTCAACACAAAATTTCCAGCAGATACATACCACATCCTGGAGTGCATATACGTTTTTCAGACCTCCCTCGCCATGTGGAGGTGCGGAACGAGATCATTTCTCGTTCAGCCACAGGATTTGTTTGCGTGAGTTACTTTTGTCTGCGCATAGTTATATTTTCAAACTCAGTTATATCGTCTGCCAGGTGCACGCATAGAATGACTGCCGGTTCAAGTTCAAGCTCCCTATCGGGCCGGATGACCCGGCACGGCACCACAAAAACCTGTCTTTCCCACGAGCCTCAACGTGAAATCGACTTGGCCGTATCAAGACAAATCCACCACAAGCGCCTTGGTTAGGTGGTTGAAGTAACAACGCTGGTGCCGACTCCTTCTCCAATATCCGTCGATTACTCATAAGAAGAAACAACGAGACATGCGTTGTGGAAATTGTATCGCACTGTAACGCGAGAAGTTTCTTCAGAAGTTCAGAACAAATTAGTGGGATCGACAACTAGCACCTCAAACTGGGTCCAGGGTGGGCTTCGTGTAATACCTTACGCTTCGGCTTGAATATTTGCAACACAGATAATGTGAGTCACTTATAGGCTTACAGAGATTAATGACGCCTTGATGAACGACTTTCACAGTGCTTGATGAACGTCACGATACGGATGTACATGCGTACTTATGCAGACGGCCGAAAATACCACTTGTTTCCTTCCGAAACACTACTTTAGGACTCGTCCGGTGATCAGACAGGAAACTGACTGTCGCATTTGCACCTTGACAGTACTGTTCACAACCAGATCGCGTCACCCACCATTGTCGTTCACGCTGTCCTGGCACTTGAATCTATTTTTGTGACGACGCGTCAACACTCGGGGCCATGTCATGCCAATACCTGTGCAGAGCCCACTCATTACTGAGCAAGAGTGTAGACAGTGACAGGGCTGTCGTGCTGTAAATGGACAGCGTACATTCAAGCACAGTAAGCTCTTGGCATTTCCCTTGCGATTAAAAGTTGAATTTCATGAGCCAGCCTTTTGCGCACATCCCGAGTATCACCACGTCATGTACTCTTATTTCGGCTTCCTATGTCTTGTTTCATATTTTCCCAAGAGTCTTCCTCAGGTCCTCAGTCAACGCACGCATGCTAACGTGCTCACTAATGAGACTGACGCATTCATTAACCATGTCCTGGCCGATTGGAACTCTCCTGGGGGTATCGCTGTGGCGGTCGTTCACAAAGATGACCGGGGAGCATGGAATGTAGAAACCAAAGGATACGGCGTCGCCACAGCCAACGGAGATAGGGTCACTGAAAATACACTATTTGGTATAGGATCGAATTCCAAAGTATGTGACGTCTTCGGGCCGATTCTGTCGAGCTTACAAGTCTAAATCTTGCTAGCTGTTCACGATACTAGCCACGGGACTTCTGATTGACAACGAGACGCTCTCTCCTCGACTGGAGTGGACCTCTAAGATGGCATCAATCTTACCGACTTGGGGTTTGTGGGACACGACTGCCGCGAAAGAGGCTACGATAGTCGATGTTATGAGCCGTCGCACAGGTTTACCTGGTCATGACTTCTCCTACAAATGGTCGAATGATGTCCCAAGGCTTGTGATGTTGACTTCTCTCCCATTCTGTGCGTCTCCTTCCCTTTTACAGGCGTCTTATTCGATGGACTGAATTAGATCGAGAAAATGAAATACCAACGTCCCTCTGCGGAATTTCGTGATGTTTTTCAATACAGTAACAACATGTACTCGGTCCTCTCCTACCTGCCAACGGTTCTTCTCCCATCGAAAATACCCTTCACTCGATATGTCAAGCAAACTATTTTCGATCGCCTCAACATGACATCGACCACCTACTCCTTCAGTGTCGCACGCTCTACAGGTCTACTTGCCGATGGAATGGCGAGACAGGGAATCAATTTCTCTGACAACCCTTTTGGTGGGATACCACGAGCACTTCCATTTTGGGCGACCGCAGGCAACGAGGACGGAAATTGTGAGAAAGAGCTGTCTCGTTGGAGTAACATGGATGCTGATGATTGGCCCAGTGGTTTCTGGAGGTGCCGGAATTATAAGCAATGCGGTCGATCTGGTGACGCGCCTTGGGCCGTGATCTTTCTTCTGACGGGCTAATGTACTAAATAGGCGACTTGGCTTCAAACTCTCCTTTCGAATGGTTTAAAGTCTGGCACCAACGAGTCCGTTATCCCTGCTGAGGTTATTGAGAAGGTTTCCGCTGGAATTTCCGTGCAGGCCGGTGCAGCGTGAGTGCAAAGCTATTATGGACGCATCTACATACTGACTCTGTATCTCCCGAAAGGCAATTTCCCGAGCTCTCGCCTCTTGTCTATGGTGGAGGTGCGCAGCGAGGAACTTACAGAGGTCACGGTATGATTGGCCTTGTGAGGCTTTTAAGTACATGGTGTTCATGTGTTCGTTTCCGCAGAAATAATCGAGCGGGGTGGCTCCATTCCTGGTAGGCCATAAACTCTTTCTCTCGTCCACTTCTCATTCTTGATCAATCAGGATTCAATACCCAGCTAGCCCGCTTGCCCTTCGATAACCTGGGAGTCGCAGTTCTCACCAATGACAATGACTATGGAAGCTTCATCATGGAAGTCATAAAAGGGCGCCTCCTTGACGAAGCACTTGGGTTGGACAAAATTGATTGGAATTCTAGGTCAATGTCCTCCCCCTTGAACCGAACCATTGTTTGACAAATGCACAGGTTCAAGGCACTGGCACTGACGACGCCGCCACGCGCAACACCACGCCCGACAAATGCATCACTACCGTCGAGCGATTTTATAACTTTAACAGGCACATACGATAATCCAGGATACGGGAAATTCGAGCTGTGCCTCGTCACTCCAAAGCAACCTGGTGCATCGAAGTCATGTGAAGCATTAGCTTCCAACGCACCAACAATTCTTCCGGGCGCTGTGAATGCGGATATCCCGACGTTCCTTGCAGAATGGGACAATCCAGGGTTTTCTCACATTCGACTCACCCACTTCAACGGGAACGTATTCAACCTCAGCACTCTATCCAGCTTTGTGAGCTTTTTCGAAATCATTCTAGCTTACTGAGAGCGCTTACGCGCACCTGTCGCCGCAGCCCACAAACGACAGTTCTAAACCATACTGGACGCATGGTGTTGACAGCTCCTTCAGTACCGGAGCTTATGCAGAGGCCGCTGCCGAAGGACGTCATTTTGGTATTGGGTTCACTGGTATTTGGGGCGCGGGCGCGGGCGTTCCGGGTCCTATTGGTAGCACAGTTCGCGAGCGTGCGGAAGTTTGGTTCCACAAAATGTGAGGGCAACGTTTTTGGTTCGATATGTAGGTCAAAGTATTATAACAATAAATTATTTGATCTCTCTCGCTTCTGCGTAGACCTTACGATATGTACTATCATCTAGAGTAAAGCCGGTTCAAAGTAGGAAAGCCGTCTTTTATTGACCCTACAGGCTCCACCGCTTTCTTTCTTTCCTTGGTTTTGAAGAAAAAGAGGATTCCGGGACGATAGTTCCGGACTTTTCTTTCAACGACCGTGACCTGACCGTGACCGCATCTTCCCTGGTTGGAGCCTGGCGATACCTATTGCCATTGGCCGCGCTCTCAATACTTTCTCTATTAGCTTCGCTGCCTTGTGCTTGCGCGTGACTACCTCAGGCCGAGGCATTCAGTCATCCAGTGCTCCTCCAAAGGAATGAGGCTACATTTCTCAGTTCGATGCCTTTTGGATGGGGAAATCATTGACGAAATTCCCGACGTGGTAACGGACCGCCGCTCTCAACTAGTGACAGTCCACAACGGCTTTAGGTTAGGAGATGATTGAGTTCGAACAATAGGTAAAGCTTAGTAGCTTGATAGCACTGAGTCCGATGTATGCTGACGAGCATTTCATCTACAGAAAGAGTCCGATGATCCAGTTCCGCGCTTCATCACGTTGCCTTAGCACACTTCTTGACTCTGTTTGCCCTTCCATGCGATGAATGTCGGCGTCACATCGGGTTTCAAATTGCGCCGCCAGTCTTCCCAGCCTTACATCGGCAATGGCCAAAGGCATGCCCAAACCACTGCTGCGCTCTTGTCAGGACTCCCGGTACACATGGTGCCTCTCGGTCTTGGCCTCCCCGGGCTAGAAAGACAAGCTGTCAGAATCCCTTATTTGTCCCCTGCTCGCACAGGAGTTGCTTGCTCCTTGCGAATGATCTGTCCTCGAGTTTGTACTTCGCAATATTTAAGCAGTCTTTTCCACTGATGACAGCGTAATTCCCTCAGAACAATGCTTTGACTTAAAGATGTGAATGACGTCGTTATTTGGTAATCGTGGCTTTCAGGACGAGAAGCACTGCCAGTGTTTGCATAGCGTCAATCCTGAGCATGGGGATGGCTGGCACTATAGTATGCAGATGACAAGCTGCGGCAATCTGTCTTGGCATCACGAAGATGACGGAAGTTGTCGACAGCGCAGTTTACGAATACATACCAGACTCTTTCCACTCAATTCTATGGTATAAAGGTAAGCCCAACGCATCCAGTCCTCCCATATTCTCAACGACTCTTCCTCATGCATTTCCTGCACCTTGTTAATCTCGTCTCCTTTTATTTGCTCTATGGCTCTGTAGTGAGCCTGCAACAAGTGTATGCCCAAGGCGCCCCGGCTAAGGTTCTCACTCAAGAAACCGACGCCTTCATCAATCAAGTACTCGCAGATTGGAAGTCTCCGGGAGGCGTCGCGGTCGCAGTTGTCAGAAGAAACGAGCAGGGAGTGTGGAATGTAGAAACAAAGGGCTATGGTAATGCAACTGCCAATGGGACGAAGGTCACAGAGAACACATTGTTCGCCATTGGTTCCAACTCGAAGGTTTGTGGGACATTATCCTAAGCCCGCCGTCAAGTATTCACAAAGCCTTGTTCGTTAGCTGTTTGACGCATTGGCCACGGGACTTCTGATCAGTAATGAGACGCTCTCTCCTCGGCTCTCGTGGACAACTAAGATCGCTTCAATTATCCCAAACTGGCAGTTGATGGACTCGGCTGCAACCAAAGAAGCTACAATCATCGATCTCATGAGCCACCGCACAGGCTTACCCCGTCACGACCTTTCGTATAAGTGGTCTGACGATGTACCCACAGTTGTGAGTCTCCATAGTCTTTGACCAAATCGCGGCTCGCTCATTTTCCTATCCTCCAGATCAAGAAACTCAAATTTCAGCGACCATCTGCTGAGTTTCGCGATGTCTGGCAGTACAACAACAACATGTATTTGGTGATGTCTTACTTTCCCACCGTTCTTCTTCCCTCCAAGTTGCCCTACGCGCGATATGTCAAGAAATACATATTCGATCTTTTGGGTTTGAAATCAACAACCTTCTCCTACGATGTAGCCAGTGGGAGCGGCCAGCTTGCGGATGGCATAGCTAGGCAAGGAATTGACTACTTCAAAGATCCTTTAGGTGGGACGCCTCAGGCACTCCCATATTGGTCAACTAAAGGTGGTGAGGACGGAAATAGTGAGTGACACGTAAATGAACAACTTCCTTCCCTTCCTTGCTCACTTCCCATTGCAGTCTTATCCGGAGCTGGCGGTATCATAAGCAACGCTGTCGACATGGTGACGTTTGAGCATAGTTTATCGCCTCCTCTGTACTAACAAAGGTTCCAGGCAACCTTCCTTCAAGCACTCCTACTGGAGGGCGTCAAGCCTGGCACTAACGTGTCTGTGATCCCAGCGGATGTCATACAACGCGTTTCGAGCGGCATATCTGTCGTAAGCCCTATCGCGTGAATTGTTCTCCCACTCCTTTATCGTATTCAGTGTTGATCTATTTTTCAATAGCTCTACTCCGGAACTCTCACCGACTGTCTACGGCGGAGGACAAGTCCGCGGCACCTACCATGGTCACGGTATGTGTGCATTTTCCGGGTGGTAAATGTGGTTATTTAACGCTTTTCTTACAATAGAGGTCGTTGAGCATGATGGTGGCACTCCAGGTTGGTGCCTTCAGTTATTCGATTATCCTACTCACCTTTGATCTATTACGTGTGGTAGGATTTCTGAGCTCTCTTTCACGGCTGCCGTTTGATAACCTAGGGATTGCGGTTCTCACGAACGATAACGATTATGGTGGCTTCATCTCGCAGGTGATAAAGTATCGTCTCATGGATGAAGCACTCAGTTTGGAGAAAGTTGACTGGAACGGCAGGTTGGCCTCTTTCTAGCATTGCGCAATAAATACAACTGAACGAATCGTAGGTATTTGGAAGGCGCGTTGTTTCCTTCGACACCAGCAACTCCACGACCTTCCAATGCTTCACTTCCGTCTGCCAACTTCTCGTCACTTGCCGGTATATATGACAACGGCGGATACGGAAAGTTCGAGCTCTGCCTCGTCTCTTTACCAGATCCTGCCGCATCTCAATCCTGCAAGACGCTGAAATCCAACATACCAACAATTTTGCCTGGTGCTGTTGACCCCAAGATCCCGACGTTTATAGCAGCATGGGATAGCCCATGGGCTTCTCATGTCCGGTTCACACACTTCAATGGAAACGTCTTCAATGTCACTACATTAACGAGCTATGTAAGTACAGCACCTTGTTCACTCTCTCTTCAAGATCTCACTGGTTGGTCCCAGGCTACCAAGAATGCTTCTGAGCCATTTTGGACCTACGGCGGTGACACATCTTTTAATATAGAGGCACACGCGGAGACTGTCATTGAAGGATCTCACATCGGTATTGCAGTGACGGGAACATGGGGAGCGGGACCGAATGTCCCAGCCCCCCAGGGAAAAACAGCTCGAGACCGCGCAGAGGTCATTTTTGAGAAGATCTAAAGATTCAATGCAACTTCAGTCTTATACCGCTCCAGAAATTTCATCTTCGTCTTGTTCACCTGGAGTTGCTACAGCGTTTCAATACACATGTTGACGACTACAGTGGAGCCGACGACTCGACGCAATATTTCCATGTTCTTTCAGTTTCAACATGATGCATCCTCGCTCTGCTTAGAGAACTCGTGTCTTTCAGATACAAAGGACACCTTGGCCGAATTTGGATAACCAAGCCCGAAAGCCGCAGCGAATACGGGAATAGAGTTCAGATTCCGAGAAATCAGATATGCTGCAAAGCTCAACTTGAATTTCTCGAGGCCTTGATTTCTCCTTGCCCTCGCCCTCCTGCTTTCGGCGGTGACTGCCAATGTCTTCGACACGACAACGCGTGGCCTCTTATTGCAGAATGATCTGAATGGTGGCTTCTGACTCTTCCTCGTGATTAACCCACATCGTATGGAAATCTGTTG
This sequence comes from Hypsizygus marmoreus, assembly GCA_013433165.1. NCBI lineage: Eukaryota > Fungi > Basidiomycota > Agaricomycetes > Agaricales > Lyophyllaceae > Hypsizygus > Hypsizygus marmoreus. The sequence continues at coordinate 345,895 of CM024094.1, read as the reverse complement.
ATTCCCGCCCTTGAGGCAGCCTGATAGATTCGCCGTCTTTGGAGTTGTCTTTACCGGCATCGACACCTTCGCAACCCGAGGTCGTGAAACCTTATGAAGTCATCCGTGCTTAAAGGACTGAACTCGATGACATCCAATCAGATCAGCGTGTCTGGAGGTCCTGTCATCGGAGGGTGAGCATAACTCATCGATTTCTTCCCTGAAATCCACGTAATAAGCTTTTTGCGGTCTTCGCCAGCCTATGACCCCGCGACGTCTACGGGGCGCAGTCGCCATCGTGGCACGTCAAGGGAAGCATCCAGCCTCTCTAATTGCTTAAAACCTGAAGGTCGGACCCATCTCGTATTCTACTCCACCGCTGTCCACCAATGCATATTCAAAGCCTCTTCCCATTCTATTTGCTCGTCGCTTTACCACACGTACTTGGTCAAGATAATCGGAATCCAGTGCTCAATGACAAAACAGATGCGTTTATCAACAAAGTGCTTGCGGATTGGCGCTCTCCCGGAGGCGTCGCTGTTGCTGTTGTACGGAGAGATGGCCTGGGCGCGTGGAATATAGAAACCAGAGGGTATGGTAAAGCGACAATCAACGGAACCAAAGTCACAGAGAAAACACTTTTTGGTATTGGGTCAAATTCCAAGGTGCTTGATGGATATCGCGGCTGAAAATCCATCCCCTTGCTCATAATCATCCCTCATCGCAGCTCTTTAACGTATTGGCTACAGGTCTGTTAATCAACAACGAGACACTCTCCCCTCGTTTGTCTTGGACTACCAAAATCGCGTCTGTTGTGCCTATCTGGGGCCTAGCCGATTCTACTGCTTCCAAGGAAGCCACAATACTCGATGTTATGAGTCATCGGACGGGCCTTCCCCGACACGACTACTCTTATAAGTGGTCCGATGACGTCCCGACCGTTGTAAGTCCTTGTTCTTTCGTACACTGCGATGGCCCTCATGAGTTGTGCCATTCAGATCAAGAAGCTCAAATTCCAACGTCCATCTGCGGAGTTCCGCGACGTATTCCAGTACAATAACAACATGTATACCCTGTTATCATACCTCCCTACGGTTCTTCTCCCGTCGAAGGTACCACTGGCTCGATACGTCAAGCAGCACATCTTTGATCCTCTCGCCATGACCTCAACTACCTACTCGTTTGAAGTTGCCAATTCTGGCGGGCAGCTCGCGGATGGGATGGCCAGACAAGTAACCAATGTCTCCGATCCTTTTGGCGGAATCCCTAGAGCGATGCCGTACTGGTCAGTTACCGGTGGCGAGGATGGAAATGGTTAGTGCTGCTTCTTTCGCTGCCTCACGTCTCACCCATTGTTTACACGTTAGTATTATCTGGAGCCGCAGGCGTGATAAGTAACGCCGTTGATATGGCACGTTCTCTTCATTGACTTCCTGATGTTCGCCGTTGATTCGACCGACAGGCTATTTGGCTTCAAACGCTCCTCTTGGATGGTACCAAACCTGGGACTAATCAATCCGTGATACCTGCAGCCGCTCTTCAGAGAGTTTCTGCTGGAATAACCATTGAGGTTGCCGCAGCGTGAGTCTGCTTATGTCTTCCTACTTCTTCCCTACTTATATTATATCGATTTCTAGCCAATTCCCTGAACTCTCCCCTGTCGTATACGGTGGGGGCCAAGCACGGAGCACCTACAGGGGGCATGGTGGGTTGGTTTTCAGGATTGATGCTATCCATATTGAGGCATTCATCCACAGAGATTATCAAACATGATGGCGCTGTTCCAGGTTTGTGCCTCCTGTGTGTTCGGTTGTATCCCTCTCATATCTTCCCCATGTAGGATTTCATACCCAAATCACCCGTCTCCCATTTGATGATCTCGGAGTCGCAGTCCTCACAAACGATAACGATTACGGGAATTTGATCATGGAGGTCATTAAAGGGAATCTCCTGGATGAAGCGCTTGGCCTAGAAAAGATCGATTGGAACAGCAGGTCTGCACTATCCCTCTGCTGTCCCTGATATTTAACTTACAATCGGGGAGATAGATATCAAGCCCTTGTTTCTACACCGCTAGTACCCGCTACTCCTCGTCCCCCCAACTTCCCTTTACCTTCCGTAGATTTTACGTCTCTGGCAGGAACGTATAACAGCGGGGGGTATGGAAAGTTCGAACTTTGCCTCGTCAACCCACATGCACCTTCTGCGTCTAGCTCGTGCATGGCGCTTGCTGCCAACATATCGACCATTCTTCCCGGCGCGATAAATACGAAAATCCCCACGTTCGTTGGCACATGGGACAGTCCGTGGGCGTCCCATGTCCGACTCACCCATTTTAGCGGAAACCTGTTCAATGTCAGCGCGTTGACAAGTCTGGTCAGTTTTTACGGATCTCTGTCAAGAAATAATTGCTCACCTGCGTCCGACATCTTACTACAGCCCACAGGCAATGCTTCGCTGCCATACTGGACGTATGGTGACTCTGTGAGTGACACCGGAGCATACGCAGAATTTGTTGTTAGCAGCAGACGGCATATCGGTTTCGGTTTTACGGGTATTTGGGGTGCCGCATCAGGAGCAAGCCTCGAAGACGGTCCTGCTCGAGAGCGTGCGGAGGTCTGGTTCGATAAAGTTTAAGGGAATGTCGCACTGTCGCAGTGGGATTATCAGGTTCCTTCCCCCTTGTCCTTCTGGATCGCAATTGTTGAAGCCATCTGACCTTTTTTTCTGGACTCTTGAGAATCTTCTGAATCATTGACTTTATATCCGCGCGAATGTACGAGTACAGTACTTCAGCACTCTTAGTTTTGTATCTCAGGTTCCCTTCAGTGCCAAATACCGGTCCGGTTTTTCCTATGTTGACATGTGTGTGGATCAGAAAAATTACGATTTGCGCACATCCGATTCCGTTTTCATCGCTTCGACTTATACACAGTTACCTCGGTAAGTGACAGAAGGGATGGTCCTACATCGTGCCCAATCGCGATACCACGTTTCCTCATTACACAACTAATCGCTTATTGCGCTTAACTTCTTTCACCTCATGACCACGCTTCACATTAAATTTCCTCGCGAGTGGCCTGGCTGGACTACGAAAGAATACACTCTGAGATCGGCGCATCCATCGTGTTCGAAGGAGGGAACCTCATTCACAGTTATTGTGGACTCTGAAACCAATTCAGACTATAGCTCGGATTCACCCGTTTTCCGAGCGTCAGTCGTCAATTCTTCCAATTGCCAAAGCGAGGCTGTGGTCGCCCTAAAATTCGCATTCCGGGGGGATCTCATCTCTTATCTGGAAGAAGAGGTGGAGGTATATGAAGTGGCGTTAAGATCGCTGCAGGCAAAGACAGTACCGCGCTGTTATGGCCTTTACACCGGGTATCGCGAGGATGGGGAACCAATTGCATGCCTGGTGCTGGAATATTGGGGCGAATGTATAGACAAACCATTTCATTGTCTTCCGTTGAACGTACGGTATGTAGCTTCCTTCGAACTTACCTTCTGCAGACGTTGACATACCACCTGACAAGGATGCGGATACTTGAGCAGATTGGGGAGATACATCGGCAAGGACTTATCCACGGCGATTTCGCGGAGCGCAACGTGTTGGAGCTAGATGGCGATATTCGGATAATTGACTTTGACCAGACGAGACCTCACGATTGCCAATGTAGGATGGACTTTCGTCCTGGTGAAGCAGCACCAGATGAACAGGATTTCGGCTGTTCACATCTATGGAAGCTTTGCAAATCGGACATGAGGATATGGGGACAACCTTCCATAGGTGAGCCCCCTCAGGGAGTCCTATCACTTGAAGTGCGATACCGACTCCGTTCACGATCCAAGGATCTCCAAACATATCGGCTCCTGCAACGAGAGCTTCAGCCTAGTACGACACACTCTATACCTAATTCGTGTTCATTCCCCTTTGCGATTAACGACATACATTAATACAAGGATCTTGACCTCAGATGGTTGGGAGAGCAACAGCCCATATCAGAAATCAATCGGCACCTTCCAGAATCCATCAACCTGAAGTTGACTTGAAATTTCATCTTCTCGCGGCCTCGAGGCTTGAACAACAAAGGCATTGACCTTCTGATTTCCACACTCCAGGCCCTAATAATTGAAATGTATTGTACGAGTACAAGGCACCGAGTCATCCAATGGAGGATGGAGGCGACGGAGAGAGGGAGCAGTGCATCTCAAGCAAGAGGGGTTAAAATGAAGGGTTTTTGCGCGACAGGTCATCGTCACTCCTCGATATCTCATGCTGCGAGACGTGAGCATTCTACTTGCCAGGAATTTTGAACAATCGACGTACCATGCCCACCATCCTCTCTTCGTGTATCGATTCCTTAGTTGTGTCGATTCGGATCGTGATGTTCCCTTGACCTCTGGGTCGCTCTCCCAAAGTGTTTACAGCTCCCATAGAGCCGGAAGGCGTTATGCTTGGTGGCAATGACACGAGCATGTGGCTGACATCTTGCATCGTACCAGTGAGACTCTTTCGCGCATTGAGCGTGGCGAGAAGGGAGTTCGTGTAGACTAGGATACAGTTGGATACCGTTAGATGAGAAATTGTGCACGCGATTGTGATGGATGCGTACATCGTCCGATACAGAAGTAGAATGACGCGTAGATAAGCGTATTCGGAGAAGCCAGCAGCTGCGAAAACAGCGCGTTAGAAACGGAATGCCAGGTTGGCGAAGCTCACGTACCGAGACAAGCGATCCCACCGCACAACAACTGAATATGATGATGAGTTTGCTTGTTCTAGACATGAGGCTGTAGCTCGAAGTTACCTGGTCAAACTAGGTAGGAAGATTCAGTTACATGGAACGGTAATTGATAACATGAATGACTTACACTCCAGTGTTTACGACGAACAAAATCTTAAGTAGAACAAGTCAGCACTCAGTCCTCTTTTGATTGATCGTAAACGAACCAATCTATTGATGATAGTGTCTGACCTTTGAACAGCATCAATACTCGAGCAATGATTTCGAAGTTCTATCGCGAGACTTACTTTTTAAAACCAGTCCGAGCATTATTGAGCATAATGCAAAGAGTGACAGCAATCATAACGTCGATAGCGGTGGAAAGCGCATTGATAGTCAGAGTCAGAGCCTGTGAGAAATTCAGACATCGGTCGGTTGCAGTGGTGGAGGATATTGACCACATACCGAGATTCCTAGAAGGTCCTGGAAAGTCTTCATTTGCATTCTGAACCGAGGATAGTTAGCCAGAGGTAATAATACAGTCGATAAAGACTCACGAGAGAATGACCCATGCTGATGATGATCACTGATCAGCAAAGTCTTTCTCGTGTGCTAGTGATCTCGTACCTGTGCCACAACCTGTCGAATAAAGTCTTGAGCTATGGGATGGAGGATGCATCACGATGCGACTTACCAGCGTTCGCAACCACGAGGAAAAATATGAAACCGCTCAAATAATAATTCCCCTTGCTCACTGAACACATGTCAGTTCCGACAGAAGTGATCACAGTAACGCGAATAGCTAGCTTACGACGCAAAACACGCGCTGTGTAGAATCTGTAGACGGATGTTCTCAGTGGCTTGGTCGAAATGACTAGAAATGGCTTACGTCTGGACAAACGCACCCGTCAGCCCCTACAAAAAGTACATTAATAATTGACTTTAGATAAGAGCGGTGATCTGATACTGACTGTGAATAGAGCCTCGAGCTGCAATCATGCGATTAGTCCGTGACCGTTCTCTACCCATATAGAATTGTGCGTACCAGGACGGACCTGAAAGCAAACGTCAGCCAGGGTACCGCAAGAAATATGCTTTTTAGTAACGCACGATGTCAAGAGTAGAAGGTGGTCTGGATGACTTTGAGGGGGAGGGGTGATTTAGAATCTTTGGGGTCAGAAGGCCTGAGATTACTCACAAGTAATGTGATACTAGATAATGATAAACTACAGGGAAAGTCAGCGAACGCAGTCATTGAGCGACAGTCGACACAGCTCACCAGTATGGGAGATCAAGCCCAAGTGAACAGTATCGAAGACGACCGTTGAAACAACCTAATGGTGGCGTAAATTAATGGGTCAATGTGATGCCAATGGGGAAATTCGACACACGAGTGCTTTCAGATACCAAACGTCCTTGGGGTAACCTATGTGTCGTTGGTCAATCCCCTACCGAGCACGATTGATAAATTGTATACGCACTCAGATAGTAGTAGAAAGTCTGAACCAACGAGACTCCGAAAAGGACAGCACTTATGATGACGCCGATGAGCATAGAACCCATGCTAAAAAAAGATCATTGGTACGGAGCAGAGGTTGTGTTCATAATACTGACGAGTCATCGAGGTCGATTTTTGTGTAGGTCGCCATGATTTGAAAGCCGGGGGATTGGAGGGAAGGGAAGGTAAAAAGAGTGTCTTCAACTTGCGCACTGAGCACTTGGAAACCGCCCAGAAAAAAACAAAAGACGGTGGCAAGACGTGGCCACCTGAAGTTGGACGATTTAAGAGAGAGATGCGTCAGGTCGACTAAAAGGATCTACAATCTTTACAACTATATCGGGTCGAACAACTATATGGGGTGGAACAAAAAGAAGCCTAGTTTTTCAGATTAGCAGAACCGAGCGGGGAACTGAAAGGATCTGCCACCATCAGATAACATTGCTCACCCATTCGGGCGAGGCGCTTCCCGCCCTTCGGACTGGGTTGAGGGGTTTTCAAAAAACGAGGTGACTGATTGGCTAGACGTGTGGAGCTCATCAAATTGTGATTAATCGACGCGGTTTCCAAGCGGTTTCACAGAAATTACATCGTTACGTTCCTTCGATACAGGAAACCGGAATGTAAATGGATAGATGACAATTTGTGTCTGGCTATGAAAGTACCCTCATAGATCGTTAGATTGTTTCTCTGTAGGAGGTCCACAGGACTTCAGCTTGGCTCCAAGCTCAGATAGAGCGACATGATAGTAGGATGGATCTGGGGCTGTCACAGACGTATGCGTAACGAAAGGGGCGTGACGTACCGAAGTGCATCTCTCGGCCCTCGGGAACCTTTTTGCCATTGCTTCCGACAAACCACTGAACATTGGCCCTTGCACGCGCGGCCCAACCCTGGTAACCCCTGGTGTGTGTCATGGTTCTGGTCCCCTGGGGTGGCTATGGGCCGTCAATTCCGGACCTTTCTGGCAAGTTGAACTACTTAATAACCTGAAGGATGGTGTTTTTTTTCTTCCTATGCCATTGCGAGGATCCGTTGAGGCATCATCTACGTCGGCATTTTTCTATCTGGATGCCGATGTTGGAGAACTTGAAGGGCCAAAAAATCAATAACACGCAGGGCAGAAATTTAGCAAGATAAAACGGCGGCCCGCTCAGATTCGTAGCGAGCGCTAACCTCTTTATAGACCAGTATCTGGCTATTGGATCTCATCAGGGGCGGAACTGACGCGTTTCTGAAGATCGAGATCTCCATGTGTTCTAAAATGGTTTAACAGGTTTCTTCAAAAATCCAAATATTGGAACCCGGACGACAAACACTCTCTTTTATCTCCACCTTCCTACGACGCTCTTTACATTCGATTGCGAGGAGGCTCTACAATGTGTGCCTCACCGCTGACCTATGTTGTCGCGGCAGCTGCTGGAGTCGTTTTGCTTCAATGGTGCCTCAAACCAAAACAGTCTACGCCTCTTCCACCTGGCCCGAAGGGTTTACCGATTATTGGAGTAAGCTTCATGCCTTGCCCGTCAGAGTTTCCCGTCCATACTCACGATTCAAAACCCTCCACCAGAATGTCTCAGACATGCCGTCCAAACGAGAATGGATCACGTATGCTGAATGGGGGCGGAAATGGGGTGCGTGTTCAAACCGCCAATTCTACTCCTCAATACTCATGTTATTTTCCAGGCGGTATTCTCTCCGTCTCGCTTCTGGGGAGGCCCATGATTATCGTCAACTCTGCTAGCGTCATGAGTGAGCTGGACAAGCAAGGATCAATTTACTCTGACCGGCCAAAATTGGAGATGGGTGGTGAACTCGTCGGTTATTCGCAAACTCTGGTATTCTGTCCGTACGGCCCCCGCTTTCGGACTTACCGCAAGCACCTTGCTCGTTTCTTCGGTTCGACTATTGCAATGGAACGACACCGCCCAGTCCTGGAACATGAGACTCGTCGATTCTTAAAGAGAACCCTTGTCAATCCCGACGACCTTAATCAGAACCTCCGCAAGTATGCTTACAGTTCCAATCCATTCATATAGACCGTTCTCATAGCTTTCCCTTAGATTGGCTGGAGGTATCATCATGCAATTGACATATGGCTACGAAGTCCAAGATGGCGAAGATCCTTTCGTTAAGCTTATCGAGGGAGCCAACGATAACTTCATCGCCGCTACAGTGCCGGGTGCCTTCGTGGTCGATCTTGTCCCGTCTTTACGCCATCTTCCTGAGTGGTTGCCGGGTATGGGATTCATGGAGACCGCTCGCAAGTGGGCACAGGCCACAAACAACATGATCGAAGTTCCTTTCGCCTACACCAAGAAGCAAATGGTGGTTATTCCAAATAAATTGATTTTCAGTTTGGCTCATTGTTATTCTCAGGCTTCTGGCACAGCCCGTCCTTCTTTCATTTCAGATAATCTGGAAAGCGAGAAGACTATGACTCCGGACGCAATTGCAGACGTCAAGCTTGCAGCAAGTTCAATGTACGGCGGTAAGTTGTCCACTCTTTGTGACGCAATTGGTATAGTCTAACATGTCGTCGATTATAGGTGGTGCTGATACAACCGTCTCCGCTGAATATGCCTTCTTCCTGGCTATGGTACTCAACCCAGGCTAGTCAAACCTTTTCCCTTCTCTGCGCTTTGCTGACAATGCATCTGACGCCAATTAGATGTCCAGAAGAAAGCCCAGGCTGAGATCGATTCTGTTATTGGTAACGATCGACTCCCCGGATTGGCAGATCGCTCGCAGCTACCTTACATTGATGCCCTCGTCACGGAAGTCCTTAGGTGGAACAACGTCGCGCCATTAGGCGTTCCCCATACTTCTATGGAAGATGGTATAATCAGTGGTTATCTCATTCCCAAAGGATCCATCATCATTGTGAATCTCTGGTATGTTTCAGTCATTAAAATATGCGTCAGCTATTCATTTCGTATTTTCAGGAATATGTTACATGACCCGGAAGTGTATCCTGATCCCTTCAAATTTGATCCTGAGCGACACATCGCCACACCGGAGAAGCCAGCACAACAAAACCCGCGCAATGTCTGTTTTGGTTTCGGGCGTCGCATTTGCCCAGGGATGCATCTCGCGGAGGCTTCCCTGTTCTCGGTCGTCGTCTCGTCACTTGCTGTCTTGGACATCACCAAGGCTATCGAAAATGGTGTTGAGATAACTCCTGTTCATGAGAACACGTCGGGCATCATCAGGTATGCTTGTTTCGCAGTTATGTTACATGACATGTCAGTTAATCACTTCGTTATAGTTTCCCTGAACCATTCAAGTGCACTATTAAGCCTCGGTCACATAAGGCAATCTCTCTCATCAATGAGGAGCTCCAATGGTCGTGAACTCGGCACCTATTTACACTCGATCACCTCTGCATACGATACCATTCTCTATGTTCCTCAGTAAGATAACATCTTCTTAATCATAACGGTGGTGTTGTAATAAGTTCTGACGGTCACTGCATACACTGGCACTATGGCTAACCTCAACATCGTCTCTGCTTGAAAACCGGCGAATTATTGGGCATCATTTGAGAGACTCTTGATGAGATCGAATCGATGGAGATGATATGAACTGCTATAAGACTCGGAATGGCGCAGTGCCTCCCAGGAGCATAGACATAGCGAGGACGGAAGCCTAATTTTGTCGGAAATCTAACAGGAATCATCTTGGGAAGAATGCCCGCCATATGGTCGGGAAGTGACAGGGTGGCAACAAAGAATGTATATAAGAGAACGATGGTGAAGATGGCTCTCTTTAACTTTCCACCACTCATTGACGGTTATCTGTAACGAGAACGGACATCACAGCCACAACGCGTAGGGCCGCAGGCCTTTCGATTTTATTTTGTCAAAATGGATGGACTCTGTACATAGCCTCCGTTTTTGCCAAGTTCTTGCTAAGTTTTTGCTTACAATTTGCTTACTGTATATATCAACATCCTAAGGAACCCTACTTTCTTACCAAGACGGCTTCTAGTCTGACTAATGCTATTTGATAGATAGCTAAATAGTGTCGTTTGAAGAGGAAAGAGGGATAGAGAAAAAGAATAAACCCCAGCGTCTAAAACCGTTCTATCTGTTTCCTTTCCGTGCGCTCCCACGCATCCGGAAAGTGCCCATTCGTCCCAGTATCAACACGATGTCAGGACGTCCCATCATCTCCGAGCTCTTGAAGATCACGGTAGACCGGTCTTTCAAACTCTCCAACCCAGAGTTCGCTACCTTACGCACAGCAGCCGTACAAGCAGGCGTCCAGGAGCAATACTACGGCATAGCAGCAGGAGAGCCCCACCATCTCTCTTGGGTTATCCAATGGCCCGCAGACCTGTCCACACACCCATCCGAGTATATAGGTCCAGAGGGTGATTTTCGTAAACGTCTAGCTGCATTGGACGTGCGCAACAGCCCCACCAACTGGTTTATCAAGTTCGAGGACGCTAAATTGCCGCGTCCCGCCCTCGAATCGCCCATCTGCCAGATTTGCACGATTTTGGTCAAGCCGACGAGCGATCTGGAGGCTCTCATGCCTTCGTTGAAGAAGACCTTCACCGATTGTTATGACGATCCCTACAAGGGATTCACGGGTGGCCATTGGGGACTCGCAGAGAATGAGCCTAGGTTGGCTTGGTACTTCCTCGGTTGGAAATCTCGCGAGGTTAGTAGTCGCAGTGTTCATTTTCATGTTGATAAGTGCGCGTTGACTGACCGTTCCTTTAAGGCTCACGATCTATACGCCGCAACGCCTCTCTTCGACGTTGAGATTGACAAGCTCATGCCACACATGGCTGGAGGCTGGGCGCACTACATCAAATATACAAAGGAGACGAGTTGAGTGGATTGACAGGGCAGAGCGACAGAAAAGCAATTTCTCGTGTGTTATTATGATCTTGATGCAACGGAAGATTATGAATTTGACAATTCTCTTGAAATGCCACAGTCTGAAATGGGGCTTACATCCCTAACTACTGTCTCAGTATCTCTCTTGGCGATTATGGTACTATTTGGACTGCTGGTCAGGCGTTCCAAAGCTCGATGACAGTGCTTCAACCATCGTCCCCCTCTCGCTTCCTCTTCATCTCTCTCGTCACCTTGTGCTGAGCAGCTTCGTGTCTAGCCAACTCCGACAGTACTTTCGACACCGGAGATATCGAGATCTCTGTGAATGAAGTCAGTTAAATGAACGAACGTTCCCCAGCAGTACATACATACCTTGGTTCAGATCGTACTTAGAAATAGTAAAGAAGATTAGCAAGAGGACTGCTCGAGCGAAAAAAGTTGGAAAGAACTTAAATGATTTCGTCGTCGTCGTTCGTTAAGAATGTGATAGCGGTACCCAGCTTGCCCGCTCGTCCCGTTCGACCCAGTGCAAGGCCGCAGATCCCGAGTTCAACTTGTTGAACAAGGTCTTATTGGAACTGGACACTGCCACACCCTCACCTTCTCATGATCAGCCCACACCTCACTCCCAGCACGCGCGCTTCTCCCCCGACACCTGACACACCATCGCGTGGCGACATCAGAACCCGAAGCTGCCTGATCGCCATCATCATGACCGCGGACGATGACGACGACGACGACAGCGATGCTGGCGACGAAGACTGCCCCCGCCAACAAACATGAGGGCCTTTCCATGGCGTTTTTCTGAGTTCTATTTATAGAACGAGCATCTGGACGAACTGAAAGAAGCCTGAACGAAATCAATTGATGGGTTGACACTTATTGACACCATCAAGCCCGGTTGGTCATCGGTCCGGCGTGGGAATGCAAGCGGGAACGACCGAACATGAGCGCACATCGTTCAATAACAATTCAGTGTCTGACCGATGCTCCCTCTCATCCACGCACACTGTTAGCTAGCCATAGAGGTGCCTTATATTCGAAAGTAAATGTTCTGTATCTTCGTGTGCATTGATTTAATCTACATTCAGTCCTGTCTCTTTCACACTGTGGTTGGCCGTGATTTTGGCACCAATGACAACAACTTCACCCTCCTTTCCCCGAACAGGGATGCGAGTCGGCCTAAGAGCGAAGGATGTATATGCAAACGTTTTTCAGAATTTTGAGAGGTGCCAGGAAACCCGAGAAACGGGATACGCACAAGGTATGCTCCCTCCTCTCCCGCCCTCGGGTTTTGCGCAGACGCGCTTACCCTTATCGCTCGCTGTAACACTACGCCGCCATTGCCGAATCCATTAGCATGTCATCGCTCACCTACGACCAGCAACTCAGCCCAGCGAGCGCTGCCGAATCCTCATTCAACCCGTCATGATGCAGGTTCCTTGACACCATGCTTCGTTATCTGCAGCTTCCCACATTGGTGACATCCAGTGCATGTTGGAACTAGCATTCAGGGTGCTATCACCCCCTGTCCACTGTGATACCCGTTCAGAGGGGCATTGAAAGTACAGACGTCGTGCCTAAGGTAACTGCCAATTACACTCTTCGCTGTTCATTCTACTTACAAATAAAATTTTCGGGTCGTGTAGGACTCCCTCAGGTGACTCTGTTATCATCATAGGTGGAACCTTTGGCAGTCAAGCTCCACGGGCGGTTCAATCATGCTCCCTCCGCCGTTGACTCGACATACGAACACCTCTCAATAATTAGAGTGGGCGACCAAGTAGGTGCAGGTTTCGCCACTCCCAACAGCATGCTGCTTGCTGGAGCAGACTATTTGCTGAAGTGGTGAGCGCTGGGAGTTGCAAGGGGCAGTGAGAGGGAAAGCGCAACATTTGCATAGTACTTCATGCATACTTGTCCAGGTTCTGGTAAAGGAACTTTATAACAACTTGGTTTGGTTGGTACCTCCTCGAGAACACAAAAGATTTTGAGCACCTTCAGCTTCTTTGTCGAAACTCCCATTTGTCAAAGCGGAACGGGAGTTTTGTGTCTTCCCACTTTATTGCAATCACCGATTTACTACCTGCGACATTTAACTTTGAAAACATGCTATGTGGGTACAAGTGTATAGGCATTATCGGCGATGCCCTACCACCACCACTGCTATACACCATCAAATAGAATAAGTACATTGACAATAAGTACGTCCTCCAACACTTGTCCGAACTCGGACCTGCCGTTGAACGGCCCACGCCAACCGGTACGCATCTTGCTTTCCAGTCCCACCACTGTCTCGTCTCACCATCCCTGCATCTGATCTGTGCCCTTCAACTGCACCACTGATCATTCCTCACCTGCTCTCAGCTCCTGCACCTGGTAGCGACCTACAATAGTAGGTTGTTTGGGGATAGGAGCAGACAATTTGGGGATGACGCAATGTTGCGACACCGGTATTCAAGCACAGAACATCATTGATCCAACTGACTGGGAATGAAAGGTCACGGTAGACCAGGACATGTTACATGGTTGGAGCAAATGCGTGCAGGCAATGGGTGATGCATCCGAAGTGGTAGCGGGTCTTCGAGGAATGTCAGCAGGCAGACTGGGCTGAATCAAGGATGCATAGAACAGGTAGTTGCAAGCAAAACCTCCATAATAAAAGGAGTGTAATATTACCTAGCAGGTGTGTGTTCTCTAAAACCTGCAAATGTATAATAGTACTCATGTCTACAACAGTCGGTTTCCCTTGACTGAACTCGGATATGCCGTTGAACGGCCCGCGTGACCAAGTTTATCAGCAGTGGCAGACTGCAGTTGGCGTCTGCGGCATCAACCACAGATAAAATGGTGATTGTCGTCATTGTTACACTCCTTCATCATCTGACCTTCCTCGATCGAAGAGCAAGGGGGTGTTGTAATAAGTTTCGACGGTCACTGCATACAATGCAAGAGGCATATCAAGTCGAAGAGATTTCATAGTTATTGTAATGTGAGTTTTGAGCCATGGTGATCAACAATCTGAATTATATGTCTAGAAATGTGCAGACAGGTAGGACTAAAGTCCAAAGACTGCTACCACCCGAAACAACCGCAGCAGCATTCTCGCCAGTAGGACTTGGGCTTGACCAGTTTGACGGGAGTCCTAGCATCTTCATTGTTCCCCGTGGTTGGGCGACCATTTCCCCCACTATTTTTCTTCGTCTCCTTTTCGTGACTGCCCTTCTCTTCACCGCCTCCAGGTTCTACAGGAGCATCTTCATCATTCCCCATGGTTAGGCGACTAATTTCCCCAATTGCCTCTTCGTGACTGCCCTCCTCTTCGCCGCCTCCGGGATTTACAGGGACCAACCCGGCTTTGAGCTTCTCTAACTGCTCCTTCGCTCGGTCCAATTCGTGTCTTGACCTATCTAGCTCTTTCTGCAATGCAGCCACCTCCGACTGGCTCTGCTTAATATCGCGTAGATTGTCTCTCAGTTTCTCCACCTCTTCTGTCAATTTTTGCTCCAACTCTTCGAGTCCATTTTCCACCTCTTTGCCCGCCTTTGTTTGAGCGATATGTTTTCTGTCTTGAACGAGTTCCACCTGGATACAGAGCGGGATAGGATGGTTGGCAAAGATGTCGCGGATGATATCCTGGGCGGATTCAAGTGTGTTATCATGGCGACTCATTTTAGCGTCCTTATCCATGGCATGTTCGAAGAGCCTGTCATCCGTTCGTAGCTCCTCCTCTCGCGCGACCGCGCGCGCCTCACATGTTTTCTCCCACATCGTCGTCGTAATGACGATATTCTTGAGGGACTCGTCGCCGCATAAATTTTGGAGCAGTTTGAAAGACCGTCTTGCGGCCCCGCCCACTCTCGTATCGGATATGCGATGCAAGTAGATAACGCCGTGCAACAATCTCCGCTTGTCCTTGAATCTGACTAAAATCAGAACTTCGAGTCCGTGAAGAAGCAAAAACGACCTACTCTTTTTCCAAAAAACCGGCGATGGTCTTCAGTATGTCTGCGTCTTTCCTGTCGGTATCGTCGAACCCAGGTGTGTCGAGCAAGTGAACGGTCCGACCGTCGAGAGTAAACCGTGTGGCTTTCTGTACTTCTTGCGTGCATGACGCTAACCCGCCAGAGACCTCAAGCGCAGACCCACTAACAAGGTTGATAAACTGCGGCCACACTGCCTTGTCACTTCTCTTCCAGAAAGTGTGGATTAAAACGTACGGTCGATTTGCCACTTCCAGTGACACCCATGACACTGTAAAATATGTTAGCGATGCATAGCGCTATGATGACACTAAAAGGCCTCGACGAACGCTATCGTAACCTAAGGTTTGAATACTAAATTGTCGAGCAGAGACTTTTGCAGGATATCAAATGACTTACCGCAGAGTCGTGGCTATATCTTCCAGCATAATCCGATTTAGAGAGGACTCAGTACACATAGAAATCAAAAACGCACTCCGGAGGATTTCTAGGACCATCTCGTCAACTGGTGAACGTATGAATGTGTCGAACGACATTGCGTTGTCGGCGACATTTTGTACTATGATCAGCTGAGTGATGACACTATTTTGGGTCAGAGCCATGCACTTACCAACGCGGCGAATTATCCTAGAACGTGTTTGATCTCGGAAACAGCGACCTGAATTCATTGTATGGTATAGACGCCGACTTGACAGATTGATCCAAGCTCGATATCGGCGGCTTGCTACCAGTTTACACGTTCCATGCAATGTGTCAGGTTCTTCCTGTCCTCAGGGACCTCGAGGGACACTGGCTGTGTGAGATTGGGATCAAGTCTGCGATCGTCATCAGGAAAAAGCGTTTTAGCCGAAAGTTCCCCGGTTAACTTGATGGCCGAATGTAGGCACAAGCGCAGTCCATATTTGGTGGCCGGATCAACATTGCCGTGAGAGATCTCTGTTGCTATTGGTGGGTACAATGATGTGTAATATTGAAGTCCGCAAGGGCTCTATAGCATCGATATTCACTATAGCTTGCCCGCGAAACGCTGTAGCTCTTACTGAACTCGGTGGGCTACGAGCAGGAAAGTATCTATGCACGGCACATCCACATCACGGAAGGCAGCATCACGGAGCATGTGCACACCCAAACATCAAAATACAGCGTGTTCATTTCTTGAGCCGCCGCAGGTATGTCACGGAACATTTATTTCAGCACTCGTTGACTATTATACATGAATGGCTTTGACCTGAGAATGAGCACTGAACGTTGGATGAGGCGCTCAGTGCTGAGTGCACTCAGCAAGAACTCTCTGAAGTCCGTTCGAACTCCGCCGGAGCTGTCCGGACTCCCGAAGTTGAACAATGTGCAAACATCGAACAACAACATCCATCCCGTTTCTTTCCTTCAACCACGACGCCTCCTCCCTATCCCTGTCCCCTGTGTTCTCTCTTTCGCGCTGCACTGCAAGGACCGTCTCGCTGCACGACCGATGTGCAAATCGCACTCAGCTGCCCACCCTTATTTCGGTCACGGGGCACGGTTTCGCTCCTTTTGCCGAGATTCTCGATCCCCTCGCAGTTCTCTCTACCTTTCCCACCGTGTCGCTTCCTGCACGCAAACCTGTCCAGGTTAACAATGGCCAAGTGAACAAGTACCCCGGCTCCTTGATGACTGTTCTCCAGCAGTCGGCGAGATCGTCAAGTGGTGCAAGTAGCCTCGGACTGCTCATTATTTTTCGTACTCCCAAAAGCTATGTACGTCAGGGTGCATTAACTAGGTGTGTTGCTCTCTCATTATGGTCATACCATGAAACGACTGAAAAGCTACAATCCCGAGGCAGTAATCATTGACGTGGTATCAAAGGTAAGCTTATCTTGCAACTTGCTACGCCATACTAATCTCTGCAACAGGATATATACATTCAGGAGAGCACGTCTATGTCGCACGTAGCTCTTATGACCCACCGCCCGCTATCAACTCCCTTTTCTTCAGCCATATGCCGAGATGAATGGCGTGTCTGCTGCCATGTGTGTTTTCGCTGGGCTGGGTGAGAGACGGAGAGTGGGAGCATGCGGAAGCCAGTGACGATGCCGTGTACGGACCTTTCTCGCTCATATGTAATACTGTGTCATATGTGCTTTAGCCCTCTCTTTATCTGTCAATATACTGGTTTTTTATTTCCCACACAACGAGAATATGTTCCTTCGTAAACTTGGATATGGTGTCTATAGCATACTATGTGACACTACTGGACTACGGAACTCTGAGTCTATGACCATCTATGAACTGCTACAGGGCTGTGAGTGTGAGCTATGGGGTCTAGGTAGAAGGGGGCTAGCTACACTGCTATGGCAGCTATGGTGGCTATGTCGAACGCTATTGACATCGGTCTTTTTCCTGATGGTAAGCGAAAGGTGCATGACACGTCTCTTCTTTCCCTACACCATACTCTTAATATATAGATCGCTGGACAATAACCTACGAGAACACAGAGCACCGACCCATGAAGCAACATATTACACCAATATCCATAGCCTCTCAAGCAAACCCTAACACCAAACCCTAACACCATCCACCTGCCTCATTTTTTCCACGCGGTGACTTCATTCCGCGGCTCAACAACTTTGTGGCGGTCAAACGCTGTTTCCGAAAGTCTGGCGTCAGGTTCTTCGCCTCTTTGCGTGTTTTTTTCAGTGCAGCCTTTGTTTCCCGTTGCTCCACTTTCAGCTCGAGTATGGCCCTTTTGTCCTTTGTCCGCATCGACTCCGCAATCTCCGCCTGCAAGGCCTCTATATCCTTTGCATGCTTCTGAACGAGCTCTTCAATTCCGCGGCTTATCTCCCGGCCCGCCTCTGTAGTGTGAAACGGCTTGCCGAGTTCAACAAGCTCGTGTTGGATTGCGAGAGGTAAAGGAGTGTTACCCAGGAGCCGGCGAATAATGCTCTGGGCAGACTCTTTCGTATTGTGGTGACGAACCAAGTGTGCTCCCTTCTCGAGTGCAGGCTTGAGAAATTGATCATTCGTTCTAAGCTCCCGTTCTCTTGTTTCGGCTTCTTCTGGAGTGACTTTGTTCCACATCGTCGTGGCAAAAATGGTGTTCTTGAGAGCGTCGCCTCCGCACAGCTTTTGGAACACGGTAAATGCTCTCTTCGAGACGCCGCCAATTCTATTGTCCGTGATGCGGTGCAGGTAAATGATTCCGTGGAGTTTGACGCCGCTTTTGTAACTGGATGTGGGTAGAGGGTTCAGTTTGTATACCGCCCTAGCCTGGCGTTCCGCTCACTGTGCTTCTAGGAAGGCAGCAATGACTTTGAAAATCTCTGCATCGCTTCTGTCCGTGTCGTCAAATCCAGGAGTGTCAATGAGAATCACTCGATGCCCATCAAGCTCAAAACTTGATGCCAGCTCAATGTGCTGGGTACAGGACGCTAAGCGATCGGAGGCCTTCAATTTCGACCCGCTGAGAAGATTTATGAACTGATATGAAAGGTTGGTTACTCAGCCGATCTTTCATCACCATATGAAGTGAAGCGAACCCTCACAGTTGATTTTCCGCTCCCGGTAGCGCCCATTATCCTGGATGACACTTGGGTTATTTAATGGTCGAGGATGCTCATCTGAACATACATAATCGAGGCCTGGTTTTATTTGGATGTCAGCTAGTGGTTAGCATGAGAGTGGGTTATGTTAGACCTCGTGCGGTTTTGTATTACTCGGCCCGCTGGCTGGTGGGACCTGGCGCGGCGCAGCTTCAGTTTTCTGAAGTAATAGTAAGTCGTGCCTTACGCCTTTTTCCTGTCTGTTGTTCGAGCCCTGCCGCCTGTGGTAAATATGGATCCATAAGTCGCCCCCGCCCAGAATTACAGAATCACGTACGCGTTGCGATTTGCCATAAGGCGGGATTATGGACAGAGAAAGCGGTTGGAGAAGCAGATGAAAGAGGGAGCTACGGCTTAACTGCTCAGAAAATGTGGCATTTATACGTTACGATGCAGCCAAATAAGGGTCCCACTAACAGCTCACGCACATTTCTTTACATCCAGCATCGAGAACTTTAATAGTTCCCATGCCTCAACCATCAATAACACGAAGCCAACAGACTGTTTCCACACAAAGGAAAGGCTGTTAACGAAAACCACGAAGCAGCAGCTCGCCGATCAGGAGAATCCGACGGCGCGTGTTTTCATACCGATGGCCTCACAGCCGCAGCGCGGCCAGGTGTCTCATGCCCGTGATCAACAAGTTCTGTAGTTCGGATAGCTCGTCGAAGGGTGTAGGTGGGAGGGAGGCCTATACGTCGGGATAATCCACCCAACTCCTGTTTCCGGAATTCGTCAGTCCTTTTCTCTTGACGTCACCCCACTCACTTCCTAGAGAAAGGCATGGCGACGGCATCTTGGTCGCCCAACTGTCGATCCGTTTTTTTTTCACACCCTGCCATCAGTTTGAATGAATGGTACCTGAGCGTCGTTCGAACTGGGTGTAACTTATGGGTAGATTCAGAGGTACGCCGTGATCCTCATTAGAATATTCCAACAACATTACCTAACAGCTTCAGCGTGCTCAAACGCTCCAGAAAGAGGCTCCAGAATTCACCATGTCATATCGCATCCAAAGAACAATTCACCAAAACTTCCAGCCGCGCTTCTTTTTCCCTGCCTTCGCAATTGCCTTCTCGGTGATTTTTTCCAACTTCTGGACGGTCTTTGGGTAGGTGTTAATCCATTCACGAATGCCCGCTTTGACATTCGTATATCTGGGACTGTCGCCGCCAACAGTCAGAGCTTGCTGAATGTGCGGGGGGATGGGATGCGCATTGAACACTGTCGCGAGAGCCTTGACTGTCTTGATTGTGTCGCCCAGTGAGGACCAAAAGCGATCGTTGTCGGGATCGTCCGTCACCGCCTGTACCCTCTTGAACATCATCGCCACCCTCACCTCCGCACTCATTGACTTCCACATTCCCTCCGCATCCATTTTCCCAAAGGCCTGCGCCTGGAGGTTTTTGAGCTCGTTCTGGATGCGAACGAGACCGGTACGTGAGTTGTGAAGCTCCTCCTTTATCTCCTTGGCATCCACAACTTTTAACTCCTTGAGCGCCTCCTGTAACTCGTGTTTTAAGTCCAGTAATTCCTTCATAAACCTATCCTCCAACTCTTTAAGTCCATCCCGAAGTTCGATACCGGCTCCGGTCTCAGGGAGACGCTTCATGTGGTCGACGAGCTCCTGCTGTAGGGTAAGGGGTGCTGGTGTGTTGGGGAGAATTTTGCGAATTATGTCCAGCACGGAAGGTATGGTATTGTCATGTCGAGCTGTTTTGGCCTGGTTGTCCAGCGCAGGTTTGAAGAAACGATCATCCTGTCTTAGCTCCGCCTCCCGCGATTCACCTTCTTTCACATGGACTTTGTTCCACATGTTGGTAACGATTACGACGTTCTTCAACGTGGAATCCCCACAGAGCTTCCTGAACATTCTAAACGACCGTGTAGAGGAGCCGTTCATTCGATTATCTGTGATGCGATGAAGGTAGATGATCCCGTGTAATGTTTTACTCTGCTCATACCTGGTAAGAAATCTTCAGGACATGGACAGTGATTCGACGATACAAAAAGCCTACTGTTGTTTAAGAAAATGGGCGACGAGGTCTAAGACCGCAACATCGCTTTTGTTTGTGTCGTCAAACCCAGGAGTATCGATCAACGTCACTTCTCGGCCGTCGACATCGAACGGAATACTTGTCTGCACATCTTCTGTGCACGAATGCAAGCTATCAGACACTCGCAACTTCGATCCGCTCGCAAGGTTGATAAGCTACGAACAAAGCAAATGAATCAAGGTGACGATTCCCATAGTTTGCTGACGCACCGTAGTCTTCCCGCTCCCTGTGGATCCCATGACACTGAAAGGCATTTGACATGGGGCTAAGCATACGGGAAACAATGGGACCTACAGAATGGAGATCTATTATTGCAAATGGATCATGGCTCAGTCAAGCTACGGTAGATGATGCAGCATTCAATCTAACCGATTTTGAATCCCGAGCAAGATTGCCACTTCTTACATGTCAATGAGTGAGCGAGTCTATTCAAATGAAGCTGAAGCACTTACTCGTGCTGTTGAGAGGGCAGTGTTCGACCGGATACCATTGTCAAATGCAAAGACGGAGAGAAGGGGGCGACGTTGGAAAGCCGAGAGTTGGAACTTTTATGAAATCAAGAGAATGACGTTGCGGTGGGCAGGAACCCTCCAAACATACCAAAGGCGCGATGGGCGCTAGAGGCCAGACGACCACTTGCCACATTCTGCGACGTGAGGCCGCGGTGCGGAGGATAGATTGAAAGTTAAAATTCCGGTTGGTTCCTGGGGTTCAAAATGCCATCTTTAACCCTCGGCGTGGATAGACGCGTGGCCGGAGCTGATCGATAACCTATCGCGCATGGCCTTGCTGAGTCCACTGTCAGATACTTAGGCCTTCTTCTATGGAACATGCAGCCAAAGTGACGGACCTTAACGCTGGAGTTGCTTCGAAGCGAGACATTAGATTGGCTTTCTAAACATCGCTAATAGAGCGAACCATCATTCCGACCACTGTTTCCTCTATGTGATCATCATCACGGGAAGCCAGCTGCTCCAGCCCACACCGCCATCTTCCCAACGTTCTCATACCTCACCAGTTTCGCAACGGTTGGAACGATTGTGCTGCGCCACCCGAATCGTCCACGTCTGGTCCTCCCCACCTCGACTGACTCCTTAATTTGCTGCAACGCCTTCCTGTGGAAAAACTCTGATGCCAGATCGCTCATTTCGCGCTCAATCTGGGCAAGCAAAATCTCTCCCTCCCGCAGTTCCCCCGCCAGCTCTTCCCTTCCTCGAACATCGCGATCCTTTAATGCTTGTGCAATCTCTTGTTTCAGGCATTCTACATCCCGAAGGCACCGCTGCTCCAGCTCATAGGAGGCGCGTCTAACTTCCCGTCCAGCTGTTGTATCCCGGATTGGGAGCTCATAGTCGACAAGCTCGCGCTGAATGAGGAGCGGCCTTGGCTGGTTCTCGAAGATCGCACGAAGGATGCGGTGGGCGGATTCAAGTGTGTTCTCGTGTCGAAAGACTTTTGCGTGGTTGTCCAGTCCTGTCTTGAAAAATTGCTTGTTGGTAACAAGTTCGCGCTCGCGATTCTCGCCTTCCTCCAATGTGACCTTGTCCCACATGCTCGTTGCGAAAACGACATTCTTGAAGGCCTCGTCCCCACATATCTTGCCGAAAAGGACGAGCGACTGTTTCGAGACGCCGCCCATGCGAAGGTCGGAGATGCGATGTAGATAAATCACGCCGTGGAGAGTAGTTCCATTCCGATACCTATTTTACACCCATGAAATACAAGTTGGTGTCCGTGCGGTATGATGAGCGAAATTAACTGCAGTGACTTACTGGTGTTCCAAGAACACGGCAATGTGCATAAAAATTTCGGCCTCACTCTTATGCGTATCATCGAAGCCGGGCGTATCAAGAAGCTGGACGAGGCGTCCGTCCAGCTCAAAGTCATTCCCTATATCGATGTTTTGCGTGCAAGATTCTAAGTGGTCAGAGACACGCAGGTTCGACCCACTAACGAGATTGATGAACTGCGATCACATCATATCGTCGGAAGAAGAAAAAACTAGCAGAAGTGAAACCGCTGACGGATGATTTTCCAGTTCCTGTGTTGCCCATCACACTGTGAGGGAGAACTGAATTTTAGACACAGGGAACAGAGAAGAAGAGTGGGCTTACGCAATCGAGACCTATATATCATCAAATTCACGACACAATGAGTCATTTATACGTCACAGAAAAGGCATTCGAGTGCTACCATATTCGCATCGTACGGCTCACGATATCTATAAAAATCACAAGTCAGTCCAATGTCAATATACCAAGCCCGCGAAAGTATCAACGCACACCGGAGGGGGGCAATAGCGCTCCACACGTTCATACGTAGGAAGACGCCCAGATTCCATGGCCTCGGATTCAACTTCTTGCAGATGAGAAGACATCAAGGATGCTCGGGTGGCTTAAAGCGAGTTATGTGTTGTTTAGGCGCTTATAGCTGAAGTGCAAATGCATGGCGACATGACCTATGTTCCAATGTCGGTGAAATATACCTCGTGCATTCCGCGTGGGACAAGAGTTGCCAAAATATCAAAGATCCTGATCTTTGGCGTCAGAAGATGGGTGTCTTGCAGTTTGCTGGTGCTTCTTGTGCATGAACATGCATCTTGAGGCGATAATCTCGTTGAAACAACGTTCGATACACGAGAGCAGATTCTTCCCGAGTGGAAAAATTATTCTTTCCAAAGGTTCAGTGATATCTGCGAGATCGAAAAAGTGGCATGACCCACTGAGAAGACATTAATGGAGTCCCTAAATATACCTAGGATAAGCGCAATGAATTGAAAGCGTTTAGTCTCGTCCACGGTGAGAATACAGGAATGCCAACAACTGGGGATCAACGTTCACGCAGCACGTGTTCCTTTCATTACTGGGTCCTTTGATCCGTGCTATACGAGAGTTCTGTCAGTTGGGGAACTAATAGAGTACGACCAGACCACGCACGTGTACAGGTGCTGGTGGGCTTGAAGAGGCTTGAAGTTGGCAGAAGTTAGTCGCGCACGGTTGGAATGTCGGAAGTGGGGGTTTTGTAATCGTTGTGGAATGGCAAGGAAATGAGCAACTGTGGCGCATGCAAAAAAGTGAGAGTGCATGTTCAGACAAGCGGGATTGAAGGCCCTAAACCGAATAGAAAGCTTCCCAAACAAGCGTAGCAGCACTCTCGCCAATAGGACAAGCAGCCTGGCGCTCCGTCTTTGAGCGTATTCATCTCCCGGCGCATTTCCGTTATTTGTGTCTTGGCTCATCCAGGTATTTCCTCGGTGAAGTGGACTCGCTCTGCTGGATGTTGCGTAAGGCAGCCCTCTGCTTCTTTGCCTCTGCCGTCAGCTCTCGCTTCAACCTATTGTAACCTGCCGATTCGATTTGAGCATTCTGGTCAGCATTTCAATTTGATGAGAAGAACAGTCAACCCGCCTCGTCATGACTATGTCTTCAGCCTGACATAAATGGTCCAGATCTCAAGATACACAAATATGAGGACGAACTCAGGAAAATTCTCTCCAGCCATTCAATATGTGGAGGTCGGGAAAGCAATTCTCGTATTAGAAGTGGGCGACTCTAGTACAGCCAGCTCTTCCTAGTGAGAAACACACGTGAACCGGCCTGAAGGTTGGCCAAAGTTTGACGGTTGAGCTTTTGCGAGGAGGTTCGTGCCTCCGAGTCCGTGGGGCTGAAAAATCTCATGTTGCAAGAAATGTGCGAGGAGGCAGTTTATTCGGTAACGGCGACGTACATGCATATTTTATGTACGCATGTCAGAGGCTCTGTAGAGCAGAAGCAGAAGCAGAACTGGCCATGGGGCGAAAACAAGAATGAGCTGAGGTGGATTGCAACCCTAACCCCAGTGCGAAAAGTAAAACTTCACACCCTCCCGTCATCGTCCCACTCGTCCACCACACCACCACCACCACATCCCACAACAACACACAAAAAAATGGCCCGCCGCTCCGCCCCTGCCGCCTCTGGCCCCTCATATGTCCCCCACCCCTCCCAACGCCGTGCCCTCGCAGGCCACGGCAGTGATAACCAGTCTGCTTTTTCTCGGTATGTTCACATTTCAAAAGCTTTACATACCGTTCTTTGGGTTGAGCTGATGGTGTTTTTTGGTTTGTTTTGTGTTGCAGATTCATCCAGACAGAAATCCTGGCCCCAGAAAAGCTGCCAGGGAACATCAGCCTCGTTACGGGTGTCACGATGTTCATTGGTGGCATTCTTGCTGTGAGGACGTGGGGGGAGCTTATGGTGCCTGCGTGATTGGGATTTGTGTAAAGTAGGAATATGGAGGTACGAATGAGAAAGTGTGTCGCCTCCTGGATTCTTGGCTGCAGTGTGGGTAGTGGAAGGGAGAATGGTATGTGTTTTGTCGCCTGGATGCGTTTTTCGTGGGATGCTTACTCGACCCGACGGCGCTGTAGGGTTTTGTAGATATGGGACGATTTAATATTATGGCGCTAGTCATATACATGCTGCTACTGCTACTGCTACTGCTTGACCCACGTAATACCGATGGGATGCACACCGCTTGCTCAGATTACAGGTTTTTGTTTGTGTTTTGCGAGATGACCAACAACATCCGGGCGCTTCTGAGAACCTGGCCTTCTGGTCTCATCTTTATTTGATAGGTGGAAGATAACAAGAAGCATTTTTTTCATGCACCATGGAACGCACTTCTCAAAGGTCGGTATGACCCGATATCTCCCATTGTCTTGTCTAGCTGACGACTGCTATTCCCCAGACAACATAAAACGAAGCCTCCCTGAATCCTTTTGGATCTTGAAATCACAAATTTTCATCAAGCTTGACCGCAGAGGTATTCCGAAACCTTACCACATCCCCACAAGCCCTGCGATGACCTCGACATGAGCCGTTGCAGGTTACATCATTTGAACGGTATCAATGGCTGTTACGAGGTTGAGCTTATAGACCTCCGCAAATCTGTCGATGAGTTGTGAGATAGGATATCGACGCACGAAGTTGCCTGAGTGGAGACATTCAGAGGACGCGGTGAAGTTACTCAGGCGATGGCGAGGGACAGCGTGGCGTTGGGGTCGAGGCTGTAGCACTGGCCATGGAGGTTCGGTGTTCTCGATAGGATCATGTCCCAGCTCGTCGCAACGCGGTCCCGTGACCTTGAGTTTAGAAGACGCTCTGGTTATGCCGACGTCACCTCCCCTTCCACGGAAATTCCCCGCCGATCACTATATAAGCTCGTCGCCCACCAATCGAACCCTTTCACCATTCCCCCCCATCCACAACATGCGTTTTCCTCTCGCGTTTCTCCCGCTCTTGGGCCTGTCCCTACACGTACACGCGCAGGCGCTGAATGCTACGGGCCTCGTCAGCGCGCTCCAGGCGGCGGGCCTTACGTCCCTGGCGAGCGCGGCGATCCGTGCTAATGAGACGAAAGAGGGACAGGAGTTGTTGAATGCGCTGGTTAATGGGACGCAGAATTATACTGTGTTTGCGCCGAATAATGCTGCATGTGAGTAGATTGGTTCTTACTCTCTGGATTTTATTCTTCGTGATTACTTTATATCCGTATTTCTGGTAATCTTGTTGGGCACTTGTTTCTGGCTCGATAATGCAGTGCACATCTTATGAAATATTTTCTCGTTTCCCCTCCATGTATGCGCGAACTAACGCACCGTTCTTCACAGTCGATGCTCCAGCTGTCAACGCGGTCAAGGACAACGCGGAAAGGCTTGCCGCCATCCTCTCCTACCACGTACTTCCCGGAAACTTCGTCAACGCATCCAAGTCCCCTTCCGAGCTGGACAGCGCCACGTCCCCCTACGTTACGGTCGGCCGCACGCTCCTCACCAACTCCACCCTCGTGGACCTGGAGGGCAACAAGGGCCAGGTGCTCGTGTGGACCCGCAACGACACATCCAATTCGTCCATCTACTTTCTGAATCAAAAGTACGTCGCTCGTACACTAATCACCTTCTTTCCTAACAACACACCACCAATCCACAGCCCCGAAGTCACGGTACTTTCCTCCACCCTGGTCGGCAAAATCTTCGTCTCCACCATCTCGGGCGTCCTCGTCGCGCCAGGCCCGCTCGACGAAGTCATCAAAGCCGCGAATCTGACGCGCCTTGCGGGCATCGTCGACATGGTCAAGGTCCCCGACTTTTTTAGGAATGGAACCAACGCTACGATCGCCCAAGCTCTTCAGGCGGACTCTACACATGGGTTCACGCTCTTTGCTCCTGATGACGCTGCGCTCCAGGCTGCGGGTACCGCTTTGACTAGTTTGGTGGCCAATCAAACGGCGTTATTGGCGCTCCTGGGTAACCATGTGCGTAATCCTTTTTTTTTGTGGAGGGGACGCGCATATAATGACTCTTTTTCTTTGTACAGTATATCAACGGCACGTCGTACTACTCGCCCACTCTCGTGGGATCGTCATCTTCAGACCAATTTGTATCTGCGTCCGGGCAGACGTTCACGGTTTCGACCAACTCGTCGGGGACGTATGTCAGCAGCGGGAGTGCCAGCGCGAAGATCATCAAGTCGGATGTGTTGGTTGAGAATGGTGTGATTCATGTTGTGGACCGTGTCCTTGTGAACCTGGATAGGGACGAGAGCAAGGCTTCTTCTGCGTGCGTCCCATTTCCTGTCACTTTTGGTTCTCTCTTCCCTCCCTCTCTTTCCCTTGTGACTTCGTACCCTTGCTCATTGGTACTCATCTTTTTCACACAGATACCAATCAGCCACCTCCGTCGCGGCGCAGCCGACGACTGAGACAGGTCCAGTGGGGCCGACGGGGACGGGGACGTCCGCGGGTGGTGGTGCTGGAACGAGCAGCTCGGGGTCAGGCTCGAATGCCTTGATGGGGTGGGCGACGGTGCTTGGGATGTTTGGGTGGACTATGGCTGTGGGGTATGTTGTTACGTGCATGGTTGGTTGAGTGGGTGGGTGGGTTTTTTCTTTGTTGGTTCGATTGGGTTGGGTTGGAAGAGAGAAGAAGAGGGAGAGGAAGAGAGAGGAAGAGAGAGAGGATGTGTATTCTATAGTGTGTATTGTGTATTGTGTATTGTAGTAATTGTAGTAATTGTATTACATTTTTTTATTACTGAACGTGTACTGTACACGAAAGTTAGACCGGTGACCGTTCCCTCTATGAGTGTAAACCCTCGATAGAGGGGATGGTCACGAGTCTACACGAAAGTATGGGTGAGGGTTTATATGTTGGATCGCTAGAACAGTCAGAGGAGGATATGGAAAGACACTGGATGAAAGTGCTTACCATATTAATGGCCAATGTCCACATAGAGACGCCGCCGCTGGGCGTTCAACGGCTCGGGTAGACTCTCGCGTCAGCGTTCTTACTTTTTGCGGAAGAGGGATAATTCGTCGATGGTAAAAGCGTTGGGTCGATCATATTCGTTCTGTGAGAACACGACGTCGTCATCGGTAACGGTTGGGACATTCATTCACATGCACGTTGTGGATGTAGAGGATCGAGGGACGCAATGTCTCCGGCTATACACCCCATGCAGCGCGTGAAGGCTGTACGAACAGAAAAGAAGCCTCAAACAACAACATGATGGCTGCAACAATTGGTGATGAGTGTGAGGGTAGAGTAGGGAGACCTGAGGAGTTCAAGGGAAAGCTGAGCGTCTGGTAATTGGGCAATGTACAGGGTGGTGTGGTGCTGATAATTTCAGCCAAGATATTTGGAAGGACTTTTGGTGTTTCAAGGCGGTCGTAGAAGGAAGCAGGACTTGTAACACGGAACGTGCGGGATGGGTTGGCAGTGTCAAGTGTGGCGCTAATTCTAGAAGGAGGCGGTTGGTTGCCACCACCATGAAAACCAAACAGGATCCGAAGCGAGGACGACGACCAGTGAAGGCGGTGATTGCAAATTTGCAAAATTCCGCAACGGCCCGTACTTCTCAGTGTCGCCTACCACCACCCCATCGCAACGACCCAACAGCTGTCCAGCTGACACTCGAAGAGCCGAACAAAGCTGATGGTGCTACCACCCCTTGCGTGGAACAGAACTGTGCAGGAACAGCGAAAACCCTCGGACCATGTCCCTGTTCATGTTAGTCCTAGGACATTCAAGAGTTAAGGCACGTCGACGCTAATAAAAACGTCAA
This sequence comes from Hypsizygus marmoreus, assembly GCA_013433165.1. NCBI lineage: Eukaryota > Fungi > Basidiomycota > Agaricomycetes > Agaricales > Lyophyllaceae > Hypsizygus > Hypsizygus marmoreus. The sequence goes on along the minus strand of CM024094.1, from coordinate 317,122 downwards.
AAACACCTTCAAGGTAATGAAAATGTTAGTTGATGGACCGGCGCGCACGGCGACCACTCATCGAGTCCATTTAGAACGGGTTGGTCACCATCTACGCGAAGTAATCCCCGGGCATGAAGCTCGGGTAGCTCCAATTCCAGCTGCTTCCGACGATGCTGAACACTTCGTTCGGAGTGGCCTAGAAACATGGCGCGCACCGAGGCCAATGCTGGCAAGTCGGGATGCTGCAGCAGGCAGCGTTCGAGAGAGCAGAAATTAAATGTTCCTAACATCCCCCGCGCACAGTCGAACCAGAAAGATATCACTTCCAACCGGGGAGACGATACAGTCGCGATCATGGCGAACAGCCAAGGTGTGTGTGTGCGATAGCAAGTAAATAATGGGATTGTTGAGATTTGGAGGGTCTGGAGATTGGAGTTTCGGTGAAAGGAAATGGGGAAAGGGTCTGGGACTGTGATTGTTGTTTGTGAGTCACGCTAGGTTCCAGCGGTGTGGAAGAGAATCAGCCTACTGGGTCTTATCATTCCGGAATGCAAAACACTCTCTGCAATATCTAAGGCAAGATGCTGTAAAGACGGGCCAGCCGCGCGGATGAAGGCACTTATGGGAACTACATCGTGCCTTCGGATATTGTCCAGGTATAAAGCCGTGACCTGCTGAGGCTGAATGTAGACAGGTGGAGCCATCGAGAGCAGGCCATATCCGTTGTCAAATTCAAAGTCAACCTCCAGAAGGCGTAGGGATGGAAATGTGACCGTTGGTAGGGCATCACGCTCAATCTCTTCATCGCGGATCCTCCGCACCCTCAGTTCTTCCAGAGTGGGGAAACTCAAGGAAGAAAACCTGAGAAAATCGTACTTTTGATAGAAGGTGGTGTTCTCGAAGATGAATGTGGTTAGAGGAAGCGAGGCGATGACTCTTTTCGCCTCGAGCAGGAGGTGGCGCCATGTTACATTGGAGACTTTGATCGTTCGCACTCTGCGCAGAAGAGGCAATTTGTCGATGATCAGAGAGTTTAACTGGTCATATGGGAGATTAGGAGCAGCCGGTTCTCTCATAATCGGGAGGGGATCTGGGCCATTTATACATACACGTTGTACAAATAGTGGAAGGGTGGTATGCGGGGAATCGAGAAGCTCGAGGAACCGTTGGGCATCTCGGAGCCGGGCTGCTTCGTCGTTGGATGCGTTGGGCTGCAAGTGGGATGCCATGACGAGAGCCTGTCGACCAGCAAGTGCCCGTTTACGAGCACGAGCGAGCCAACTTTGTGAGACAAGGCAACATACGAGGAGTGAAGGAAAATTGGTGTGTAGTAATTGATCGATAACGTTGTCTTGAAGTTCGGGTGGGACGCGCGGTAGATATTGTGTGCCGTGCATGGTGTATGACGCACTGTGATGGAGTATAGCAAGTAACCTTAAATCACTGTCACTTTCGTGAGATGAATGAAGGTTTCAAATGCAGTGAGGCGGCCAAGTTTAGTGGACTTGTTTGCCAACACCATTGAAAACAAACAGCAATCCCGTTCTTGGCAGACCATTCATCTTTTCATGAACCACCGTGACCAGACCAGCGTTCAGGATTTGTATGTGGACTCTAGGACATACGGGTATCAAGGTCCTAGTCGTGATGTGCGGCTTCAACGCGCCACCCCCAGCGGTGGAGGCGCAATTTCGAAAAGCGAGGACGATATAAGATGCGCCGTGACGGGGAAAGAATGTAAGTATGTACTGGTGAACCTTTCGTACGCGAAGCTGATTTGCCTGCAGCTCTTAGAATTCTGCATATTTCCGATGGTTCACGTCCGAACTCGGGGCACAGGTCATCGACGGGTCGAGGCGGGTATCGCATCGATGCGTCGCGAAATCTATGGGATGGGAGTGGTCTGAAGATCGATTGTGCAAGCACGGACGTGGCTTGGGGGCATGGTGGTATGTTACACAGGAGGATTATACCATGTTTTGCTTCTAAACTGAGAGATAGTATTCAACAACAAGATCCTAACCAGCGCACGAAACGGGGAGATCATCATGTGGGACATCAACAAGACAGGTCCAAGCAAATATGGTAGGCAACGGCACCACCAATTTTTGTAATCAGACTGAGTTATGTAGAACGAAGATCGAAGGATCACATACGTTCAATCAACACAATGTCCGTCTCACACATCGTACATCATTACTGCATAACCGGATCCGCCGACGGGGACATGCGTGTCTGGGTAAGGGCATCTATTTGTATTTTATGTTTCGCCTGCTAATATTCATTAGGACCTCCGCGACATGACCCGGTCCCTCATGCGCGTGCACCACCCCACTTCTGTCCGTAGCGTCGTCTTCTCCCCCTCCACCTGGCAACCCCTGCACGCTATTGTCGGACTGGACAACGGCAGCATCTACCGCTGGGATCTCAAGATGGGGCAGCGCGGCCTGCTAGACCGTCTCCCAGTAGCACACACCGCATCCGTGACAACCCTCGACTGGTGCATGCGCACCCTCCCCGATCCTGCGGCAGACACAACGGGAAGTGGCCTCGGGTGGCTTGTCAGCGGTGGGCTGGACCGATGCGTGAAGGTGTGGGACTTGACGGCTCCAGGTGGAGGGAGCAGGATGCCGAGCAAGCCAATGTACACGCTGCACCCATCGTTCCCTGTGAGACGCGTAACATGGCGTCCAACGTTTGAGTGCGAGCTGGCGGTGGTGTCGAATGGAGAGTTCTCGACGGGGTCGAATCCAGATCTGGGGCAGAACAATGCAGTGGGTGCCGGTGGTACGGGTGACGATAAGGGTGGGGATGTTAAGATGCCTGTTGGGGGAGATGCAGTGGAAATATGGGATGTCAGGAGGGGGTGGATTCCGAAGTGGTCTGTTACGGGGTCGGCTGTGGAGGGTGGCATCACCGGTATGTTGTTCCTCATCGATCATCCTCTCCGTTGACTTATTTTGTCTCTTAGACCTCGCTTTTGGAGATTCTGATGTTATTTGGGCACAGCACTCGTCGGGCACCTTTTCGCAGATTGATCTGCGGAATTGCACCAAGCCACTGGATGCTATTACGCGAACGGCCGCCACATGGGAGGCATCGGGTTCAGTGGTTTTTCTAACGGAATCAAGCTCAGAGTGGCAAATTCCTTATGACGATATGTAAGTCGATTTAGACCGGTTCATTTACACATCTGAAGATCGTACCCTAGACCCCCAGAACGTCGACCTGCAGCCGAAAAGCAGCATGTCAAGATCAAGGCACTTGGTGATGAGCGCTACAAACCGTTATCTCAAGGCATGGGTACGCTGGTCCATGACGACGCCATGCATGAACTCGAGGCCTTCGAACGCCTTGCCCGTGGCTACATTGTCCAGGGCGACGATCGACCTGCTGCCTGTGTGGTCAACGCTCGGGTAAGCCTTACCATGCATAACTTTTGACATCTGCTAAAACCTCAACACAGGTCGCCTTACAGGCAAGACGAGACGACCTGGCTCAAATCTGGTTATTGCTTGGTGTATCCTTATCTGAATTGGTTCCCCCTCTCCCTTCATCAGCTACCAACCCATCCCCGACGAAACCACCAGCTAGAACTTTCCCACTCCCCCAATCAACCTCAGCGCCCGCCGCCATCCCAAACAACACACGTCCCTCTGGAAGTACACCTTCCCAACTACGCAAGACCAGCCCCGGCCAATTGGGACTCGCACCCCGTAGTGCATCCACATCCACATCCCGCAAGATGACACCCGCATCCTCCAACTCGTCCTCACCACGCCAAGCCACCACCACGCTTCCTACCGTCACTCCGCGCCGCCCATCGTTCTTCAGCGGGCGAGAGGTCGGCGACTCCGATTTGTCTGGCCGCTCCCCAATATCGCAGTATCGTCGCCCATCCATATCTGTTGCTCCAGGATCGCACAGTCTAAGCCCGAGCGAACGAGCTGCGAGCGGGAGCTTGAGGCATGTCGGTGAGGGCGCCTTGGATGACTCAGACTCAGAATCTGGGAGCGGGAGTGGAGGGGAAGGTACAGAGCCCGCCAATGCAGACTCGAGCGAGGACGAACCAGGCAGCATGCCGCCGCTTATGTCGCCTGGTGTGCTTCTCGCTAGGACCACCCCGGCGCCGAGCCCGTTGTCGCAGGTTGCGGGACAACAGCGGTGGACTGAGGATGAACGGGAGGAGAGGGAAAATGATGACGAAGAGGATGAGGATGAGGACGAGTCTTCCCCTTCTCCCCGGTCGACGGATTCAGAGTCATCGGAGTCGGGTCCCCGCCGTCCACAGTCAAATTCGAACACGAAGACGGGGTCAAGGTCAAGGTCCCGGAGGCACTCATTGCGCATCAAATCGAGGAGTCGGAGCTCGACTGTTGCATCGTTGGCTGCTCCGCCTCCTACTGCGCCATCACCCTTGGTTCATAGTAATTCGGCAAGCAGCATACGGACTGTTACGGCCGGGGAGACCTCGTTCGCTGGACATGAGCAGGAGGAGGATGTGAGTGGTGTGAAGCCTGAAGACACGCTCCGTGATGTACGCCGGACGCATGACCGACACAAGTCAATCGCAGTTTCGGACATTGGGCTAGATTTAGCACCGCCTGTTGAAAAGCAGGTGGAGCAGGTCGATCTTACGAAGTTGACGGATAGACGGATTGAGATGGTGTGTACGGATGAGAGGAGGGTGCGGGAGCTGGCATGGACTGCCCTAAGGGAGGCGTTGGAGGGATTTGCTGATGAGGTGAGGGCGGGTATGTGCCGTGGCGTCGGAGCTGTGCTCATCTTTTTTCGTGATAGGGCGATGTCCAAATGTGTGCCATGCTTGCGCTGGTTGCCCCCGCTGAGCTGGGGATAGCGGAGCGAAGAGTGAATCGGTTCTTGGACGCTTATATTGGTTTGTATTCCTGCTTGTCTTGTGCCCTTGTCGCCTAACAAACAAATGGCTTTGGACAGACCTGCTCAGGCGACGTCAACTGCACGCTTGTGCTGCATATGTGCGGAAGTCTTGCCAGGTGGAGGACGTCCGTATGACGACTTTGGTGACTATCCTTCTTCGTTCTACGTGTCGTCGCGTTGGCTCATTCGCTGGCAGCTCGAAACCACCATCTACACGACCTGCGGCCGTTGCAGGAAGGCCATCGCCGTACCCGCTGGCTCCCCCCTGTCGGGGCAGCTGGTTAAAGGTGGGTACGCTTACTGTCTGGCATGCAAGACAGCATGTGTTGCATGCGCAATTTGGTTAGTTGCCAATTCTCATCATGATGGGATGTCGCTAACAAGCAAATCCCACCTTCTTAGTCGACTACCTGTCCGAGCTTTACTTTTCCAATGCTCGATATGTTCTCATGGCGGCCACCAAACTTGTTATCGAGCATACTATACCCAACACCCTATGGTGGATCTTCCCGGCTCTGTTGCACCTTCTGAAGGACGACCCAGTTCTTTGAGAAAGAAAAGTCCGTCGGATGGAACCGATGAGGACCTTGGTTCTGCGAGTAGTGCACACAATGATACCAGTACCCCGGGATCTTCTGCTGTTGACGCCGGACCCCAGAGCACGAGGAGACTCGCAGGATACCCCTGTGCGGCAGGATGTGGGCACTTCTGTTGGGCAGCCAGCATATACGCGTGAAGTTTTAGACCAGTAGCATCGACCGTAACACCCGACGAGTGGTTGCCATATTCATAATCCAGTTGCAGCATTACACGATTCAGGGCTAAGATTAATCAGCGACGTATGTAAGCGCAAGTGCTTATTCAAGTTGCTTTGGTCGTTCTTTCTTCCTTCCACTCATCCTCACGGAACTTCGGAACTTACAAGGATTATTCGAGGCTCTGATCACCGATTTGCTTTAGAACCTGTCTCTTCTTCAATCGTCGGAGCAGAAGATGTCAGGAAATGCGATGCCTTATGGTGCGTCATCCATACACTATTTGAAATCGGCCTGACACTGATCGACGAGTATTTGATTTTCGAAATCAGTGCGTTTGGGGAAGTCGGGATTGAAAGTCTCGAAGATCATTCTGGGCTGCTTGAGTTACGGATCACCAGAATGGCAGGCGTGGGTTCTTCCTGAGGAACAGGGCATGGAACATATCAAGGCTGCGTAGGAGTCTTGGCGCTATGTTGATCTTCGAACACCTGATTTGATTGTGGCCCTTCTGGATAGGTATGACGGAGGAATCAACGCGTTTGACACCGCGAATGTGAGTGGACATGGACACGTGAAAGTGCCGTATACTCATTGTTACATATGTAGGTATATTCCGATGGTTTGTCAGAGGTGATTCTTGGGAAAGGGATCAAGAAATACAATCTTCCTCGAGAAGAGATCGTTGTAATGACCAAGGTCTGGAAAGCTACTTAAAGCCCCATACATAACTTACCCAACTGTATCTCAGGTGTACTTTACCATGAAGCGTAATGCAGAAACTATAATCACGCCAAAAAGCCCCGAGACCTACTCATACATCAACCAGAAGGGTCTTAGCCGCAAGGTAGGTACCCGTTCACATCCCTATTTTATGTGAGCTGGGATAATGTGTGTTTCATTGCCGATAGCATATATTCGATTCCGTAAAACAGAGCTTGGAACGACTTCAGCTTGACTATATCGATGTTCTACAGTGTAAGATGGCGCATACATCCAGCTGGTGGAAGTTAACAGATCGACAGGCCACCGCTTCGATCCGGAGACTCCGATCGAGGAGACGGTAATACAAATCCAGGATTACAATATTTTATTCTGAAGGAACATTTCGCAGATGCAAGCCCTTCACGATGTAGTGCAGGCTGACTATGTACGCTATATCGGCATGTCTTCTTGCTGGGCTTGGCAGTGTGAGCTATTCTCTGTTGATAGTGGTAACCCTGAACTTATGCTATCGCGCCCTCTCAGTCCATGCAATGCAAAGTGACTTTTTCCTCTGATAAACGTGATAGGCTAATTTTTGACTGGAGCTGGTAGACTATGCAATCCAGAACCGTTTGACCAGTTTTATTTCGATGCAGAACCATTATAACTTGGCTTACCGTGAAGAAGAACGCGAAATGATGCCAACCTTGAAGGTGATCGCTCCATCCGTTATCCCCTGAAACCCTCGATCATGACCGTTTTAACAAGTTTTTTGGAGTGGGCTGTATCCCGTGGTCCCCGCTGGCGCGTGGGCTTTTGACGCGTCCCGTCTCTCAAGAACGTCAAACCGCACGAGCGGGATCCGATCAGTATGGTCTTTACAATGCACTGCGCCCAGAGCACTGACTCGAAACCAGACATTTTGATGGCTATGAGGAATCGAGCGTCCGAATCATAGAAAGGTCAGGAGAGACGGTAGTGATGGCCTTCTTCTGATGCTGAAGATATGTTTTGTTTCATAGAGTTGAAGCAACCGCCTTGAGACGAGGCGTAAGCATGGCGCAGATTGCATTGGCGTGGTTGATGAACAAAGAGGGTGCGTTTGCCACCATCACTTTCGAGATAAAACAAGTCACAGCTGCGTCGATGTAGCAGGGGTGACATCTCCGGTAGTCGGGACTACGTCCTTGGACAAGCTCAGAGAGCTCATTGGTAGGTGTTGAATCATTCCGTGACTGGCGGTCGTTGAGCTTAAGCAACAGATGCTGTCCACATCAAGCTCAATGACGAGGAAATGAAGGAGTTAGAGGAGCTGTATAAGCCCCAGCCGACCTATGGGCATATGTAGAAACGCCGGCCTACACCTTCGCCTTCAGAGTGCGATCGCGATTCACTGGGCCTTATCGCCACCCGCAATGAAAGTTCGAAAGCTCCAGCTACAGCCTCTTAATCACCCTCGTATGATAAATTAGGTTCCACACAGCGTCTAAGTATTCTCCACTCACATCCCTTTCAGCCATTTCTCCCCACGCCTCCAAATGATTTCCATACCAGGCGAAATTCCGACGTGTCTGTTGCAGAACTGTCCGATGAGCCCAGCCTAGCATAAAACACGCGGCGTCTTTTATGGCATATTAGACGAATGTCTTGCTGCGTTTCTGTTCGATAGTTGCAGGAAAATGTTCAGATCGTTGGATGGATTGTTATCTGCTACCTACCCCCAATCTCCTCCGGGATCTCCTACAGCCCTGCAGGGTAGAACCCGCTCATTTCCTTCGCCTCCGCTTCTGCGAATGAACCGGTACATCGCCAAGTGCGAGATGTACCTCATGTCGATCATTCATTTTCGAAAAACACATGTGTGTGATTATTCACCTCTAAAAAGACTCTAATTGCGCGTGCCTTGCCTGAGCAGAACATGAAACTGTCAAGGACCCTTTCATTTAGCCTCGAGGCTCACAATCCGAACAAGTGATGCTGTATCCCTCAAGGAAAAGAGCACCGAAAGGTCATGGTATATATCCATCGAGTATTTTACAGCTTGGGCTTGATCATATCCGCTACACTAGCTGGGTCAAGGACAGCCTGTGGGTAGGGAAGTTGGAATCCTCTCAAATGCTCGCACCCGCCATCGACAGGCAAAATCTGGCCTGTGATGTAAGCAGCTGCATCGCTAAAGAGGAAGACAGTGGCGTTCGCGATGTCTTTGATGTTGCCTAGGCGTCCAGATGGAAAAGCGAAATCTCTTGCACGTTCGCCGTCTTTAACGGAAAGCCGGTCGATGCCTTCTGTGTCAGCGATAGGACCAGGGGCAATGACATTCGATCGAATCCCATGAGGTCCTTCTTCGACTGCGAGCACCGCCGAGAGGGCATCAACGCCTGCTTTCGCGGCGGAGACGTGGGCTTGGAATGGGGTACCTAACGAAATGAGACACGGCAATGAAGCAAAAACATATATTTTGTGGGGGGAAATCGTTACCGTTATAATGGAGAGTGGCACTGACATGAATATATGATCCCTTAGAGGCTCGAACATGAGCGATAGTCGCTTTAATGGTGTTAAAGGTTCCTAGCTGTACGAAGGTTAGCAACTTCAGCATATCAGGTTGCGTGACAACAAACGGACAGTGTCGATCCCAACCACAGTTCGAAAGGCGTTCTCGGAGAGACCAGAAATCGGAGCCAGAAAGTTTCCAGCGGCACCTGAGCGTGTGGTGAGTGAGGAGCACATTTTTTTAGCACGAAAAATCCATTACCACAGATAACAAAATCAATTCGACCGAAATGTTCAATCGTCTTCTGAACAGCATTTTGTAGGGTCTTCGGCTCACGGACATCTGCCTGAGCGGGAATACATTTCTGCCCTGTTGCCTCAGACAATTCTTTGGCAGCTTTAGTCAACCTGTCGAGGCTGTTTAAGGGAAAGGGGAGCGTTCATGACGCGTTCCAGATGCTCGGCACTAAAAGCTCACTTTCGCCCAACAATCACTGCACTTGCACCATGGCGCATCTGAGTATACCGTAAGTTCCATATGACCAGGGGTTCGATACACATGACTCACGACTGCCTCTGTCATTCCACGACATATTCCCGAGCCGCCCCCCGTGCAGAAAAGTACTTTTCCTTTGAAGATTTCGGGCTTGAAGACAGAAGTCGAATCAACAATGGGAGCTACATAGGCTGCTGGGGCCATTATCGTGACAAGGTATGTGAATAGGACGAAGTAGAGCCCAAAGGATAGTGCAGGCGTCAGCAAGAGCCCTTAAGCAGTCCCCGGGCATCGTGCTCAGCAGATTACTCGGGGAAGTCATCGGGATTCGGGGCAGCAACAACCGGATGCACGTGGTCACGGACAGTGTCACCCCGTGGGACAATGCGCGACGCGTGTCGCGGTCAGGGGACGCGCCCCTCGAGACAAGTACTTGAGGTTTTCTCAAAGTCTTTCCCGTTCCTTAGATGTATTTTCCACATTCAACCTATCAACCTCTCAACTCTTTTCTTATGTGTATTATAAATACACCTTCGCGATGCCTAATATCACACAATTGCAAGCCCTTCTGAGCAGCATCAGGCAACGTGGACTAGTATTCGGACCCCAATCTGCAACCTTTCTCGTAAAGCACATCGCAGATGGTCAGATAGTCAATTTGACATGTAGACCAGGTGTATTAGACAGGCCTGCCTCATCGCGCCTGAAAGAGCACTCTTCTAAGGTCTCTTGATGTCCGTTGTCGAGTCATTGTCACCTTGCTCGTGCAACAGTCCAACTAGCCCGATATGAGTTGCAAGGCGAAGTTTGGATCGGGTTGACTCCGGGTCATGAACTCATGTGATGCTGTATTCCAAGACGCTGTTGATCCGAACCACTGAGGGTGATCAGCAATGATCTGAGACGCAGCTTCGTAAAGTCTTGCCTTGAATGAATTGGGAATTTGAAATATACACTTTCCCCTGAGAACCGGCGGCATTTCCTCGATCATCCTCCCACAGATCCCGCTTTAAGGGACGGGGTAAAGCTAAAATGACTATATACAGCAGAGTCATGGAATGAAAAATGTGATATGTTACAAGATGCGTAGAGTATCCGGCAAAGCAAAGGAGATAGCAATTAAATCGTGAATACGTACGAATATCATCCAACATCAGAAATGAGAGAACGAGACTACAACCTAGTCTCCAGTCCAATATCCCTGCGAGCCACTTCCATCTGTGGCCGGATGAAGGTGTGGTGAGGGTTGGGGCTGCGGATAGCTCGAAATAGACGTGATTGCTCGCTGTGCTCCGGGAGCGTGTTGAGAATACAAGAATGCGTCCCTGCCTGAGCCAGAGGGGTAAGAAGAGGGAGAAGAAGAATGGCTGCGAACATCATATTCCTGTCCTCCCAGCGGCAGGGATTGTAGTTGGCCTGGGTTGAATGGGGGGGTCATGGGGTGTAGAAGGGAGGGTGTCTGCAAGCGGTCGGACTGCGGACTTGGATAAAAAGGCGAGTTAAGCGTAGGAAACCCATAGCTAGACTGAGCTGCCGAGCTCGTGGATGGACTTCCTGAGTGCCAGCTTGTCGATGTCGAGGAGCGGCTGATTTTGGGTTCAGTAAAAGATGGAAATGTGTGGCGAACGTGCGCGGAGTCAGGGTCACCACCTAACCAAGAAGAAGGTCGCGCGACAGGCGTGCTCCAGGTATTTTGATTGCGAGCAGACTCCTGGCTATACATGGAAGGGGAATGAGTGGGTTGCCGCCCTTGCGCCCCCAGGTACTGATAATCCATAGATGACGCCTGGTGCATCGACATCGATGGACGATGCTGCGTCCGCACAGCACTACTCGTGATAGTCGAGCGGTACATAGAACTGTCTTGGTCTTCGATGGGACGGCGTGGTTGGTCGGTGGCGTGTGTACTATGGAGTGGATATGGAGATGCTCGCGAGGGCGAGGACTGAACTTTGATGTGATCGGTGAAAGTCTGCAGGTCGTGAGGTGTGCGCGTGTGGTGTGGGTCGGTCATGATGTCCGAGATGTTGGGACCCAGGCTATCGGTGGGAGATTCTCCTACATCGTCGAATGTCCCATCGTCCTTCGTGTCCAGTGGACTAGGATTTTCTGTCGGACGCGGTCCCCCCTCTGTCTTGCGCCGTGGTCGGCGAGAATTATTTGGGCGACGCTTATAAACGTAGTCGGGATATTTTGTGTTAAACGAGTCTTTGAGCTGTTTCGCCTGCTCCTGGTAAAATGCTTTATCCGCCTAATAGCAAGGAGTTGAGTTAACAATATCCCTACATATTATTTGACGGACTCACCGCCTGCATGGTGCTCCATTCCTTGCTAAGTATCTTGCTAATTTCTCCAGTACGCATGGCTTGGTTTTCGGCCGACACCTGTGGTCGCCGCCGGCGAGCGAATATCATGAACGCATTCATGGGTCGTTTTGGAGTTCCGTCTGGGTTTAGCGTCTGTGAAATCAACGCTAGTGTCTCGTCTGTTCCATCGAAGAAAAAACAAAAAGTTAAGCAGCCGTGAATTGCACAGCAAGCCAACACACCTTCAATATCTGTCTCGGCCTTCAGCGCGTCGGGGTATGGCGCGTAATTCCCATCGTCAGAACCGGACATGGATCCTCGTTCGTCATGCCGGTCTCTTTGAAAGCCTGTGGGAAAGGTAGTCGTGTGCTGTGGTGTTGGGACGTTTGTTCTGTTCGTGTGGTCGATATCAAAGCGACTCATGTGAACTTTGGAGGAAGCAGCAGAATGGAAAGTGGACGGTGCCAGAGAGAAGAAAAGAGAGAATGATGTGGCTCGAAGGGAATGTGACTTGAAATTGAACCGTTGCAGGTGATCGAGACCAGGCGTGAGTCTCAGATGGACGGCGGCACGAAACGCGGATGCGACCACAAGGTTTCTCAAACCCCTGCAAGGGTGTTCGCTACCGCTAAGCCACGACTGCCGTCTTTGTTGTCCTGTACTGAAGAGCCATTGACGTATCGTTCCAGGAAGAGGTAAACAATCCAGTTCGATCATCGAGCAAATCTGGTTCGCGGAGCTCATGACACCGCTTGATCAGCCCTTGTAACGCGACTTTCACAGGCACAGTCAGAGGCGCGCCTGTCCTCAAAACCTTCGGAGAATATTCGATTTCCCCAGCTCTACCAACTTGCCTTTCCTGACCACCGGAACTTTGAATTCCTGAAGCGGCTAGGTCCCAACAAACCAGCTAACAACTGGCGCTCATATTCCCCAAAAATCACTACTGTGATGTTTCATGAGATGCTGCCTGCTGCGTCAGTCCAAATGAGTGATTTCAGAAAACGATGGCACCGTTGTGAAGGATGAGAGTTACCTCTCGCACAAGGGTCATAACACCGCCCAGAACCAATAGACCCAAATAACCACTTATGGGCTGATAAGCCCAAAAATTCGATCAGCGCGAATCTGCATATGTCTAAAAGCATCGTCATCCAGGGTGTCGTGAGGCAGATCCGAGACGAGTCCAATCCATCGGGTTGGGCGTTTAAATCATCACTTTCAAGGGGACAGGCATGCTACGACAAATCTATCAGTTTCAAACAAAACGTGGCATGTATGTGTCCTTCCTATGAATCAACCAGGAAGACTTTTGTCCTCGCAATAAAGTGACGTGGGATACCTAAGACCGGGATTCTGAAATTTAGTTAACGTTCACCACCATGCTGCGTAAGAAGCTGTTGCGGTCCCGAGTGGGAACGGAACTCGATTCTAAAGAACCGGCAATCTAGCAGGTGGCATTCGCCAAAGGTCTTGACATTTCACTAAGAATAGCGGCAAGTAATCCAGCAAACAGTAGATGTACATGTCAGGGAAACTAGGACGTCCCAACTGTGCAAGTGCAAAGAACTCCGGATTTAGACATGAGGGGGACATCATCGAGTGGCAGAGTACAAGAGTATCTAATGTTGCTCTTAGGAACACGGAGAACCCAGCATGGGACGTTTCTGATTCACGACGCATTTCTGCCCTTGACCTACGCGTGAAAAGGGGAAAACCAGAGGTCACAAGTCAACATGATCAAAGAGGGCCATAAGAACAGAAGTCCAGAAGCATCGACCCTTAATCACAGAGAAGCGTCGTTGACCTTCGATGACCAGCTGGCGGTCGCCTTCTACTCAGATGTGTTTGCGGAAACTTGTAGAGGTCTGAGAAGTCAATGAGTGTCTTTGGTAGAGAGCTTTCTATGCATACCTCTTTGTTTAACATGTTACGCCAAAAAGAATCGTTCATGAAGGGTTTCACCTTCGGCCGAACACCAACCTCTTGATTATCGGACCCTGGTCTGCTTCGGTCCCCTGGGATGTCGTGCCCGACCAACACTTGTATGGCTAAGACCAGATGACATTATTCCCCGGAGACTTACCTAACATGTCAATGAGCTCGTATAGCGGCCATTTCAGTCCCTGCTTTTCCGGGAAGATCTTGTTCTCGCTTGGCTATGATGCATGACCATGCATTCTGAAAACCTTATCAGACTCGCGGAAGAGCCCTCGATAGTCAAAGAAAGAACACCGAAAGAAACCACAGACTGCCAGCAATAGTCATAGTCATAGTCATAGTTATTACCGGCGAGGTCCCAATCAGGGCAGCGGGGTCGAATTGAATATCGAGTATTGTGGTGCGCCTGTTTTCCGTCCTCGAAAAATGCGGTGGGTTGTCTCGGAAGCATGAGCAGAGTATCGTTTTCAAGTTTGAAAAAAGTACACACCTATAGGCCTATCAGAAAAGCGGGGATGCGCGTCTCTTCTTCCATTGGAAGCGTACTTCGATCAATCAATAATTCCAACCATGGTTAGCTCCTGAATTCTCACCAATGACGGAGGTAGGGCCCTTGAAGCTTGAGATGTAGAGCAGATGACAGTACAGGTTTTCTTCTCGAATGGTGTCAACGCGACGCTTAGGCACCTGTGGCATGATAGTCCTCATTCTTAACTCGGAGGAAATGGTGGTGGAGAAGATCCGAAACAGAATTCCCACGGAAGATCACGTGCATCACATATGGTGACATACTTACCATCGTACTTTGATCGTACTCGTACAATAGCGCTGACCTCATTTCGCATTGATTTTGCATTGAGCAGAGGTTACTTCCGATATGAAGGAGACTCTCACCGATGCCAGTGCGTGGCCTGTGTCATAGCTATCCATGTCGAATGATACAAATGCTCCTGCAGACTTCCCCAGAACGGCAGATCTGCGCGTTTATCATCTTGGTTTACGACCTGGAGAAGTAGCCAACCGCATAGTGAGCGTAGTCCAGTATATTGTGAAAAGCTCTAAGATCATAAATTTAGATAACCGTAGGATCACCATCCAGAGCACAAGCGATCGCGACCTTCCTTGATGAAAGCCCGAAACCATTTGTTTTGTCATCTGAGCGAGGATTCCTTACCATCACTGGCCGATATAAAACTGTCCCGATATCTATAATAAGTATTGGCATGGGTAGTCCGAACATGGACTTTTTCGTTAGAGAAGTGCGCGAGTGTTTGAAGGGAGACATGTCTGTCGTTAGGTCAGTCTTGTTACCATACTCGAACATGTGGCCTCATATTTCCGTGAAGGCTCGGATCGTGCGGGGCCCTCGTGAATGTGCCGGTGGGCACTGTTGTGATTCCGAAGGCCAGTGTAGCCGTTAGTCGAAACGTAGACTTCGACTTCTTGCATCCAGCCGACTCCAAGGAGCTGCCTTACAGAATCAGTAAACCGGTGAGGGCAAGGCATAAGCGGAAATCACTTCAGAGGCTAAAACGCTCCAGGCATTTGCAGATCCCACCTTGTACCTTGAGGTTCGTTCGATCGTGTTCACTCAGCAGCTTTTCAATATACATGTGCCGTTGTTTATTCGATGGAAATACAGGTCAAGAAGTCTCTCGAGGCCCTGAAACCTGTTGGATCCCATAACACGATTCTTTCAGGAACAGTCAACGCTTCCGCTGATAGGTTTGTCTCATGTTTGGGCAACAATGATGTACAATCATACTCCCCTGAATGTCCAGTTTCTATTCGTCCCAGGGAAGGCATACCTCCTTTCCCGATCATAACGCTGATCTTATCGAGAAATTACAAGCGTCGACGCCCGACTTAGCCACGTTGGAGGTGATTGGATACAGTTTGACCACGTCCCGAATTTTGCTGACAGCTGCGTATCAATTGTCGTACAGATGGAAACCTTTCATCTCTACCATCTCGCCGCGTGCTGGAGTGGTGGCCGCGTTACCTCCAAAGTGGCGGAGCCGCCGCTTGCGACAGGACCTGTGCGGCCGGTCATCTCGGTTCCATCGTCGTATTCGGAGTCCATTATCCCACCACCCTCACTTCAGCTCGCTTCTCCTGATACTGTCATTAGGGCTGCCGCAGCCCAGATGGTTTTTGCTTCCCGCACGTCTCAGGATTTCATTACCCCTCAACAGGTTTCGGAATTAGAAAGGTGGACAGGACTGGTATGTGCCCCCGTACGATATTATTTGGTTGTTGACTTAATCGTCTGCAGGGTGTATTAAATGCACTCATAAACTTCGAGACACCCGTGGACGTATGTCACTGATATGGCATATCTGATGCATGTGCTGACGAATCTTGGAATTTCTACAGCGGCTTCACCCTGAAAAAGGAAGCGTCTGGGAAATTCTGTAGTGGGTTTGGTCTGCCACCTAATGTATTGATAAATACGGCATCCAAATACCGCTATTGGGTGGAACTCAATTTATAGAAGAAAATCCTCTACTTCGAGCGTTCGCGAGCTTTTATCGATATGCCTGTCATCCCTCATAGCGTGACAAGGCATAGGACTACACTGACATGTCAGCAGACTAGAAGACTATGACTATTCTGAGGCTCCAATTCCAATCTCCTCGCCATCGCACACGACGTCCAGGACACCAAGCCCTTTCAGGGTTTGAGCATCCTCCATAGTCACCAAGGGGCAACGGCCGAAACGAACGTATAGCACGCTAGTAGGGCGGCAGACTTCGGCGGCGGTAAACACTTTGGGAAAATATCAATGCGTTGAATACCGTCACTGAGAACTTAAATCCAAACCTGGAGTTACATCTCTCTGATTTTGACGGCGAGGTTTCCTAAGAGGCTTGATTTTTCTCTCCATCATTCCTTCATCTTTGTTTCCGTGTAACTGCGTTGTTCCGGTCACAACAAGGGATGGGCCATTCAACGGGGCGTTCGAACTTCCTTGATCTCTCTCTTCGTCGTTGCCTTTGTTTCTGGCAGCTACGACTGCATGCACATCATGGATGTCAATATCTCCACAACCCCAGAAAGACAGTGCTTCGAGGCGTGGCCAAACTCTGACGCCACGCCATCTCTTCATAACCTGAGATCCAGGTTCTAGAGTTCCGACAACTTGTTCTTGCAGCCTCTCCATCAATGATCTCGCACCAGTACACGTATCCAGTGATAAGGATATTAGAGCTGGCGTGTAACCCATCATTGCAGCAGCCTTCCCATCCCTCCAGGGAATATCAAAGTGTGATAGTGTAAGGTGGGTAAGGTGGGGAAGGCGTGGATCTCGGAAGATATATTCAGGACGAGGCAGGCTTGGCAAAGGATCACCATCTCCCGGCATGTAGTCCGAGTTGGTTAACTCCAATTTCGCCAGTTTTGGAAATGCAAATCGGCGCAACAATGAGCTTGTGTTGGCGTCGCTGAACGATTGTACGAGGCTGAGGTGTAGCAGCGGGATGTCGATTAGACCACGCCTCTCCGACGCCTCTGCAACCAAATCGTCAAGTGGGCTTGAAATTTGGCAATGACCGTGACGTCCCTGCGGTCTTTCCTCGGACCATATGTCGAGGATTTCAAGGGCTGGGATATCAAAAAAGGTTATGAACCAATGGACCTCTCCGGGAAACGGATAGCTCCACTTGAATTCTTTCAAGTGCAGAAGTGGGACACGTGGGCGCATGAGCGTGTTTGGGCCTGTCCTGGTCATCGCGTCTTCATAAAGAAAGACATCGAATAAGGGCACGGTATTCGTAAGAACGAGATGTTCAAGAGCAGGGGTAAATTCCAAGAAACGACAGAGTTCCGACATTTTGAGTTCATAAGCAGTGGTTTGTGTCCGCCGTAACGCTACATTACGGGGCGGAAAGTTGAGCTTTAGGGTGGTGATATTGGTGAGACACTGGGGGGGAATGTTGAATAGCGGGATTTCGCGTAGCTCGAGGTTTTTCAAGTGAATCCAGGCCGAAATTGGTTGAACATCGTGGGGATCAAGGTCTTTTCGAGTTTGGTGTCTTTCCTTCAAATTCATAGCATTGAAGAACAACGGATGGGTACAAGCGATTGCGAGGTTCAGACTGTGAAGGTTTGTGAATGTGCGGGCGGGGGCGTTGAGTATGCCAACAACTTTCTCGACAGCTTCCGGCGCCAGTGAATGGAAGGTAATGGAACGCGAACGTTCGAAAATCTCGCATACGTCGTCAAGCAGCTCGGAGATAGTCTCTTTCTCCTGCGAGACTTTCACTTTGTGGGAGTGTCGGTAATCGAAATGAAGGGCGGCGGTTCCAGAACGCTGTAAGAAGGCACATCGTAACGGCGCACCCCAGACAATGCCACGATACGACAGGTTCGCCCAAAGCGGCGGGGTAGACAGTGCTATGGTCCTCCAGCGCTGACATACATGAGAAACAGTAACAGATGGATGATGATATGCCGTCACTGTCCTGTATACCTCTTCGTCGTCACATCGGCTGAATTCCGAGAGGATGAGGAAGATGGTCATCAGGAGCTCCGTAGGGAGCCAGTTTATAGGATGCTTTTCAGCTTCCAAAGCTCGACTTTTCGCATAGAGTTCCTCTTTCTCAGAATGGATGGAGGCCAGAAGGAGTTGCATGTCGTTGATCAATTTTTGGAATTCGTCCTCGCGCCTTTCGAGAATACTCAGCTGAGCGAAAACAATAGCAGCTTCTTTGTCGATATCAGCATTGCCGCGTCGCGCCATGGACAAAATCAATAGATTTGAACAGCACGCAAGTGGCACGAACGTCAGTGTGAGATAGACAGGAAGTTCGGGAGGAAAAGCCGGTCACCATATAGACATGAACAAACAAACATCGAAATCAGGCACACGTCGAATCACTGAACCTGCCTTCCACACCCAGTACTCATCATCTCTCCTGTGCAAGCTTGTAAGATGCCCTGGCCAATCGATGGCGGTTATGAAATATTTTCCTTGTACTCCGGAAACTCTGGACCTCCGAAAGATACTGCCGTAACAATTCGGTCCATGTAACCGGTAATAAGCCCTGAGTCGATAGAGTTTCACAAACGGGATGCAGCGGGGTTGTCTTGTACATAAGGGCCTCGCCTCCTGGAAGACTAGGATCCGACCGCCCACTTTGTACGGTCATGTTAGCGGCTCGTATCTGTATCTTCCTTGCGTTGCTGCCTTTTGCATGGTCAGAGACTCAACTGCCTCTTGCACTTAAATCTCTGTCTACCAATGGTCATGCCAACGTCGGCTCTCGTATCTCGAGTTGTCCAGGTACGGAAATATACCAAAATATTTCAATTTGCTGTCCACTTACAAGACCTTACAGGATACATCCTTGAATCACTTACAGAGAGCACAATCGGCCTGTCAGCTGAGCTCGTCCTTGCAGGGAAACCATGTCAAGCCTTCGGTGACGACATTGCGGCACTCACGATAGAGGTTTCCTACGAATCCACAACACGGTATGCCTCGTCTCTGCCTTTTCGTCTGTAACTTATCTTCATCGTTATCTAATCTTTTAGACTCCGAGTAAATATATTCGACACTGAAGGCCAACAGTATACAATTCCTCAGTCAATTATTGCGAGGGCATCACCCCCAACATCCTCCTTTAAACACACATCAGATTTGGTTTTCAATTATGAGTCGTCTCCATTCGCATTCTGGGTTACGCGTCGAAGCCAGCCAGAGGGAACTCCGCTGTTTGATACCAGAGCAACGTCACTTCCAGATGTCCCGATAGGTCCTGTCATTAAAAGCGACGCTAGCACAGCCCTCGACGGTTTCCCCTTAGTTTTCGAGAAGCAATATCTACAGGTAACTCATTTATGCCTTACGTTTTGGAACCTGGCCTCATATTCTTCAGTTAACCTCAGCGCTCCCATTCAATACCAATATCTATGGACTTGGCGAGGTAGTTGCAAGTTCCGGGTTTCGCCGGAATATTGGCCCCAACGGAGGAACAATCCAAACCATGTGGGCACGCGATGTCGCTGACCCTGAAGACGAGAACGTGTAAGTGTTGTCGTCTTGTGCGTTTGGATTGTCTTTTTAATACATGGCCTCGATGCCTCGATGAAGATATGGCGCTCACCCGATGTACCTTGAGCATCGCTTCGATGAGCTCACTGAGAAATCGCAATCCCACGGCGTGTTTCTGATGAGGTATGTTAACTTCACTTTGTGAACTTCATTTCGCCAACATGCAGTTCTTAGCGCTGCAGGTGGAGATGTTCTCCTCCTAACCCCTCAAAGATCCAACGTATCATTGGTACAATACCGTATGATTGGAGGGGTGTTAGACTTGTATTTCTTCTCTGGCCCGAGTCCAAACAGTGTGATTGAACAATATGGAGAGTTGATTGGGTTACCCACTTGGCAACCGGCTTGGGGTTTCGGCTTCCACCTTTGCAGGCTAGCACGTTTCACTTCGTATGCAAGCTATCTATTCTCATATCTTCCTAAGATGGGGTTATCACGACCTCAATGAAACCTGGGAGCAGGTGGTCAAGATGAGGGAAGCTAATATTCCTCTGGAAGGTAACAATATCCCATCTTAATCTTGCAGAAGCTGATCCCCAATGAAGTAATGTGGAACGACATCGATCTATATCATGCCGTGCGTGATTTTACTACGGATCCTGTAAGCTATCCCGGTGTGGGAATGCGTGCATTCACAAGAGCATTGGTCAGTGGAGGTTATCTTTGAAAGTGTTGTCAAAAGAATAACACCTTTTGCAGGCCGATAACCATCAAAAGTGTATGTATCATGTTTGCTATCTTCGAGAAGGCTGATTCATATTTTTTTTTATAGATATCCCTATCGTCGACGCGGCGATACCGAAACAAGGCAACGCCTCTGACACCGTGAGTTGCTGCTGTTCTTCGGGGCGTGAGCCATCGTTCTGATCTTTCTGCAAAATCAAGTATCAGCCGTATACGAGCGGAGTCGAGAAGTATGTTCCAAAAATCATGAAATTCCACGAGGCCCCATTTGATCTCGGAACTGCAGACAAGTTTTCATAAAAAATCCAGATGGCTCAGAATACATCGGACAAGTATGGCCTGGATATACCGTTCGTGTGGCCGTCCTTGCAGACCTTCCTGAACTGACGGATCTCTTAGGTATTTCCTGACTGGTTCCATGAAAACACTCAAGCATGGTGGACACAAGCTTTGTGGAACTGGAGTCAGGGAGGGGTCGAATATTCTGGCATCTGGTTAGATATGAATGAAGCTAGTTCATTTTGCGATGGATCGTGGTGAGCTTCGTGAAAGGAAACTTTTATGCTTGTCACAACTTCACCAGATTCTGATGCTTCTCGACATTAGTGGAACCGATGCGAACCTCTCCAATACGAGCATCCCAGTCAGCCTACCCGGAGACCCAGGAAATCTGGTCACTGGTGAGCCACGTCCTTGCTTTTCTTCTACAGCGCTCACTTTTTCCCGCATTTTAGACTACCCCGAATGGTGAGATCCCGAAATGCTCCCCCGATCTTCTCAATCTGATGCATGCCTTGACAGTTATGATCCCGCCATCTCGGGGCCGAGCGGAAATATCACCGTCAATGGGACAACAACCTGCCGCCCTGATAGTCAGGCTTCTACTCTCGTGAGACGCGGCCTTGGTGCGGGGAATCAAACAGGTGTTGATCTCAACACGCCTCCTTACGCGATACATAACGGTTCGCCCATTGAGTTTGTATCTTGCTCAACTGTGAGTGGAGCTTAACTTCTCTTTGCTAGGGAACGGACGGCTGTCGGTGCACGCACTGGCAACCAACGCGACACATGTTGATGGGCAAGTTGAGTTGGACGTCCATAATTTGTGGGGCTTGATGGAGGAGAAGGCAACCCATCTTGCCCTGCACGAGATCATACCTGGGAAGCGCCCATTCCTGATCAGTCGGTCGACATTCCCATCGTCTGGAAAATGGACTGGACATTGGGTAAGCCTCGAGCGTCGCATACTTGCCCTCCAGCCTCATGCTGAAGACCGTGCCTCTCGTAGCTTGGGGATAATTTCAGTCTGTGGTCTTATCTGCGTCACAATTTAGCGGTGTGTGAAAAGTGTCTTCCCCAATTGATCACAGGGTGCTGATATCCTTTTGTTCACACCAGGGCGTCTTGCAATTCCAGCTCTTTCAAATACCCTTTGTGGGGGCTGACACGTGTGGTTTCAGTTCGTTACTTTAGGTTCCTTATGTGCCTTGTTTGCCTAACGAACTTCTATATTTCTCCACTATATAGATGGCAACACGGACGAGGAGCTGTGCAATCGGTGGATGCAGCTTTCGGCATTCACCCCCTTTTTCCGAAATCATAACGTTAGGGGTGCCATTCCACAGGAACCATATCGTTGGGAGAGCGTGGCCAAGGCCTCGAGAACGGCTATAGCTATCCGCTATTCTCTACTTCCATACTGGGTGCGTACACATGCTAATTCCTCATCTGCACCTTCACTTAAAGCGAGTCAATCAGTACACTCTTTTCGCAAACTCATCGACGCATGGAACCCCTCCTGTCCGCGCTCTTTTCTTCGAGTTTCCAAACGAGCCAGAGCTTTTTGATGTGGCGACCCAATTCCTCGTTGGTCGGGACCTTCTCGTCACGCCCGTTCTGACCCCAAACGTCACAACCGTCAATGGTGAGTGCATGCTGGTACTTGATGTAATCCTCCATAAATCATCTGATCCCATTCCGAAGGAATCTTTCCTGGACGAGGCAACGTAATCTGGCGTGATTGGTACACATGTGACATTGTGAACGCAACACGAGGTTCACCCACGGCGCTCGCAGCACCCCTTGGACATATCAATCTGCACATTCGTGATGGGGCTGCGATACTCCTACATGCTGAACCGGCTTACACAGTCGAAGAAACGCGCCGAGGGCCGTTCTCGTTGTTAGTGTCGCAGTCTGGTGACGGGACCGCGTTTGGATCTGCATACATCGATGATGGTGTCAGTTCCCCTCCGGGACCGAACAGGATCCTCACGTTCTCTGTCTCGAAACGACAGATAGTAATTGACGGCCGCGGTCCTTTCATCGTCCAGCAGAGACTGACAGAGTTTACTGTGCTAGGTGTGACCCCAAAGCCAAACCTTGTTTACTTAAATGGTAGGCCGATTGAGAGTTGGCTGTATATCGCTGCTCAGGGGAAACTGGTAGTTCAGAAGCTTGATGTTAATCTGAACGGACCTGTTACCCTCCGGTGGAGGTAGAAAGTATATCGTCGTGTCCACAAGGTGGACAGATTCTTTGTGGCCAGGTGCCCTTTTCTTACTTTGGATAAATGTCACTGTAGCAAAATCGTTATTATAAAGTCATTCAGATTCGCGGGGTATCTGCCGTGAATTGCCGGTGACATTCTCTAAGAACATCAAAAGAGAAGCACACAAAGCAGGCGAAGTCAGAATATGTTTGTAATGACAGTTACATAAAATGTCCAACGTAGTTATCCGTTCAGGAGTGTTGAGCTCTACAGAAGAAAATTAGCTGGAACTTGGGATTTGGAAAAATTGCGGGAAATGGCTCACTGAATGAAGTAACGCTGGTCAGTGGCAACACAGTTCCCTCCGTGAGCATTCTGCGGAGCCTGGCAGTTGAAAGCAACTGAGTCGAGGATGTCAGCCTGGTAAGACTAGTGATGTGCGGGCCTGGCTTGGCCTGAAAGCCATGGCTTTGGCCTGGCTTTAGGTGGCCTTGGCCTGCAAATATCCTGAGCCAGGCCAAAGCCAAAAAAATTGGCCTGGCCTGGCTTGGTTTGGCCTGAGCCAGGGCTTGAAGCTGAAAATTTCCGAAGTGCTATATGACTTTTTATTTTAGATATTTCAAAGTTAAATGGGTACTACATTAGCCTATATATTACTCGTGTAGTTTGTGAGTATTTTATGTACAAATAGATCCCTAATCGGTAATGATCATCAGCAACACCGATCACTGCGCCACATTTTGGCTTAACACTTTTCATAAACCCATCACAAACTCAAGTATCGATTGGTACAGCAAAAAAAAAAATTCTAAAAGTGCTTTTTTCTCAAAGAAAATCTCATATCCTAGAAGACTTTGTTAAATACTACAGGCCCTGGCTTCGTGGCCTGGCTTGGCTTTCAAAAAGGGCAAGCCAGGCCAAAAGCCTGCTCAGGCCAAGTACTTTGGCCTGGCTTGGCCTGGCCTAAACCGGCCTGGCTTAGCGGGCCTCGTGGCCTCAGGCCAGGCTGGCACATCACTAGGTAAGACCAAAAACCAAGACGTCAGATCCGAGCCCGTCAACAGTTACTCTGAGGTACTGAACGTACCCAGTTGGTTCGACAGAACACAACAGCGCCAAAATCCTGGTTAACGAAGAATGATTTACAGCTACGGTAGGTCATTACGATCGTGTTGTTGGTCTGGTATCATTTTTTTCATCGAAAACGCAGTTCGTGGTAACGGGGGGTACTTACACCAGTGCCAACTTGGAATAGAGCTCCTATTTTGAGTTCAGCACATGATCAGAGTGCGTATGGATCCACAAACCTGTATTCTCGCTCTCATAACGTAATGCGTCCGCGATGACATGACATTCGTTGGGATCGGGTCCTCCACCAGCGGGAAGGAAACAATTGGTGTTGCCTAGAGGTTTAAGCTCTGTAGTGTCGGTGAAAACGCGATATGCAACCTCAACTCACAGCCTAGAGCGCACAGATTTGTTTGGCGACTTTCTAAGGACGATCGAGGGTGAAGAGTAATCCCTGGGCAGGTAGCAACCTCAACTTTCACGTCGCGATCTTTCCCGATGAAAGACTCGGCCACGGTAACTTGTCCATCGCACACTGTGCCTAACAGCGTTCGGTCAGCTTTGACGACTCGTAAAACAGCAACAGTGGCATACCAGCTGCGAGTGGCGATGCCGCGACGGCCGAGAACAAGACGAAGGGCAGAATAACGAAGAACGATGAGCGCATTCTCGTGGAGTCGAAGAAGTATACGCAAGTGGGTGTCTTTCTTGCTGAAGAGCTCCCATGAACATTGCGCTCTTTTATACCTGACTTCTGATGGGAGCCTTGATGTACATCCAACTGGTCACGTACCCACATGGAAGCCAGTAGGTGTGGACCACGGCACTGTAGCGGTGTTGCTATTTTCCGACCATCCCAGGCCGGGATGTGCCCTCCGCAACGCTGCACATGGCTACGAAAAGCCTCGACAAATCTATGCAATAAAGAGTCTGACAGCTTCCCATTAGTACGGGGATGGCAGTGGGAACATTCATCATGATACGCAGAACATTTGTGATTGGACGGAGTCGTAGAGATTAACGCATCTGGACCACGTTATTCGGCAGGATGCAGCTAAGTATCGCACGGAGAGAATCAGAAATGATTCTGAAATGGTGGTTTAAATTTGGCTGGAGGCTTCTGTGTTCTGACGGTGCTATTCAAAATCGGCTGACGGAACGCGGTCCGGATTACGCGCCGGCCTCGTGATGAAGGAAACGAAGACTGCTACGCCAATGCTACGCGTCGTTTTCCCCACGAAAAGCCTTTCAAAATCACTGCGTAAGACGTCAGAGAAACAATGTTTAGGAAGGCATTCATTACCACCGGGGTTATGGAATGAGCATACTGTACATAGTGGGATGCAGAAACGTTAACGTCAATCTATTTTGAGAGCATCCATCAACGTTGCAAAGACGGCAAAGAAGCAGTATAACAAGATCAGGGCTGACCTCAGCTTCTGAGCCGCGGAACATAATCCAGGAAGCTCTTTTCGCCGAGCGATGCCAGAATAACGCACAACAAGCACTCAGAGACTCTGAGCCTCAAATTGTATCGTGTCTCCAACACCGGAGTGCATGGCGAAGGTGGCACTGTGAAGGAGTCATTGGACTAGTTAGCCTCGCAACTCAATTTGCTCACTTCACTCTTATTGAGAGTCGTTTTGAACCAAACTTACTGCCTGACGATCCATAGCTTGACCACCATCATCTTCGGGGAAGTTGGACCGCCAAACAGCCGCACTTTCACTTTGGTCCGAAGGCGGTGCGTGTAACGTTTCTCAAATGCGCTGGGCCAGAGTAGATGGGGTGGATTCTCAAAGGTGGAGGAGATGATGGTGTAAAGTTATCCACGCGGCAGATCGACAGCGCCGTTGCTTTATTAGTATTTGAATCCCCGCTAACTCCGTCGGGGGTCTCCGAGGCTCTTTGATTTCGACTTGTGTCCTCCCCCCGCCTTTGAACTTTCCTTTGCACCTAGAACGCCTTGTACACGCTGCCAGCGACGGTATAGGCGATGCTGGCTTAAGTTTTATGGTCGCTCATTCTCCTCTGATTGAAGTATCCGAGCTGGCTGGCTTAGAGGCATCTATCTGTTGGTTCTGATGAACTACAATTCGAGTCGATCCTCCCTCTATTTTTGTCTCTTCAAATTCATGATTCGTGGACCAGGCATGCATTTACTTATGTGACTCTGCGTCGACTCAGCGATCTGCTTGGAAACTTTGTTGCTATTTCAATGATGTGTCCCTATGCCTCGAGAGATAGCACACCAAGAAACGAGGTGCTGATGCCGTGTTCCATCAATTCCAAGACGCGTCTCCTCGGAACCAGTAATTGGTGTGAGTGCTCCTATATCCCATACGAACTCCTTTCAACCCATTCTTTCGGGCATGCTGTCGTGCCCAGCGTCCCATCAGGTCCCTTAGCATCCACATCCTCGCTGGGACCCTAAAATGCAGGATCCGGAATCCAGAATCGTGGAAAATCTATTATGCACGTCGATGCATTCTAGCATTACGAACTGGAAATCGTTCAAAGCTGGTACCTCTCATTCCATTGTTGTACACGTATACGGGCAAAAAGACTACCTCGGCGCGCGACACATGCCAAGTATCCAGGAAGTGCACAACTATGTAAAATCATAACATCATCCCGGCGGCATCACCGGTGAAGAATTTCCTAAGGCTTTCGATCGTGATCATCGCGGGAGACAAGCCTCGACAACTTTGTCTCGCACCAAATCAAAATGGACTCAGGTTGCCATGCACTCTCCATTATATGGACCAACAAGGACCAACAAAGCGCGCTTTGGTTACTTTTCTTGGAATACGATTCGCTCACGGTTCAGCATTGATAGGTCCAGTCCCCAATATCGCATCGAATCGATAACGAAATGGAAAAGGAACCCGAATTCGGTACTATCGGGGACCAAAACAACCTTTGTAAAGCCTATCACTTGTTTCCTGGTCTTCCTTGGAAATTCGCCGGGGGAGGGCCGTAACTGTACACTAAATATGTAAGTAAGCAGGTAACCGTGGCCAAGATGATCACGACGAATTCGAAATCTCTTGTGCGCGACCGACCCCGGGGAATTTGGTTCCGTCCTCGGCGCCGGCGGCTTTTTGTGACTTCTTTCGGGGGGAAAGGGCTGAGTTCCTGGTTTGAATTATTGTGGCGCAAGCGTGGGGAAACTTGAAATTCGCTGTCCAATTTCGAGGTCGTGGTCGGGATGTGGAACGTGTTTAGATTTCCAATGGCATTGTATTTTCCGGTGGTGGAGACGAGAGCACCAGGAGTCGATGAACGAGCAAGGCAGGCCGGCAATGGGGGCGGGGACCTCGGCCGCAGGACAACGGTTTTGTATTTTAAACTTTCTTCCTTGCTTTTTGCATTTCCAGAATGCTTGCCATTCCGGGGCACCTTCCACCGTCCGTGGAGATTCGAGGA
This sequence comes from Hypsizygus marmoreus, assembly GCA_013433165.1. Taxonomy (NCBI): domain Eukaryota; kingdom Fungi; phylum Basidiomycota; class Agaricomycetes; order Agaricales; family Lyophyllaceae; genus Hypsizygus; species Hypsizygus marmoreus. Next base: position 289,815 of record CM024094.1, on the reverse strand, counting down.
TCTGTGAGTAGTCTGTCTACGTACTCTGTAGTAGACTGGTATGTAAACCAGCGAGTGAGCGCGCTCACGATTCGAGGCAGCCGAAGCGGGGAATAGACTTTGGTTTTGATGATCGTTTCGTGTCGGAGATGGCGTTCAGTAATTGAGTTTTACACGCTGGGTGAGAGGATATCGTCCATCTAGGTGCCCTTGTATTGCTGTCTACATGAGAAAGGTGAAGTTCGACGTCGATAATCGTGGCACCAGAACATCTGTCGCGAGATCCTTCTTTCCTGTGGCGAGGTCGATGGACGTGCGGAGATAGCACGAACGATCTCGTGCTTCTTTGTTAAGATCTGGGGAGGGCACTGGTCACGGTAAATTTCATCCCCTTCCTTTTGCCTCCCGCGAACCAACCGGGAATACGATCCTTGGGTCAGCATTCAGAGAATGCTGGTGGTATGCCGGCACAGGACCAGCAGTTAACGCTAGATTTTTTCAGTTTGATAGCCAGTGTAATTCTTCTTCTGGCTCTGAAGCTTAATTTCCTTGGTCCCTTACCCAAACTCGGGACCCCATCTGGAACTGCTTGAAACTAATTGAAATTTTAAATAGATATAGTCGCCGGACGCCTTCGATTTCCTCCATTGGTGACGTTGTTAGACTTTGGAAGGTGGCGAGGTCGGGAGAAATCTAGCGTACCGTTTCGCGGTAAAAATAAAAGAAATAAAGCAATGAATTGTGTGGAAATTGCGCTGGAAAGCGACGCAGGCGTGAAAAACCACAACATGTCGAAAGATGCCACAGGAAATTTTACTAATGGATTCTTGTCTGTGTGGTGAAACATGCCGTCGACCCCTTTACCAAGGTAGAACAACATTTGCAGACACTTGATTATTCAGTTGGCCGCGGAACTCCAAACGCAAAATGGGACTTTATCCGAGTCGTGGCCCGATCTGGTATGTGCCGCTCCGAAACTGGAAATCTCGGTCCATAGGGGATGCACGCGTAATCCGGGCCTCTAGATATTTTCCTCGAGCGAGAAAAAAATGTGGCGGCGGATGGGGGAATACGTCTTGAATCTAGGAGATGGTTTGGAAGAAATCTGGACGATTGGAATTTGTAAACGTTGTTGAGATCGGTGGATGAGCCCCGGAGGCACCGGCAGACATTCCACTTACATCAGACGCTGCCAAACCTAAGTAAAGCCCCACGCTTTAATTTGAATCCACATGAATGCGATTCTCTCCTCCTCTTCCTCGCCCGTTCAGAATGTCTTACTACAACCACCACCATCCCTCCTTCGACGATTCTCCTTTTCCCCATTATTCTGAACAGGAAAAATACCATTTTCGTCGGGATGGGATGGTGAATGTGTCGCACGCCGACCACGTTCCGGACATGTACAACGTGTCGCGCCAGGAAAGCCAACGAAACGCATGGGAGGAAGGCATGAGCGAGCAGCAGCAGGTTCTGGCCCAACAACCGCAACAACAACACGAGCTCTACGCTGTCCCGCAGAACATCGATGCCTCGCATAACTTCGTCGTCAAGCAGGAGCCTGAGCAGAACTGGCTCGAATACGAGTACCAGAACAATATTGCACATTCGCAGACCTCGCAGATGCCCCGCACGCAGTACCAAAAAACGGTTTCGTTCTCACCGCCTCCAGCTAATCAGCTCAGCGGATTCGACCCGATCAACGCATCTAGCCGTCTGACGCTCTCGGGCTCTCTCGACCCATCAACAGGTATATTCTATCGCATTCCTGAACATCCGCGTCTGCGGACGGCACAAGCATGCGAGAAATGTAGGACCAGAAAAGCGAAGGTAAGAACAACTCTCGCCCCATCAAATCCTTCTCTCATTGATTCCATCTGGCCAAATAATCCTCTATTTCCATCGTTTTCTGGACACCACAGTGTAGCGGCGAACACCCCTCTTGCAAAAGATGCACGAATCGCGGGCTAACATGCGAATATGCAAAGGAAGGACGGGTCCGGGGGCCCAATAAGCCTAAGGTGAAGCGCACGGACTCCAAAGAGGAGGTAAGGAGACCTTCCCCGAGCCGACGGTCATCCAGCACAGCGAAGGCAAGCCCAGGCTCTGACTCCACCGACCCTTTCCCGCTCGCCGTATCCCAGGCCCTGCAGTCGCACGAAGAGGAGCAAGGAAAACCTGGCGGAATGGGCGCTGGTCCGTCTTCCACTCTCAGACGCAACTCCATGCCGGTGTCCATGGGAACACAGCGGTCCACGCGTCCACGCCCCCCGAACTTGCAGCTCGAGTCGTCCTCGAACTATTACCGCCTCGAGGGCCCGCGATCGAGCGACGGTGTAAGGCGGCCGCGTGGGTATTTTCCGGGGGACCCTACAACGACGACACCACTGTCAACGACTACGCAGCTTCAATCACCAGACGATCTGGTGAGATATGGACACGGTCATGGACAGCCGTTCAATATGGGTTCGGTGGCGCATCTGCTCGCTACTTACGGGGGTGAGACGTATGACGATAGTGGGTCAAGTACATCGTCGGCCGGAGAGCGATATGGACAGATGGGAATAGATTCGGGGTATAGGGGGGGAAGTCATAGCGAGAGCGGGTCTAATTCCAAGTGAGTTCTGTGATATCATGGCAAACTCGCTAGCATTCCATATCCCGTCTCCATTTGCTGGGATGCGTGACTGACTCCTAATTCTCGTTTTTCAGCCCGCCTTCGGCCGTTTCATCCACGTTCGACACGACGACTATGACCATGATCGGGTCCCCGCCGCTGGGTGGCGCGCCGGCCTTGGTGATGCAGCAGCAACACCATCAACACCACCACCAACAGCAATATGGCTATGCAAGTGACACTGGCGATCAGTACCCACACCAGAATCACCCGCACCACCAGTTTGTAGAGGCTAATACGGCGGCGGCGCTGCATCCTCTCCATGAAGCCGCGGCTATTTGGGGACAGATGCTCCCGCAACCACATCCTCACATGCCTCCAGGGCAGCCAGTTCAAGCGCAGTACGACCTGGACGCAGGACAGTTTGTCGGTGCGAGCGAGGTGGTTGTGCTCGAGGCGGAGGAGCTCGATGCGGACAAGAACATGCAGATTAATTACGCGCTGGCGTTGCATGACCAGATGCGGTAGGGGTGGTGAGGGGTGGTGCCGGGGTGGGCCCCAACTCAACAACGGCCTCGTTGGAACTTTGTTTCGTACTTTAGAGGGACTTGTCTGGTATGCTTTCGTGCTGGGAAGGAATCATCGTTCCATTTATTTTATTTTTCTTGGTCTTGGGGATGTTATGTTTCATGTTTTCGCGCATTGGGGTTGTGCCTGCTTTCTGTCCATCCACCGCATCATACATCATCGACCGACATTGCCTTGTTCATTCTTTATTTATCCTTGATTCTCGGTGCGGCGCGTGGGGATCCGACCGGGGGGAAAGGGAGGTTCTTGTTATATACATCAACGGACGTTTTGCGGGGATTTGGATACTGGAACGCACGGGGACAATTTCTGCTTTCGTCTTTAAGCTTTCGTAGCACTCTTAATATTCTCTTCTCCGAGTAATTTTTTATGTGTATGTATTAGTTGGGGGCGGTACTAGAGTTTACTAGCACGAGGACGCCCTAGCCAGGGCGTTCCCGTGTCCTGTTATTGACGTCGATTTCTGGAAAACTAGTAAGGAGATGAGTACGAGTCTCGTGTGCAGAGGAGCGACAGTTCAGTCGACGTACCAGATCAGATCATGACGATATCTAATCTCCCAAGACAGAGGAGGACACTGGATCTAGCCAGGCAAATCCCTGAACGGTAACTCTGACGGCGACGTTGGATTGTGTAGGGTTCTTTATTATTGTGTTGGGCTATGCAATCGCGGTTTCACCGGGGGCCGTATGCGCTCCAGTCGCCCGGTTCATACAGAATACGTGTAGGACAGAAGAACGAACTCGTCTGTCTGCGTCGCCATTACGAGTGTGTGTTCTGTATCAATTATTAGTGTCCCGTGCACTGGTTCGCTGATGTATGGGGTTGGGGTGGGTATGGTGTTTGTTTGTCTCTCGCATTGTGCCATTGCGTGTCGGTGTTGTTCGCCTTAATTTTTGGATTCCGCAGATGAATCGCCCGGGTCAGAAGACCTGTCGTGTCGTGTCGTTTCCGTGTATGGTATAGCACGGTGAAGCTTGGGGTGTACACACAGGGCGTGCCTCTACATGAAGCTCCGCCAATGGGAGAGAGCCGTACGCATGCACATGCGACTTCCCCCCTCTCAGTGCTGCTGAGCTAGATGGGACTGATCACTTTGGTTGATCGTGGATAGGAAGGAGATCCACTGGGTCCCTTAACCCCCACGGTGGGTCGGCACCGTTTAAGACTTCAGATGCATTGAATGGGGCTTGGGGTGGGTATATGTATATGAACACACATGCATTGGTTAGGCACCGTGTGGCGATGGGCGCTAGAATGTGCGATCGTACGATGTGCCGGCGGTCATCTAGCGCAATGGCGAATCGCTAGGAGAATCTGACAATCGACGGGATCGCGTTTACTTTACTAAAAGCGATTTTGTCGTGGATCCCAGAGCCGCAGCGAGGACTGTGGGGTTGAGCCCAAGCTTCGGCACCGTGGTTAGGTTTGGGTCGCTCAATGTCCACCTCACTGAACAGGCTGCGTTAGAGCGGTCGTGACACCCCATAGCGATACCCTGGCATGATATGAGCCCCCTGGACAAGAGTCTGGTATTCCAAGGATGTCATAATGTGTGTTCCATGACGTGTTCACGATGCAAGCGTGCTACAAAAACCACACGATGATAATCTTAGGAACTGGATTCACAGTTGAATTGATTGCAACCAAATATATCTATTTCTTGAAACGTACCGTCCTCCGCAAAGATAGTGGTCTTGCTTTCCTCATGTCAGAGCTGTTCGAGCGTAGTGTAGGGCTCTAAGAATAGGGTCCGGTCCGGAGGTACACTAGATATACGGACGCTTCGAAATAACTTCGAGAACATCCCCTTCCTATTTCGGCTTGATGCCCGCCGTTGCCAATTGTTTCCTCAATCCACGTAACCGACTAGAATGCGACTCGGCGAACCACCGACGCCTCATCAGTGCCACTGCCAGCGTCGAAGACAGGAAGAAAGCTAGTCGTATTCAGTCCATGGTGAAGAAAAGTGACCGTGCATTAATCATGATCAATGGTTATCAATAGGCCGTGCTAGGTAGCTTTTTTGCGGAACCGTTGAGGCAGAGCTCTCTAAAGCCTTTTCCAGTGGGATCGGAGGATATGTGGTCGTAAGTTCACGCCACTGACCTGGGGCGATCCGGGTGGAAGGAGGAAAATGTCTCGTGTCGGTCATTTTTTCCCGACCACAATTTCGCCAGGGGGATCGGGGGATATCCGTCGCAATTTTATGTCACCGACAACGGGCGGTTGTCTGCCGTTGTGGAAGTGAGGAATGATATCTCGTGACGGTGATTTTTGCCCGACCACAATTTTCGGCGTAGCTGCCGGCATCACGATCGTTGCTCTGCGCCAAATGATTTTGAACGGAGCTCATGGCGATTTCTTTGTACTCTTCAACTATCATCTCAGCCTCAGAGTTTCTTTTTACGCGTCGTCGATGTCCAGGTCAGCAGGGGGAGTGGACGAACACCTAACATTCGAGTGAAAACAGAATCGCGAGTTCCGATGGTGCAGGAGTCGCATTTCGCTGTTAAGGGTGACAGCATGATGATATCCCGTACGTTGCAGATGCCATTCGGGATTCCCACATGATCGTCCGCTTACTTACCTCAAGTTCCCTCCAGAGCGTTGCATAAAAGGAAAAGCCTGATAGCCTAGTCTTCATCCCCCTTTCTACCCTCCTTCCTTCCTCCCATGGTCCGCTCTGTGCCCTACGTCCTCCTGGGTCTTGCTGCCTACGCGTCTGCATCTCCTTCTCTCCACAAACGGGCGTCGGGCGTGACGACATCCGCTAGCGCGGCCAATGGTCAAACGTTTGACTACATCATCGTCGGTGGAGGACTCACTGGGACCACCGTGGCTGCCAGATTGGCAGAGAATGCGGGAGTCACCGTCCTTTTGATTGAGGCTGGTGCAGATGATAGGAAGAACCCACTCGTGTATGATATCTACAACTACGGCCAGTTCTTCAGCTCCAATCTGAACTGGAATTGGCCAGCAGATCAAGGGAGGAGTATTCCAGGGTGAGTATTCTTGTCAAACAGAGGTATATTTTAATCTAACAATTTTTTTTGCAGTGGGAAGACGTTCGGTGGGGGCTGTAAGTGACTTTTACGCGTCATATAGGGTTTAGACGACGTGTGACTGACGATTCTTAGCTTCTATCAACGGTGCTGCCTATACCCGTGGACTTAAAGAGCAGTACGATGCGTGGTCTACTCTCCTTGAGCCGTCTGAAGCGAGTGTTGGATGGAATTGGACTGGTGTATGGAACTACATGAAGAAGGTTCCGTTAGTGTCTTTTCATACACGGTACTTGTTCTCATTGCTCGTGATCATAGTCCGAAACATTCTCCCCTCCCAACGCCCAACAAGCGGCAAAGGGGGCCCAATTCATCGACACCTACCATGGATACAACGGGCCCGTCCAGATCACCTACCCTGATGATATGTATGGCGGACCTCAGCAGACTAACTTCATCAACACCATCGTGAGCCTTACTGGCATCAAGCGCTACAAAGACTTGAACGGCGGCACTCCCAACTGCGTCTCAATCACTCCCTTCGTATGTATCTCTGACGTTCAATGCCCCTCCTTCCGTTGATACGAAAGGCCTGCAACAGATGATGAACTGGCATGATGGCGACCACAGATCTTCAGCACCGCAAGCGTACCTCACTCCCGTCGAGTCCGTCAGGACTAACTGGCTGACTCTGACCAAGCACCAGGTCATCCCTTGTTCCTTCAAGTTTTTCAAACTATTTTTGACTTTTCTGGTCGTATTTAAAGGTCACCAAGATCAACTGGGCCAATTCGGGCATCCCGCTTACTGCATCTGGTGTCGAGTTTGCGCCTGCTAGCGGTGGTACGACACGATACACTGCAACTGCCAGGAGGGAGGTTATCATTGCTGCCGGCGCCATCATGGTGCTTCTGCTTATTGACTTCTTCGAAAAAGTGCATGCTGACGGTTTTATATTAGACCCCTGCCCTTCTCCAACTCTCCGGCATTGGCGACTCCGCTTTCTTAGGACCTCTCGGTATCACTACACGGATCGACCTCAAGACCGTCGGTAAGAACCTTCAGGAGCAGGCACGTCTCTATCTCCTTTCCGAACTCATCGAAACTCACAACTCCCCGCCAGACAATGAGTAACCTCGGTGCACGCGGCAACGGCTTCAACCTTGGTGGACGCGGACCCTCCGATGCTATCGCATACCCCAACCTGTATCAGGTCTTCGGCGACAAGGCCAGTGCCGCCGTTAGCAAGATATGGTCGTCGATTTCGACGTGGGCGGCATCCCAGGCAGGTTCGGCTCTTTCAGCGGCAGCACTAGAGCAAATCTATCAGGTCCAGGCGAACCTGATCATCAACAACAATGGTACATTTCATTTCCTACGTTACAAGGACTTGGTTTTAAAGATAGTGTGGGATAGCACCCGTTGCTGAGATTTTCTATGATACCGGCTATCCCGAGTATGTTTCCCTTCGATGTGAAGGCTGACCGTTTGTTAACGATTCCGTATGTAGTACCCTCGGGATCGATATGTGGAATCTCCTCCCTTTCAGCAGAGGCACAGTTAAGATCAAGGTGTGCATCCCGGCTGTGAAAGAACTAGGAAAATGCTAAATGCCCTCGAACAGAGCACCAATCCGTTCACCTACCCCACCATTAACGTAAACTACTTCGCCACCGACATCGACCTTGACATCCAAGTCGCCACCGCCCGTCTATCCCGACGAGTCCTCACATCCCCGCCTCTGAGGTGAGCCTCGATACTCCTTTTGGTCACACATTTCACCGACTGCAAGTATTATCGCCTCACAGCACGCTCTCCACCGGCGAGTCGATCCCCGGTAGTGCCGTCCCAGACAATGCGCAGCGCGGGACAGATCAGGACTGGAAGAACTGGATCAAGAACAAGTTCGTGTCCGTCGCGCACCCGGTTGGTACGGCGGCGATGATGCGACGCAGCTTGGGGGTGTTGTGAATGCACAGCTAAAGATCTACGACACGACGAACGTGCGCGTTGTCGACGCGTCGGTTATGCCGATGCAGATCAGTGCGCATCTGTCGGCGACATTGTATGGTGTTGCAGAGAAGGCGGCGGATTTGATCAAGGCCTCACATTAATGTTGATTTGGACGAGTGGTGCTCTTGTTCTTGGACTTGTGCTGGACTTGGTTTCTTGTGGATCATCGTCATTCTTTTTGGTACATACACACACGTTCTTTTCATCAGACTCATGATTGTCTAATTACCAACTTACTAACTGCGCCACCATCGATGCTATCCCCTCCGAACGCCTCTTAAGCTTTGTATTTGCAGCTTGCCGGCGGATAAAATCAAACTCTCTCTATCCCCTCCGACGATACTTTCGAAAATAGTTTTACTGTATTTATATTCGTCGCCATCGTCATGTTCATAATCATAAAATCCAACCACCATCAACCAACAAAATGATACAAATTACACATAAATAAATCTGTCCACCCCTCACTACCATCCGACAATGGGAACAGAACGAAAAGAACCCCCTCTTAGCCAGACCCCGTCAAAAGAAGAACAGAACCCGCAAGCGCCATCGCGATTATAGAGCTATGGAGAGAGGGTGTGGGTGAGAGAGAAGGTAAGTAAGATATGAGACTAAAAACGTCTACAGCGGCCCAGAGCACATATGGAACGAAGACCGGACAAGGGAGAGAGCCCTTACTATGTTAAGTGCATCTTTCGCAGCATGTCCGCCCAGGACGTCGTCGGCCCGTGATGATGATGGTGTTGGGGTGGACCAGCAAGATCGAATGATCCAGGGATCCGCAGTTCCTCTTCCCGATCTTCCTCTTCCCCAGGCGTGAACATTGACTCAGGTTCTTCGTGTATTTCTTTCTGTTCTTCTTCATTTGAAATATCAAGGTTCTTAGCCTTGGATGCGTTGATGTCGGGCACTGGTGTCTCCTGAGTCAAGGGAGTAGGGACGCGTTCATGCAGTGGCGGGTGTGCGTCTTGTTCTCGGAGCAGTGTATGTGCGTCACTCGGTTGACCAGGCGTCTCGTTCCCCGCATCTCCCTTTTCCTTCTCCACGTCTTTCTCCTTCTTCTTCTCACCTCCCACGGCCTCTTCCTCCGGCGGCGTCACATTAACATACTCGTTTTCCCCAGGGTCCACCTTCCCAGCCGCATTCCCTCCCGCACCCTTCGCATCCTCCTCCTCGTCCGAATCGACCCCCACCATCCAGCTCCCACTGCTCTGGGTCGTCATACTCGTATTAGACCGGCTACTCGCAATCGAGCCCAGGCGGTGAATTGCGCGTGCGGATGCGATGGCAGACTTCCACCGCGCACGCGGGTCGAAGTGTTCCCGTAGGCCGGTGCTGAGATCGTGCTCCGTTGAGGGTTCGTGTGTTGTTAGCCACTGTGGGGTGGGATGGAATATGTTAGATGGGTTTTGTGGGGATGGACTGAAAGATGAAGTGAGGGGGATGAGAGAGGATACGTACAGGGTCTTCGTAGGCCTGGGCGGCAGTTGGGCGCCTCGCCGGGTCGGGGTGAAGGAGGCTCTTGATGAAGCTTTTGGCTGGTATGGGATGTGGTCAGGAAAGGATGCAGAGTGAATGACGAAAACAAACCTTGCGGTGAGACTTTCTTCCAATATCGATCATGGAACTCGATCTTCGCCTCCGTCGTCTCTTTGATCAGCACCTTGACGTCTTCAGACCTGAAGGGCGAGTATCCACATAGGAGGACGTAGGTTATTATCCTGGTCAGTGGCATATCGTGTCAGAGAAGCTGTACATAGTCCACTTGACTTGACGCTCGTACCCAGTGGCCCAAACATCGACAGCCTTCCCATGTCCTTCCTTATTCAGAACTTCGGGAGCAACATAGCCAAAGCTCCCCGCGAGGGAGTGGAGCTGCTCCTCTGGTGAGTGGAGGTGTTTAGCGCTGTGGAAGGCATGATCGTTGGTCAGGTGGGATAGCGGTGCCGTTAATGGTCAACGTACATCCCAAAGTCAGCAATGACGATGTCGCTGTCGGGGTCTTTCGTTCGATAGAGGATGTTTTCTGGTCTGTGGATGAATAAGTGGGTGTTAGAGGGTACCAGTTACGGTAAATGGTCGAAACTTACTTGAGATCTCGGTGGACGATGTCATGGTCATGGAGGTATTTCACTCCAGACAGGATAGATCTAGGGCCCTATTTAGAACAGGAGAGGGCGGACGACTTAACGAACGTACCGCACTACTTGAACAGCATCTTGTTCTGTGAATTTCCCCTGCTGGAGGATGCGTTCGAAGAGCTCTCCGCCGACAGCGAGCTCGAACGACAGATAATATTTCGATCGCGATTCGAACCATTCGTAAAATTTAACCTGGAAAGAACATCAGCGTTGTGCTGCCCAAATGACAATAATCACTCACAATATTTGGATGATCCAGGCCTTTTAGGACCTCCATTTCTCCCCAGACGCTGGCCTCATTGCCCTTCACCTTCTTTTTCGGAATCATCTTCAATGCTACCTCCTTCGTCACATCACTCGGCTCTGCTCCCTTGTCGGCTCCATGCCGATTGGACGAATATGACGACGTCTTCCTGGAAAGGGGGAGGGGCAGGTGGTGATGCTCTGCGGGTGCAGGTGGAGGAATAGTCGGACCGGAATCAGCAATAGCTCCTCGCTCAGCAACAGCGATCTGCTCCGGCGGTACATGCCATGTTGCTCGCTAAACAGGAAGAAGTTAGCCTTTGAACGTCCAAGCAAGGGTCTGAGAAGCGGAAGCATGTTGATCATGCCTCGATCAAGAGCTTACCACAACTTTTCCGAAGGTTCCAGTGCCGAGCACCTGATGCAACTCGTAGTATTTCTTCTTGTTGAAGCTTGGAGGCTGGGGCAGGAGCGCCTCAGCAAGCGAGAGCTTCATTATTAGAAAAGTTCCAGGATCGACCCCACCGCGTGTATGTTTTGAACAGTTGACCTCGTGGTGATTATCAGAGTCCTTGACTGTCGGAAGGGTGGTTTTAAGATCGTTGGGTCATATATTGAGAGTCGTCGGAACCAAACAAGCTTTGAACACAAGCTTTGAACACAAGTCGCAATAAGGAGAAAGTCAGAGAAGTCAAAATCTGGTGAACATGTTGCATGACATCAAAACACGAGGCGTAACTTAGTGCTTACATAACACATGAGATGTTTCGGATGAAAGTCGAATTCCTTTGAGAGTATTGTGAGCAAGAACGACGAGCTAAAGGACTAAATCTCATGTAGCACCATTCGTCATCACGAAGATTTGAAGGAAGTGTTGAACGTTGTGCTGGTCCGCAGTATCAGTATGCGGGTCCCGGGACGTGAATGATTTCTGCGCACGTGATGTCCCAAAGCGATCATGCGCCTCGATTCATTGAGCAGCCTCAAAAATTTGATCGAGGCCTCGAAAACTCGGTAACTTGAAGCTGCTGCCTGCTGGACAAGATATACGAACCCTAGAATTGCAGTTTTATCCTAGCAAAGAATTCTAGAGTCCTATGCCGAGGAGGAAGCGTGAGCATCAAGGATTTTGCGGACCGTGGTGGTCGATGTTGCCATACTGCTACCATGATGATTCCATTGATCGCGAGTCTGGCTCGACTTGATAAGGGGGAAGAAGGCATCCACCTCTCTATCCGACTTCGCGCCTTTTCGTTCTAATGTCGGCCACAGTCCACCCCAAGAAAGTCCTCGTAATTGGCGGGGGACCCGCGGGACTAGTTAGTCTTCGAAATTTGCTTGAGCGCGGGCAACATGACAGAGTTGAACTGGTAGAAAGGCGGGACGACGTTGGAGGCGTGTGGTGAGTCGTTTATTTATTTTGAATCGAGAAGTGACTGATATTGAAATGTGATAATTCATGTAGGTATCTTGATAATCCCGGAAGGAATTCACCAACAACTCAACGGCCTCGGTGGCCTTCCCCAGCATACCCAGGTTTAATAGGAAATGTCCTCCCCGAGTTTCTTTCATATTCAAAACACCCATTTCCCGAGAGCCCGCGCCCTCATCAGCCGTTTCCTACTCTTGTGGAAACCTATGACTATTTGCGACAGTTTGCGGAGCCTTTCTTGAAGAACGGCACAATTAGATTGAACACAGAGGTGGTCTCTGTCCAAGAACTTGAGGCCGGAGCTGGATGGAAAGTCCTATTGAGGGACTGGAGTGAAGGCGCTGGAGGAAAGGAAGTGGAAGAAATCTGGGACGGAGTGGTTGTCGCAAATGGTTGGTACGACAATCCCGTGTGGCCAGAAACACCGGGTCTGGACGAACTGCGTGAGCTTGATCTCGCAAAACATGCTCAGTCATATCGAGGACCCAAGGGATACGAAGCGAAAGTATGTTGGGTTTCTTCCAAGACGTTACGACACTGACATAAATTTCCAGCGATGCCTTGTGATTGGAAACGCTAATTCGTCCAACGACATGGCAGCACAGCTGACTTCCGTCGCGACGCTGCCAGTATACCAAAGCATACGGCGTCCCGCATTGCCAGGATTTCCGCGCCTTATCGATGAGCGAATCACCATGGTAGCGCCCGTCTCCAAATACCTCCTCCACCCCACCGCAGACTCCTCCGCGCCCAAAATCGAAGTACACTTAACTGACGGCACCGTGCTGCAAAGAATCGATGCTGTCTTCGTAGGGACAGGGTATAAGCCCTTCCCTAGCTTCGTACACGTACTCTCCCACCAATCCCCGTCCGCGCTCAATACAGTTGCAGATGGAAGCGATTCAACAATACCCACACCCACCCTCGCTCCCATCGTTTCCCCGTCAACCAATCCCCATCGGGTGCCGTCCCTCCACAGGCATATCCTCTACGCACACAATCCCTCTCTGGCGTTCATTGGCGCACCGATGTCCCACACACCCTTCACCCTCGCGGACGTCGCCAGCACCTGGCTCGCACTCGCATGGGCCGGGGGTGTTGTTTACCCTGACACCGCAGAAGGGCGGCTAGAGTTCGAAAAGGAACGCCTGGCCACAATCGAGCAGCGCAGGGCTGCAAGTGAAAACCCCAGTGTGTTTGTCTCGTATAGTGTGCTTGTCACAGACGAGCAGGGGTATGCGGCTGAGTTAAGGGAGGATGTGGTGAGCGTGAAATCGGAGCTTGATGCAATTTTGCCAGTGTGGAGTGATGAGAGGACTACGTTGAGGGAATCGATGTGGCCTGTAAAGTTAGAGGCGCTCCGGTATGCGCGGGAGCGTGGCTATTTGGCAAATTTGGAGACGATCTAGCCTTTGCAATGGAAACTACGACGTGTTTTGTTTTTGGCTTCCATCATGCAACACAAATTTCGTAGTAAATATTTCCCAACGGAAGTCCGAAGTGAGTTCGCTTGCTGCTTATGATATGCCCTAGGGGTCTGTTCTCTGTTCCTGAAATATACGCTTTTAGAGTTCTTCCAAAGATTTTCCATACCCGACGGTTTTTTAGCGGCGCAGCGATGATAGCATTGGTGATTCGATTATACGGCAATTTTGGCGTCGGACTCCATTGATCCACGTCGTTTGGAAGGCTGTCTCTCTGACCTGAGCTCCATTGTCTGTCGAGTACCATGATTAATTTTCTTGAATACAACAGAATACAAAATCCAACATACCAGGTCGTCCTCCGGGTGGCTCTTCCGGTGTCCTTGGCTCGAATGCTGTTAACCACGAATCAGCGGCCAAAAAAAAAATCACAAGGAAAAACAAGTGACATACGATATCTGCATGGTCGTGCTCCTTCGTGGTATCTATCCTGATCGAGATGTTTTGGTTCGATTTCTTGGATAAGTTGTGTGTGTTCAGGAGCGTGGGTGGGATGGACACCAGCATATGGCTGACATCGTCGACGCGGCCGGTAATGCTCTTCCGTGCATTGAGCGTCGCAAGGAAGGAGTTAGTGTATACTGCGGAAGGGTCAGTTGTCATTGGGTTGGAGCTGCGAGGCCATGGGACAAACGTACGTCGTCCTATGCAGAAGTAGAACGATGCGTAGACGAGGGTGTTTGGAGAGACGATGAGCTACAGTGAGGCTTGTGTTAGCATGGAGGATGAAATAATTGTGTCGAACCTAGCAGCTCACCGAAATCAAGGAACCGATGGCACAGAGACTAGACACGATGAATAATTAAAAAGCGTGAGGGAGCGCAACGGTCATGCAATTTACCTTGTCAGTCTAAGGGGTGGCCTAAGTCAATGGTAGTCTGAAAGGATGTGACGGTGCTTACACTCCAGTGTTAACGACGAACAGCATCTGGAAAGGATATGTCAGTGTCTAGTGAATCTTCAAGTCAGATGTTGACTGACTAGCTTGTTGATCATACTGTCCGATCTTAAAAGAAGGAAGCATGAGATTGAGGATTGCTTGAGAGGCCCCGGGTACCCACCTCTTGAAGCCCGTCCGCGCGCGATGGAGCATGAGGCAGAGAGTGGCAGCAATGAGAACATCAGCGGTGGTGGAAAGCGCATTGATCGTGTTTGTAAGGGGCTGGAGAGGATCAAGCAGTTTCATTGACCAGAAAACTGCACGGAATGAAAAGCTGTTACGTACCGAGATCCTTAGAAGATCTGTATACGTCTTCAACTGGATTCTGTTGGGTTTATAATGAGAAAAGGTCGTCGTAATATAAGGGGACAGGCATACGCAAGAATGACCCATGCTTGCAACAGGGAAGTTTGGTCATGTCATTGGGATCGATCGACACGAAAACGCTCACCTGTACCACAGCCTAATATCCGGCAGATGAGTGAGGATATGATTGTGGATAAAAGCAAAACACGTACCGGCGTTGCCAAATACAATTAGCAAAATGAATCCCGTCAGGAACATATTTTTGTTGCTTACTGTGGCGGGTATGTTAGCTGGTCGATAGCTTGAGTGATCCTATCACACTTACAACGCCAAACCCGTGTCGTATAGAAGCTGTAAGGGCGTTGTAAATTCGGAAGAAGAAAAACGCGAGGGATGAACAAGTCACTCACCATTGCACGAGTGCCCCAGTCAAGCCCTACAATGCGTCAGCTACGGAGCAAAAGTGCGACAGGGGACATGATCATTAGTCACTACACACCGTGGGGAGGGCCTCCATCTAAGCACGAGAATAAATTAAAGTCCTGCGTCAAGGTTCGATAATTGGGACGCTTACCACAACAGACCTTGAGTTGAGAAGTCACTCAGCGTCAGGGCACTGAGGAACAAGAAAATGAGAAGACCTACCAAATCAAGAGGTCAAGCGCAGGAGGATTACTGGTAGATGTTAGGGACAGTGAAATCGATGAGGCGCCGGGCTCACTTGTAGTTTGAGACCAAGTAATGATAGACTGTGAAACGGTTCAGATATTTGTCGAAGACATGAGAGATGTTGACGAACTCGTGTGTGAGATAAAGATAAGATGCACGGAATCGAAAATGACTGTCAAAGCCACCTATACATTCTTTTCAGACTGATGCCGCGAACGCACAAGACTCCCCAACGTACCAGACCCTTCAGATACCACGGGTCTTTAGGGTAGCCTGTGCATCCGGAACATATTCAGCAAGAAACGCGATTGGTGGGAGAAAACTACTCACTCATGTAGTAATAAAACGTTTGGACAAAAGAAACACCCAAAAGAACGGCGCTAACGATGACGCCAACCAACATGGAGCCCATGCTAGAAGACAGATCGGCCTCTATTCAATGGTCTTGAAGAATCGCACAAAACTCACTTGTAATGGATATGATCAGCCATCACTATAGCTGTATAGTGCTGAGCGTAAAATGGTAGAAAACGAGCGTTTCGTCAGTTGACTCCGGCACCTGCGGGTGGAAGGTGCTCAAAGCTGCTCACTGCCATCCCGAGTGCATAAATACGATCTTCAGTTGTGTTCTGATCAAATGGAGGACGGTTAACGAGTGCTCAGTCTACCAAGAGAAAAAAAGAGGGCTATCCCTGGACGAACAGAGGCAGACGGGGAACTCACGCATCGCGTACCCTATCTTAGATCGGCTTCATGAAGCTCCACTGAGCCGTAACGGGGTGCATGATTACATTTACAGATCGATCTTGGATTGTCGCTCTGTCGGTTAATTACCTTCGGAGAAATAGATTAATTACACGGCAACCCTGAGTCTAGACCTAAATAATCGATATCGAACAGACCTTTCATTTTAGACAGTTAACACCGTTAACAGGCCTATATAATGAACGAGGAGAATGATTGAAGCGATGGATGCTTACTAATTTCGAGCTCTTTCTACAGGTCTAAACGCAAGAAGATTGAGCATTGGATGATTTCCGGGGACGTTCTTAGTGTGATCACTCCGATCACAAGATATCACGGTTCCTGGGACTGTTGTGGGGTACGTGCATATTGGCAGTTGCGGAAAAGCTGAAAGAAATGTTGTTAGCAATTTGTACGATGACTACCTCTCATGGTCGTTGACAGAGTGTCGCCTTCCAGTGGTACAGGCGAGCTGGATACAAACGATGCAAAGGCTTGCAAAGGGGGGAAATTGGACCGTGTGAAATTCACGGTTGATCTGATTCTGAGCCTGCCACGTGGTAATGGCATTAACTTCCTCTTTCATCATGACATGATTCCCATCGTCTCAGCACCAGATTTCGAATCCCAGGAAGACTACTGGCCAGGTTTTGGATAAGTTTCATCTGCCTGTCGTGTTGCCTTGTCAATCTGCTACTGTAATTCCCTTCCGGGCTTTATTCGAAGCACGGTTTCGCAATGCCCTGTGTTTTGTGGGCTTAGTTTTAGACTAGGTCAGACTAGTCGAATCGCGACCATGAAAAAGGTACCCGACAGGGATTCTTCATCTCCATCAGTGTTCCTCTGCAGAATTTGGGAACGTGGTGTATGCGAACAACTGTATAACAGGCTCTACCATCTCTCGGTACCCTTACAGCGGTAAACTCGTCTCAACTACTCCGTCAATACAATCCTTATCTCACGACGGGCGTACCTTCTGCTGAAATGATCCTCACCAAGTTGGACCTTGGTCTTGGAGCTCTTGCGCTGTTTATCCTTCAGCGGTACCTCATCTCAAGGGGCAAATCGCCGCTCCCTCCAGGCCCCAGAGGTCTACCAATAATCGGCGTGAGCAGGAACCTTCTCTAGTACTATTTTGCATCGCAGCTAACAACCTCCTTTCTAGAATGTCGCAGACATGCCATCCCAACGAGAGTGGATAACGTTCGCCGAATGGGGAAGGAAATGGGGTAAGCTGCAGGACAGAATCTACATCAACGATTTTTCTTAACAACATTCCAAGGTGGGATCTGCTCTGTCAAAGTCCTTGGTCGATCAATGATCATCGTAAACTCCTATGAGATCATGGATGAACTCGACAAGAAAGGCGCGATCTATTCTGATCGACCGAGGCTAGAAATGGGCGGTGAACTTGTCGGTTACTGTGACACGCTTGTCCTACTACCGTATGGGTCGCGTTTCCGTACCTTCCGCAAGCACTTTTCCAATTTTTTAGGCCCTCTCCCCATGGAAGACAACGCGCGTATCGTGGAACATGAGACCTATCGTTTCCTCAAGCGGCAACTGGCCCACCCGACTGATCTCATGACCAATCTTCGCAAGTATGCTGTTTTTGTCTTTTGAGTTGTGCGATCTAATTATTGTTGGAAAGACTCGCGGGTGGGGTTATACTGAAGCTCACCTACAGCATCGAGGTTCAGGAAGATGACGACCCATTCATCGATCTGATCGAGCGAGCAAACACCAATTTCAACGCCGCCACGGTCCCTGGAGCCTTCGTGGTTGATTTTTTCCCATCATTGCGCTACCTTCCTGAATGGCTACCGGGCATGGGGTTTCTACAGACTGCTCGCGAATGGGCAAAAGCGACTGCAGACATGGTCGAGGTACCATTTGCCTTTACGAAACAGAAAATGGTATGGTGTAGCTGTTCTCACATATCAAATCCTCACCCGCCTTCTGAAGGCTTCTGGATCAGCGCCTCCCTCATTTGTTGCCAACCTCATGGAGGAAGAGGACCAGCTCACTCCTGAACAAATCAACGACGTAAAGTTTGCGGCCAGTTCGATGTATGGCGGTAAGCCCCTATATTTTCCTATTCAAATGAATTACGAAGTCTTATTTTAATGGCCCAGGCGGTGCTGATACAACAGTGTCTGCCGAGTACGCCTTCTTCTTGGCCATGGTCCTCTATCCGGGTGAGTTCATGAAGCTCTTCGCTTTCAATGATATTTCTCATCTGGACTTTACTTAATCCAGATGTACAGAAGAAAGCACAAGCAGAAATCGATACTGCCGTTGGACAAGATAGGCTTCCGACCCTTACAGACCGCCCACACCTTCCCTACGTCAACGCAGTCGTATCAGAAGTTCTGAGATGGAACAGCGTTGCTCCTACAGGTCAGTTTCCATTACAGACCTCCGATGTGCAACAGAACTCAATAATATCAACTTGAAGGTGTTCCTCACACTGCGATGGAAGATGGCATAATTAATGGTTACCTTATTCCGAAAGGATCAATCATCGTTGCGAACTTATGGTTAGGATTCTTCTCACTTTGACGTCCGTGAATAGTCGACCTGACAATTAGCATACTGTATGTAGGAACATGCTTCACGACCCGGAAGTATATCCAGATCCATTCACCTTCAACCCCGATCGACATATTGCGTCGGACGGCACGCCAACACAACGGGACCCCCGAACTGTCTGCTTCGGATACGGACGTCGTGTTTGCCCTGGCATGTATCTCGCCGAAACGTCGTTGTTTGCTGCCATCTCTATGTCCTTCGCCGTTTTCGATTTTTCAAAAGCTGTCGAGAATGGCGTTGAGATTACGCCAGTTCATACGAATACTTCTGGCATCATCAGGTACGTCTTTCCACTTTTTCTCTTGTTCGCTCTCACTGAGCCCTTCGTTCCCAGCTACCCCGAACCCTTTAAATGTACTATCAAACCTCGGTCTGAGAAGGCCGTATCGCTCATCGCCCAGGACTATAATCTTTGAGGGGTTCCCGGGCCACTTCCGTTGTCTCGTCATCCATGAAGCGACGAGAGTAGTGTAATTTGCTTCCTACTTGTACATGGTTACCTACAGATTATGACATTCACTGAATGTGTCTTCCAGAGGGCTCGTATGCCCCGAGCACTCAGGTATAACCTCTCTTGCTGCCGCTAACAGTTGCGTGCGGGCATCAATTGGGAACAGTTCAGGTTAGCATCCGATAGCCCACTTATCGGTCGAACAAGACTAGGTATTTGATATTCGACGTCTCGTCGTTGACGTACTGGCACTTTGATGAGCTCTGGAGAGTGCGGCTCACCTCTATTGACTATAACGAGCCGTCAGGTGCCACTGAACACCCTTAATCGAATACCTTGGAGGCAACCGTAAGCTTTTTGCCTTTATCCCTGAAAGGCGCATAGCTCAAGATCTTTATCACATCGGGGGACCTCCATCTGCGGTATGGACCTGACTATAGGAGGGAGGTGAGTAGACCTCGTGCCTTCCCTGAGCAAACCACGAGGGGTAATTGTAGAAACCTGGGGAAATATTCAGAATGCCGTTATCAGCACCCCTTCCAGGTAGTCAACGTGGATGCATTTTCTCGAGGAGAACAAATGTCCTCGAAGGACCTTGCCATAACAGGAACTTTGCAAGAAACTGCAACAGGTAAACAGATCGCCAGGTGGAAAACTTTCTCCTCTCTTCGAGATACAAGATAAGTATGACCCAAAGAGTTGTCGACCAACGTGGAAACCGAAGACGGTGCAGTCAATACCAATCATCATGGGGGCGGGGCGATCGAACTAGATATCTCTATTTCGAAACCTCCATGCCGTACTGAACATGATTGTGAAAATCAAGGGGTCCCCCCCAGGGAGACGAATGGAATATTCTTGTTCGACGTGTCTCCTGGCTAGTCTTGTCGCTGATGCGCTTTCACCCAATAAGGCGATACACGTCGAATGGAAATAATTCAGGAACGGCATTCATTGGATGAAATGCCGTAACTAGGTCGAGCAGCAAACGCGTAAGCTGAGCAGTCGGTTAGAAGGTGAAGACACAGACCTCTGTGATTTCTCAAGACCCACGCAAATCACCATACTGCACCGCCCTGTGGGCTGCCTGGAGTCGGACTCGGGATGTTCTGGGGCATGACCGTGCTACGCGGTGCGCCAGCTGTCGACTCCGGTTCCTTTCTCCATTCAATCTTTTCCACTCTAACCTCCCCTTCGATGAGCTGATATACGTATGTGACGACGACTGGTCCTTGGATATCCATGAGGGCGAACGACGGTGTTGGGTCGCTGGTGTAGAAGAGTTGGTGTCAGCGGTAACCATGTCACATAAGGATAGCTTACCCATTATAAGCACCTGTCCACGCGCCTGTAGCCGATCCAGGGTTTACAAAGAATTTGTTGTCATACTCGATGGCCTGGAACCTATAACACGCAACCAGCCAAAGGTGAGTTTAGAGGTCGGTTGCAGACGAACAAGTAACCGACGTATGTGTGTGCCCTGATATCAGAACGTCCACGTCCATCTGTCTCGCTATGGAACTAAGAGAATCGAGGTCCCCGGTGGGTATACATTGGTGCCCATGGATCACGCCAATCTTTATTGGTGAGTGCATCACGGTTATCGACAGGGGGAACGCGGGACTCTGTAACAGGCAAGCAGGTTAGTAACTGAGCGTTTAGAGTGCTGTCAGGAAGTAACGAAAACAAGCACCTCATCATAGTCTCCTTTCACGACGTGCACATCCGGCGAAATTGTCCTTAAATACTCGTATGTTTCCTTGTCACAAACGTTCCCAGTGCAGAGTATTTGTTGGATTTTGCCAGGCACAAGGAGCTTCTTGAACTTGGCTGGAAGGTCGTGAATTCTATGTGGAATGTGCAGATCTCCAATTACGAGGACAAGGACCATTGTAGTATTCGAGGTGCTGGTTAATGGAGAGAAGGGACTGCGTATCAGTGTTTGGGTCTGCGTGGCAAGACATTGTAAACCAAACACTCTGATTATTGTCGCGTATTCGCACAATCCTTGAACCTGTCTTTCAAGTTCGACTTCGGATTTTCGACCACTGACAGCCTTTCTGCTATAGTGAGTTTACAGCATGCAATGCCCAGCACGCAGAACCCATCTCTTATTCCACGCGAACATCAAGGCGGCATCAATTACTCTTATGTCACTCCAAATTCGTATTGTCTCGTTTCCACTAGATGGCTCGCTCGCGCTCGGCGTCAGGCTTCGCTCATCGGGAAGCTATCATCATGGCTGGCGA
The DNA here is from genome assembly GCA_013433165.1 of Hypsizygus marmoreus. Lineage (NCBI taxonomy): Eukaryota > Fungi > Basidiomycota > Agaricomycetes > Agaricales > Lyophyllaceae > Hypsizygus > Hypsizygus marmoreus. The sequence goes on along the minus strand of CM024094.1, from coordinate 268,359 downwards.
GAAGAACATACTCGGGGGCCGAGGCACCCAAATGAAAGACGCTCAACGGTTCTTCGAGCTCCTGTGGCTATCACACCCCGCCCTTGTACCCTACGTCCAGCGAATGCACATAAGCGGCCCAGACTTCACGTACTCTTATGAGCTGTCAAACGTCGACAAAGCATCCCTTCTGCACACTGTGTGAACACTTCCCTCCTGCGCTATTACATGGGAACTTCGACCTTCCGCCTAAGGCAAAAGAAATCATCGGTTCCTTTCGTATCACGACTATGATCTAGGAGATCTGCAACTTCAGTGGGATGTCCAACTTATGCACGGTTTCCATACACAGGATCCCCATCCTCAGGTCGCTCGGATTCCGCCTAGGATAACACTGCTGCGATTGCTGATACCATGACGTTAACAACAATGTTCACATTTCCGTTCCTACATCTCCTGGAAGCCGACGCTAGAATCATCAAGGGACAAGGTCTCCTCTTTAGGACGCCGTCTGTGGACATTCAATTCCAAAGCCGCGAAGTTTTATAAATCAATGGAATTTTAGTGGAAGATGCAGCCTATAGATGACCCTTCGTCAGCCCTAGTGGCCCCTCATTGCGGCATCTTGCCTTGGGTATGCAAAGGGTGCAACATCCACGGCGCCGACAGGATACAGTAGGCTGGTTTTCTATCTCGTCACTTAGCAGGATAAATAATAAACACTCGCAGTGCCTCACGCCTTCCCCATATCCCCCTTCCTCACAGCGAACCTTCAGGCCCTTCATATACTCATGATCCCTCCGATCCCGGGTTATCGATTCTTCAAAACATGTTGGGTACCAGCCATTATCGAGACTATTGCGTCTCTCGCGTTCGAAACGATAATTGTCTGGTTTCAAGGGGCGCTAGGTCTACTCAGTGCATTTGATTTCCAGTCTCTAGAGTGCAGCATACTGAGTCGCCCAGATTTATCTGTGCTGACCACGGTGCGCATATGAGTTTTATCGTAGTCCAAAGAAGGAAGAGAAAGACTAAGAAGAGAGGTGGGGCATGTCCAGCGAAGCTCTCGACGGATGGGCGCTGCATAACTGGTCTTATGATCATATCTGAAGGCAGGCTTTCATTCCCGCTATGAATACTTACACTTCTGAGAGCCGCTTGTGTTTCATTTTCATCCAAGCAGAAGCTCAAATATATCTGTTTGTTTGCTTTCGGGGGTTCTAAGGTAATTGAAGGTCAATCTCAATGATGACGTTCCCTGTACTAAGTAGTCTCTGTTGATGTAATGCGAGGAGTGTGTGGAAGATGATTTTATCGGTTGTTCTATTTATGTTTACCAGCAAGCCCAACCTTTGATGCGGACCTGCTGCGGACCAATCTTTTCGATCTCACCTTGCATTACCATCGTCAATTCTTCCAAAGTCCTTTGTAAGGCTGAAACACTATTATAGAGGGTCTTTAGTGCAAGTACCAACTGACATCTCTTCCTTAGGACCATATGGCCTTCGCCAGCTCATATGGACCACCCCAGCTCCCAAGCGAAATCCAAGAGGGTATTATCGATGAGCTGCAGCTCGATCTACGATCACTCTCGACATGTGCACTCGTCTCCAAGAGATGGCTCATTCGTGCTCGACATTGGGCCCTCGCTGATCGTCAAGCCCGCATCATCGCCTGCACACCTAACTTGGCCGACGGTTTCAGGGTTATGGAACAAAAGCAAGACTCATCCGAGTTTCTTCGGCTCCTTCATTCATCCAAATCAGCTCTTGCGCCATACATACGGAATGTTCTCATCAGTGGCCCACATGTACATCACAGCTATGTATCTGTTCTAGACGACCAAGCAAATGACTATCGCGAGCTGAACGCTCGCATCATTGAAACTCTTCCCCTTCTTTCTGCTATTCGCTCGATTACGATCTCTGATATTTCTTGGGATTGCCTCCAACCAGAGGCAAAGGCAGTCATAGCTTCATTGCGACAGGTCACCTCCGTCTTTTGGAAGAATACGGTCTTTGGAAACCTGGATGACCTAATGCAGTTCTGCGATATCAGCTATCCCAACCTCCAGAAACTGAAGGTCCGGCGATTCGAAGTAGCCACACCAAAAGTTCAGATTGGCAGCGTGTCATCGAGGACAGCTATCACCTTTCATCACCTTCGTCTCCTTGATGTCGACACTGGCCAAGAATTTCACCCTTTCCTCTCAATGTCGCCCTTGTGGCACATACGACCACAATTGATTGAGACCTTATGCCTCAACAACATCTCAATGAATGATATAGCTCTCATCGCAGCCTTGATCAATGGTATGGGGGCTTCATTGAGGTACCTTGCACTCGACATTGCGATTAGCGCTACTGTTGCAGCGATGTCAGGCAATGGTAAGCGGATTGTCCCTATGCCGCTGGTTCTACTTATAAAAGGTATTGCAGCCATTAATCTCGCCCCTGTTTCCCTGCTTCAAAACACGAACCTTCGAACCATAGAAATCTCAACCATACAAATACTTCCTGACACCCCTCTTGACACCTCTTGGCTTCAGGCCATCATGAGCACTATTGTGTCGCCACAGCTCGAAGCCATAACCCTCTGGATCTTGGCGGTGAGGGGATTGGCTACTGGGTTTGGTTTTCGAGCCTTTGAGAGTAGCCTCGTGCAACGCACAGACCTTCTGAAGTTGGCCACAGTTCGTGTCAAATTTACTGGTATGTATGCATGGCGGAAAGAGGGTATTATACAGGAGGTGGAAGAACAACTTCCTGTGCTCCACGAGCGGGAGCTGCTACACGTCGACACTCAGAATTCCCTAAGGAATGAAGCCCTCGACGGGTGGACACCACCTTCATGGTCATTATGAAACCGTGACCGCGAAACGCACATTATGATATGAACTGCAACGGAGTCCTGCTACATACATGCGTGTGCGGAGGGAAGATGATGAACGGATAGGCCAATTCAATATATTAAATCGAACGATCATTTCTTCCATCAAATGTGGATTCTACGTATCACATTGGTGTCATCTGCTGGTGTGATAAATTCATGAGGATCTAAAGTATAATTATGTTCGTCAACTATCAGAGAATATATCGGTATCCCTGTTCTTTTTGACCCCTTTCATCCTCCTCCTCCTGGGCCTTACGGTTCAGAGAAGCAAGGTGAAGTCTAAAGATATAGCACATCACAATGACGAATCCGGAGGCACCCAGCGATATCCCAAAGGAGGGACGGTATGCAGGGCCCCAGTTTTTTGGGAAGATGTAACTGGCACAGTAAGGTTGAGTATAGGAAAATCGGGTGCCGAGAAGGAGACTCACGATCCACCAACAGCTCCCAGCTGAGCGAAGGCGCTTGTGAGGGCAAGCGCGACTGATCGCTTCGCAGGAGGCTCAGGAATGGAATTGCTGTCGGAAGGTTGAATGGTCAATGAAAGAACACTGTATATGGAATTATTACTGACCTGATCCATGCGAGGAAGCAGATGTACCCTGCTGGTGCTTGACCGACCAAGAATCTAAGGTAATATTTAATGTCCTAGCAATGAAGTTTTGGTGACTGTAGTACTCACAGACCAACATAACGAGCCGCAACGTTCATCGTGGACATTGTGATAATGTATCCGACGATTGCAATAATGAAAGGTATGGAAATGTGCCAGAACCTTTCCCGTGTCCGATCCGAATGCCTACAGAGAACGAAGTAAGAACCAATTATTGATGTGGATCGAAAAGCCATACCTTGCATGGAAGAATGATGCAATCGACACTACTATGGAAGGAGGGGCGCACAGAAGCAAAGAAATCGTGCGATTATATCCCAGCGTCGCCGTGAGTGTGGGGAAGTATGCGTTGAAAGAGACGGATAGAAGTATTCCGGCATAGGTGAGCGCAAGCCACCAGACTTTCCAATCTGTTAAAGCCATGATCATGCCGCGGTATTCGCCAACATGTTCGTGGTATTTTCCGAGAGCCGAATCTTCTTTCATGCGCTGGATCGCAAGGGCTTTCTCGGCAGGACTAAGCCAGCTTTCGGAGTTCTCCGGGAAGTCGGGAAGAATGAACATGGCCAGAACTGCGATTGCACATGTAATTCCACCTTCAATGAAGAACAGCCATCTGGAGAATTAAGATAATTAACCCCAGCACCCGGATTCAGGACGAGAACTAGCCGACCTCCAAGCAGCGTGTCCAAGCTTTCCCTCCATAGTGTCCAAAATACCAGATGCGATGAGGGCACCAAAGGCGATACTCAGTAGCAGCCCACAGAACAAGATACAAGTCCGCAAGCCCAACTCCTCTGCCGAGCATGTAAGCTTTCAAGATCAATCCCCGAATGAATCATGCCCACCTCGTTTATACCATCTATCGAGGACGTTTAGCGCTCGCGATATTAAAAAAATCAGAGGGTAACGTACTTGGCGAGTAAGAGCAGGGCTCCCGGGAAGAATGCTGCCTCTACGAAGCCCAAGAAAAAGCGGGTGATTAAAACGCCAGTGAAGCTAGCATTGTACCGTTAGTTGGTGGTAAGGATAATTGCAGATAGATAGAAGCATACTTCTTTGTTGCGCCTAGAACGATAGGTAAGTAACAATGTTTACAGCGAGCGAAAACCACGCACCAGTCAAAGTTGATATTACTCCCCAAGCGAGCATCGAGCCAGGCAGATAAAGGGATGGCTTCTTAATATAGTTAAGGAACATATTCCTAGTAGAGTCAGACTACGGTCCGTGAAAATTGTTAGAGCACTTACGAGGGGATTTGCATCAGTATATATCCGACGAAATAAATCGCCAATATAGTGGCGAACTGTGTGCCATGTAATCCCAAGTCATCCTCGAAACCACGTAGCCTAGCCGAGCTACATAAATCGTAGAGATACTGAGCCGAGGGAGGACCACATAAGACAATCGAAGAGAGCTTACGCAGCATTGGTCCGATCAATCTAAGAATGGGCATATGTTAAGATCCAGCACACTGGTAATCAAGAGAAGACATACATAGTTCAATATATAGATCACGACAAGGATGCTTAGTCGGAGGTCAACCTTCCGTAGGAGCTTCTTTTCGAGAAGCTTCCTCGATTCCTGGTCTTCGATGTCAACCTGTGTTGAGATGACCGAAGTAGTATCGCGCTTCTCAATGCTGGAGGATGCGCTCGAGTCTGCCATCTTGAACACGGATGGTGCGAGAAGAGGGAGAGGGAATCTACAGTTGATTTCGTCTGTGCCCTCATTTTATGTCTCCGGGTTTAAGGACAATTTGAGGTGTGCGCCGAATAATGGGTGCAGAGCGAGTGCCTGTGAACCTAGTAAATTGTGTCTGAATATGTCGCTGTCTTAGCGGGGATAAGGCCAACGTAAAAGTTCCCTTTCCTATGCATCTTTTGTGAAATAACAGCTCCATCTATCTCAGTCCGTCGATTACTCGGTGTTGTCGTTCAAGTTTGATAGCAAAGCGGGGATGTACACATGTGTGTCCCTGTTTTATATCGAACGCCGCCAAACAATTGTCAAAGCTTGGCGCCCTCGATGACCCTCAGCTCTCGACTTCGATCTGCGAGGGTACTTGTGTTGCGAGTTCGAGTCCGAGAGTCCGAGAACGTCAATCATTCTTCATCCTATCTGTGCCAAAGATGAGCCTCTGCAATCATATTTTTCAAAACTTCATCCGTAATGCTTATCCTTCACTTTGACGGGGCCTCCGGCTTGACCCCAGGTGCGGACCCGCTATCAACGAGTAAGTACTCATCCCCAACACGACACCTACTGAACGAGTTACTCCTTTGATGCCAAGCAAAGTCATCGCAGGCACAAAACAATCGTATTTGCGACCTTCAAAGCACATCGCGATGCCAAATGGTATGGCCGCGTTCTGATAGCAACAGTTAAATACGTTCCACCTTGTAAGAATTCCTTCAGCCATATCTAAGTCTGAAAAGGGGGCGCCTGCGATCCTATCTAGTCGGTGGCATCGCGATTATTGCGGTTCGCTGGCCCTTTTTTCCCCTATGCTACCATGCACGCCGATGTCTGCGGAATATGTTCGAAGTTGAAAACGACAGATTACCACGTTCTGCGACAGTGAGAACTGCATACCAGTATCCCTTGCGGATTGCTACGCGTATCGCGACAGGATGTCCTTCTACGCGATCGGGACAGTGCGGTTCCGTCCAAATGGCCTGGATAAACGGTTGTCTGACAACGTCATTCTTCCTTGCAAGGGGCGCATAGCCCGTGCTTCTTAATATCAAGATTCGACGGTCGACGCCCATGGATTTATATGGACCCAGGTAACCAATTCTAGTCATGGATTGTGCGCCGCCCATAAGTAATTTCACCGTCGTGCCCTCAGAGCATGAAGCTGGGCAGGAACTATCTCTTTGGATGAAATGAGAAGTACGTCCTAGGTCATTCATTTGTGCGTTTCCAGATGTGCTCGAATCTGGTCATTGTGACTTGACTTGAATCGCATCATTTCGAGTAGCGGATAGCAGTTTAGCGCCGTACACCCGAACCGTCAGCATCAAATTACCAACATGTCAGTGGGAAACAGAAAGTGTCTCTACCGCCAAATGTTCGGAAGAAAGAATGTCACAGAGGTCCAAAACGATCAATGCATCAATATTAATTATGGCGCCTGGTGCGCCAGACGCTCTATATCCAACCGACAAACGTGATAAGAAGAATAAAAAGGTCACACCTCTTGGGGTGGCCTGAATTGAACAGCAGGCGTCGGCATGCTATAATCTTGTTCCTTCGACAGCGTAGGAGCCAACCCTACTCCATGGATGTGATACTGCTCCCCAACGATTTCTTTAGCAGCAACCATCAGCCTATCCAGACGAGTTATGATGCTGAACGAAGTGGATACGCCCACGCAGAAGAACCTGTAATTTCAAAAGGGTTAATACCAGAAGAACAGGGCATCCTGGCTGCACGCACAGATACTGTTCGTTTTGAAGTGTCTCCAGAGTGAGTGTTCGTGGAAGACCGTAGTCTTCTTCTGCCTCTTTATGGATGACATCTAAACCGTAAATTTGTGACATGAAGCGATCCAGTAAAGGACAAGGCGAGATTTGGGGTAACGGGGATCCGGTACGCAAGGAGGAAGATATCATCGCTGATGGATGGATGGAGTAAGAACAGTACAGGGTTTATCGCAATGAACGAGACTAACTGATCACCGCGAGAATGTCGCCCTGGAAATCCGTGTCCAGGAATCTTGTTCTCCGCAGGAGCGCACGGGCCCAGGCTGGCTCAAGATGTTTGAAGACCGACATTAGATGCGATAATGCATATGCAATTTGCCTAGAGTACGATAATAAGGAGAATACCAAGAGCAAGTTGATATGGGCTTACAATTCTATTTCGAAAAGTGCGTGGTATCTCTCTGCTGGCCAACGGCCTCGAAGTGAGAACTAGATGCCAAAGCCCAAGGCAATCAGTCAAGAGAAGCGATCGACGGGTCACAGATGGACATTACTTCATATATCACATTCGTCCGTACTACCGCAGACCGCCTAAGCTTGCTCCGAAGAGCAATAAGGCCAGCATTGATCTCATGGACATCTTCACCTCTCCTTGAATTGGCATACGAAAGGATCGCGCAATATATTGACCCAATCTCAGCAGACGTCGTCGCCAATGTCGCGCGAGAATAATGACGAATGGATGAAGACGGGGGTAAGAAAGACACAACACTGGAAATGGCCCGTGAGGGAGGCTGGAGCGGTAGACAAGAGGAATGTACTTACAATGCGGCAGCAACTCCGATGGTCACAAGAACGAACCGTCGCTGAAGGAAGTAAATAGTAAGCGGGGACGATAGAGATCTCATCGAACAAGCTGACCCAGGCGACGGAGAACCCAGCTCCTGGAGAGCCCGGAGTAGGGAAATGAATATCTTGGTACGAATAGCCGACGACCTAGTAGACGTTAGAAATGAGGAGCCTTAATGCCAAGGTTAAACTATGACAGTCGCATAGCGGCACGAACCAGCACAATGGTGACAACGAAGACAATCACGGTTATTGGAGAACCCGGCAAATAAAGCCGCGCATAGAACAAGAACGGGAAACAAACGGCGCAGACAGCAGCCAGGCCATAGGCGTTCCCATTTCCCGAACCACATGAGATGTACCTAGAAGAGTTGAATTGAGGAATCGCGTCACGGTAGGGTAGGTATTGGCTACGACTGACCAGATGACCATGCCTACAAGGCCTCCCATGAAGGTGCTGAACACACGGAAAATGAAACTGAAGGTGGTGTCACCACGAAAACGCGATAACGTGACCTGACCCATGATGCTATGTCCTTCATGAGCCAAGCAGAATGTTTTCGTAAGAAAGCCTTACATCGCCCAGACTGCCCGATTGCCTTTAACACTAGTCAGTATGGTGGAGGCATATCAATTAAAACGGGAGAAAGGCTCACTATATGCAAAGAAGGCGCTTGACTTGAGAAAGGACGGAAGCGCAAGAACAACTAAAGCAAACACATTAGTAATGGGATCGTTTAGGGTATAAAGCAGGATATATGAACCTGCAAGAAGTCCAGCCTTAATCGCGAACAAGACATTCCCACCAGCCAAACCCGTAACCGCATGGAACAGCAAATTCATCACAGCTTCGAACATATTTCGAGGAGGGAGTGCATCAGGGTCACGACGCTTCGGCAAGCCGAGGTCCTCTGCAGTAGTTGGGTCCAAGCCCTGGATTTGGTCTGTGGTGATAAGTGGCGATCAGGGATAAGGTAGCGTTGGTAGAGTGGAAAATTAAGATATAGACCTGGATCTTCGTCCTCCTCATGTTCGGCGTCTTCCGGGATCTCCCAGATATTCCACCGTATGATACTTCTGACGGGTGTCCATATTCGTTGAGTCTGGCGTCCCTTCTCCAGGCGAATCATCTCGTCGAGCTACGCGAAGCTAATAGTTAGTTGTCCTTTGACATCAGTGTATTGGGCTGGCACACACCATTTCAATTACAATCCACGTAAACTGAATCAAATGGTATTGATACACATAAGCTTGAAAGAGGTATCGATGAGCTGGGGTCTCCTGTTCAGAATCCACTTTTGCCTCAAAGGTAGATCTATAGGGATCGAGGACGCGATGTCTGCGAAATTTATCAGTTGCAGGAACTGAGTGGAGAAGTGGAGTGATAAGGAGAAGAAGTTGCACCTGTCGTCACTTCGGAACCGTTCGAACACAGCAATAAGCTCATCTCGAACATTGTGGTGGTCCGCGAGCTTCTTTGTCCACTGAGCTTTCGTTTCTGTAGTTTTGAGGAGGAACCTTAACCTTCCAGATCGCAAGCAATCAAGCCAATCCCGGATCGTCACCAACGCATCGCGACAGCTTCCAAGAAGCTCATGACAGCTGTTCAAGTCACCCATTCAGATGTCCAAACCAGGCTTCTCGGTCGAATAAACGAAATACACGAACCTGTCATCCAAAAGCTTCACCATCTGACTCGTGAATATCTCCACGGAAGGATCCCTGAACCTTGTGGCCTCCAAGTCGAGATATCGCTGCGACTCAAACACGCCAACGGCGTTCTCATACTTATGTGAATGCGCCAAAGACTGCAGCGACCGCTGGAGAAGGTCATGGTGCAAATGAAAATGCCGATGCGCATGGGCTTGGTGCTGCCGTGGGCGGGAATTCCAGTGTGCAGGCAAAGTCGGGTGGAGATGGGACGGTTTACCCTCATGCAAACTGCCATCCCGGCTGTCGCTAAAATGTATGTGGTCCGCTGACGCAGTCCTCGAATTTTGCTGTGATGGACTTCCTGTGGAGGTAGGAGAGGGGAGCGGTGAATCCGGCCTCGAAGGCGCCGGCGTCATGGGCACAGCAAATTTCAACCGAGCGGGATCGATGAGCGTGAAGTACATCCCCAGCCCATTTCCACGATTCACTATGCGGCGGCCTAAGTCCTGGAACGGGGTGAAGTCACCTGGTGCATATCGTCCATATATAAGGTCACTGTTCAGGAGGCGGGCGGACGCTGCGAGTGGGATGAGGCTGCTTTCGGCTTGGCTTGCTGTCTTTGCAATGACCGCTGCGGCTGCGACGAAATCCTCTGTTTGAGGGGTTTCCTTGAGGATGGATTGGTGGAGTTCCAGAGTCTTTATGAGCGGAGAAAGAACGCCCTGCAGACGGGTGGTGAACTGTGCCGAGATCGTGACGGGGAACACCAGCACTGAGCATATCAGTGCGACGGCTGAATGGAACACGAGCGGGAGGACGATGGTTTTGCCGATCTGGAAAAGACGTTAGTTGAGATCTCGACAAACACGCAGGGACGGCGTACGAGGTAGAAGGGGTAGGGGAATAATACCGCTGTGGTCAGGGAAATATCTAAGACAAAATTCGTTACTCTCGGACTCGGGTCACTTCAAAGGAAGAAATTGGGACTTGCCTAAGCAAATGCATCCGAATACGCATGGAAATATGTATGGACCGGGTCCCTGACGCGCCTTGATATACAGGAAGGCTGCGGTTCCAGTACCGAGAAAAACCGCCATGATAACGGTCGGCTAGTGAGTAGACTTCAGACGAAGCACCGTCTGACAGGACAAGCACTCACGACTGTTTCGATGTACTCCCCAGTGATCGCTTGGTTGAGGGTCACGGTTGGGTCGTGAAATTCACGCGTAAGGTCGGCGAGCTTCATGCCCAGACAGCTCCATCTGAATGTTTCGTTTTATGAGGAAAGAAGGCTCTACTGAACGCGAGTTGGAAAGACGTACGCCCAGCCAATGAGTACGCACACCATGATCAGTACTTCACGCTCCAGAACCGCGATGAACGGGTCGCTTGGTGGCGACAGCACGGAAGCTAGACAATGTTTTAGCCCAGGCCGAAAAACCTCACTATAATGGATTCACCAATGAGGATCAAGAACGCGGCCTACATAAAACAGCCCAATAAGCACAAAACCGCGATGGCATTCGCGCAGAACACTGACCTGACCGAGCACGGTCTCCACAGAAGGTATGACGAACAACACTGCACCCAGCCACGCCGCAATCGCACATCGCAGTGCAGGCTTCAGTTTCGTCCACTGCCAGTTTGCGGGAATCCATCCCAAAGACTCAGGAAGTTTCCATCGACTCCGTTTCACAACGCCTTTCGGATCCCCGTCCTCCAGCGAGTCCGAAGGTGATCCTTCGGCATCTTCATCGTCCAGCGCCTCTTCATTCTCCTCCTCGGGTTTCGCGTCGCGTCCCCGCCTCCATATTCGTCTTCTAAACTTTTCCGAGACCATTGTAGTGAAGAGACACGGAACGGTGCACCGGCAATGAAAATGTTAGTGACATCACAACCATGTTTCTTGAACATTCCCACAATGCAGGAGTCAGACTCAGTGCGATGCCGCCGGTCCGATTTACCCATATTCTTGGCTATAAATAGCCGGTGCCCACAAGACGAGGCAAGTGGACGATGGTTCAAAGAATGTACGTGCTCCGTATCGTAGTTCCCTCAGGACATTGTACGCGTATGGAAGAGATCTACGCGGTCTATTGTCCGTTTTCTACTCCGTTAATCTTACATCAATGAAATAACGATAAGTCCAGCCTACGGCAAACCCGCCGTCTGGTCGTCCGGGCTAATGGGTATAGACATTTCCATGTCAGAAGTCATTGCAAATGCTTCGTAGAGGTATATTATGCCAAACAGCAGAAACAGTATTGCTCCGCCAAAGGTGACTGGTGACGGGTTTCAGTCGCAGTAGAGGTTGAAGTGCAAGGAGTACTAGGAGGTACACACCATGTTTTACAGAAATTTTTGTGGAGATGTATCTCCCTCCGATGACAGCGAGCGCCGTACAGCACGAATGCCCGACGATGGTTCCAAGCGCCACGAGGTATACGTTCTAATGTTATTTTGGATTTAGTAAAAGCATCGCAATGAACTCATGTCAAGTATCACTCACATGTGCTGCTCCAAGTGCTATAGTCGCAATTTGGCTGCGGTCGCCCCATTCCCCCAGGAACGTCAGCACAAATGCCTGTACAAATACCGGCCCAAGAAGAAGACTACAGAAATTCCTTAGACCCTCACCGACAGTGGATTTCGGGGTCCGTGAAGGCGTCACTGGTGTTGCCGGTTGTTCGTCCGTGGCGGTTGGTCGTGCTTCGCCTTCCTCCATAGCACTCATCGGAATCGCTTCTTCGTCCTCACTAGACCTATCCGCGGCAGCCTCATCGTCCTTAATCTCCTCCTCCGCCTCTCTCATCTCCTCCTTAATCTTCTCATTCCCGCCCTTCATCTGTCGGGCCTCCACTAGCATCTTCGACCCAAACACCAAGAACAACACCGCCGCCGCGACTTGCGTCCATTTCTTCGGTATCAGCGTTGGCAGAATGTGTCCCATTGCGGCTGACAGGATGGACATGACGATGAGCGAGCCGAGTGCGCCGGCGAAGACGACGACGCGGGGGTGCCGCATGGCGAGGATGGCGGCGATGAGAAAGGTTTTGTCGCCAATTTCGGAGAAGATGATCATGGCGAAGGATTGGAGGAGGGCTTGGACGCCACCCTCGGGTTCGGCGTTTTCATGAACAGGCGGCATGAACTGAAACGACATGATCGTCATCAGAGTTTTTGCAAGGGGATCAACAAATTTCTTACAGATCTAGAGAGTCTATTGTGTGAACCAAGACAGAGATATTGGGTAGATGATAGAGAAAATGCTGGGTGTTGGACTAGCACAGTTGTAGTACTAGCATTAGTTGTGGATGGTGAAAGTGGAGAGGAACGAAGCTATGGTCATCACGTGATCAATTTGGAAAATTAAGAACCAGTCAGGAGCGCCGTATTTAGTTACTGTACTTTTTTTGTCCGGAAAATAGTGCCGGCAAGTCGGTCACAGGTTTGGAGGGAATGGCAGACGTTGCGTGTCAGATCGTCTGAGGGTGAGCATCTGATCCGTTCTTGCATTGTTGAGTTGACACAACAACATCATGTTGAGCAGTAATAAGCTCGTCTTGCAAAGTTTGCGCAATGATCGAGTGTCTTTAATGCAATCTCTATCATTGATGAGGGAAGTATCCTCTGCGTGCAATGCCAGACATTGAGAGCTTCAAGAGCCAGGCCTATCCCAGACCTTTGCCGAGCAGCAGTCCCTATCGCTGATGAGACCTGTCGGTATCTTCGCCTCGACTGATGAACGAAATTAAATCATCCATCGCAGAATCCATGAATGATCGAGCAACCTGGAATGGATAGTTTAGAATTTAAATCAACGGAGTACGCATATCAATTCGAGAACGTACGTGGACATTCAAATGCAATCATCCGTAGGTTGGTCAGAGCGCCTCCGCTGCCGAAATATACAGAACTAGAGATAAACAGAACATAAACCTCAGATCAAATGTACGCGTATGAACGAACAAGCACACACCGTTATTCCCCCGAATGAACGCATCACCATATCGATTAGTGACCACCCCATTCACATGCTCCTCCGTCTGCTCCAACGCAATGTTCATATACCCATCAAGACACGAAAGCACACCTGAATATCGACGTGCAATAATGAGTTCAAAACAATAACAAGAAAAAAAGCCTAGGCACCCCGATAATCCACACCCGAAGTCAATCGCACAATGACGCGTTTCCCAACGACTCCTTTCAGGAAGTCTGTGGGCGAGCCGGTGTGAGTCGGAGGCGGCGGTGGCTGCTCAGATTCTGGTGGTGGTGGTGGTGGTGTCGTCTCGTCCATTTGCGTCAAGTCCCAAAGCTTCCCAAAGAGATTGTGGTTTGAGGTCAAGCGGTACTTGTTGTGGTGTATTGAAGATGTCTGTCTCTGGCAAATCGGTGCAATCAATCGGAAGTTCGGACCGCCCAATTTGACTTCACGTTCACCCAGGATTCGCAAGTTTGCTCCATGGTACTCGTTTCTTTGACGATGCCTCTAAGAGTGACATGGTGGGTCACATTATGCATACAGCTCAGGGTTCGACGTCTCGCCCAACATCAAAATACTCTCTTATTTGAACAAGTCTACTACAGTACTTATTCAAATTCAAAATTGTGGCCCCGATCGTGGCATCTCATGCTAATGGCTTGGAGTTCAATCTTCTTAGCCCGCTCTCCGAACTCCTGAAGATCTCTGTTAGCTGCGGTGATTCGCTCAGTGACTATCTTTGCCTCGCCCGGTGGAAGATATATCTTAATTTTCGCAACCCGGATCCCCTCAAACTCGAACGAGTCCATCCACCTGAACTCCAAAGCCTCCAAAAATAGGGGAAGAAGCTTAAGACCCAGCTCGCATATCAAGCTCATAGCCGAGGAACAAGCTCCCAACCCTTCAACCTCCCTTCAACCTCCCCGAGGTTGACTCATATAGCGTATTCTTCCCCAGGAGCCCGAGATGCGTCAGAGCAGGGACTGCTCGGAGAAGAGGCTCCAATGCGAGGTACGAGATATCGAACGAAATGGAGAGGCTTGCCAGGCAACAACAAGACTGATCGAGAAGGGAGGAGAAACCCGCTTATGGCCATGGTATGCCTGACTTTGGGGAGAACAATGCCATCGAGGCCAGCCGGGGAAGGACAAGTGGGCACAGAATCGGGATGCCATTAGAGGAACTGGAATTAATCCGCCTTACCAGCGATGAGAGAGTATCTATGCATATGGGTGGCGGAACGGGTGCCCAAGCCGTTTCGAATGGCGAGAGGGTGCAGGATACGAGGCTGACGCATTGCCGTAAAATGTTGTGGTACTCTTTTTGTGGGATGGGAACACCGATGCTGATGTGCATCAGCTGCGCCCATGGTAAATGAACGCCGGGACCAAGAGCCGTTGGTAAGCCGACAGGCTGTAGATGTTGGCGGTTTCGTTCGTTGGGTCTGAGAATACGGATCATCGTGAAAACAACTCGGCGAAGACGTTTGGCGTTGCATGGTCAGTTCACTGGTAGGTAATGGGCCATCATCCTCGAGACCGTTAAGAGCAAATATTATCGAAATTGCCTGGAGGTTGTCAACCGAACTGGATGGCTGACAAAGGAAGGGGGTCAACCACTCTCTGCAAAGCAACAGCTTGATGTCTTTCAACCGATGTGCGACAGGGAGGACTAGGTCCGTGATGGCAATGGACACCCGTTCGAGTACCGTGAATTTCAATGCTACACCTCCGACATAGAGGGAGACCAGAAAATTCGATCCTGTCCTGTGTCGTGCGGGCACTGTGTCTTCATTTTTGGTAGTCAATCCGTAGGTGGCACCACAGCGACGGCGTATTCATGATCACGGACCGCCACCTCCGACAGACTTCACCAAGCGAAAGCGAAGCAAGCGGTTCTACACGGGGTGAACCGTAGTATGCCAGCACGACAGGACCATTGAGGTGGTGCGTGAAAATCATCGTCAGAATATCGTCTGGAAATGTTTCCAAGATGCCAGGCGCCAGGAGGCGCGTCAATCTCGCTGCTTGGGACAGGGTATAGGCACGGTCGGCGAGGAGTGGTCCCATTTGGGCATCAAGGCGCATTCGCATTATGTCGTTGTCAAGATGTGGAAGCAGACCACATAGTTCTTGCTGGGGGACGAATCGATTAGCAGCATATGCCTCTTCTGCTGCGTTGACGCCCTGGGACATATGGGTTGTGAGCGAGGTCATGAGGGCTGAGATCTGTGAGAGATCGAAAGAGCTATGAGTTGGCACGAAGTAACTAACAGTGGGTTTCAATCATGTGCATAACTTACAAAAATGGTGGATGGGAAGGTGGAGGAGGAGGTAGTGTGGATCCCCTCAACAGTCAACTGTGAGTGCAGGATTGGAGTGTAAGACAAGCAGTGGTCCTGGCGTCGCGTTGTCTTGAGTCCTTCCGACTCCTGACTCCTTGTCGCGGTACAACCGGCCCTGAAGCTCACACGTGGTTGAATTCAACCGATCATCACTTTGCGAACTCTCAGCTTGCTCTCAACCCTCCACCAGTTTCCAGACATATAAAAGTCTTTCTCTTTCCTTCCTACATGCTTAAACTGTGTCGCACCTCAAGCTGCACACATTATCCGTCTTACTCGAAGTTCGGACTCGGGAGAGGCCATCTTGGCATACATCGATGGCAGAGAAGGTGTAATGTACGTGACAGTCCTTACCCACTGGTTCCCGTCTAAAACTTCTGTCGCTCTCAGTTCTCTGGCCCTTCAGAATCTGTGAAATTCACAACCAGGAGGCCAAAAGTCAACTTCCGACGCAGAATCTTCACACTCGACCCTTCCCGCCTTCAGGATAGCGATTTCATCGACTTGAGCCCCAAATCACGGAATCCACGGAATCCACGTAGCCAACTACCCAGTATTGTCTCCGTACCCTCAATCGCTCAGCGGACCTCTTCATTGCCATCGAGACTCCGATCAGTGCTCTCCTACTACCGAAACGGCACTGGGAGTCGTTTCCCTGAAAATAGCCACGGGTTCCTCTACTATCATCATGATCCACGATTACCCCCAACATCCGGCGCCGTACGGTTCCGTCTCACACCCAACGCTCACGCCTCGAGCTTCAGTGGTGGGACAGATCTCATGCTACCCGATGGCCGGGGGCCGTGGGCAATCTGGCTTGCGACGATAGCGAGTGCAGCCAAGTTCCTTGGGCTAAAACAGTTGTTGATTTCGGACGGCCTGGTCACGCCCGAGCTTGTGGAACATTGTCGAAAGCTGGTTACGGGAATTAGCGGCAGCAGCGTGAGCAGGTTGTATCGTCACATGCTATTTACGCTTGAGCAGCCGTGGGTCCTCGATCTTGCGACCCTGCCTTCCTTTTCGGTGATTGGGCCAATGCATATCGAGAGGGCCCAGATCATGTTCACAATGGTACAGTCAATTGAACGTAGCGAAAGCATATTCTTCTCGTACTCGGGTACGTTCTGTTTGAGCGGAATTGGCGTATGCGCTCACTTGGGCTTTCTTTCGACATTCTTAGGCCGGTGTATGGTGCGATTCGAACGCTCACTCGCACCGGAACATGCAGGAAAACGTGTCGCTGTCATTCGTGTTTTGGAAATTCTGACCCCGATCGTCAGCACTGACTCGACATTCATTCCCGGTCACAAGGGCGGCCTGTTCCGTATGCCCACTGTAGGGTCTCTTCTGGCGAAGGGAGACCGTCCGATCGCAATCAAAGCCGATGGTGATTCACGTTTGAGCAGATGTCTGCGACTCTTGATGTAATCTGATTCTTGTGGCTTCTGTGCGTGTTCGGTGGATTTGTGTGTCCAGATCTGAACTCGTTTAAACCTTCTTCTGTTTCTAGGATTGCCCCTGGCATGCGTCCACTTCTCGTGTCGGGCAGACACATCGGAATCCAGGCCGCTCAACTCTTGTTCGTCACCTCTCTGCTGTTTGAAGCTTTACTCAACTCAGCTGCGCCGTCAAGTCCTTCTTACACCGACCATAGCAAAGATGGTGCATACAGGCTCTCGTCAGATAGTGCAACTTTCCCTGTGCTCAGCCACCGGTGAACTTCGCGCCTAGTTCTCCACGGCGAGCGTTTCTTTCACGCAAGTGTTTTGTATACTTCAGTGTATCCCTTTCCCACTAGCACTCTCACAAACAACAATGATGCGAGCTTTAACTCCATGGCCATTCATGTTCCCCTCCCCGAACCAGCGCCTCACTGTCACCACCATACCCAGGTATTGGTGTTCCCCTCGAGAGACACTGCGTGCTCAATGGGTCGTTCATTGGGCAGTGGGTGAGCGGTCCTGGCTCTGAGGTGGGGACTGTGGTGGAGGAGTTGGACGACATGATGTGTCCTTCCTCTTCGTCACGGGAGCATGGGTTGTATCGCGATTATGAGAATATTTCTTGACATTCTGCATCATTCCATGGGGACACTGGACGGACGGAAGAGAGAAAAGGCTGTAGTAGTTTCGTCGCCCATTCGGATTCGTGTGTGTGGATTGGCCTTACTGTTGCTCATCGTCATGGGAGGCATCCACGAGAACACGGCGTCGCCGTTCGAACCCAACCAAACAGAGGATGGCTTCAATTCGACCTTGGTTTCGTCGTTCGTCTTCCCATCCTCACCCCTGCCGACATATGCATACCGATGTCATGGGGAGGCACTACGCGGTGTGCTTGTGGTTTTGTTGTGTAGAGTGCGGATGAGGAGCAGGAGTTCCCGTCGTCCTCGTTGGAGGGTGCGCTATGTCCTCACCCGTTGGAAGATGCTAGGCTGCTGTTTGTGGGCCGCGCATCGAAGCTTGACTTGACCGCGATGTGTTTCTGGGCTTTGTTCTGTTTCGTGTTGTCTTCTTATTTTTTTTTTGGCTGCTTCTGGTTCACCCCACCTAGCAGGATGGAAGCACGGAAGGATGTCTTGTACTCTACAGTACTACTTCACAATTTTGTAGCTTGTCTATCCTGTGGAAGTCCGTTACGTTTCTCTTGTCATGCTTCCAAATACCAATGGTGGGCAGCCTAGAATACCTCTCTCGCTCCTTCTCTGCTTTGACTGCACTCGTATTTTCTATCCCTGTCCTTTCTCAATCTCTCGCCTGTCTTTGATCTTTTGGATGGTTATGTATCATCTCACCAGGAACGATGGATGGATGGATGGATTATAATGGTCTCAATGCTCGTCGAATTTTGTATGTGCTCCGCCACTGCTCGTGAATCGAAATTTAGATATGCGAAGTAAGTGACATGGAGCTCATGAGTTTAGATCCAAGCTTGCGTCGCGCTTTTCGATTCTCCGCGTCATGGTAATGTGTCGCGTTACGACCGGCCCTGAAGCTTGCACGTGGTTGAATTCGACCGATCATGATCATCACTTTTCAAACTCCCTCAACCCTCTCTCAGTTTCCACACACAAACGTTTCCATTATTTCCGCCTGCATGCTCAAACTCTGGCGCTCCTTAAGCTGCCCACTGTATCTGCGCCGTCCGAAGCCCCGGCTCAGTATAGTCCATCTTGGTATATGTCGATGGCAGAGAAGGTGTAATGTACGTGACACTTGTTACCAACACTTCCTGTCTGAAATATCTGTCGCTGCTAGTCTTCGGACTCTTCAGAAATCATAAAATCCACCACGACTACCAAGCCAAAAATAACCCGACATCGACGCAAAATCTTCACACTCGACCCTTCCCGCCTTCAGGACAGCCATTTCATCGACCTGAACCCCGAACCATGGAATCCACGGAATTCACGTGGCCAATACCCCAGCATTGTTGCTGTCCCCCCAATCACTCAGCGGACCTCTTCACCACCAGCCAGACTCCGCTCACTACAGATCTTCTACACCGTAACCAGTGTTGGGCATCATTTCCCCGAAAACAGCCATGGGTTCCTTTACTATCACCGCGACCCAAATTTACCCCTGACGTCCGGCGCCGTACGGTTCCGCCTCACACGCGACGCCCACGCCTCGAGCTTCAGTGCTGGGACAGATCTCATGCTACCCGACGGCCAGACGCCGTGGGCAATCTGGCTTGTGGCGGTGGCGAGTGTGGCTAAGTACATTGGGCTGAAGCAGTTATTGCTTTCGGATGGCCTGGTCACGCCCGAGCTTATGGAACATTGTAGAAAGCTGGTTGTGGGAATTGGGGGCAGCGGCGTGAGCAGGATGTATCGTCGCATGCTATTTACGCTTGAGCAGCCATTTGTCATCGATCTCGCATCCGAGCCCCGTTTTTCAGTGCTGGGGCCACAAGGGATCGAGAGGGCCAAGATTCAGTGCACAAAAGTACACAGAGCTGGGTTTGGCCCGGGGAGCTTCTTCCCATACTCAGGTACATTTCGGTTTAAGTGGAGTCGGAGTAATGCACTCATGTGGACTTCCCCCTTGACATTCCTAGGAAGATGTATGGTGCGATTTGAACGTTCACTCGCACCTGAACATGCAGGGAAACATGTCGCTGTCATTCGCGTTTTGGACATTCTGACCCCGATCGTCAGCACTGACCCGACATTCACTCCCGGTCACAAGGGCGGCCTGTTCCATATTCCCACTGTAGGGTCTCTTCTCACCAAGGGAGACCGACCGATCACAGTCAAGGCCGATGGCGACTCGGATTTGAGCAGATGTCTACGACTCTTGATGTAGTCTCACTTCTGTAAGTTATGTGCATGTTCAATGGATTTGTGTCCAGATTTGAACTCATTTTAACCATCTTCTGTTTCTAGGATCTCACCTGGCGTGCGTCCACTGCAGTGGTCAGGCCGATACATCGGAAGACGCGCCGTTCGACTCTTGCCCACTCTCCCCGCTGTTTGACGCTTTACTCAGTTCAGCAGCGCCGTCAAGTTCTCATTTCATCGACCATAGCAAGAATGGTCCACACAGGCTCTCACCAGATGCGCGGCTTTCCCTGTCTCAGCTGCAGGTGAACTCGATGGACAGTTCTCTCCCCGGCGAACGTTTCTTCCGAGGAAGTGTTTTGTATATCCATGTGCATCCCTTTCTCAATGACACTCTCGCGAGTGACAATGATGCGAGCTTTGACGCCACGGCCATTCATCTTCCCCTTCCCAAACAAGCGCTTCACCGTCCCTACGATACTCAGACATTAGTGTATCCTCGAGAGACACTGCGCGTTCGACGGTTTGTTCATTGGGCAGTGGGTGAGCAGTCATGGCATTTAGGTTCGGGGGGGAACATGGTGGAGGAGTTGGACTGCATATTGTGTCCTTCGTCTTCGTCGCTGGAGTGTGGGTTGCGTAGCAATTATTGAGATGTTCTGCTGCTCCTTTTGCTGCTTGTTCAGTTTTTTTCGTATCGTGTGCCGAATTTTTGTCATGTTATTGCTGGTTCTGTGTCATGTCGTGTGGATGGATGTACCGACTGAAGGGAGGAAGTGTTGTGATGGTTTCATCGTTCATTTCAGAGTCATGATGTGTGCGAACTGGCTTTACTTGTCGTGTTTTTCCTTCTGCTGACGGTCAATCTAGACTTCGTTTTTTGCTTCTGAGTCTCGTATTCTCTCTGCCGGGCATCCGTTCCCATACCCAGACGAATATGTAGATACCCTCATATCGCTCGCAATGCAGACTATTTCCCATTCCTCCGACGCCGTCCCGTTTCTCCTGGCCTCGATAGCATTGTTCTCCCAAGAGTCAGGCATGCCGCATACCATGTGCACAAGCTAATTTCTCCTCCCTCCTCGATCGGTCTTACTGTTGCCTGACAAGTTTCCCCATTTCATTCGACATCTCGCACCGCATCTTGCATTGTGGTGGTGCCTCTTCTCCGATTAGTCCATGCCCAGGCTGACACATGTCGGGCTCCTGAGGATGATTGAAAGCTATACGAGTCGAAATCGAGGAGGAGCTTGGTCCTCTCCTCGGGTATGCAGCCTGATTATGCGAGCTGAGTGACGGGTTGCGACCGTTTTTTTAGAGGCCGACGGACAGATTGGTTTCGAATATGAGGGTGTTTGGATTGCGGGACTCAATATGTTATATATTTTCCGCCGCACGAGGGGGAGGAGGAGGAGAAGGAGAAGGAAATGGTCACACCGAATGAATCAAAACGCACCTGGGAGGGATCTTCGGGAGTTCGGATGATGGGCTAAGAAGATGGAGTTATAGACTATTTACGAGAGATGGCATAACTGGGGACGAATTTGGATAGTACGAGTTGACAGGTGACGAGAGTGCATTCATCGTCGTGGTATACTCCTCATGATGCCAGCTCCAATCCTCGTTCTCCTCTGCAGACAAACGCCACCGTCTCCCCAGTCGCGCTCCGGGACATGATACCTATGCAGGTGCTGGCGGGGCGAGGGCGTAATCAACATGGGACGTTAAGGCGGAGAGAAGGATTTGGAAGATTGCCTGAGCAGGCCAAAACCATTACTTATAACAAGCGTCGCCTAGGAAGATGTTTCGTGAGTGTGAACCCCGAGAGAAGAGAAGCATCCCGTATTCATTGATCATTCTTTATTATAACCACGACACGAGGAGAAGCTGCCGTCTTTTGGCGTACTGATCACTGGGCAGTGGGCGGGTCCGGGGGTGAGAAGGATTTGAACAATTCGGATGAATCAACCGTGCGGGGGGGATAGGAATATTTGAGTCTGCCACCACGCGAGGGAACCTGACAGAGGTGAAAAGAGAATCCAGCAGACGTCAACAACGACTAGATGATGTCAGACGAACGTGAGCATAAGGACGATATATAGCTGATGTAGAGGTGAATGTCATGCCCTGAGCCTAGAGACGCGTTCTTCGGGACTGAGAGGCGGCTTTAATTGTATAATTCCGCAAAGGCCTTCCTCCACTTTGACCGGTACGACAGATTTTGTACGCGTGTAAGTTGCGACACCTGAGTAGCCGGACTTTTTTTTAACGGGGAAGGAGAAGAAGGCGTTATAGGAAGGGGGAACCGCGACGGGTTTTGTAAGCCCTTGTCTAGTAGAGGTTTTCATCTCTGGTGGGCAGTTAAAATGTGCATCCGAAACGGGTTAACTCTCGGGCATACCTTGGAAATAGATGATATCAGCCTTGAGCTTATCCAAAATGTCTTCGAAAGTAGGTAGAGTACTAGTGTTCCACCTTCAAAATTGGGTTCAACATCGTATTAAGCATCCTTAGATACATGTACTTTACACATGGGTGGTACAGTTCGAACTCCATTCTGTAAAGAAAGTCGGATGATGTCACTGTCAGTCAAAGGCAGCAGCAGCAGCAGAATGACTTCGCGCACTATGTCCACCGGGTAAGCATTCTCATGACCGTTTCATGGACACCGTCTGACTTCTGCTAGGTCAGTAGAGCTGTCACTCCGGGAGAACCGAGTTTTCAGGCAAGATGAAAACTTGGATAAAACAACAGTTCCTGAAAACAAAAGTCTAAGGAGGTACATAGCTGGTCATCGTGGCCGTCGTTCATCGCGATAATCAGTGTCGGAATTCGGATTTGCGATCCACGTCATGTTTTAACCTTTCTCATCTGCAATGCCAACAACGAGGGAGGGGACATGGTCTTGAAAGATCTGGGGGACCTGTGGTGTGGTAAGACTTGCTGAACTTTATTCGTGCGCTATCTTGACTTACTTTTTTTGTCTTCTTGAAGGAACGGTGCTACGCCATGCCTGGTATGCTCAATACCGACGCAGATAGAAAGCACACTCAGGGAGAGGCGAACACCTAGAGCATAGCGCGCCGGAGGAGGCGAACAGGGAATGTTGAAATGAGGAGAAGGAAGGTTCAGCATGTTGAGGATCACTCTTAACACTCGTTATACCTTACATCGGATACTTACATAGTCACCGGATGATACTATTTTCTCCGTTTCCGTCTCCGACTCACCTCAGTGTTCTTATTCATTCACTGAGGTGTAAGTCTCATATATATTTCTTTCCTTATGTATTGCTGATATCTCGTAGTCTACTTCATTGCTACTCAGGTACTCAATACAATTAGTGTTCTTATTCATTCACTGAGGTTCTACTTCATTGCTACTCAGTTCTAACCTCCAAACTCCACCCTGTCCCTCCTCTCGTACGGTCCACTGCGAAGAGGTTATGGGCCCCGAGGAAACCTATGATGTCTCGACCAACAAGGTCACTGTTCCGAAGCTCGCCAGCAATGGATCTAACTGGCCGACGTATTCCGCGCGGATCATGAACACGCTAACGTCGAAAAAGCTTCGCCGACATGTCATTGGTACGGCGCGTCAACCCGAGGAGCTTCAGGAACGAAACGGATCCTTTTACAAGGAGCAGATGCTTAATCCGCTTTCAGATAAGGAGCTTGAGGAGCACGAGGATGCCGTGGAAGAGTGGTTGCAGAAGGAAGCGCAGGTCCGTGAGATCATCTACGGGACCGTCGATCAGTCTACGTTCCTTCAAATCAAGAACGAACCTACCGCTGCCGCTGTCTGGAAGCAACTCACCTCAATCCATGCCGACAAAGGCGTCATGTTTGAGACGGATCTGCTCATGCGACTCCAGACGTCATGCTACGTCGAAGGCGACGATATGCGCAAGCACCTCACAGATCTTACCTCACTCAAGGAACGTCTCGCCGAAATCGGATCTCCCCTTTCCGACGAATCCTTCGCCAGCTACATCCGCACTTCACTATCCCTTTCCCCCTCCTATCGCCCACTCTTCACGACTCTCGCTACTGCCGCTCGCGAAAAGGGAAAGCCGACGACGAGCGACGAGCTCAAATGGCATCTCCTTGAAGAAGCCAACACCGCCGAACTTGAAGAAAATATGAACAAGTCGAACTCGGCGATGCTTGCGGCTCACGCGAGGTTTAGGGGCGATAATACTAAAGGGAATTCCGGGAAGTCGAAGGGAAAGGGAAAGTCGAAGGATAGCCGTCACTGCAGTAACTGCAATAAAGACGGGCACACCATCGACCAGTGTTTCGAGGAAGGTGGAAGAAAGGCCGGCGATGCACCAGAGTGGTGGGTAAAGAAGCATGGTAATAAATCTAAAGGGAAGGGAAAAGCGAAGTCAGCGAACGTCACCGACAAGGTTAAAAAGGACGACGAAGACGAAAACTACGCTTTCCTCACCCTCACCATTGATTCTCCCAGCGACGACGAAACTATCAACGTCGCACTCTATGTCACCTCTGGGCATGATCACGAAGCCCACGCCGCCTCTCCGTCTGCCGCCGTTATCATCGATTGTGGTGCTAGCAGTCACTTTTCGCCGTCTCACGAAAAATTCCTAAATTACCAGGAAATTAGTCCTGAGCCTATCCGCGCTGCTGACGGACGTACCTTCAGTGCTATTGGCAAAGGTGATCTTCGTGTCCAGCTACCAATGAAGAATGGTGAGAAGTCAACTCCCATTCTACTCAAGAAGGTCTATTACGCACCTCAGATGGCCTTCACACTCATCTCCGTATCGTGTCTCGATCACGCCGGGTGTTCCCTCCACATTGAGGATGGGATGTGCGTTATCCGCAGTCCAAAACCGCAGCGACGAATTATCGGCCGTGTCCCCGAACTTCGAGGATTGTATCGCGCCGATTCGTCTACCGTTTCTTCATCCCCCCAACTGAACGTCAATTCGGCGTCTAAACTCATGTCTATCAGTGAGCTCCACCGTCGAATGGGGCATATTAATCACAAAGACTTACGGGAGGCAGTCCGCCTTGGGATGATTACCGGTATCGAGCTCGACATGACGTCTGAGCCCGAATTCTGCGAACCCTGCGTTAAAGGGAAGGCGACACGTCATTCCTTCCCAAAAGAAAGTGAAACCGAGTACACCAAGTATGGTGAAAAGGTTGTTGCTGATCTATGGGGGCCTGCTCAGGTTGAATCTCTAGGTGGAGCGAAATACTATTACCTCAACCTCGACAAGTACAGTCATGAGGAATACGTCAATTTCTTGCGTCGCAAGTCCGATACCTTCGCCCACTACAAAGAGTACGAGGCCTGGGTTAAAACCCAGCATAACGCACCTATCGTCGTCTATGGTTGTGACAGGGGAGGAGAGTTCATGAGTAAAGAATTCTCTGAACATCTCAAACAGGCAGGAACGGTTCGTCACCTTACTGTCCATGACTCCCCACAGTCAAACGGTGCCGCCGAACGTGCAAATCGCACTCACGTTGAAGGCGCTCGCACGATGATGATCGCCGCGGGATTGCCGAAATACCTATGGGCTGAAGCAATTCGACACCACGTCTGGCTGCGAAATCGCGCGCCGACGAGTGCACTACCTGGAAACATCACACCATATGAAAGGGCTACCACTAAGAAGCCGAACCTCTCAATGGTCCAGGAGTGGGGTGCCGTTGCATACGTCAAACATCGCTCAGCAGGAAAACTCGAGCCGAAAATCGACGAAGGTCATTTCGTTGGTATTGATGATGAATCTAAGGGGTACAGGATCTACTGGCCTAAGAAACGAAGTGTTACTGTTGAAAGGGATGTTTATTTCAACAAGGACGCAGCACTCAACCCAGATAATGTCCAGATTGAGGGGGAGTGGGACTTACCATCCAATCCAGACGTTCCCCAGGCCTCCGATTCCCAATCCGACACTTCTCCCAGCCTCGTTAAACCCGAAATCGTCGCCGAGAAGCCTCCCGCACCTGCGATCGTTGACCGATCAGTCGAAAACGTCGAAAAACCGGCAGAAAACCTGCAAAAATCACCAAAAATCATCGCAGACAACTCGCAAAGTGAAGACGTACCTCCTACCACTGCTCCACACCTCAGAACTCGCCGAAATTCGCTACAGGGCCTTCCCCAGTACGACGAAAACCAGTACGGCCGTGGTCACAGGCGCAAACCCGCGAAAAACGCGAATTTCTCCGAAAACGCGTTCGTAGTTGATGCCGCGGGATTGCTGGACCCGAGTGAAGTCGAAATCGACGATTTCGGTCCTGAATGGGTCCACGAAGCTATAGAATCAGCCATGGCAGCCAGCGAGGATGAACCGCCCGTCAAGGACGCACTCAGTGGTGGTGAGAAGCTGGAGTGGTCAGACGCCATAGAAGCCGAACTCGCCCAAATCGAGAAATTGGAGACGTGGGAATTAACACAAGCGCCCACAAATGTCAACATTATCCCGTGCCGATATGTCCTGCGCCGGAAACGCGATGCAAATGGAAATATTGTCCGTTATAAGGCGCGACTTGTTGCAAAAGGCTTTATGCAGCGTTTTGGCGAAGATTATGACGAAACCTTCGCTCCCACTGTCCGATCGTCGACTCTCCGCATTCTCCTTGCAATCGCAGCTTCACGTGGTGCTGCCGTTGAACAAGCCGATGCGAAAAACGCATACCTCAATTCTTTCCTCAAGGAAAACGAGGTCATTTACATGAAATTCCCTCTGTACTACCGCCGCTTTCGCACTCTGCCAGCCGAACTCGCAAATTTACCGGATTCACAGCTAGTTTGCAAACTTTGCCGGCCTCTTTATGGAACGAAGCAAGGCGCGCATCACTGGTACCAGGAGTTATGCCGGATCTTCAAGATTCTCGGCTACACCGTTTGCATGGCTGACGAAGCCGTGTTCTACAAATTCGAGGACGACAAGTTCACGATTGTGGCAGCCGCTACCGACGATTTCACGATCATTGGAGAATCAACCGCTGCCACCTCACTGATCAAGAAACAACTCAGTGAGTATTTCGAAATCGTCGATCTCGGACCCATCAACTGGCTCCTTGGAGTCAGTATCACCCGTGATCTGAGTGCCCGCACAATGGCGCTCGGACAACAAGCTTACATTGAGCAGATTCTCGCTCGATTTGGTCTAGAGGAATCTCGAGCCGCCGTTACACCTATGGAGCCTGGTATTGACCTCTCTCCTGATTCCCCGGCGGTTTCTGACAAAATCCTCACACCCGCCGAAAAGACGCGCTATTGTGAAATGATCGGTTCACTCATGTACGTTGCTATCATGACACGCCCCGACATCTCGTTTGCCGTCTCTACCCTTTCCCAATACCTCGACTCTCCGAGAACAACTCATTTCACCGCTGTCACTCGCGTTTTTCGCTACCTCCGTGGCACCACAGATTTGAAACTTGTTATTGGCGGTCATAACCCCGACGTCACGGGCTATTCTGACGCAGACTGGGCCTCCCACATGCATCGTCACTCGATCTCTGGGTTTGCCTTTTTCGTTGGATTTGGCGTTGTTTCCTGGAGCGCGAAGAAGCAGGCTATCATCACGCTCTCAAGCACCGAATCGGAATACGTTGCGCTCACGCACGCTTCCAAGGACATTATTTGGATTCACAAATTACTTACTGAACTTTCATTCTTTTATCAGTTCTCTTTACCTACTACGCTTTACAGCGACAATCAGGGCGCAATCCGTCTCTCGAAGGATTCCACTTTCCATGGTCGCACCAAGCATATCGACGTTCATTTTCATTTCATTCGACAGACCGTCTCTTCTGGTCACATCGGTATCCTCTTCTGTCCTACTTCCGATATGATCGCGGACATCTTCACCAAGTCACTTGCCCGCGTCAAGTTCGAGAAATTCCGTGAACTTCTCGGTGTCATCTAGCCCGGCGCTCACATCGAGGGGGAGTGTTGAGGATCACTCTTAACACTCGTTATACCTTACATCGGATACTTACATAGTCACCGGATGATACTATTTTCTCCGTTTCCGTCTCCGACTCACCTCAGTGTTCTTATTCATTCACTGAGGTGTAAGTCTCATATATATTTCTTTCCTTATGTATTGCTGATATCTCGTAGTCTACTTCATTGCTACTCAGGTACTCAATACAATTAGTGTTCTTATTCATTCACTGAGGTTCTACTTCATTGCTACTCAGTTCTAACCTCCAAACTCCACCCTGTCCCTCCTCTCGTACGGTCCACTGCGAAGACAGCATACCGGCATGACAGGGTGGATTCTTGGTGAATGTGACTCCGGAGAAGAGAGCAGAGTTCCGTCTTCATTGTTTGTTATAACAACGACAAGGGTGAAAAGTAAAAAAGAGGCTCCGAATTCGGTCCACGACCGGTGAGCACCATTCCCTCTACGCATACGAGCCCTGATCATGAATAGTTAGTGCCTGTCCGGTGTGTGATTCAGATGGCTTACCCTCCCATCTGCTGTAAATCCCAAAGAAGCACTTCGTTATCGTTCGCGTAAAGGACTTGGAGAGGCGGTGAGAAGGAGTCAATCGCGACGGCGGTTCCACTCAGTCGATAGGCATGCTGCATGCAGACGCTGGATGTCTGCGTATGCATAGGATTCAGAAGTTGCGACTCCTCGAATGCGATTCGAAGGCAGTTACGTCATCACAAGGCCTCTCCTCCTCCTCCTCCCTCCACCACCGCGTCATGACGAAACGCAATACGGCGCGACGGGAGGAGGAACGACTTCTCGACTGTGATATCGATTGGAAGCTAACTGCGTCATCGGACCTTCCATTGTCGACAATGACCCCGGGAACGAAATGAAGAAACTGGGCGAAGGCTTTACTTCCCACATTGTCGAATCCGTGCAAACCAGCGCTCGTACATCCTGAATGAGTGCCATGTAGAGAAACATGGTCGCTTACACTGCGCATCTTCACAGCGAATAGATGATCTCGCGTCGCCAGAACATCCGAATCCGTGGTCATTCAGCTGGGACTTGCAAGATGGTCATAACGACCATTTCCTGGAGTCGACAGGGAATTGTTTATGACGCATTCACGCTGGGGTATGGGAAGGAACTTGGTTTTAAGTTTAGATGCATGTCAGGACTGCTTGAACGCGATTCGAAGGCAGTTACGTCATCGACGCTTCTCTCCTTCCTCCCACGACCGCATCATGGCGAAACGCAAGACAGCACCCACCGACGCGTCGCAGCAACATCAGTACACGTCCACATCCGAGTCCGTCAAGACCCGTCCCCGCAAAAGACGCATCCTCGACGTCCCTCCTCCCCAAGCCTCTCTACCCATCTCGCATCCAAGCACTCAACCGCAACCACAAGCCCCTGCCCCCGAGCACCTCCTCGAGCTCACAGCCATCTGGAACGCAGATAAACGTACCCCCTCCGTTCTCTCACGGCGCGCATGGGCCCTGGCTCGGAATCTCAGGGTGGAGGCCGTCCAGCGGTGGTGGCACCGGCGGAGACAGATCGCCAAGAGGGCGGGGGAGACGTTGCTGGAGGAGACGTATGAGCTGGATGTGGGTACGCCGCCTGTTTTGAGTAAGGGCGTGAAGATGGAGGAGAAAGAAGCGGAAGAGACGAGACGGGGTGTGGTTAGGAACACAAGGGGGAGGGCGAAGAGGGCGAAGATGGAGGCACAGGATTTGGACACGATGCTCTCGTCTGACACGCTCGTGTCGTCCCCACTGCCTGTCAGAAAAGGCGCATATACCCACAGGTCCTCGTCTCTTCCAATCTCAAGATCGACATCTCCGCTCCCGCCGAGCTCACCGCCTGCGCTGTCATCCTCGCCAGCGCCGTCAAGTCCTCCTTCCGGACTCCAACTGAAGCCAGAGTGGTGCACCCGGCCCGGAGACGACGATGAGGGATCTGTGTTTACCTGCTCTCTGTGTTCCTCGGGTAAACCATTGAACGAATATCACTTTCTCTGCGCTGATCGGTCTTGACTCACTCCAGCGCTAGACTCTCTCCCTCCAACCTCCAGCTCGACGCCCTCACCTTCATCGACATTCGTCTTCCCATCCCCGGACGAACTCCTCACCCCTCCTGTCATACCCACGCGCTGGTGCATCATCGGGCGGCACTACGCGCTCGATGGGTCGTTAATCGGGCGGTGTGTGTGCGATCCTGTTGGGTGGTATCCGGTTGAGTTGGAGGAAGGGCTTTGTCCTTCGTCTTCGTCGGTGGAGGGTGGTTTGTGTCCTCCGCTGATGGACGATGAGGCGCGTCATCTGCTGTTGGATGAGGATGAGCTTGGTGGGGACGCTTGACTTCATGTTGCTTTTGCGTTTTGTTCTCGTTCTCGTATGGTTGCTCGCTCTATTGTCTGTTTCGTGTTCCGAACTTTTGTTATGTTTTTGCTGGTTCTGTTCTGTATCACCTCGCCTGGACGGATGGAAGAAACGACATGGCTTCACCGCTTGTCTACCCTGCGTATGTCCCCCGCCTTTCTGCTATCATGCTTCTACTGATCACGAGCAGTCTAGATTTCCTGGTTCATTTTGGGACTGCCTTCCTCGCTCTCGCTGTGCTCTATCGATTTCGCCGGAAGATCGCATTTTTCTGGAACTTCTCATGCCCATGCTCGCTCTTCGTGCCGCGCCGCACTCGCTGTTGTTTTTTTTTTTTGGCTGCTTCTGATTCACCTCACACGGCCGGAAGGAAAAAAGGGGACTATTGTAACGGTTTCGCTAATTCAATTGTTCTGCCTATGTGCTTCGCATTTCTCCTGTCATTCTTTTTCTGATTGTAGGCAGTGTTGAACACGTAGCTCGTATCGACTTTGTCTCGTGCTCTCTCTCCCTCTTTGTATCACTTCTGACCCACGCTAGCATTTCGCTGGAAATTCTGATGCTCATGCTCGCCCCTCAACGTGTACCGAATTTTTTGTACCGCTCGTGGCACACGTAGAGTCAGTGTATCTTAATTGCATGTCCGTATGGTGTGTTTTTTTGTTCCGTTCTTGTGTCCTGTCCTGTAGTCCCCGTGTCCTGTTGCGGGGCTGCCGGCGCTACTTGTTTCGGTCGTGCTCGGATGCTCAATCTCCAGCCGTCGTGTTGGTGTGGAGCATAACTTGTCAACTGATTTCAAAGATTCAGAACACCTCGCTTCGCATATCCATCCTTCCATTCGCCTCGGCGTGTGTGTATGGTCCGGTCTTAACTCTCTCTCCTTCTCTATCCTTATGGTCGTTTTTGTGGTTCATGGTTCCGTTTCAGCTGACCTGTACATGATGATTGAACGGCGGGAAGGACATCTTCGTGGCGACCACTTCTGCCACTTCCTCCCACCGATCTACTACACAAGTCGCAAACACAAATTTCGAACTTTATCTCGCTCGAGACATGGTTTCGCTAGAATTTTCCCTCGTTGACGCCCGGACACTGACTCGAGCCCACATTCCATTTCCATGTTCATCTTCCGTGCCTCCGTTCGTACCCCGTGGTGTGTCTTTGGGCATTACGATTGTGAATTGGGAGGTGTGTGTGTGGTAGAGTCGTTTGGAACGGATGCTTTTTGGTCCGTATCCTGTCGCTTTCTCTTTTGCTCTAGATCTCTTTTCCCTTTGTGCTGTTCGTGAGTTCATATTCGCTTACGGATTTTCGACGGATGGTCTCGTATGGATGACTTTCACACCTAGGAAAGATGTATTCGTGCGTCCCCTACCGCCATTTGTTTCTAGTGATCGTGCAAGAGTAGAGCGCTAAGCTCGTTTCTTGACTCGCGTTTCGTCCCTCTCTTTCTTTCCTTGGCCTTACTATATTCGGTCCTTGTTTTCGGTGCAATGGAATTTCTCGTACTTGCTCCCTATGGATCCGTCTTAAATCCAATTCTTCTTGTACTTACACGTACACCTATTGCCTCGCGTCGCGTCGTTTCAATTATCTGCGTCATGATAATTTGTCGCGTTAAGACCGGCCCTGAAGCTCCCACGTGGTTGATTCCAGCGATCATCGCTTTTCGAAAACTCTCAACCATCTCAGTCTCCCCAGACATCAACATTCCCGCCTTTTCCTTCTACATGCTTAAATTCTGCCGCTCCTCGAGTTACACACTGTATTATTCTCATTCGACATCCGAGCTTGGCGCACTCCATCTTGGTATACGTCGATGTCAGAGAAGGTATAAGGTACCAGTGACTCTTTGTACCATCATATCACTGGTATTTGATATATAAAATGTATATCGCTACTAGTCTTCCAACTCTTCGGAAACCATCAAATTGACCACGACTAACGAGCCAAAAATAACCCGACCTCGACGCAAAATATTCACACTCGACCCTTCCCGTCTTCAGGACCGTGATTTCATCGACCTGAGCCCCGAACCATGGGATCCACGGAATCCACGTGGTCAAGTCCCCAGAATAGTTGCTGTCCCCCCAATCACTCAGCAGACCTCTTCACCACCATCCAGACGCCGATCACTACAGATCTACTACAACGTACAGGGTGTTGGGCATCATTTTCCCGAAAACAGCCATGGGTTCCTTTACTATCACCGCGACCCACAATTACCCCCGACATCGGGCGCCCTACGATTCCGCCTCACACGCGACGCCCACGCCTCGAGCTTCAGTGCGGGGACAGACCTCATGTCCTTCAATGGCCGGGGGCCGTGGGCAATCTGGCTTGTGGCGGTGGCGAGTGCGGCCAAGTACGTTGGGCTGAAGCAGTTGTTGCTTTCGGACGGCCTTGTCGCGCCCGAGCTTATGGAACATTGTAGAAAGCTGGTTGTGGGAATTGGGGGCAGCGGCGTGAGCAGGATATATCATTGCATGCTATTCACGCTTGAGCAGCCGTTCGTTCTCGATCTTGCGACTTCGTCTAGCCTTTCAGTGATGGGGCCACTGCATATCGAGAAGGCCCAGATGAGGTTCACAAAGGTACAGACAATCGAACGTAGCAAGAGGAAATTCATCCCGTACTCCGGTGCGTTCTGTTCTGTTTGAGTGGAGTTAAGTATGCGTTCACCTGGGCTTTCTTTTGACATTTTTGTCAGGACAGTGTATGGTGCGATTCGAGCGCTCACTCGCACCTGAACACGCAGGAAAACGTGTCGCTGTAATTCGCGTCTTGGAAATCCTGACGCCGATTGTTAGCACTGACCCGACGTGCACTCCCCGTAACAAGGGCGGCCTGTTCCGGATTCCCACTGTGGGGTCTCTTCTCGTCAAGGGAGACCGTCCGATCACGATCAAAGCCGATGGTGACTCACATTTAAGCCGGTGTCTACGCCTCCTCATGTAACCTGTTTTGTGTAGCTTGTGTGCGTGTTCGGTGGATATCTATGTCTGGATCTGAACTGATTTTTTAACTCTCTTCTGTTCCTCCAGTCAGAAGAGTGAAGACCTGATGAGACCTGTCTCTGTCCGGCTTGCTGTGCGGGTATTTGCGCAAGATGTCTGAACCATGCGACAATGGGAAACGCGAGTTCTGGAAATTCTGGCTAGGATGATCCCCAGCGTGCGTTGACTTCTGCGGCCAGGCACCGTCACCATGTAAACACAATATCGGTGTTCCCTCAAGAGACATTGCATGCTCGATAGGGTCATTCGTTGGGCAGTGGGTGAGCAGTCCTGGCATTTGGGTTTGGGGTGGGAACGCGGTGCAGGAGTTGGGTGACAATTCCTCTGGAGCATAGGCTGTGTAGCGATTATTGAAATATTTTCCTCTCGTTTCGCTGCTTCCCCAACCCCCCGCACCGTCCGCCGAACTTCGGTCGCGCGGACGGACAAAAGGACGTATGGGAAGAAGGGTTGTTACGGTCTCACCGTTCGGCCACATTTGTGTGTGCGAATTGGCCTTATTGCTCTTCCCTTCGCTCTTGGGCAGTCTAGAATTTCTGGTTCGTTTTGGACTCTCGTAATCTCTCTGGTCCCCGCTACGCTTCATCGTTCACTCAAACGCAACCCACACAAGGGATCTGGTCAGGAATCTAATTTTACAGCGGGGGTGGGCGTGCCGCATCATGCTTTCTCAACCGTTCCTTTACTATCGCCAACACGCGTACCCACTCAGGCCCAGTACGGTTCTGCCTCACACCGCCGCGTTTTGATGATCTGCTTCTAAGATAGACCTTGGGAGGTATGAGACTAAAAGCGCAACTGGCATAGTAGACATGATTGCCAATTGAACTAGGTATAGGCATTAGAAATGTCCGTTCCAGTAGGTCAATGCCTACGAGGCGTGGGCATGTTGGAGTTCCGCCCTAGAATTCATCAACATTGTAAACTTCTGAATTCGAACCAACCCCTCCTCCACCTTCCTCCCCCTTTCCTCCCACCACCGCATCATGGCGAAACGCAAAACGGCACCCACCGACGCGTCGCACCAACACCAATACACGTCCACCTCTGAGTCCGTCAAGACACGTCCCCGCAAGAAAAGCATCCTCGACGTCCCGCCTCCCCAACCCTCTCTCCCCCTCGCATCCAAGCACCCAACCACAACCGCAACACCCCGCCCCTGAGCACCTTCTCGAGCTCACGCAGATCTGGGACGCAGACAAACGCACCCCCTCTGTTCTCTCACGGCGCGCATGGGCACTCGCTCGCAACCTCAGAGTGGAGGCCGTTCACCGGTGGTGGCACCGCCGGAGGCAGACTGCCAAAAGGGTGGGGGAGATGTTGCTTGAGGAGACGTATGAGCTGGAGGTGGGGACACCGTCTGTTTTGGTTGAGGTTGTGAAGGCGGAGGAGGAGGAAGCGGAAGAGATGACACTGGGTATGGCTAGGAATACGAGGGGAAGGGCGAAGAGGGCGAAGATGGAGATGCAGGATTCGGACGAAACGCTCGTGTCGTCCCCCCGGAAATGCGCGTATACCCACTTTACTTCGTCACTCCCAACCTCAAGATCAACGTCTCCGCTCCCACCAAGCTCACCGCCTTCGCTGTCGTCCTCGCCAGCATTGTCAAGCCCACCTCCTAGGATCGAAGTCTAACTGAAGGAAGAGTGGTGCACCCGTGCCAGAGACGGCCCAAGTTCTGACTTAACGTGCTCCCTGTGCTCCTCAGGCGAACCGCCGTCTCTACACGATCGAACGGGTGGCTCCCTCATCTACTTCATTATTCTTTACATACTGACCGATGTTGATTTCAGATTCCCTCCCGCCCACCACCGACACGTCCATGTCCTCTCCTGAACCCGCATTCGTCTTCCCATCCCCAGACGAACCCCTCACGCCTCCCGTCATACCCATGCGCTGGTGTATCGCGGGGCGACACTACGCGCTCAATGGGTCATTCATCGGGCGGTGTATATGTGGTCCTGTCGTGTGGGGTGGGTGTGAATTGGAGGACGAGTTATGTCCTTCGTCTTCGTCGTCGGTGGAGGATGGTTTGTGTCCTTCGCTGATAGACGATGATTCGCATCCTCTACTGTTAGAGGAGGATGAACTCGGTGGGGAAGCTTGACTTCATGTTGCTTTTGCGTTTTGTTCTCGTTCTCGTCCCTGTTGCTTCCTCCGTTGTCCGTGTCGTATCGTGTCATGTTGTCTTTTCGCTTGTTCAGTATCACGCCACTTGAAAGGAAGGAGGGATGGATTATACAGTAAGGATTTCGCCGCTCGTCTATCCTGCGTACGTACTTCGCCCTTCTTCTGCCGTGCTTCTGCTGATGAAAGGTAGTATAGAAGCGTTTGCTCGCTTTAGATTTGTTTTGCTCGGACTCACTCGCTCTTTCCATGCTCTCGTCTCGCCCCCGACTTTCAAGTTCTCGTCTTCCCTGCTCCTCACATTCGACCATACCTGCTTTTTGTCTCTTTTGCTGATTCTATATCGCCTCGCGCAGATAAAGGAAAGAAAGCTCATGGTTTTGCTCAGCGTACGTCCCCCACCTCGCTCCGTTCGCGCTTCTACTGATTATGGGTAATATAGAATACTGACTCGTTTTAAATCGTCCCGTGCTCTCTCTCTCTTGCTCTCTTTCGGATCTGTCACTTTCGACTCAAGATAACATCTCGCTGAATTTTTTCATGTTCATGCTCGCTCCTCACACTCGACCTCACCCTCTGATATTTATTTTTTTGGCCCTGTATCACCTCAACTGATGCTCTCACCATTGTGCCCTGGTCTTCTCATGCTCCGCCTGACCAGCTGCACCTTTTTTACCTGCCACCACCCATTAGCACCGGATACATGCTCACCGTCCCTTTCTTAGTCATTGGAGGAAGGTGTCGTTCGTTGAGACGTGGGCGTATGTGCATGGATATGTTGTGTCCTTCGTATTATTGAGAGGAGCACCGTATCGGTAATTACCGTGATGTTGCTCCGCGCTTCGTTCTTGTTCTCATTCTGTTGCTTTGCTCTAATTAATGTTTGCATCAACCTCCGAACGTCTGTTGTTTTTGTTTTTTTTTGCTGGTGAGTCTGTATCGGGACCTATCATCTCTCGCGCAGGTGGTAAGAAAGCGAAGGAGGGGTTGTGTTTTGGTTGCTCTCTTCAAATTTCATATGGTTCTCCCGCCATACTCTTGACGTGCTCTATCGAAGGGATCCCGTTTCATCGAACATTATGAACTACGTGAACTCGCACACGTTAAAGCGACAACTCAAGCTCCTTCACCACGGGTCGTGTGTGTAACAGCCATCTCTAGGACCGTT
Source organism: Hypsizygus marmoreus (assembly GCA_013433165.1). NCBI lineage: Eukaryota > Fungi > Basidiomycota > Agaricomycetes > Agaricales > Lyophyllaceae > Hypsizygus > Hypsizygus marmoreus. The sequence continues at coordinate 231,702 of CM024094.1, read as the reverse complement.
TTGTCTCTTCTACACTCCAGCACTGAATGAATAGCATGGCTCCAGACTCTACATTTCCACATTTCCACTTGGTAAATGGCCGTCTCTTGACCGTCTCAGTGGTCTTTTTATTCCCTGCCTCGGAAGTTCGGGCCCCTGCTACTTACTCTGGGACAGGTATGCATGGTTCTATCGCCTAGGTTTGTGCATGGGACATTGGAGCGTAGATCGTGTTCTCATTGTCGATCGTATGTTGTTTTGTTGCTTGCTATTTTCGACGTACTCAGAGTTTTGGTATGTCGCGCACTTGTTCATCCGACCGCGTGTGGGCACATCTCGTCAGTCCCGCTCTTGTCGTGTAATCTGTCCTTACCGAGCGCTCGTCGCGTCCGTACTGATGAGTGCGCGTCATTATATTTCATCGCGTTACGACCGGCCCTGAAGTCCACACGTGGTTGAATTCTCAACCGATCAAATTACTTTTGGGACTCTTATCTTAATTTCAAACCTCTCTCAGATTCCACACGCATAAGCATTCCCGTCCTTTCCTCCTAGATGCTGAAACTCTGCCGCTCCTCGAGTTATACACTGTACTCGTCTCTTTCGACGCTCAAGCTCCGTGCACTCCATCTTGGTATACGTCGATGTCAGAACAGGTATAATGTATGTGACACCACGTACCAAAATATCACTGGCATTTGATTTCTAATAGGCCTATAACGACCAGTCTTCCTACTCTTCGAAAACTATCAAGTCCACCACTGCCACCCAGCCCAGAGCAACCCGACCTCGGCGCGTAATATCCACACTCGACCCATCCCGCCTCCAGGACAGCGATTTCATCGACCTGAGCCCAAAACCACAGAATCCACAGAATCCACGGAATCCACATGACCAAAGACCCAGCATCGTATGGGTACCCCCAATCGCTCAGCAGACCTCTTTACCAATATCCAGACGCCAATCAAGGCTCAACTACAACGTATCCGGCGTTGGGAGTCGTTTCCCCGAAGATAGTCGTGGTTTCCTCTACTACCATCGTGATTCCAAATTACCCCTGACGTCTGGCGCGGTACGGTTCCGCGTCACGCCCAATGCCCATGCCTCGAGCTTTACGGCTGGTACAGATCTCATGGCTGCCGACGGCCTAGCACCATGGGCGATCTGGCTTGTGACGATAGCGAGTACCTCCAGGTACAATGGGCTAAAGGAGATATTGCTTTCGGACGGCCTGGTCATGCCTGAGCTTATGGAACATTGTAGAAAGCTGGTTGTGGGAGCTGGGCTGCTCAACAGCTTGAACAGGATGTATCGTCACATGCTATTTACGCTTGAGCAGCCGTTCGTCCTCGATTTTGCGACCTCGCCTTGCTTTTCGGTGATGGGGCCACTGCGTATCGAAAGGGCCCAGCTTGGGTTAACAATGATACGGAGGAAAATCCAACATCGCAAAAAGGTGTTCTTCCCGTACTCGGGTATGTTATGTTTGAGTGGAGTTGGAGTATGCACTCACCTGGGCTTTCTTTCAACATTCTTAAAAGGACAGTGTAGGGTGCGATTCGAACGCTCACTTGCACCGGAACATGCAGGAAAACATGTGGCTGTCATTCGCGTTTTAGAAATCCTGACCCCAATCGAAATCGCTGATCCAACACACACTCCCCATCACAAAACTAGCCTGTTCCGGATGCCCACTGTAGGGTCTCTTCTCGTCAAGGGAGACCATCCGATCACGATCAATGCCGATAGTGACTCGCAATTGAGCAGATGTCTACGACTCTTGATGTAATCTCATTTCGTAAGTTATGTGCGTGTGTTCGGTGGATTTCTGTGTCCAAATCTGAATTCATTTTAACCATTTTTTGTTTCTAGAATCGCCTCTGTTATGTGTCCACTTCTCGGGTCAGACAGAGATCTCGGAAGAGAGACCACTCAACTCTTCCCCCCCGCCATTTGAAACTTTTCCCAATTCGGCCTCGCCTTCAAGTCCTTCTTACACTCACCATAGCAAGGATGGTACACACATAATATCACCAGATAGCGCGGCTTTCCCTCTGCTCACCCGCTGATGACCTCAACCCACAGTTCTCTCCATAGCGAACGTTTCTCTCACGCGTGTGTTTTATATATTCACGCGCATCGCTCTATTAACGGCACTCTCATGAGCGACACTGATGTGACCCGTTTCTGTATCGTACCCTACAACCGCATGTCCTGTTACACGCCTCCGACGAAGTTGCCAATGCCATCTCATTCATACTCGCTCTCGAGCCATCATCTTGGTATGGAGTATTCGGAAGGTTTCAGGTGGGGGGACAAAACTTGCCATTCGAGTTCATGCACATCCATCTTTCGATGCGCGCGTATGTGGTCGGGTCTTACATATCTCTTTATCTCATGCTTTTTTTTTTGTGGTCGTTTTTTGTGGTTCCTGATTCCGTTTCAGTTAATTTATGCATCGTGATTGTTTAGAACGGCTGGTAGGGCACGTTCGTGTGCCACTTCACCACCACCACCACCCCGGCCCATTTCGATAGTACAAGGTGCGAAACAAATCACCTCCTGGGCTTTTAACTCTAACCGCGCCCGAGACGATTCAGCTTTCGCACCTATATTTCCACATAGTCCCTCCTCCTCCTGCTCCGTCTTGAACCCCGGGACGACGACGATGGAGGGTTCTGTGCAGATTACGTGTTGCATGTTTTCCTTAGGTGAACATCTACCCATCTACCTCCACACGATCGGACTAATGCCTTCCTCCGCCACTACACTTCACTCGCTCCTCCTGTCACGGTGCTGATGCTATCTATGTACATCACAAGACTCAGGACTCCGGCGTGCCTTACGAGACCTTCATTTGCTCGTCAGCCACATCGCCATTCATCTTCCTCGCCCCGGACGAACGCCTCGCCGTACCCGCCATACCCACGTGCTTGTTCATATATGCGCTCGATGGGTCGTTCGTTGGGTGGCTTGTGGGGGGGTGGGTTTATAACGAAGGGACGTTGGACAATGGACTGTGTCCCTCGTTTTGATCGTTGGTGGAGGAGGGTCTACGTGCCGACGATCGAATTGATGTTGTTATGCGCTTCGTTCTCGTATTGTCGCTTGCTTCAAAGTTCGTATCCTGTTCTGTTTTCCTGATTCTGATTCACCCGATGTGGAAGGAGGTTGAAGGGAAACGGTTTCCCTGCTTGTCTGTTCTGCTTCAGTCCTTTTCTTCTTTCCTGCCTTGGCCGACATCCCATCTAGAAACATTGGCTTGTTTTGGACGCTCTCACACTCCACCACACCCGCTGCTGTCTCTTTTGCTGGTGCTGTTTCATCTCATGCGGTCGGAAGCAAGGTGAGACTGATATACTGCACAACCTGAGTAAATGTTTCGTTTCTCATCTGTTCTGCGTAAGTCCTTCGCTATAATGGTGTCGTACTTTTTACTGATGCGCGGGGAGTCTGGAAGTATTATAAGCTCGTTTTCGACTCTCGTGCTTTCGTTCAATGTTCCGGCTATCAAGATCGCTCGCGCTCTCTCCGTCTACATAAGAACTCGCATTTTCGTACCCCAGATACGTTTTCCACATTCGTCTGGAATATTTGTGCACCCTTAACTCGTGTGCAGATGGTCATGCGTTGTGTTTCTGCTCTTTAACTCATTGACGTTAATTGTATGTCATCGTTTTGCAGTCGCTACGTTCTTGGTGCTACGTATGGTATCCTGGAGCCGTTCAAATGGTGTCGCCGTCGACTGATCTACTCTACAAGTCACGAGCAAAGATATAACAGACTCTCTCGCTTGACCTGTTTTCGCTGGAATGTTCCCTCGTTGATGCCTGGCCACATTCCGCATTCGTCTTCCCCGCCTCCGATCGTAACTTCTGGTGTATCGTCGGACACTATGGTCATGAATTGGGAAGCGTATGTGGTAGAGTCGTTTGGAATGGGTGCTTTTTGGTATCCTGTCGCTTTCTCTTTTGCTCTCTTTTCACTTTGTGCTGCTCGTAAGTTCATATCCACTTACGGATTTTCGACGGACGATCACGTATGGATGACTTTCATACCTAGAAAGATGTACTCGTGCGTTCCCTACCGCCGTTTGTTTCCAGTGATCATGCATATACTAGGCAAGAGTAGAATGCTGAGTAGCTCGCTTTTGATTCCTGTTTCGTCCTCTCCCTGTCTTTCTAATGTTTCCTTGGTCTTCTTATATTCGCTTCTCGTTTTCAGTGTGGTGGGACTTGCAATGCATGCTCCCCATTAACTCTCTACGAATCCGACCAACAGTCGCTTCTCGTCGTACTAATCCGTACACCTCGTACCAGCACTGGATAGTTAAGTTGAATTTGTGTATCTAATTTTGTGTTCGTTCGTGTGATCCTTGTCATGGGGCAGGGATACCGCGTCGTTGTAAACATCAAAATTGTACGTACAGGCTGCTGTATCACGAAGTCTTCAATTCTCATTTTCGAGATGGGAATTGTCTCGCATCACTGTCACCTGTGTCATGGTCATTTGTCGCGTTGCGACCGGCCCTGAAGCTTACACGTGGTTGATTCAACCGATCATCACTTTTCGAAATCAATCTCAACTTGCTTTCAGCCCTCCACCAGTTTCCACATGCAAAAGCATTCCCGTTATTTCCTCCTGGATGCTTAAACTCTGCCGCTCCTCGACTTACACACTGTATTCCTCTCATTCGAAATTCGAGCTCGGTGCACTCCATCTTGGTATACGTCGATGTCAGAACAGGTATAATGTATGTGACACCACGTACCATAATATCACTGGCATTTGATTTCTAATAGGCCTATGGCGACCAGTCTTCCGACTCTTCAGAAACCATTAAATCCACCACCGCCATTAAGCCCAAAGTAGCCCGACGTCGGCGCGTAATATCCACACTCGACCCATCCCGCCTCCAGGACAGCGATTTCCTCGACCTAAGCAACGGCATCACCAGCGCCTCTCTCATCGCAAGTGCAGCCACCAACTTAATTCCCCATGCCGCCTTTTCCTCATTCCCACAAATTCCCCGCACCACAGTCCAATTCTACTACTATGGTGGGGCCGTACCGCGCAAGACCTTCCCTACGGATGCCCGCGGATTCCTGTACTACCACCGCGATCTCGAACTACCGCCTATCTCAGGCGCAGTACGGTTCCGCCTCATGCCTGAATCCTGTACAACCGGGTCAGGCTTCGGGACTGGTACCGACATGATGTTACCTAATGGCCGAGCGCCGTGGGCAATCTGGCTCGTGACGATAGCAAATCTACCCAAGTACTTGGGGCTGAAGCGTTTGTTGCTCTCGGACGGCCTGGTCACACCCCAGCTTTTAAAACATTGCAGACAGGTGGTCGCGAGATCTGATGCATCCAACCTGAATAAGATATATCCCCGCATGCTGTTTCGGCTTGAGCAGCCATTTCTCATCAATCTCGCATCCGAGCCCCGTTTTTCAGTACTGGGGCCACAAGGGATCCAGAGGGCCGAGCTTCAGTGCACAAAGGTACACAGAGCTGGGTTTGGCCCGGGGAGATTCTTCCCATACTCAGGTACATTTCGGTTTAAGTGGAGTCGGAGTAATGCACTCATATGGGCTTCCCCCCCTTGACATTCCTAGGAAGATGTATGGTGCGTTTCGAACGGTCAGTCGCGCCTGAACATGCAGGGAAACGTATCGCTGTTATTCGCGTTTTGGAAGTCCTGACCCCAATCGGGACGACTGACCCTACATTCACTCCTCGTCACAAGGGCGGCCTGTTCCGCATGCCCACTGCAGGCTCTCTTCTCGTCAAGGGAGACCATCCAATTACGATCAACGCCGATGGTGACTCGGATATATCCAGATGTCTGCGACTCTTGATGTAATCTTCTTTTGGTAATCTATGTGCGTATTCGGTGGATTAGTGTCTTCGGATCTGAGCTCGTTTTTACTCTTTTCTGTTTTTCTAGCTGGAAGAGTGAAGATTTGATGGGACCTTTCTCTGGTCCGCTTCCTGTGCGCGAGTATTTGTGCGGGATGTCCGAGTCGTTCAATAATGGCAAGCATGAGGTCTGGATGATATCGTACTCTCTCCGCCTCTCTTAGTGTGCCTGGGCACTCGCTCGCAATCTCAGGATGGAGGCCCTCTATCGGTGGCGACACCGGCAAATTGCTAAGAGGGAGGAAGTATTGCTTCAAGAGACGTATGAGCTGGATGTGGGCCGCCGGCTTTGGTCGGGGATGGAGGTATGAAGATGGAGGAGGGAGAGCAGGGGGATGGGAACGGACAAGATGTGGCTACGAATACGAGGGGCACAGACTCCAAACCAGTCGCGGAGGGCAGTTCATCCCCCCCCCCCTGTAACCAGAAATATATTCCCACCATGTCATTGATCCGATCTTTTTCCGAAACTTGCAACTTGAACTGCCCTCCAGCGACTGGCAAAACTTGTAAATTTGGTCTTGTTTACATTGCACTCGAGGCATCGTCGTCCAACCGTCGTCCAACCATCGTCCAACCGTCGCTCATAGTTTTGGTTCTCAAAACATGTAAAGGAGTAAGAGGGGTATATTAAACAGTAGTAGTATATCAAAATGTATATATAATGAGATATCTTCTTCGAAATAGCCTCCGACGGGACCAGTCGCAAAAATATACAGCCTGAGTAGACGAGTAACCGCCGACGAGGCGCTTCGTTTGGATCATTGCTATGCTTGTCATATCTGCAAAGAAGGATTCCGAGATAATTTCATTGTGGTGTGGGAGCCCGTGGTGTCGTAGCAATGATATGGTCAAGATGCAATCCTGGAGGTCGAAACACGAGAATCCGGGAAAGTTGGTGCCTCCTAAAGGCTCGTTCAGGGATGAAAGGCCGCGTTCACGATCGTGGGGTGTGGTCGCGAGGCTTGGGCAGACGAAGATCGTATTAACGGCGACGCGAGGTTCGCATATATAACATGCATTGGGATGGTCGGGCAAACAGATTGGCGGCGCTGTCAAGCGCGAAGAACATGCCGGTAATTACTCAGGTGACGCGCGCACGAGTGAGGAGGAAATATCAGATGCAATCAAGGATCCTCCGCGAGCGACAGCGAGAGTGACTACTCCCTGAGATATGTTCTATTGTCTTGCTGTCGCCGGATTGTAAGAAGAGCCTATGGGATGGCAACGCCGTGATAAGGAAAATTTATCAGTTATGCAAAGGAATGAATACAAACTGAACACAACTCACCATTTTTGTTGAGCACCTCTGCAGCATACCGTAAGTTAAAACGCAGTTGAGATTCTGCCAGGTTCATTGTTGCCGGGGTGTGAGAGGACGTGAGAGGGCTTCAGGCCATACCACATACCTTAATGAACCCTTCCGGCGGTTCCTGCAGGCCGATCAGCTGAAGTCAGTATGTTTGTCGTGCGTGATGCGCGACGTCGAGGCAAGGTCTTGCGATGTAAACAAGACCAAATTTACAAGTTTTGCTAGTCGCTGGAGGGCAGTTCAAGTTGCAAGTTTCGGAAAAAGATCGGATCAATGACATGGTGGGAATATATTTCTGGTTATAGGGGGGAGGATGAACTGCCCTCCGCGACTGGTTTGGAGTCTGCGAGGGGCAGGGAAAAAAAGCTAAAGATGGAGATGCAGGATTCGGACACGCTTGTGTCGTCCCCTCCGCCCACCAGAAAATGTGAATATATCCACCGGTCCTCGTCTCTCCCGCCGTCAAGGGCACCCTCTCCACTCCCACCAAGCACCAGCACCTTCATCTACAGCTCCACCCTCCATGTCTCTCGAGACTGATTCGTCCTCCCCTCTGCTCGTGTTCATCTTCCTTCCCCCGAACGACCGCCCCACCGTCCCCACCATAGCCACGTGCTGGTACCTTGCTGAGAGACATTACGTGCTCGATGGGTCATTCATCAGGCGATGTACTGTATGTGTTGTCCTGTTTCTTTGGGGGTGCGGGTGGCAGTGTTAACGAGAGGATGCTGGAGGATGCATTGTTTCCTGCGTTTCGATCACTGGTGGAAGGTGGGTCACGTACTTCGCCGTTCGACACACCATGTCCCTCAGTCTGCTGCGATGTTTCGCTGTTCACCTGCATGCTAATCACCGAATACGGCATGATGTTCTTCATTGTATATGTTCTACATCGCTCGCAACGAGTACGAGCGGTGTATACAAGATGATTACGAGATATACATCCATGTTTCGCCTCTTTGGTTCGTTCTCCCGAGTCTCGTCATGATTACATAGCATAACTGGGAACATACCCAATTTGAGTCCCGGCCTTGGTTATCCGAGAGCGAACAAAAAACGCCAGCACCACCGGACCTAATCCCTCCCCAAACGCCAAGCTCGGTAACATGAGTTCCCCACAAAGAGAAAACGAGACGCGGTGGTCAACTTGCTCAAATTCATCTCCCATCCAGTCCCAGTCCACCGCCCCAGACCCGTCCCGATGACCAGACCTGTTGCGGTGACCAGACCACCTGCCCGCCCCTGAAGCATAAGACCGAGCGCACAGAAAAAAATGGAAAGGGATGTTGTTTCAACGACGAAGGAAAGCGCCGAGCAGTGGGGAGGCAGTTGAAGAGTGAGTCATGATTCATCCAACGCCTCTGCTTGCCGTGGAATAGTCATTGTACAGGCGCACGGTTCTAACGTCCAAAGTACAGAAAGATGCGAGCTTGAAGCGGGACAGATTAAGGTCACACCAGAACTTCACTGTACCGACGGGAAAAAAGAAGACAGTTAAAACGAGTCGTATCCGTAACACAAGGAACCCACCGAACGCATACACAAGCTAAAAAAAACTGGTTACATGAGGAGGCGCAGACACCTGCTCACAGGCGAGTCACCATCACCTTTGATTGTGATCGGACGGCCTCCTTTAACAAGAAGAGAGCCTACAGTGGGCATACGGAACAGGCCGCCCTTGTGACCTGGCGTGAATGTCAGGTCAGTGCTGATGATTGGGGTCAGGATTTCCAGAACGCGAATGACAGCGACACGTTTTCCTGCATGTTCCGGTGCGAGTGACGGTTCCAATCGCACCATACACTGGCCTACGAATGTCGGGGGGAAAGCCGTCATGAGCGCATTACTCCAATTCCACGCAAAAGGAAATACCTGAGTACGGGAAGAATCGCCTCGGGCTAAACCCGGTTCTCTGTACTGCTGTGAACCGAAGCTTGGCCCTCTCAATCCGTTGTGGGCCTACAACCGCAAAAGAGTAAGAGGACGCAAGATTAAGGATGAATGGCTGCTCAAGCGTAAACAGTATGTGATGATACATCTGGTTCAGGCCGTTGGGTACCTCAGATCTCGCACCCAGGTGTCTGCAATGTTCCAGAAGTTCGGGCGTGACAAGGCCGTCCGAAAGCAACAACTGCTTCAGCCCAACGTACATGGCTGCATTCGCTATCGTCACAAGCCATCTTGCCCACGGCGTCCGGCCGTCGGGTAGCATGAGATCCGTCCCAACATTAAAGCTCGAGGCATGGGCATGGGGCGTGAGGCGGAACCGTACGGCGCCAGATGTCGGGGGTAATTGTGGATCGCGGTGATAATAGAGGAATCCATGGCTGTTTTCGGGGAAACGACTTCCAACATCGGATATGGCGTAGTAGAGTGTTGATCGGACACTGGGTGGTGATGAAGTCTGCCGAGTGATTGGAGGTACGCATACGATGCTGGGTCTTTGGCTATGTGGATTCCATGGATTCTGTGGTTTGGGGCTCAGGTCGATGAAATCGCTGTCCTGGAGGCGGGATGGGTCGAGTGTGGATATTATGCGCTGAGGTCGGGGTGCTTTGGGCTTGATGGTGGTGGCGGATTTTATGGTTTCTGAAGAGTAGGAAGACTGGTCGCAATGGGCCTATTAGACATCAAATGCCAGTGATATTACCGTACGTGAGGTCACGTACTCGTACATTATACCATCGGAAGCTCTGACATCGACGTATACCATTATGGAGCGTACTGAGTTTGAACGTCGAATAAGACGAATGTAGTATACAGCTTGAGGGGCACCAGAGTTTAACCATGTGCAAGGAAGGGACAGAAATGTTTATGTGTGTGGAAACCGAGGAGAGGGTTGAGAGCGAGCTGAGAGTTCCTTACAAAAGTGAATGGTGATGATCAGTCTGAATTCGACCACGTGTACACTGTAAACTTCAGGGCAGGCAATGACGCGACATTCTCGAGAAATCTGTACGCAATGACATCCTCTCCATCTCACTTATGTTCTTCACATTTATAAATTTCACTTCCTGACCAACAGTGTTCGAAAAATGACTCTGATACTTAAGTGTTCTGATACAGCCGCAAATTGGAGAGGCGGATTAAAAATTACGCTTATAGTATACAGCTACAATACTCATCGAGCTCAGAATACAGTTTGATCTTCACCACACAATAAGCATGGAATGTGAGGAGAGCTTGTGAAAGCCGGAGGGAATGGAAGACGCGACCTTGATGTACTCATGACAAGGGACATATAACGAATTTCCACAGGATGGACAAGCAACGAGACTATTGAGTAGTACAAGCTGTACAGTCCTGCCGTCCGTCCTGGCGCATCGGGAGGACCAGGACCAGCAAAACAGACAAAAAAAGACAACGCGACACAGAACAAAGGCAAGGGCACATCGCGGCCATGTCGACGCCTGGCCTGTCCTCTACCAACGACAGCCATAGCATCTTCCAATGATGGAGGACATAGCACGCCCTCCAACACGATGACGGAAACAACTCCTCCCCATCCGCACCCCAAGCAATAAGACCACAAACACACCACGTAATGTCTCCTAACGACATGCGTATGTAAATTCTGACAGGGGTGATGATGGGAAGTCGAACACGATCACCTGGAAGCGAACGAAGCTTAGCTTGAGATCGGCAGGAGACGGGAGTCGCATCGTACTCCCGACTTGAAACGAGCACCGCATTTAAAATACAACGGGTGTGTACACATCGTAATAGTTAATTCGCGACGTTCAACGATACAATGAGCCTGACGGAACAAGAAGACAACCCGCGAACATGAACACAAGATTAGGACACTAGTACATGAGCCCAGGCAAAAGCGTACCGCCAAGGACACCAGAATAATGAAAAAAGCGTAGCGGTGGAGGCCGGCATGAGCATCAGAAACCCAGCGAAATGATCTTGAGGCAAAGGCGAGACGGAGCATAGAGGAAGAGCGCGAGAGAGAAATGACGAGACAAATTCAAAGTGGGCTAGGTATTCTAGACTGCTCAAGATCAGAAGAAAAACAGCAGAAGAAAGGCAGAGAACCTACGCACGATAGGTGAACAGCGAAACCATTACTACGCATTGTATCCGACACACCATCAGTCCATTCGAGCGCGTGAAGTGATACAGAATCGAACCAAAAAAGCAACATGGGAAGGCGACCCGAACAATGATGCAAACAACAGAAACGGAAACGAAACTCAACAACGTGAGGTCAAGCATCGACGCGCAGCCCACCCATAGATAACGAGGTACACAGCAGGCCGTCCACCCATAACGATCTCAAGCCATCCCCTACCAGCGATGAGGGCAAAAGGCACAATCCGCCCTCCACCAACGTCGAAGGATATAGCCCGCCCTCCGATTCACACCCTCCCCATGCGACAGTAGCACATGCACACTGCCTAATTAACGACCCGCTCAGGGCGTAGTAGCACCCGATGATGCGCCGGCGTTTGGATGTGACGGGAGGGGTGAGGTGGTCGTCCAGGGCGGGAAATATGAATGGTTGAGGAGGTGGTTATGCTGAGGTCGGCATGGACATGTCTGTGCTGAACGCTTTTGTATCTGCGCTACGGAGAAACGAGAGGCAGAAACACAAGCCAGTAATTACTATTTGTGCAGAAAAGGTCTGAGGGAAGCGAATCAAGGAAAGAAGCGACACAAGATGGTTGTTCACGTGATGAGCACAGGGAGCACATAAAGCCAGAACCCGGGTCGTCGTGGATGCACCACTCTGGCTTCGGTTGGAGTCCGGGAGGAGGACTTAACGGCGCGGGCGAGGACGACAGAGCAGGCAGTAAGCTTGGTGGAAGCAGAGACGTCGATCTTGAGGTGAGAGAGAGACAATAACCTTCGTCGATGGCTGATCTCATGGATGCCTCCTGCGAGGACGAGTAAGGATATTTCGGAAGCATCCAACAACGTGTAAGCGCTTTTATGTAGATGGGAGACAAGGCATATTGCGACGCACGCACATAGGCTAGATACTTATCGATGAGGGTTCACAATTGAGACATGCACCATGCATGGCTTCCCTGTCGACTGAGTGGAACTGTCGTCGCGATTATCCGCCGTCTATTCGGTTGGTTCCGGCAATGGCTGTCGCGGTGCTCGTGCGTGTCTCTGGCGAAGACGAGCAAGGGTGTATTGGAAGTGCCTGACAGCATGTAAGCACTCGTAGATGGGGTCCGGAGGATACATGGGGTCGTGACGCACCTGGCACTGCTCCACTGCTCCGGCGATTCGTCTTGCGAGAAAAAGAGGTGGAGTGTTGGAGGCCCAAATCACCTTCGAAGCGATGCGCTGTGTTGGGGTTCGATCATATACCTATCACCTGTATAGAGGTTAGTATACAAGTCCACGCTGATAAGCATCGAGAGAGAAAAAGAGTGAGAAATCTTCTGAGGCTCGACGGTCTAATCCGACCGATTTGCCATCAACAATGATCCTCAACACACCACAACACCCACTCTTTAGCGCGAACCACAACCAGGGGTTTCATTGTCGAGACACGATGTGTGCATGGACGAGATGACACCACCACCGTCCCACTTCTGATATGCGCCGGCTGATGTGTGGTGTGTTCTTCTGTCATGCTTTTTTCTTTCTTTCTTTCTTTTCTTTCTGTGGTATTTATCGTGCATTGGAATATGGATATGGGTGCTGGTCCCCCAACATGCACGCCAGCTGGATGACGTGCGACGACATTCAACAGGGTTGACGTATATAAAGAACTTGACGGATGATTGTATGCATGTGCTCGCCCGGAATCTAGATTCGAGGAGTGCGATACTTATCGCGACGCACACCCTGGACATGCACCGTTCATACTCAGGACTGGGACTCTTTGTGCTTCTGGTACATACATACAGGAAGCATATCCATTGCGATGGGGCTTGCTGCCGCTCGCTGGTCGTGGTTCCAATTCAGAGCCTCCCATTGCCCTGTGGGCGCCATCAGGCCTACTACGCCACATTACACCAACCTCATTTTCGTGCTCCGGCCCCATCGATATATCGATAGCCTTGAGCATGGTTGATCCTTCGAGTCGTTCAAATCCTTCTGATATCCCTTCCTAGTCATCTACTTTCTGGATCACGGGGCGAAAAGACACCAGCACCTGCAGACACAGTGGTGTTCATATTCGAGAATTGGAGCCGGTGTGTCAAAGCTAGAGCTCGGGCTCATTCTCGTCTTTTGTTGTCTGTTTTATGTGTTCTCTTCGACTCGTCGGGACACTATCTCTTCTCTTCTGCATCGCGAGGACTCTCCTTTATCTGCGCCGCCGGTGTGTCCCTTTACCGATTTGCGACATGCGCCCCTCCCCAAAACCCAAATCTGTTACCCTCCACCCCATTTTCCGACTCCTTTAACCGACCTCAACACTTTGTTCTACCTTTCCGGGAGGGCTTTAAGCACACGCTCGAGCCGCCATTTTTCCTCGATGTTATACTTGCTTCCTTCTGCGAGGCATAATTTTCTTTAGACGGTACACAGTATGCTTGATATGAATCCGATTATACACTTCCTGTGGGGAGCACGACTTTATGGTTATTTAATAGCAGCGACTCATTTTCTCTTTCGTACTAGTACAGTGCCGCTGTTGGCAAGGTTTGGACGACCACCTGCCCCGCACCTTTGTCGAAGATTCGCAAAACCGAAACCATGGCACTAGGAGTAATGAAGGCCAATTTGCACACATGAATCTGAACGAACGGCCAAACCATCAAGTCTTTCTTTCTTCCATCCGTCCGCCCTTCCACAGCAATAATATCGAATAAGCATTAACAACATATGAACAATCGAAAAAGCAATATAAGCATGCGAAATGAGAGAATAACGTCAAGAAAATATCTCAATAATTGCTACACAGCCTATGCACAAGCGACAAAGAGTAAATATCATCCAACTCCCGCCGCCACGTTCCCACTCAAAACCCAAATGCCAGGAACGCTCACCCACTGCCCAATGAACGACCCGTCAAGTGCGCAGTGTCTCTTGAGGGAACACCAGCATCTGGTCATCAATCATGGTGACGGTGCCTGGCCGCAGAAGTCGACGCACGCTGGGGATGACCCTAGGCAGGACTTCCAGAGCTCGTGTTTCTGATTGTCGCATGGTTCAGACATCCCGCGCAAAGACTCGCACAGGAAGCAGGACAGAGAAAGGTCTCATTAGACCTTCGTTCTTCTGACTGGAGGAACAGAAGAGCGTTAAAAATGAGTTCAGATCCAGATACATATATCCACTGAACACGCACATATTGTACGACATTACATCAAGAGTCGTAGACACCGGCATAAAGCCGAGTCACCATCGGCTTTGATCATGATCGGACGGTCTCCCTTTACCAGGAGAGACCCTACAGTGGGCATACGGAACAGGCCGCCCTTGTGACCAGGAGTGAATGTCGGGTCAGTGATCCCGACTGGGGTCAGAATTTCCAAAATGCGAATGACAGCGACACGTTTATCTGCGTGTTCAGGTGCGAGTGACCGTTCGAATTGCACTATACATGTTCCTAGGAAAGTCGAGGGGAAGCCCACATGAGCGCATTACTCCGACTCCACTCAAACCCGGAATGTACCTGAGTACGGGAAGAAGCCCCGTGGGCTATGCCCAGCTCTCTGTACCTTTGTGAATGAGATCACGGCCTGCTCGATCCGCTGTGGTCCCGCAACTGAAAGACGGGTCTCGGATGAGAGATCGAGGAGAAACGGCTGCTCAAGCTGATACAGCATGTGATGATACATCTGGTTCAGGCCGTTGTGTGCCTCAGATCTCCCACCCAGGTGTTTGCAATGTTCTAGAAGTTCAAGCGTGACGAGGCCGTCCGAAAGCAACAACTGTCTCAGCCCAACATACTTGCCCACATTCGCTATCGTCACGAGCCAGATTGCCCATGGCACCCGGCTATTAGGTAGCATGAGGTCGGTACCGGCACCGAAGCCCGAGCTGATCGCAGAGGAGTCGTCAGGCATGATGCGGAACCGTACTGCACCTGAGATAGGTGGTAGTTCGGGATCGCGATGGTAGTACAGGAACCCGCGGGCGTGCGTGGGGAAGGTGTGCCCCCGTGCATTGTCGCCGTAGTAGTAGATTTGAATCATGTAGAGCTGCTGTAGGGGTGACGAGGAGGCAAGGGGAACCAGAATGGTGGGTGCGCTTGTGTTGAGACGGAAGCTCTTGATGCCATTGCTCAGGTCGACGAAATCGCTGTCCTGAAGGCGGGATGGGTCGAGCGTGGATATTACGCGCAGAGGTCGAGGACCTCTGCGCTTGATGGTGGTAATGGATTTTATGGTTTCTGAAGAGTAGGAAGACTGGTCGCAATGGGCCTATTAGACATCAAATGCCAGTGATATTACGGTACGTGAGGTCACATACATTATACCATCTCAAGCTCTGACATCGACGTATACCAAGACGGAGTGCACTGAGCTTGAACGTCGAATAAGACGAACACAATATACAGCTTGAGGAGCGCCAGAGTTTAAGCATGTAGGAGGAAAGGACGGGAATGCGTATGCGTGTGGAAACTGAGGGAGGTCAAAGCAAGTTGAGTTCCAAAAGTCATGATCGGTTGAATCAACCACGTGTGAGCTTCAGGGCCGGTCGCAACGCGACAAATGACCTTGACACAGATATTTGAAACGACGTGACGCGAGGCAATTCCCATCTCGAAAATGAGAATTGAGGATTTCGCGATACAGCGGCATGGACGTGCAATTTTGATGCTTTACAACGACACAGTATTCCTGCCCCATGACAGGGAACACACGAACGAACACAAAATTAGATACACGAATCCAAATTAACTATCTGCTGGCACGAGGTGTATGGATTAGTACGACGAGAAGCGACTGTTGGTCGGATTCGTAGGGAGTTACTTGGAAGCAGGCATTGTAAATCCCACCACACTGAAAACGAGACGCGAATATAAGAAGACCAAGGAAACACTAGAAAGACAGAGAGAGGACGAAACAAGAATCAAAAGCGAGCTACACAGCATTCTACTCTTGCCTAGTATATGCATGATCACTGGAAACAAACGGCGGTAGGGAACGCACGAGTACATCTTTCCTAAGTATGAAGGTCATCCATACGTGACCGTCCGTCGAAAATCCGTAAGTGAATACGAACTCACGAACAGCACAAAGTGAAAAAGAGCAAAAGAGAAAGCGACAGGATACCAAAAAGGATCCATTCCAAACGACTCTACCACACACGCTTCCCAATTTCGTGATCGTAGTGTCCGACGATACACCAGAGGATGCGATCGGAGGCGGGGAAGATGAATGTGGAATGTCGCCGGGCATCAAAAATTCGAGCGAAAACAGGTCGAGCCAGAGAGTCCAGTGTTATATCTTTGCTGTTGACTTGTAGAGTAGATCAGTCGACAGCGACACCATTTGAACGGCTCCAAGGTACCATATGTAGCACCAAGAACGTAGCGACAGCAAAACGATGACACGGGATACAGCTATACAATTAACGTTAATGAGTTACGGAGCAGAAACACAACACACGAGCATTTGCACACGAATCAGGGTACATGACTATTGCAGATGAATGTGAAAAACGTATCCGCGGTACGACGCCGCGGGTTCTTATGTAGACGGAGTCAGATGAGCGTCAAGAAAAGCAGTCTTGATAGCTGGAAGGTTGAGCGAGGGCACAAGAATTCAAAGCGATCTAACACTTCCAGCAATCTTCCAGATTCTCGCCATCAGTTTCCATCAGTAGAAGCACGATATCCTTTCGGCCGCGTATGGAGATATAGAACCAGCAAAAGAGACGACAATGAGTGTGGTGGAGTGCGAGGAGAGCTTGAGAAAGGAAGCCTGGGATGATGGGATATTGAGTCGAAGGCGATAGAACCTAAAGGACCGACCGAGCATGAGGGAAATCCTCAAGAGGGTGTCCAAAGCAACCTGACACTTCCAGACAGCATGATGGTCAACACATGATGGGACCAGAAGAAAAGAAAAGGACTCACGCAGAATAGCCAAGCAGCGAAACCATTTCCCTCACTCCTTCCATGCGGGGTGAACCAGAAAAAACACCAGAGGATACGAATATTGGAGCAAGCGACAACACAGCGAGAATGAAGCACCTCGAAGCACATAACAACAAGAGTTCAGTCATCGGCACATAGCCCGTCCACCAACTATGAAGACGGCGGGATGCAATCCATCGTCCAATATCCCCACATTACAATCCCACCCGCCCAACGAAGGACCCATCAAGCGCATAGATACACTAGTGCTTGGCTGTGGTGGGTACGGCGAGACGGTCGTCCGAGACGTGGACAATGAATGGCGATGAGGCAGACAGGCAAATGAAGGTCCCGTAAGGCACGAGTCCTGAGTCTTGTGATGTAGCATCAACGCCGCGGCGGGAGGAGCGAGTCACGAGTGGGGTGCAGTAGAGGAAGGCATCGATCCGATCATATAGAGGTCGATGTGTTCACCTCAGGAAAGCAGGCAATGCGTAAACCCCACAGAATCCTGTCATCGTCGTCCCATGGTTCGAAATGGTGCAGGAGCCTGAGCGACTATGTGGAGATGAAGATGGAACAAATTGAGTCGCCTGGGTCACGGTTGGAGTTAAGAGCTAGCAGTGGTGCCAGCAGAGGTGTGTTTTGGTTCGCACCTTGTACCATCGACATGGGTGGGAGAGAGTTCGAAAAGCGAAGATCGGTTGAGCTCAACCACGTGTGAAGTTTAGGGCCGGTCGTAACGCGACCACATTACCATGATGCGGAGAATCGAAGCCCGGACGCGACATGAACCTGGATCTGCACTCGGTACGAGCAGACCACAGCTTGAGAAGATGAATGTGGCATGGTGAGTTGCAGTTGTGGCTGAAGGCCCTTGGGTGGAGAGTTGCCTCGTACATACTCACCCCCACATGAACACCTCGATTTAAACTTTACGAACACAAGGGAACACATCATAGTGATCCATTCGTGATGCTCAACGATACACGACACACGAAACAATGCGCCCCTCTTTAAAGAACGGGAAGACAACTCGCGAACACGACATAATATTAGGACACGAGTATGCACGAATACAGCCGAAAGCGCGCCGAAAACAAAAATGCGGATCGGGAAGTTCAGGGCGAGCATGAGGAAAGGTCAGGGAAAATGCGAGCTTGGAGCATAGAAAGGGCCGGCGGGCGGCGGGGCAAAACAAATATAAGAACCTAAGTAGACATGCCCATAATCAGCCGAAGCACAATCACAGAAATATGGGGGACGTACGCAGGTAGAGAGCGGCAAAACTGTTATTGCACAATTTCTCCATTCAGCCACCCTTCCAGGCGAGGTGATACAGAGTCAACCCAAAAAAAAATCAGCAGGTTTGGTCGAGCGAGAAGAGCGAGTAATTACGCCCCAGAGAAGTTAAGAGCTTGAGCAAAGGCGAGACGCACGAGAGAGTCAAAAAGGAGCTACGTATTCTAGACTGCCCAAAATCGGCAGAAATGACGTGGGACACAGTGCCCCATCCGCTGACGATGATGACAAACTGCCCTCTAGCAACAACGAGGGTGGATGACACAACCCGTCCTCTACCAACGACGAAGACAAAGGACACAGTCCCTCCTCCAACAACACATCCACATCCCACGCAACAGCAGCACAAACACATAGACCGATGAACGACCCATCCAGGGCATGGTGTCTCCCGACGATGCACCACCGTGTGAGTATGACGGGAGGAGTGAGGGGTTCGTCTGGGCATGGGAAGATGAATGCATGCTGAGGCGAGATGGGGTCGGACGAGTGGGGGTCGATCGCTAAAGGGATGGAGTCTGGAGCTGTAGCGAGCCAAGTGGAAAAGACAACGAAAGTGGAAGAGGAGGGAGGCATCCGCTCGATCGTGTAGAGATGGCGGCTGACCTGGGGAACACAGAAACGCCGCCCCCTCATCGTCGGCTCTGGCACAGGTGCTCCACTCTTGCTGGGGTTGGACTCCGGGGGAGGAGGGCTTAATGGAGTGGGCGATGAGGACAGCGCAGGCGGCGAGCTCGGTGGGAGCGGAAACGACGATGTTGAGGTTGAGAGAGACGAGGACCGGGTAATATGTGCACGTTGTCGGGGAGACGGGGAGGCCACGAGCGTTTCCGAAGGGACCGAGTCTGAATCTTGATGAAAGTAAATGGGCGGATGTGAGAGAGTAGACGCGTCGGTGTCGAGAGGGAAAGAGTCCGGAGCTGTAATAAGTCAAAATCGCTCAGCGCAAAAAAAGCAACAAGTGTTTGATGGTTTACGTGAGGAACACAGGACGCGCGTGAGCAAGCCCCCTCATCGTCGCCTCCGGCACGGGTGCACCATTCTTCTTTCGGTTGATCTCGGACTCAGGGAGAAGGGCTTGAAGGGGCCGTCAAGGACGACGGTGCAGGCGGTGAGCTTGGTGGGAGCAGAGATGTCGATCTTGAATTGGCAGAGACAAGGACCAGGCAAGGAGAACTTGACGGGGCACCGCGCCGCTGAAGCGAGTAAAACTTCAAACAGCGGGGAGAGGAGCGGGGAAAGAGTTGAGCGGCCGATATGTCTGCCTGGCCGCCGCACAATGGGGGCAAACCTAGCCAGAACATCCAGACCTCCGGACATCCCGCACAAATACTCGCGCACAGGAAACGGACCAGAGAAAGGTCCCATCACTCTTCCAACTGAGAAAACAGAAAAGAATAAAAATGAATTTAGACACGGACACCCTAATCCACCGAACACGCACGTAGATTACCAAAATAAGATTACATCAAGAGTCGTAGACATCTGGAGGTTTCTGAGTCACCATCGGCGTTGATCATGATTGGACGGCCTCCTTTAACAAGAAGAGAGCCTATAGTGGGAATATGGAACAGGCCGCCCTTGTGACCGGGAGTGAATGTAGGGTCAGTGATCCCGATTGGGGTCAGGATTTCCAGAACGCGAATGACAGCGATACGTTTCGCTGCATGTTCAGGTGCGAGTGAGCGTTCGAATCGCACCATACACTGTCCTAAGAATGTGGAGGGGAAAGCCCTCATGAGTGCGTTACTCCAGCTCCACTCAAACAGAAACATACCTGAGTACGGTAAGAATCTCCTCGGGCTGAACCTGGCTCTCTGTACCGCTGTAACCCGAAGCTTGGCCCTCTCAATCCGTTGTGGGCCTACAACCGCAAAAGAGTGCGAGGACGCGAGATCGAGGATGAAAGGCTGCTCAAGCGTAAACAGCATATTATGGTACATCTGGTTCAGGCCATTGGGTACCTCAGATCTCGCACCCAGGTGTCTGCAATGTTCCAGAAGTTCGGGCGTGACAAGGCCGTCCGAAAGCAACAACTGCTTCAGCCCAACGTACATGGCTGCATTCGCTATCGTCACAAGCCATCTTGCCCACGGCGTCCGGCCGTCGGGTAGCATGAGATCCGTCCCAACATTAAAGCTCGAGGCATGGGCATGGGGCGTGAGGCGGAACCGTACGGCGCCAGATGTCGGGGGTAATTGTGGATCGCGGTGATAATAGAGGAATCCATGGCTGTTTTGAGGGAAACGACTTCCAACACCGGATATGGCGTAGTAGAGTAATGATCGCAGTCTAGATGGTGAAGAAGATGTCTGCTGAGTGCTTGGGATTACGGAGACAATGCTGGGCAATTGGCTACGTGGATTCTGTAGTTTGGGGCTCAGGTCGACGAAATCGCTGTCCTGAAGGCGGGATGGGTCGAGTGTGGATATTACGCGCACAGGTCGGGGACCTTTGGGCTTGATGATGGTGGTGTACTTGATGGTTTCTGAGGAGTGGGAAGGCTGGTCACGACAGATATTTCAGACACAACATGCTAGTGGTATGATGGTACGTGGTGTCACGTACATGATACCTTCTGAAACTCTGAGATCGACGTATATCAAGATGGAGTGCACTGAGTTTAAACGTCGAATAAGACGAATGAAATATGCAGATTGAGGGGCGGCAGAGTTCAAGCATGTAGGAGGACAGTACGGGAATGCCTATGCATATGGAAACCGGGGAGAGCGTTGAGAGCAAACTGATTACAAAAATTGATGATCAGCTTGAATTCAACCACGTGCGAACTTCAGGGCAGGCACCCACGCGACGACGTCTCAATGTGGAGGACCGAAACGCAAGCGCGATGCGAGATTGGATCTATATTTACTCATAAGCTCCATCTCACTTACTTGACATTTCTACATTTCAATTCATCACCAAAAGCGCTCCAAAAATGAATATGATATTCTGATACGGCTGGAAAATTGACAGACGGATAAAAATTTACATACATAAGCTACAATACTCATACTCACCGTACGATGAGCATGATACAGAACGACATTACACGTGCACACCATTATGATACACAATCCAGGCGAATATTCCCCGTGCCACGAACGATGCAGGAAGGAGCAGTTCGAGTGCAGGGGTGAGGATGCGCATGACTCCAAAGGATGGGGAAATGCGATCTTGAGACTTGAGTGGCGGGAGCACAGAAAGGGCTAGCTAGAAAGGGCGTGAAGTTAAGCCTGTGGACTCCTTGCCATCAGGAAAAGCATGACAGTGGAAATGAGACGCAGATATAAAGACAAGGGACGATGAAAAATCCGAACTTCAAGTTGAGGAATATACTTATAGGCCAAAACACAGGAAATCCCATCGAAAATCCGAAAAGCAATAGAAGAGATAGTGAGCACGAGAGCACGAGACAAGAATGCAAAATGACCTACTGTAACACGTCCAGACTCCTCGCCACCAGGAAAAGTACGGCAGCGGAATGGCGGGGCACATATTAAACCCAATGAGCGGCGAGACCATTGCTTTTCTTTACAGTCCACTCGCACTGATCCTTCCTTCCGCGTGAGGTGACACAGAACGAGCGAAATAATTAGAAGCGGTGTGGCCGAGTACGAGAAGGGAAGAAATTGCAGCCAAATGCAATCTTGAGTGGGGTCGGAGGTGAGATGCAGCTGGCATAGAAAGAGCGAGAGAGAGAGAGCATGACAGCTAGGTATTGTAGAGTGCCTACCATTAGTCCTTGGAAGTGTGACAAGAGAAAGGCGTGGCACGTACGCAGGATAAACGAGCGGGAAAAGAATATCCTTTCTTCCATCCATTCCATCCATCCATCCTTCTGCGCTTCCGCGTGCATTGAACCAGACCCAGCAACAAAAAAAAAGCAAGACAACAAGAGAGCATGAAACAACATCGGGTCATAACTTCCACTCGGAGTCGCAGGCTGGCCTCCATCTCATACGCACTCCACGCAAAAGAAAACAACACCGCGTAGTGTTGCCGTGGGTATGCATATGTCGGGGTGGCGATGGGGAGGGCGAAGATCACGCGGAAGTGGGAGTAGACGATAACATATCAAGAGTAGTACATAATATATCAAGACCGCAACAGAGAACGCAGAAAAAGTGAGTAACGTGGAGTTAGGAGGAAGGTCATTTCTCCGAATCCTGATCGAGTAGAGATATTCGCCTGAGGAAAACAAGCAACACGTAAGCTCCACAGAGCCCTCCATCGTCGTCGTACCGGCATTCAAAGCCGCAGGGGGAGGAGGAGGTTCATGCGGAAATGTTCTCAACACTGTATGAAGATCGAACAAGGAAGAAGTTAAACCGTCTCGGGTGGTCTCAGGCGGGGAGGTGTTTTATTCTGCGTAAGTAGATCGAGATCGGTGGAGCGACGCATGAACTCTAGCTCCAGCTTGCTCTCGGAGGAGAAGGTGACTGGTAGAGATAAGTCTCACATCGGTGTCTCTCGTGAGAGAGTGCCGTTGAGAAAGGGATGAACACAGGAAAAGCCACGCTATCCGGTGAGAGCCTGTGTACACCATTTTTGCCGTGGTACGTGTAAGGGGGGCTTGGTAGTGCTGCTGAACTGAGTAAAACTTCAAACGGCGGGGAGGGGGGAAGAGTTGAGTGGCTTGTCTTCCGAGATTTCTGCCTGACCCCGGGAGTAGACACATGTCAAGGGCGGTCCTAGAAACAAAAGATGCGTAAAATGAGTTCGAATCTGGACACAGTAATCCACCGAACACGCACATATATTACCAAAATGAGATTGCATCAACAGTTGTAGACATCTGCTCAAATCTGAGTCACCATCGGCGTTGATCATGATCGGACGGTCTCCCTTCACGAGAAGAGACCCTACGGTAGGCATACGGAACAGGCCGGTTTTGTTACCAGGAGTGAATGTTGGATCAGTGATCTCGATTGGGGTCAGGATTTCTAAAACGCGAATGACAGCAATATGTTTCCCTGCATGTTCCGGTGCGAGTGAACGTTCGAATCGTACCATACACTGTCCTAAGGACGTTGGGAGGAAAGTCCACATGAGCACGTTATTCCAACTCCGCACAAATGGAAAATGTACCTGAGTATGGGAAGAATGCCTTCCTCTTGTCACGCTCGCATCTATATATCGATGTGAACGCGATCTGGGCCCTCTCGATGTGCAGTGGCCCAATCACCGAAAAGCAAGGCGAGGTCGCAAGATCGAGGACCCACGGCTGCTCAAGCGTAAATAGCATGTGCCGATACATCCTGGTCATGCCGCTGCCGCGAATTCCCATTACCAGCTTTCGACAATGTTCCATAAGCTCGGGCGTGACCAGGCCGTCCGAAAGCAACAATTGCTTCAGCCCAAGGTAACTGTTTACATTCGCTATCGTCACAAGCCAGATTGCCCAAGGCACCCAGCCATCGGAGGACATGAGGTCCGTCCCAGCACTGAAGCTCGAGACGTGGGCGTCGGGTGTGAGGCGGAACCGTACGGCGCCAGATGTCGGGGGTAATCGGGGATCATGGTGATAGTAGAGGAACCCATGGCTATTTTCAGGGAAACGACTCCCAATGCCGTGTACGTGGTAGTGGATCTGTGGTGATCGGCGTCTGGATAGTGGTGAAGAGGTCTGCTGAGTGATTGGGGGCACAACATCAATGCTGGGTCTTTGGCTACGTGGATTCCGTGGTTTGGCGCTCAGGTCGATGAAATCGGTGTCCTGAAGGCGCGAAGAGTCGAGTGTGGATATTAAGCGTCGGCGTCGGGTTCCTTTGGGCTTGGTGGTGGTGGTGGATTTGATGGTCTCTGAAGAAAAGTTGGAAGACTAGTAGTGATAGACCATTTAGATATCAAATGCGAGTGATATGATGGTACATACTGTAGTTTCACGTACGTTATGCCTTCTCTGACATCGACGTATATCAAGACGGAGTGCATGGAGCTTGAACTTTGAATGAGATGAAAACAGTGTATAACTTGAGGAGCGGCAGAGTTTCAGCATGTAGGAGGAAAGGACGGGACCGTTTATATGTCTGGAGACTGAGAGATGGTTGAGAGCAAGTTGAGATTTCGACAAGTGATGATCGCTGGAATCAACCACGTGGGAGCTTCAGGGCCGGTCGTAACGCGACGAATTACCTTGACACAGATATTTGAAACGACGTGACGCGAGGCAATATCTGTCTCCAAAATGAGAAGTGAATGTATCGCATTATGAAATAGAACACACGAACACAAAATTAGATAGACGAATCCAGCTGAACTATCTACCTCAAGGTGTACGTCTAAGTACAAGAAGAATTGGCTCTCAGTCAGATTCATAGGGAGCAAGTACAATACGACAAATTCCACTGCACCAAAAATGAGGACCGAATATAGTAAGACCAAGGAAAGAAAGATGGGATGAAACGCGAATCAAAAAATGAGCTTAGCGCTCTACTCTTGCGGGGTATAATGCATGATCGGTGGAAGCAAGCGGCGGTAGGGGACGCACGACTAAGCATGAACAGTCATCCATGCTAGACCATCCGTCAAAAGTCCAGACATGAATATGTAGAGTACAATTACATACATGAGCAGCACAACTTGAAAAGAGAGCAAGAGAGCAAGCAACCGGAGACCAGAACGAAAACAAATGGCAACCCCTCCTAATTTACGATCGTACTGGCCGACGATTCATCGTGGGATACGATTGGAGGCAGGAAAGACAAATGTGGGATGCGGCCAGGCATCAATGAGGGAAAATCATAGCAAAAACATGTCGAGCGAGAGAGTCTGATATTTGAGTTGGTGACTTGTGGAGTAGATTATTGGACGCCTCCACCGTTGGAACGGCTCCAGGGTACCATTTAGCAATAGCAACACGATGGATAACACGGGATACAGCCATATAATTAATATCAATGAGTTACGGAGCAGAAACACACCACACGAGCACATGAGCACGGATTAGCATACAGAAATCCAGACGTGAGCCATGGATCCGTGCGCCACGACGGGAGAAAATAGAAAAGAAAAGAAGAAAGCGGTCCGGTCCTTAGACGGATAGTAGCACCAGCACCAGAAAAATGCGAACTTGGTAGGCCGAAACGTCGAGCGAGAGCATCAGAGTTCAACATGAGCTAGCACTTCCACATTCCTCGCGGCATGGCCGGTATGGTGAAGAGTTCATCTGGGACGGGGAAAATGAATGGCAGTGAAGTGGACGTGGAAGTAGACGGAGTTCCCAGCGGTCAGCACCATGGCGGAAAAGCAAGTAAAGTGCACTGGAAGGAGGAAGTCGTCCGTCCGATCATGGAGACATAGATATGTTCACCTGAGGAAAGCAGTCAACACATAAACTTCACAGAACTGGCAGAATCGTCGTCCAGGCGGGTTCAAAACGCAGGAGGAGGAGATGGAAATAGAGGTGCGGTTAGAGTTAAAATCCCAGGAGGTGTTTTGTTTTGCTTGTACTATCGAAATCGGAGGGAGATAAGTGGCGGAAGTGGTCGCCACGAACGAGCCCTTCCAGCCCTTCAATCGTGATGTGTAACGGAATCAGGAACCACAAGACAACCATGAACAAGAGACAAGACCGACCACATACATACACATGGCGAGGTGGACAGCAAGATAAATGTGCGAAGCAAGGGGTCCTCAGCCGTCGAAATCCAGGGGCAAGGAGACGGTCGCTTTGTACCCCCACGTGAAGCCTTGCGAACGCTCCACACCAACATGATGGCTCGAGAATGTATATGATTGAGATAGCACTACTGACTTTGTTGAAGACATGTAACAGGATATGCGGTTGCGGTAGAGGATACAGGAACAAAACCGAAAACACAACATACCAACATGAGATTAGGATACGAGTCCATGTGCCGCGAGCGATGTGAGAAGGGAGCATGAGCATCAGACATTTCAGCAAAATGTGATATTGAGGCGAATGCGATAGAACCAAAAGAGAACGACAGAGAAAGCACGAGACAAAAATTCAGACGAGCTGGGGTTCTGGACTGCCAGTTATCAGTAAAGGCACGGTAGGAGGAAGGAGGGGGACGTACCTAGAATAGACGAGATTGCAATCCTTCCTTCCTTCTGCTTGAGGTGATACAGAACAGACAAAAAGGTAACATGAGAACAGAACACGGCACGACACAGACAATGGAGCAAGAAACAAAACGCAAAACAACATGATGTCATGCTTCGACGGGGAGCTCGTCCCCCATTAATGATGGAGGACGCGGCTCGTCGTCCATCAACGGAGGATACAATCCACCCTCCACCGACAACGATGTCAAGCCATCATCGACCAGCTACAAGGGCGGATGGTACAAATCATCTTCCACTGATGACGAAGGAGGAAACAGCCCATCCTCCAACACATCCCCAGCCCAGTTAAATCTCACATCGGCGTCGCTCGTGAGAGTGCCGTTGAGAAAGGAATGCACGTGAATATACAAAGCACACGCGTGAAAGAAACGTTCGCCATGGAGAGAACTGTGCGTGGAGTTACCAAATGCCGAGCAGAGGGCGTTGAGGAGCGAGCATGAGCATCAGAACTTCCAGCAACATGCTGACGTGGGTCAAAAGTGATGCAATAGAGGGAGAGAGAGATCACGAGACAAAGGCAAAACAAGCTATATGTTCAACACGGCTACAATCAGAATAAGAATGACAGGAGAAATGCGAAGCACATAGGCAGAACAGTTGAATAGCGAAACCGTTACAATAGTTCCCTTTCTTCCTTCCGGCCGTGCGAGGTGAACCAGAAGCTCCCAAACAAGACAACAGCGAGTGCGGCGCGGCACGAAGAGCGAGCATGGGCATGAGAAGTTCTAGAAAAATGCGATCTTGCGGCGAAATCGATAGAGCATAGCAAGAGCGAGAAAGACAGGCCCAAAAATGAACCAGGAAATCTAGACTGCCATGATCAGTAGAAACACGAAAGGAGAAAGGCGGAAAACATACGCAGGATAGACGAGCGGGTAAACCATTATTGTAGAGTAGAGTACAATCCGTCCATCCATCCGTCCGCATGGGATAAAACAGGACAAGCAAAAACACAACAGGAGTTCGGAATACGAAACAGACAATGGAGCAAGCAACAGGGTATGAGACCGAGAACAAAACGCAAAAGCAACATGCTTCGGCCTGCAGCTAATCCTCCTCTAACAACGGAGGACGCGACTTATCCATCAACGCAGGACACAAACCATCCTCCACCGAGGACGAAGACGGAGGACATAGGCAGCTCTCCAATTCAAACCGATCCCACATGATGGGACCACAAACACAGCGCCCAATGAACGACCCGTCCAGGGCGTAATGTCACCCGACGATGCACCAGCGCGTGGGTATGACGGGAGGTGTGAGGGGTTCGTCTTGGGATGGGAAGATGAACGTGGGCTGAGGCAAGGTAGGGTCAGACGAGTCGGCGTCAATCGTTGAAGGGATGGAGTCTAGAGATGTAGTAGGTCGGATTTAATCAGCGTGGGACAATAAAGTATAGCGAAGTAGAGGAGCAGAGAGGCATCTGTTCGATCGTTCACTTGAGGAACACAGGGAACACGTAAACACAGCCTCCTCATCGTCTTCTCTGACACGGGTTCACCTTTGCGGGGCCGGAGAGGACGACGTCGCAGGCGGTGAGCTTGGTGGAAGCGGAGACGTCGATCTTGAGGTTGGGAGAGACGATGACCGGTGAATATATGCGCGTTTCCGGAATGCCGGAGAAAAGGTCACGAGCGTGTCAGATGAAACCAGCGAGTCGGAATCCTGCGCCTCCATCTTTGCCCTCTTCGCCCCGCCCTGCCCCTCGTATTCCTAGCGACACCGGAACCCCATCTCTTCCCTTCCCCTTCCTCCTCCTGCTCCTCCGCCTTCACGCCCTCAAGCAAAACAGACAGGCAGCGTGCCCACATCTAGCTCATATGTCTCCTCAAGCAACATCTCCCCCGCCCTCTTGGCAGTCTGTCTGAGATGGTGCCACCACCGGTGAACGGCCTCTACTCTGAGGTTCCGAGCCAGTGCCCATGCGCGCTGGGAGAGGACAGAGGGGATGCGTTTGTCTGTGTCCCAGATCTGCGTGAGCTCGAGGAGGTGCTCGGGGGCAGGGCCTTGTGGTTGCGGGTGTGGGTTCAGGTGCGAGCGAATTTTGACGTCGACCTGAAGAGGAGGGACGTCGAGGACGCGTTTCTTGCGGGGATGCCTCTTGACGGACTCAGATGTGGACGTGTATTGGTGTTGGTGCGACGCGTCTGTGGGTGCCGTGTTGCGTTTCGCCATAGTGGGAAGAAGGAGAGAAGGCGCGTTGACGTAACTGCCTTCGAATCGCATTCGAGCAGTCCCTTCCGATGATCCTCCCCAAATACACTGCGTGAACAGCAGATGGATCCTTCGACCAGTCGATTCTCTACAATATGGCACGGCTGACTGCCTAGCAAACAGCCTGCGCCATACATGGACCGACTGCGTGTAACTAACTTCACGACCATCTTCAGTCTGTTTGGTCGGATTTCGCGATGGCTGTCGCGTGGTTCTCTTGGATCTGTCTCCGGCGAACACGAGGAAGGATATCTGGGAAGCGCCTGACAGCGTGTAAGCGCTTCTATGTACACGGAAGACCAAGCCAGATGAAAAAATTCTGTACTTATCGATGTGGGGTTCACAATTCCCAAGAAAATTCCGGAATACAAAAGGCGAGCAATGCTCGTTGTAATTTGCTCTTGCGAGAAAAAGAGGTGGAACGTTGCAAGAGTATGGGCGATGTACTGTGCAATCATTGCGGCTTTTTTTAATCCCATCCCAATGATCATCAGCTAGAATAACATCCAAGTCCTCGAAGTTCACGTCGAGGAACATCGAGGGAGAAAGTGAGAAATCTTCAGCGTCTCGACGGTCGGAGGATCGCAAATCCGAATTCCGACACTAATTATCGTGATAAACGACGGCCACGATCGTTTCGCCATCATTTTGAACATTGACCAGGCTCAAACCACAACATCCACCCACTACACCGGCAATATATCGTCCTTCTACTCATGTTCTTTTGACACCATCTACTGACTGTTGGCATCTGCTGGATTCTCTATTTTGAAAGTTCCTTCTCTTGCCGGGATGCCCATGGCCCGTTGAAGAGATATGAGAATGTGCCCTTTATAGTGAGCTTATCGTAGGTTTCCGGGAGCGATTAATCTGATTTATATCTCTTCGACTACATACTCTGCCGCAGTCCATCAAAAAAGCTCATTAATATAACGCTCTCCCACATTCTGTTCGACCTACTCTTCTAACAGGTCGCCCCATTTGTGCTCACTTCTGTCTCTGCTCTCCATGTCACCCCCTTATCTTCTCCATTGTCTCATCGGCCTCATAGGACCGTCGCTCTCGGTACTCATGAGACTTCGACAATTTTCAGGGGGGCGGATGTCCGCGTCCAATGGTGTATCCGTCCTGCCATCTTCGCCGCTTCCACCCAGAGAGGTGAGGATAGGCACCCAATTTCGATTCGCAGGCGTTCCCGTGACCATGAAGATTTGACGACACGAAAAGTCTGTCGAGCTTCATGGGATATCTACTAAGGTCGAGGTTGATAGTTCGGTAGCTTTGGGAACAAGGGCATCCATCAGTTAGGAAAGGCAGGTGTCGCGCGAGTTTCCAAGGAGTTACATTTCCGAGGGGTCCTGGACATTGATGGCTATTTTCGCATGAAATGCTGGCGTACGTCCGTTCTCATCCAATCCACCCAAACCATCCCCCTCGCTCTCTCTAGAACCTTCCACAGCTTACCTCACTTTTCCGTATGAACAAGACTCGCGATTGGCCATGATCACTCCAACATGCAATTATCTCGCCGCCTCTGTCGCCCGTTCTTTCTTCCTCTTCATCAAGCTATCCCTGCTCCTCCGCTATATAGTCACATCGCATCTACATCTTCGTGCACGTCCTCAGTGCCATTTCCAATCACACCCAGTTCGATGTCCCCATTATTCTCATCCGATGCGTCCTGCGGTGGAAGATGCAGCAAAGGATTAGCAACTTTTACAATGCGTTTTGCTGGAGAATATGCATGTGCGGATAGAGGATCCATTCCTATCCACGTACGTGGGTTGACGTCGATCCGGATGGGGAGTGTGACATTGAACGCGAAGGGAATTTCGGATCGAATTCCAAGTATGATTCTGGCGTGAGTTATGGAGGCCGAACCTTGTGTATGTACCGCTGAATGTGTAAAGCATATGATTACTTGAATATATTACACTAACTCCGTTCCCTGTACAGAGGAGCAAACACGGATAATATGTGTGGACGCAGTTGTACTCTGCTGTAACGTCTCAAAACGGGGCAGTGCTCGCCTGTCTTTTCTCTATATTGACATCCATGCCCAAGTTCTCCACACCCCTCTCAGGTACAGCCAGCTCCACATCCGCATTATCCTCGGTCACATTCCGGCTTTCAAGCGACTCTGTCTTCGTTGCCGCTGGCGGTGCAAGTGATAGATGTCCAGCTGTCGCGGGACGTGCAGCGGCATTTTTGTTGGGATTCGATCCGGCACTTCCGGGAACCCTCTCGAAGGACTTGATTAGTCAGTGTACAGACATTCTCACAGTATCTGGAAAGTAGTAGATTATATTGTGTACTCTATTTAAGGGCCTCTGTAGGAGTGCCGTACAATAATGAATCAGTTCTATTTCTTCACACTGCGCACTCAATTCACAACAGGTTATGGGCCCCGGCCCTAACTGATTCACATTTCGAAGATCTTATCCTCATCTTATCTAATCACCCTCATATCTTATCACGATGTCCTCGTACAGTTTCCCTCTCGCGTCCGTCCCGAAGCTCGATGGGAGCAATTACCATGATTGGAAATTTGCAGTTTCCATGCTCCTTCGCCGATCCGACAGCTGGGATGTAGTATCAGGCACTACCGCGAAGCCGGAGAAAGATGCCGGAGATTGGGAGAAGAAGGCACAGGAAGGACTTACCATTATCGGCCTGACCGTTGCTCCAAACCAGTACGGGCACATCAGGAATGCAAAGAATGGGGTAGAGGCTTGGAAGGCTTTGAAGGACGTATACGAGAAGAACTCGCGTGCAATGCGCATTTCGCTCAAACGGCAATTTTTCGGCTACGTCCATGACGAAAATGGATCAATCCAAAAATACATCAGCGGCATCACGGCGCTCGCTTCCCGACTTACCGCAATTGGAGTTAAACTCGATGACGAGGACATCACTGACGTGCTGATCTTTAATCTGCACGAATCGTATTCCAGCATCGCCGCCTCGCTTACTGCCGCCAAAGGAAAGCTCACCGTTGCCGATGTAACCGGCACATTACTCGAAGAGGAAGCCTGACGCGGCGGACCTCCTGACGACCCACAATTAGCCTTGATGGCGCGTAAACCCCGACGATCGATCACCTGCTTTAGGTGCCGCCGACCTGGTCACTTTAAGCGCGACTGTACCGCGAAGACCGACGTTGATGGAAAGGAAATCACCGACGATGAACAGACGAATTCGGCTCGGGAGATCAGCCATCTCCTCAGCGACCTCGCGTACTGATCTTATCTTATCTCGATGGATCACGACATTTTTGGGCAGTTATCATGGTTAATGAGCTCGGTGCTCTGCAGGTAGTTGAGCTCGCGTGCTCCTACTGCATCCGGTGATCTGCAAACAACTTCGGCATTCTATTCTCGGCCCGTGTAGCTGTGTGCTCTGTTGGTGGTTGAAGCTTGGTGCTCCCACAACATAGGGTAGATGGAACATTAGATGGAAAATTAGGTGGACATTTTATTGGACTCGGAAACTGGGATTCAGGGGGAGTCACCCTGGATTTATTGATTTGACCGATTCGGTATGAAGTGCCGAATCGAGGGGGAGTGTTGGGATTCGATCCGGCACTTCCGGGAACCCTCTCGAAGGACTTGATTAGTCAGTGTACAGACATTCTCACAGTATCTGGAAAGTAGTAGATTATATTGTGTACTCTATTTAAGGGCCTCTGTAGGAGTGCCGTACAATAATGAATCAGTTCTATTTCTTCACACTGCGCACTCAATTCACAACAATTTTGTCCATGAGTTTGTGTGCCGTTGAGTTCTATGCTCGTAAAGCCGCAGGTATCAACAAAGGAGCGTTGGCCATTGACGAGAACGATGACGATCATAGGGTACATTGCCTAGTGGGAAAGTTGAACTCGGTTAGAAATGCCAGGCACTGGAGTAGACTGGTGACTGGAATGGACTGACTGAGAGCAGAACATACGTGTTAGTAAAGACTTGTCCAGCGATTACTCCTGCGCTACCAATTGAACCTCCAGATGGAGATAGAGCCAGAATAATAGTGATCACCTAGGAGGATGATGGTGAGCAATCTAGTCAAGTATGTGGCTCTGATTTACCTGTAAAGCAAAATAAAACATCCCTGATTCGACAATGATTGCGAGGACATTTTGTGCACGGGTAAAGCGCTGCTTGACACCAAGCATTCTAGCAAGAACTGTTCGATGTGCCCTATGCATGTGTCAGAAGGAAGAACAAGAAAAATGAGCACAATGAAAAGCAGACACACCATAACTTATATCCAACCATTGTTGTAGCCAGTGCATTGGTTGCCAGGGAGAATGCTAAACTGGCCAAATAGAATTCACTTGACAGCGTTTTCGCACCTTGATTCGACTTGATGAAATTTTCAGCATCCAAATCAAACGTCAGGAATGTCAGTGTGGTAGCTGGTTGAGGGAAACACATAAAACACCAGTTCCTGCATAGAAATGGAAGAGATATACCAGTTGTTCCGAGCAGGAGCAAGAGGGGGCCTATCATTGCCAAGCGATTCTCAAAGAAGACGACCCAAGCCCTCCAAATAACGACACTATCAGTGATGATTGGCTTCAATCATTGGGATTCCAGGTCAGTACTTGACTACTGAAGGGGATATGTTTCGCACCATAAGTCTTCCAGCCCACTGGCAAATTACGTCCGGTCGATATGTTTTGTGGTTGGTCACATTCAGCCTCTCATTCAGAGGCATTTCCAAATTTTTTAGCATTGCCTCCTGGATTTGTGTTATGGTGAATGCAGTGTTTCCAGCCCAAACTATTGTAGCGCTTATGAAGCTGATTCCCCCCAAAGCAAGCATTGCCTGTGTTGAGCGAGATCCGAGGCCCCGTCGTCTGCGAAAATCCTGGTCAGAGGTACATCCAAACATGTCACATTCAGCATAATCACAGGAGTGAAGCAGTTCCAATAGAGAAGAGTAGAATATAGACACCTGCTCATGATCCCGTCAGTGCATGGACATTGTAATGAGATGTAACAAGAACAAACCCTCTAATAGTGTAAATGTAATAGTTGCAAAAGAGCTTTGAGTGAATACTAAACCCATCTGCTGAAGGAGGGCATCCGGGTGAGACACCATGATAGAGTGGAATGTGAATGTGGGGGAAAAGAGCTTTTGACCAAGCTGGTAGAGTTGGAAGGGGGGTTAAATATGCAGATGCAGGGGAAGATCGTCAGTAGAAGTGCGATGATGGACATTGTGGGATGTGCCAACTCTGCAAGATGTCGAATCAACTAAAAGTCGCCATGCCGCGCTCTTCAATGGTGCGACGTGTATCAAAAGGAACGGATCATTATCTTCGAGTTTGACACATCAGGTTCAATGATGAGAGCAGATCTTAGTTGAGTGAGCATCGCACGGATTTCACGACAATGGTTGTAGCGTTCACGCCGAACAAGTACCTCCAGTACGCTAAAAGTGCAAAGTGGATCTTGTCATTGAGGGAAATTAGAACACCAGCAAGCAAGGGACACGACGGGAATCCTGAAGGTGGTAGACAAAGGCGCTGTCAAAGTTTTGAGTGTGGAAAGCCGACTATCAGCCTATGTTCATACTACCCAGTGAGGCTAGTCTTTCTAGAATTATTTGATTGGTCGCGGGGTATGACGAAGTCGCCGTTGCTCGATTTGCATTTCCAAGTCACCGCCTCACACCTCTACTTTGATGTTATTACCGCTGCCAGATATGGGTCCATCCGTGTTCCACGGATCCCACCCATGGGCTGTCCAAGAGGCGAGGGTTATAGTATGAGCTACAATCAGCGGCCGAAAAGGGCGAATGCGAAGCCACTGGTTGATGAGCAGAGATGAACCACTTTGCTGAAAGAAGCTTGCAATAAATAATCAGGCCACTAGTCTGTGAAGGCGACGTGCTGAAAGGTTGGATGATGGATTGCATGGATTGTCGATGCCGGAACTGTGTTCGCCCCACAGGCCGCCGACGTGATACAGTCTTGTGGTTTACTGGTCATGCTCATCGCTTGGGAGAAGCTTTAACACTAGAGGTGTCGGCAGGGGTATACTATTGGATCACAAGGGCGATAATGATCGTGGGGCACTTCCTCACAGACCAGCCATTGAAGAAAGCCAGTATTTAGAGAGATGCAGACGCAGTGATCGCTCAGAATCTGTAGCGCTGTGTCGCAAAGTCTGTAGCATCACTGCACGAGATGGTACTTGGCCAGCTATTTAATTTCGATGAGCATAGCCATAGATTTGATTGATTGAATCGACGTTACTTGTAATTCACAAGATAGAACCTCTATGGTCATAACATTTTAACGGAAGCTTCGGTGTGTCCTGAAGGTGGAAATAGATCAGTCGGGTACTAGAAGAAGTGACATTTCAGCTCATCTTAAGTAGCGTGCACCCGGTATCAGTGTGGGGCGGGCGTTTCCCGTGAATGACAGGGAGAGGCAGGTCTTGAAGACCTCCCTATTGAGCACGGTTGGACGCTGCAGAAAATGACTGAATCCTAGAAGTATGAAAGGCGTTCCTTATAGAGCTGTCAGCAGATAACGTGCGAGAGGCAGAGCGTGAACGATATCGTGTGTCAAAAGTAAGAGGATGGGATGGCCAATCGTTACCGAACAGGATGCACAAAAAGACCCTCCACCTGATCAAAGCATCAGTATCTTCAATGTAAGATTATGTTCAGAATACATCAGCTTGTCGTCGGCTCATCTACGCTTCCACGCATCTCGATTGAATAGTCCGAGCTTCTCGCTGAGAGGTTGGGTGACCGGTGCTGATTGTGAAGGCGTACATCATTGCAGCCCAGATAGTAGTCATGAAAGGGAATGCCTGTGTTGAATGGGACCCTAGTTGTTAGGTCTCGACATCTGTAAGCCTAGACATGCGCCAATATCAGGCTCAGAATCAACTCAGGACTGACTCATGGGGGGAAAGAACTAGGGAAGAACGAGACCAGGTTTGGTGACCTGTCAGATCTTCACAGCGTCTGAAAGATATAGAGAGCTCAGAAAGGATGAACGTGAATTGAAACGTTAAAACGGAAAATCAGCAAAAATGCCCTAGAAGATCTGTAAGTTCAAGTGTTTTCCAAATTTGTAGAGTTTACTATTTTTGGAACAGAGCGCACTCTCCTCCTCCTCCCGGGCGGTGCCTTCGAAGCAGTGGATGTCGCAGAGCCAGTAGAGGTTCGAGAGCAGGTGAGTTCCGAACTCCGACCCGATCATCGTGATCAACAATGGCCATGATCGCGTTGACATCGCTTTGAGATTTCTCTCCCTTTGGATGCCTCAAGGGTTAACTTTATGGTCTCGCACTGCTTCTAGGCATTTGTCTGCTCCTTGGCCCGTATGCACTACCACTTCCGTCTGATGCCAGATCTAATTTGCTTTCCCTTCTTGCCCGCCAGGTCGACCGCTTCTATGTATGAGGAGAAAGACGAGAGCAACATCCCATTCTTGTGCATCCTCGCCCTCACCTCGCCCCAAGTAGCGTCATGAGCTGCACCACCGACAGCGACCACATTTCTCAGTCCCTTCTTTAGCCTCTCGTGAAAATGCGGACGGGGCACCTCCTTTGACCAGCTCAGGGTCGTAGGCATTTGGTCGATGTGGTGAAGAGGCGGCGCTTCGTGCATTCTCGTTGGAGAGAAGCATTTGTGAGAGGATTGGAACGTGGATGCGTATAGGAATTTAGAGGGTGGACATCAAAAGTGACTGATGATCATTGCCCAAATTCAACCACGTGTGGACTTCAGCGCATGCAGCGACGCGACACGACATTCTTCGTGAAGTTGACCTTCGTGTTCTCTGAATCTTTACAGTCGAACATCCATCTCGTACATACTTAGTCATAATTCATCTTATATCCCGCTCATCACCCCCGCAAAGTCCCCGAACATCCGAAAGAGAAACATGATTTTAGACAAACGAGCGCAACAAAGCGCTTGGGATGGAATGGTGTTTGAGCACGAGCACGAACATAAGAAGCTCCATGAAAAAAAGAAAGCTCGAAGGGAGCACAATAGTCCAAATCGAGGCAACGCTTCTAAAACCTCCCATAATCAATTTTCGGGGCACGATAAGAAAAGAAAGGTGAAGGACTTACGGGACTCATTATTCGAGGAGGAGCTAAAACCCTTCCTTCTTTCCTTCCTCCCTTCCTTGCCTGTGAGGTGATACCGTTCACGACGACGATGGCCACAGCCTGCTCTCCTACGAAGGCGAAGAAGGCCACAACAACTTCCACGCCCCTCCACGTTGGGGCCGTCTCTATGCACGATCTCGCGCTCCAGAAGAGGTGTAGGAGCTGATTGTCGTGACCAAAGAGGCAGGATGAACGAGGGCTGGGACTCGGTGTGGGTGCGAGAAGGGGAGAACACATCCAAAAGGTGTGACAGCTGATGCCGATAGATGAGACGAAGATGATTTTGGACAATTTATATGAAAAGTCAAATATGCTGCTCGCAAAACTGCAAAATGCAGCATGTGGCCATTGATGAAAATGCTCGAGACAATACTCATGGTGAATGCGGTGGAAAACGCAGTGGTGTGAAGCAGAGCCATACTGTGCAAAGATAGGTGGTAGTTCGGAATAACTCTCGCGGTGGCAGGGAGAAAATCTCGAGCATGTTGGCCAAAAGCAGGATGCGGTGACCCTACGACTGCCTAGAAGTCGATTCTTGATCGGAACCCTTTTATGGGTTATGGGTATGGCAACGTGGAGGGGTATTCTCGATGCCGGAGGTTAGATCGAGAAAGTCACTGTGATCTGAGGTCGAGGGCTGTGAATGCGAACAATCCACGGTACGATAAAGGGCTCGTGGGCGGGGAGGCGGGAGGAGCAGGAGTGAGCATGAGAGATTCGACCAAAAGTCAGGTCTTGAGTGACAATGGAGCGCAGTCAGAGCCAGAGAGCGTACGACAGTTCGAAATGAACCACAAGGACCGCTCACCCACTGCCCAATGAACGACCCATGTAGCAACGGTGTCTCTCGAGGGAACACCAGTCTCTGAGACGTTGAGGCGCTTGTTCGGAGAGGGGAAGATTAAAGGGCGATTAGCCCAAGCTCACAGCAGTGTCACTCATGAAAGTGCCGTTAAAAAAGCGATGCACGTGAATACATAAAACACACGTGTGAAAGAAACATTCGCTATGGAGAAAACTGTGGGTGGAGGTCACCAGCGGGTGATCGGAAGGAAAGCCATGCTATCTGGTGATATACTGTGTGCACCATCCTTGCTATGTTGAGTGTAAGAAGGATTTGAAGGTGGGGCCGAATTGAGTAGGGCTTCAAATGGTGGAGAGCGGAGGGGGAAAGAGTTGAGCAGCCTGTCTTCCGGGATCTCTGTCTGACCCGAGAAGTGGACGCATACCAGGGGCGATTTTAGAAACAGAAAATGGTTAAAATGAGTTCAGATCTGGACACACATATCCACCGAAAATACGCACATAACGTACGAGATGACATTACATGAGGAGGCGTAGACATCTGCTCAGATGTGAGTCACCATCGGCTTTGATCATAAT
Organism: Hypsizygus marmoreus; assembly: GCA_013433165.1. NCBI lineage: Eukaryota > Fungi > Basidiomycota > Agaricomycetes > Agaricales > Lyophyllaceae > Hypsizygus > Hypsizygus marmoreus. Next base: position 193,352 of record CM024094.1, on the reverse strand, counting down.
CGGACGGTCTCCCTTGACCAGAAGAGACCCTACGGTGGGCATACGGAACAGGCCTTTTGCGCTACGGGGAGTGCGTGTTGGATCGGTGATCTCGATTGGGGTCAGGAGTTCCAAAACACGAATGACAGCAACATCTTTGCCTGCATGTTCTGGTGCGAGTGAACGTTCGAATCGCACCATACACTTTCCTAAGGACATTGGGATGAGAGTCCACATGAGCTCATTACTCCAACTCCACTTAAATGGGAACATACCAGAGTACGGGAAGATTTTTGTCATCTTGTCATGCTCACTTTTTTGTACCAATGTGAACTCGATCTGGGCCCTTTTGATCCGCTGTGGTCCCACCACTGAGAAGCGGGGCATGGATGCGAGATCGAGGACGAAAGGCTGCTCAAGCCTAAACAGTGTGTGCCGATACATCTGGTTCAGGCCGTTAGGTATCCCACATCTCGCACCCAGGCGTTTGCAATGTTCTAGAAGTTCAGGCGTGACAAGGCCGTCCGAAATCAACAACTGCTTCAGCCCAACGTACTTGGCTGCATTCGCTATCGTCACAAGCCAGATTGCCCACGGCGTCCGGCCGTCGGGTAGCATGAGATCCGTCCCAGCACTGAAGCTAGAGACATGAGCATCGGGCGTGAGGCGGAACCATACTGCGCCGGAAATCGGAGTTAATTGTGGATCTAGGTGATAGTAGAGGAACCCAAGACTGTTTTCGGGGAAACGATTCCCAACGGAACCGTAGTAGGAGAGTGCTAACTCGAGTCTCGACTCGAGTCCGGATCGTAAAAAAGATGTCTGCTGAGTAGTTTCGGATACGGGATATACTCTGGCCACTTGGCTACCCGCAGGCCATATTTCGGGGCACAGGTCGAGGAAATCCCTATCATGAAGGCGGGAAGGGTCGAGTGTGAAGATTCTGCGTGTGGGTCCGTCCGTTACTGTTGGCTTGGTGGAGGTGGCGATGGTGGTGAATTTGACAGATTCTGAAGGGCCAGAGAACTGGGAGTCGCAGAAGTTTTAGACGGGATATGCTGGTAAGGAATGTCACGTACATTATACCTTCTCTGCCATCGATGTATGCCGCGATGGACTCTACCAAGTTCGAACTTCGAGTAAGACGAATACAGTGTGCAGCTTGAGTGGCGGCAGAGTTTAAACATGGGCGAGGACGGACGGAAATGTTTACATGTAAAAACTGAGAGAGGGTTGAATGCAAGATGAGACTTCGAAAAGTGATGATCGGTTAAATTCAACCACGTGTGAGCTTCAGGGCAGGCAATGACGCGACACCCATAGAAATCGAAACTCGGACGCGACGCGCACAGGCAGTACTGTAATAATCATGCATTACATACCTGTAATAACAGGAAATAGAGTCTTGCACAATTTGCTGTAACTACAGCCAAAGCGTCTTGCAAGAATTACAGGTGTACCTAAAGCGGAAGTATTGGGTACCTGGGTTGTTCCAAATGATGGGCTGGACCGTTCTGATCAAATTCCCTTTCCGGCATTACCTTTGATGGATGACGGGCTTGGTAAGCGTCCAGAGCAGTCATTCCTGAATAGCGCCTAATAGCGCGCGCAGGAGCGCATGCCTGGGCTCAAACAAGGTGTAAGAGAAATCTATTCATAGTAACATATTTTATTTATAGCACAGTCTCTGGGGTGGAATGGGTGGATCGGCGGCGCTGGATTTGGATGACGCGCCCAATGTCGCGCCTCCGGAAGCGCCCAGTAAATAGATGTAAACAACTCCCGATGTGAGACCGGATGGTAATTCCTGCACCACACGTTGAATCTCCAAATAGTATAGCTACTCCAGGTACAGTATCTACATGATATAGAGATCCTCGAAGTTAAACCATATTAAAATGTGCCACGGATGTAGAGATATTCATGGGCGGAACTTGGAGCACCAGAAATAAATAGATGTAAACAATGCCCGAAGCAGCATCGGTGGCTCTCCTGGCAGGCTCTCTCAACATTTATAAATACTCTGAGGTGGAAGGGATGTATGAGACATCCATATAAGGTATCTGAAACAGGTCCCAGTAAATTCTATCAAGAACTGGGCATGCTAGATATACATATGTACTTTTGGCATGTTCTTCAGTGAATATTTTGGGCTCCCCTGGGTCAAATTACAAAACTGGAGGTGTTCTGAAAAGTGCCAGAGAAATAGAATCCAAATCTAAAATAAAATTTGAGGTGAAAAGTTTCCACCAATTTGCCTACCATAAGCCCAGGACTTGATTAAATTTTATTTGGAGGGTGGGAGGACATTCTAGGAGATGTACTTTGACATATACTACTGTTTCTTTTGGTCCTGAGAGGTTGTGGAAAGAGGGAGGCTAGAAATACGTCAAAACAGGTCATATTTACGGTAGTTGGACACTATTGATATGGGTTCTAAGTGCTCATACAACTGTATCATATGCTTGGTACAGGGATGCTTCTGATTTTTTCTGAAAGTTTCCACTATATATACTCTCCGAATGCCCTACATGTATCCGATTGTATTTAACCAATGTGGATCTCTTGTAGTCCTCGAAATGCGTTCAAAATCGGGTGAATTTGAACCTGAGAGCAAGTAATCACAACATAACGTTACGGCTATTTAATATTTTCACACTGGATATGGGCCCAGTGTAGTTATATCTCTTCAGTAACATATTCCGATGCTTCGATCAGCATCGGAATACGGGGATCGTGAAGGGAGAGCCTCCATTGTCGATGACATCGACCAGGAAGAGCCATGGGAACGCATTCGGCATCGCCCGATTTTTGGTTTGAGCGACGCACGTCACTCAAGCCTCGTCTTCCCCACCATCCTCCTCATCCCCACCCCCTGCTGGCTGCCCGTATGGGCCCAGAATGTTCAAAAGTAAGTCGTTCCTATAGTTCTCTACATATCTTGAGTAATCTGAGTGATTCTAACCGCTCATTTATATTTTGCAGATAGCTTCTAACTCGAGCACGCGAACGGCGACACTCGGCCCTCCTCCTCTCCCAGATGGATGCGAGACGGCTTTTCAATACCGGAGGCAATACTCGAGAAGTAAGGGACAACGTGAGGGATGCCGGGAGATCCGTGCAGCGGGAGACCTGCAGGGTACGTGGCAGCACCAACCCTCCCTCTGATACAAGACTGGCTCGTTGTCCGCTACCATCTCCTTTTCCCTAGCGATACCCATAGCAAGAGGCCTGCATGCTCCGCCCCCGGCCATGTGCCGCACGGCACCAACACACTGCAATGCCGCCACCCCAAATTGCAACGCCGCCACACCACGCCATAGTGAGTCCCAGCATCAACGCCCATCCCTACACCCAGCCCCCTGCAGGGTGTTCCCACTGTGCCATGTCATTTGGCTGGTGGGTGGGCTGGGTGCCCCAGGACGAGCATGCCGGTGGAGCGCTGCTCAGTGCTGGGCCCCTGCAGCTTCCTCCACCTGGCCACATCATCCAATGAGCGTGCGCCCCACACACGACACCCCTGCTCTCCCCAGATGCTGGCATGCCGGGCATCCCCAAGCCCGGCCTGTTCTGTCGCTTCCCCGCCATCGCCCAGTCAACCAGCCATTCAGCTCCCCTAGAACGCCGTGCTCACCTGTCCTCCTCATACCCCGCTTGCTCCTGTGCCCCCAGCTACCTGCAATAGCAGGGATGCGAGGGAGCAGGAGCTGGTGCCTAACCATGGTGGTGAGGACCGAGAATGGCAGTGGGCGCTTGTGGAGCGGAAAGCGTTCGCCAGCGCGCCATCCACATTTGGACTGCGCGAGGAGGAGGCGGAAATAGATACAGCAAGGGAAGCAGAGGAAGGAGAGGGAGAGGCTGCAGGAGGGGATGTTGAAGGAGGCACTGGTGCAAGTGTATAGACTATGGACTGCCGTCCCCTGTATATAGATAGACACATACGTACGCCATAATTCGACGGTCTCGGTTACATCCTGCCTATCCCGCCGCACTTGAGATGCTACGCCAAGCCGCCGACGTCGGCATACCGGCTGTGTATAGCCTTGGGAGGTGGCTGGGAGTCTTATGTAAGGACACACATAAGGTTACAGGGACCGCGAGCAACAGCATATGAAATTGACATAGCCTGTAATTACAGGTATTCTTGCATCTCGGCTAGACTGTAATTACAGCTGAATGTGCAAGACCTAAACCTTGTAATTACAGGTTAGTCTTGCATCACTCTGCCAGCATCTGGTGCAAAGTGTGAGATTGGATCGATCAATCACATTCACCTTTGGTTCGAAATATTGATTTTATGGAAATGCCCAGAACATTTTGACCAACGAAGTAATAGTATAGTCGAGGTACAAGGTGAGCTTACGATTTTTTTTAAATCTCATGGTAGTTTTATGTACCCAACTATCAGTGTGGGGTAAGTGCCTTCATAACAAATGTCGAGGTGAGCGAGGGCTATCTTCGCTGGATCCCCCCTCTCCAACCTCAAGAGCACCCTCTCTACTCCCACCAAGCTCACCGCCTGCACCGTCATCTATGATATCCCCTTCAAGCCCCCCTCCCGGTTTCCAAGTCCAAGCGCAGAAAGAGTGGTGCACCCGTGCCAGAGACGACGAAGAGATATCTGTATTTATGTGTTCCCTGTGTTCTTCAGGTAAACCATTGAACGAGTATTGCTTTTTCTGTGCTGATCGATCTTGACTCACTCCAGCTCCAGACTCTCCCTCTCCAGCCATTTCCAGCTCCACCCCCTTGCCTTCATCGACAGTCGTCTTCCCGTCCCCAGACAACCTCCTCATACCTCCCATCATACCCACATGCTGGTGGATGTCGAGACCTCACTGAATTTCGAAGACAGTTACGTCATCGCACTTTCTCTCCTTCTTCCCACCACCGCATCATGGCCAAATGCAAGATGTGACCCACAGACGCGTCGCGCCAACACCAATACACGTCCACATCAGATTCCGTCAAGAGCCGTCCCTGCAAGAAACGCGTCCCCGACGTCCCTCCTCCCTAGCCCTCTCTCCCTCTATTGCACCCAAGCACCCAATTCCAATTCCAACTCTAACCCCCCCCCCCCCGAACTGACAGCCATCTGGAATGAAGACAAACGCACGCCCTCGGTTCTCTCCCGGCGCGCATGGGCACTCGCTCAGAACCTCAGGGTGGAGGCAGTACGTCAATAGTGGCATCGTCAGAGGCAGACCGCAAAGAGGGTGGGGGAAACGTTGCTTGAGGAGATGTATGAGCTGGATGTGGGGATACCGCCTGTTTTGGTTGAGGGTGTGAAGATGGAGGGGGAGGGGGAAGGTAATGGACGGGGTGTGGCTAGGAATACGAGGGCAAGGGTGAAGGGGCAAAGATGGAGGTGCAGGATTTGGAGTCACTCCTTTCGTCTGATACGTTCGTGTCCTCCCCACTGCCTTTCAGACGGACACGCTTGTGTCATCCCCATCGGCATCCCGGAAACCCGCATATATCCGCCAGTCCTCTCTGCTCCCACTGAGCTTACCGCCCCCGCTGTCGTCCTCGCCGGCGATGTCAAACCCTCCTCCTGCCCTCCAACCGCAGCAACAATGGTGCACTCGTCCCGGAGACGACGATGAGGGATGTGTGTTTACATATTCCTTGTGCCATCGAACTGTTATTGCTTTTTCTGTGCTGACTGATCTTGATTTACTCTAGCTCCAGACTCTTTCCCTCTAGCCGCTTCTAGCTTCACGCCCTCCGCCCTCACCTCCGTCGACATTCTTCTTCCTATGCCCAGATGACCTCCTCACCTCCTATCGTACCCACGCGCTGGTGTATTGTCGGGAGGCACTACGCCCTGGATGGGTCATTCATCGGGCTTTGTGTTTGTGTCGTCCCCATCGGCATCCCAGAAAAGCGCATATATCCACGATTCCTCGTCCCTCCCCTCCCACCGAGCTCACCGCCGGCACTGTCATCCTCGCCAGCTGAGTTAATCACGCCTCTCGGAGTCGAACCTCAGCAAGAGACCATGGTGCACCCATGCTAGAGACGACGATGTGGGGACTGTTTACGTGTTCCCTGTGTTCCTCAGGTGAACCGCCATCTCTACTCGATTGAGCGGATGGCTCCCTCCTCTCCCTCCACTTTACTTGTTTCATTCAGGCTGACTGCTGTTCACTTCAGGCTCCCTCACTATGACCACCGACACGTCCTCGCCTCAGCACGCATTCATCTTCCCTGCCACGTACGAACTCCTTGCTCCTCCCATCATACCCACACCGTTGTGCATCATCGAGAGACACTACGGCCTGGACGGGTCATTCATCGGGCGGTGTGTGTGTGGTCCCGTCGTGTAGGGTGGGATGTGTTGGAGAATGACCTGTGTCCTCCTTCGTCGTCGGTGGAGGATGGTTTGTGTCCTCCGCTGATTGACGATGAGTCGCATCCTCTGCTGTTGGAGGAGGATGAGCTTGGTGGGGAAACTCGACTTCATGCTGCTTTGCGTTTTGTTCCCGGTTCTGGTTTTTTTCTCTCTTGTTTCCGTTATGTCGCGCTCTGAGCTTCTGTTTTATCTTTTTGCTGTTTCTGTTTCATCTCACGTGGATGGACAGACGGACGGACAAATGGATTGTGCTCTACAGTAATAGTTTCCCCGCTCGTCTACCCTGCGTACGTACCTCTTATTTGTGTTATCGTGCTTCTACTGAATGTGGATAAGTAGTCTAGGATAAATGGTTCTTTTTGGCGCTCTCTTTCTCGCTCTTTCTATGCTCATGTCTCGCCTCCAACCTTCATTCTTCCCTGCTCCTCACATTCGACAATACCTGCATTTTGTCTCTTTTACTGGTTCTTGTTCACCTCATGCGGAGGAAAGCACATGGTTTCGCCAGGCATAAGTCCCCCTTCTTGCTCCGATTGTGCTGCTACTAATGCGTTCGCCTGGATCCGTGTATTGCTATCCTGATCTTATGTTCGTGTTTGCGGGTTGTCTTCCTGTTCCGTCAGGCTCACTGTATCGTTGAGCATCCTGAATAAATTATTCCGGCATGTACACGCCCGTTGTATCTTAGGTGCTGTGCTCGTTTCAGGTGGTGGTTACAATGCGACTCCCATTTTCTCCCGACCTCAAACTAGGCTTGGTCCACTTCCAGGTGATCTTCGTGTTCATCTTACTATCCTCACCCCTGCCGACATATGCATGCCCATGTCTTTGGGAGACATTACATAGTGTGTTTGTGGCTTTGTGGTTTGGAGTGTAGGTGAGGAGGAGTTGTTTCCATCATCGTTGTTAGAGGGCGTGCTATGTCCTGCGTCATCGGAAGATGCTTATTTGTTATCAGCCCACCCTTGAGGATGGTACAATAACGGTTCAGCTGCTCATCGAATTCAGTATGTCCTTCGACTTTCTGCTACCCTGCATTTTTGGATGATGAAGAGTCTAGAAATAAGTGTAAACTTTGATCCGTCTGTCAATTTTGCCGCTGCATCGGAATAAGTATCGTGATCATTTTTCGAACACTGTCGGTCATGAAGTGAAACTTACAAATGTGAAGTAAGTGAGACGGAGCGTATGCGTACAGATCCAGGCAGGCTTGCACGTCACCAGATGCTGGCAGAGTGATGCAAGACTAACCTGTAATTACAAGGTTTAGGTCTTGCACATTCAGCTGTAATTACAGTCTAGCCGAGATGCAAGAATACCTGTAATTACAGGCTATGTCAATTTCATATGCTGTTGCTCGCGGTCCCTGTAACCTTATGTGTGTCCTTACATAAGACTCCCAGCCACCTCCCAAGGCTATACACAGCCGGTATGCCGACGTCGGCGGCTTGGCGTAGCATCTCAAGTGCGGCGGGATAGGCAGGATGTAACCGAGACCGTCGAATTATGGCGTACGTATGTGTCTATCTATATACAGGGGACGGCAGTCCATAGTCTATACACTTGCACCAGTGCCTCCTTCAACATCCCCTCCTGCAGCCTCTCCCTCTCCTTCCTCTGCTTCCCTTGCTGTATCTATTTCCGCCTCCTCCTCGCGCAGTCCAAATGTGGATGGCGCGCTGGCGAACGCTTTCCGCTCCACAAGCGCCCACTGCCATTCTCGGTCCTCACCACCATGGTTAGGCACCAGCTCCTGCTCCCTCGCATCCCTGCTATTGCAGGTAGCTGGGGGCACAGGAGCAAGCGGGGTATGAGGAGGACAGGTGAGCACGGCGTTCTAGGGGAGCTGAATGGCTGGTTGACTGGGCGATGGCGGGGAAGCGACAGAACAGGCCGGGCTTGGGGATGCCCGGCATGCCAGCATCTGGGGAGAGCAGGGGTGTCGTGTGTGGGGCGCACGCTCATTGGATGATGTGGCCAGGTGGAGGAAGCTGCAGGGGCCCAGCACTGAGCAGCGCTCCACCGGCATGCTCGTCCTGGGGCACCCAGCCCACCCACCAGCCAAATGACATGGCACAGTGGGAACACCCTGCAGGGGGGCTGGGTGTAGGGATGGGCGTTGATGCTGGGACTCACTATGGCGTGGTGTGGCGGCGTTGCAATTTGGGGTGGCGGCATTGCAGTGTGTTGGTGCCGTGCGGCACATGGCCGGGGGCGGAGCATGCAGGCCTCTTGCTATGGGTATCGCTAGGGAAAAGGAGATGGTAGCGGACAACGAGCCAGTCTTGTATCAGAGGGAGGGTTGGTGCTGCCACGTACCCTGCAGGTCTCCCGCTGCACGGATCTCCCGGCATCCCTCACGTTGTCCCTTACTTCTCGAGTATTGCCTCCGGTATTGAAAAGCCGTCTCGCATCCATCTGGGAGAGGAGGAGGGCCGAGTGTCGCCGTTCGCGTGCTCGAGTTAGAAGCTATCTGCAAAATATAAATGAGCGGTTAGAATCACTCAGATTACTCAAGATATGTAGAGAACTATAGGAACGACTTACTTTTGAACATTCTGGGCCCATACGGGCAGCCAGCAGGGGGTGGGGATGAGGAGGATGGTGGGGAAGACGAGGCTTGAGTGACGCGCGTCGCTCAAACCAAAAATCGGGCGATGCCGAATGCGTTCCCATGGCTCTTCCTGGTCGATGTCATCGACAATGGAGGCTCTCCCTTCACGATCCCCGTATTCCGATGCTGATCGAAGCATCGGAATATGTTACTGAAGAGATATAACTACACTGGGCCCATATCCAGTGTGAAAATATTAAATAGCCGTAACGTTATGTTGTGATTACTTGCTCTCAGGTTCAAATTCACCCGATTTTGAACGCATTTCGAGGACTACAAGAGATCCACATTGGTTAAATACAATCGGATACATGTAGGGCATTCGGAGAGTATATATAGTGGAAACTTTCAGAAAAAATCAGAAGCATCCCTGTACCAAGCATATGATACAGTTGTATGAGCACTTAGAACCCATATCAATAGTGTCCAACTACCGTAAATATGACCTGTTTTGACGTATTTCTAGCCTCCCTCTTTCCACAACCTCTCAGGACCAAAAGAAACAGTAGTATATGTCAAAGTACATCTCCTAGAATGTCCTCCCACCCTCCAAATAAAATTTAATCAAGTCCTGGGCTTATGGTAGGCAAATTGGTGGAAACTTTTCACCTCAAATTTTATTTTAGATTTGGATTCTATTTCTCTGGCACTTTTCAGAACACCTCCAGTTTTGTAATTTGACCCAGGGGAGCCCAAAATATTCACTGAAGAACATGCCAAAAGTACATATGTATATCTAGCATGCCCAGTTCTTGATAGAATTTACTGGGACCTGTTTCAGATACCTTATATGGATGTCTCATACATCCCTTCCACCTCAGAGTATTTATAAATGTTGAGAGAGCCTGCCAGGAGAGCCACCGATGCTGCTTCGGGCATTGTTTACATCTATTTATTTCTGGTGCTCCAAGTTCCGCCCATGAATATCTCTACATCCGTGGCACATTTTAATATGGTTTAACTTCGAGGATCTCTATATCATGTAGATACTGTACCTGGAGTAGCTATACTATTTGGAGATTCAACGTGTGGTGCAGGAATTACCATCCGGTCTCACATCGGGAGTTGTTTACATCTATTTACTGGGCGCTTCCGGAGGCGCGACATTGGGCGCGTCATCCAAATCCAGCGCCGCCGATCCACCCATTCCACCCCGGAGACTGTGCTATAAATAAAATATGTTACTATGAATAGATTTCTCTTACACCTTGTTTGAGCCCAGGCATGCGCTCCTGCGCGCGCTATTAGGCGCTATTCAGGAATGACTGCTCTGGACGCTTACCAAGCCCGTCATCCATCAAAGGTAATGCCGGAAAGGGAATTTGATCAGAACGGTCCAGCCCATCATTTGGAACAACCCAGGTACCCAATACTTCCGCTTTAGGTACACCTGTAATTCTTGCAAGACGCTTTGGCTGTAGTTACAGCAAATTGTGCAAGACTCTATTTCCTGTTATTACAGGTATGTAATGCATGATTATTACAGTACTGCCTGCACTTTGCTCTCTCCGCATGCGGTGATGCAATAGATCTCGACCCAGGTCTTCCGCACTCTCAAAACTTGCTTAGCGACCCTGAATTATGCGATGCATCGCTCCACATGCCGGCCTCATTAATGACTGACCCTCTCAGCAGACATACTCCAGGATTGGAGTCACTCTCATGATTCTGAATAAACGCATCTACGCTGATAAGATGCACTCGCATCTGCACGTAAATTTGCGCATTTTCACTAGAAATTATTGTTTCATTGGACACAAACCAACGGGAATTACTGCAGTCATTAGCGAGACTCCAGCTAGTTGACTTGTTGCCTCGCGGGACAGACACACCCAGTGCAGCAGGAGGCGAGGCTGATAACGAATCTTATCATCTTTCCATACTCGGTCACGAAGCATCAGATCGACGGGGACCTGTCCAGTCCCTTCGATCTAAGCATCCCGTGGGAATATACATCGAACCAAGGAGTTGGCGCATGGACCGGATTGTATTGAACTAGACCCCGCCGTAACCACGGATGACTCTGAGGGCTCGGGCAGCAACCTTTACGCTCCCGACAGATCTCGAGACGGAAACCCCGAATTCCTCGATCATATCTCAGGAACGAATCTGATCCACGCACACGTGACTTACGCAATGCGACCAATTAGCCACCGATCGCGGTTACTCTCTGGGCCACTGAATGGAAAAGACACTGGAAAACTTCAGTACGATCGGTTGCGCTCCGACAGACATTGGAAGGGGAAGCTTAGGCTAATCCTCCTTCCTCTCCGGAGCTCTTCCATGAATAGAAACGATGCGATTTGACTGAACCGCCGGTAAAATGCTACGGCGGCGCATTCAACATAACGACGAATGCATGAGGAATCGCGGACGTGTTTCCGACAGACACACGACGGTGCGCCGACGAATAGGCAGCTGTTTAGGGTACAGGGTACCCGGCTTCTCGAGTAGGCGTAGACCGATTGCTGCACATGTATATAGTAGATAGTTCGCGTTTGTAGAAATTCAGACTAGAGTTCCCATCTCATTTGTGCAGACGAACGTGCAATAAGAAAGACTCGAAACCTCTCTCGACCGTGATCCCCGTGTGGATAGCACCTAAGAGATAACGAAGACCCATAAGCCAGTGTGCTTGAGCTAGCATGCTCGACCCTCGTCCCAGTGTGTTCGAGTTTAGGAAGTCAGTGTACTTCGAACCCGTGTGTTCACCCTTCGTCCCAGTGTGTTCGAAGTTCAGACCGAGTCAGTGTACTCAAAACCGACCGTTGAATCGACGTAAGACTCACAGAGAGTTTTATTTGACCAACAAACCAACCCCCATAGTGCCTGCACTATAAAACCGTACAGACCCTAGTAGTGTTGTCCCTCGAGACGCTATACTATTGCCTAGACCTTCTTGTCGAGTACTACCTCTTCGAAGTATCTTTCCTACGACCCAGTCAAATACGAAACCTGACTTGGTGTGAGGCTTCTCAGTCCTCTACCCCAAAGAACCCGTTCGTTTGTCGTTGTTGTGTTGAGTGTGATTTGAGTAGATAGGATTGAGTGTGGTGGTTAGAGCCATCTTCATTTGTTGCATCTCTTCACGACTACCCCGAACCCAGCATCTCAACGCGATGAACATGACTTGGAGCAGAAGACCTCATGATGTCGACCACACCTCTGGAAGGGAAAAGCTCGGATACGAGGCGGCGCATGGATGTTTGATAGGGTGTTCACAGGGGTGGAGGACGTGGATGCAATTGTAAAAGTGAAGTAGCAGAACACGACTCAGAGTCCAGCGTCAAACGCAAACGACTGCTGAAATGAGATCGAAATCTGTGAATGGGTGAAGTGCTCCGTGTATTCGAGTACATTGCTCCCATCGAAGGATGTGCGACATGTTGAGATAGTGCAAGCCGCCACGGAAATGATCTCCATCATTCCACGGCATTCCGTACTGAGTCAGAACAGACTCTTGTAGTTTACTGTAGAATGTTCTAGTTATTGTCACACATGTATATAGACATTTGGAAACTCGAAGTCAAATATGAGCATTTGTAGTATTCCCCCAATCTATCTACATGATTCCCTTACATCTGTGTGAATTTAAGTTCGTTCTTTGTGTACCCGCCATGTTTACCTGCGCTTCAGGTTATGGGCCCTGGCCGTAACTAATACACAGACGAATTTTTGATACACTATACCGCACTTCTCTCAAGAACTCCTACTATTCCACCATGTCGAACTCTACCCAAGCCCGTGATGCTTCCTCCAGTCTGTACCGGATCGAACTCTTGTGAGAAGACAATTGGCTTCCTTGGAAGCGCCGTGTACATCAGGAAAAACCACTTGTGCCCCAAGATACTTTAAGACATCTTGGAACATCCTGTGGATCTCTGGGAGATCTCAGAGATGCAAAAGACAAATGTGGCCCTGAGAATCTCCAAAGTACAAGTGCGGCGCTACAATTTCTCTCAAAGCTTCTCAGAGCTTCCCAGAGACTATTGTGGAGCCTTAGAAAGTCTTTCAAATTTGTCGTAATAGCCTTAGAAATCAAGTTCAAGTTCACAAAAGAAGGATATAATACAAGATTTTATTAGAAGTATATAAATACATATTTTTATCAACAAGCTACACAATCTATATATCAATATTTATATGTAATAGACTATATAGATTGTATCTATAATATATCATTGATTATTTATCAGTGGATGTGAAAAAAAATTACATGACTCACCTAAGAGAAACTAACGATAGCCAACAATATTGAAATAGAGAGACAGCTAATCTAGCATAAAAGAGAATTAGGCAAAGAAACAATAGATAGATTAATATGCTTACCAAAAATCAGCGATGTGGCAAAGTAAGTATGCGACAATGACTTGAAAGTCATAATATGGCAGTCAAATAGTGAAATACTAGAATAGAAAAGTAAAAGACATGAGGCCAGTAAATAGTAGAGCAATTTAGACAACTCACTTTGGTCCTAATAACCACTTTGAACTATCCTCTCCTCTCCATCGTCTACAAAAACTGATGAGCTGGCAGTCTCAAAGCATCAAATCAAGCCTTGAGACACCTGATAACTAGTAAATTGGTTAGCAAAAGATAGAGTCAAAAGAAGAAGAAAAGAGACATACTATAGTACCAGACGCTATTGAGTGAGTTTGAGACAAAGTGAAAGAAGAGAGCAAAGACGATTTAAAGACGACTCAGAGCTCTGAGGTGGCACATCACATGATGAATTTAGGGCAGGCTGTTGCGATTCGTCGAGATCGGAGAGTTCAAAGGTGAGACGTGATCACAACGTAATAAAGGTTCGAAGTATTGTTAACTGAGATTATCTTATCAAACTCTAATTCCTAGTCAATTCTTAACAGTTCTCCGAAGTATCGCACTGATATTCGAGGTCTTTCAGGACTCCTGAAGACTTTCAAGAATGTTGAAGAATTGAAGATGTTTGCAACCTGCAAACGTTACTTAGAATCACTCGAGCTTTTGAGTTAGAAATCAGAATAAAATTGGATGGATCTCATCTAATACACTGAGTAGTTTATATACTGAAGTATGGGACCGGTCTGACTCAGGAGACCTCGTACTGAAGATACTTCTGGCAAAGTCGCGGTCCTTCGAGCATCTTTCCAGAAGTTTCGAGGTAACCGCACTTGCCGGATCCTTTGCCGATCATCTCGGCCGGGAGGATTCCGAGTGAAGCTGTTGCCAAACAAACAAGAGATAAGATAAGTTACGATCAAGATAAGTCACGATCAGTGTTGAGGCTTCGAAGGTAATCGGTATTCCTCGTACTTCGTACTATACCATAACATAGCCCCCCCAGTCTCAACACGGGTCGTAAAATGAAAGGTACTGAATATGTATTAAATTGGAGTAAATGTGAGGAGGGGTGAACGAAGTATAGACAGGATATTTTAAAAGTAAGTACACAAAGGTTTGTTTGTGAGGAAGTATATACAGGATACGTTACAAATATGTGCTTGTGTTAGATGAGCTACTGGACGCGTCTTGTCTTTCTAAATGTAAGTAGGATTTTCGGGGATGAACATCTCATACATTATTTGAGCCATGAAGGCGTCGTATTGTTCCTGGCTTATGGGATGGGATCGGTCGACTGGAATGCGGCCATTGAGGATGAGTAGAGCACGCCTTCTAGCCTTTCGAGCGGTCCTGGAATGAGTTGGATGTAAGATGAGGGCGTGGGCTAGCAGAAATAGTTAGGTTAGTGATGCTTGTTTAGAAGACGTGAGGGGTGACATACAGTTGCCGATGGCCTCAATCCTAGCAATACCCTCAATCGCCTCATCGTTGATGCGTCCCTGCGCTCGGTCCATAAATTCTTCCCAATTGATCCCCCAGTACACACCCCAGTTCCAACGGGAACGGAGTCCTTGAGCCAGAGAGGTTTCAATGGCTCGTGCTAACCATTCGAGGTAGTAGGTGGCCATCTGCTGAAAGGCGGCAATGAGGTCGTAGAGGACATCACGGTTAGTGGCGGTCATGCCGAGGGGAGCTTGCCCAGATTTGACACTGAGTGCTATGGAGCAAGAGGGTGCCCGTAATCCGAGACTAGCGAGGTGGTCGAGGGGAAGAGTCGGGGGAAGGGGTCGGTTGGAGGTGTAGGGATTAATGTCGTACGCAGCGCAATGGATAACTTGGGCGATTTTCTTGACCAAGTTCCACAAGGCAGCGGCGGCCGTGGGGTCAACACTGTAAATGGTGGTTCCGTAGTCGAGGCGTGCATTGATGTCGAAACGCGAGAGTCGAAGTGTGAGAATGGAGGGATTGATAACGCCATGGAATAGGGTTTTTAAGGTGGAGTCGTGAAGGACATTCTCTAGTCGTCGGATGGCGCCGAATGGAGTGTAAGCGAGCGTTGATTGAACGTTCGGCATGATGAAATAGAGGAGAAGGTAGAAAAGAGTTTGTCGACGAGTGGTGGGATGCTAAAGTGCTGAAGAATCGAACGTTAAGTTATTCGTGCTTTTAAAGATAATTTCACTCCTTCCTTGAGCGATTGACCGGAGAAATGCCAGACGTCATCCTTTGTATGCGAACCCTGAATGTATCCCTGAGCTCGCATAACTCTTGTTATCACATCCTTGCTTTAATGTGACAGGAACAAATTGTTCGCTTATGATCGTTCCATGCTTTCAGGACGGCTGGTGCGTTCTTGAGGTGCGATGCCAGAAGCCATTCGTCGCTTTCAGGTCCATACCCTTCGAAACGTGTCTTATACTCCTTTACTCGGCATCCTTTTGCTACACGTCGATATCGTTCGCTGACTATTGCCTCTACCTCGTATTTGGGTTCTTCTTCAAAATCGGAGCAGTTAAGCCGCTTCCTCAGGCGGTCACCAAATTCGGGGGGTGATAGTGCATAGCTTTCCAAGTGTGCTATGTTAATGATCGGGTGAGTTCCATATGAGGCGGGCATGCGGAGTTGATAAGTTACCGGAGATATCTTCCTTAGGATCTCGAAAGGGCCATCATATTGCATCAATAGCTTCTGCCCTCTGCCTTTCTCGTTCTTTAGGAGTGCGAGGGAGTGAGGATTGAGAACGACCAGGTCTCCTTCTTTGAATTCAGTTTCGAGTCTTCCTTTGTTGTAGGAACGTTTCTGGTGAACTTGGGAGAGAAGAAGTGCTTCTTTAGCGTGGTTTCGATCGGCTTCGAAGTTCTCCACCATAGCTATTGCTTTGTCGCTTAAGCTGGGCTCGCTTAGATTTGTTGCATCGGTAAATGAGGTTCGGTCTATGCCAGGACTGTTGTTGATCAAGGAAGATCCGGTAATCAGGTGGAAACCTCGTAGAAGAAAGGAAGGAGCAAAGGTGGTTGCTGTGTGAGGAGTCGTATTGTAGGATAGTGTCCAGGCATCCAAATGGTTGACCCAATCCTCGTGTGATGGTCCGATATAGGCTCGCAATGCGATCTCAAGAGTTTGATTGAGGACTTCGGTCTGTCCATCGGCCTGTGGATGGAATGCTGTAGTCAGTGAACGCTTCATACCCATCAAACGACATATCTCCTTCCAGAAGTCATGACGCCATCTAGTGTCCCTGTCCGTGATAACTTGGCATGGTAGACCAAATTGAGATACCACATGTTTGAAAAACAATTGAGCTGTTTCGTCCTCGGTGATGGTAGTCTTGCAGGGAATAAAGATGCCGTATTTCATAAGCTTATCGACGATTACTAGAATATTGTCGAAGCCATTAGAATCCGGTAGCTCAGGAATGAAGTCCATACTAACGACTTCGAATGGCTGAGAGGGAATCGGAATCGGTCTTAGTAGTCCGGTAGGAGCGTGTTGTCTAGGTTTTGCCTTCTGACAGATGTCACAGCTATTAACGTACTTTTTGAAGTCTCGAGACATTTGAGGCCAGTAGTATGTGGTCGCCAGCCTGTTGTAACCCTTATGGTATCCTGCATGTGCCGATTTAGTGATAGTGTTATGAATTTCATCCATTATAGTAACTTGTAGGTTCTTTGGTACGCAGAGTCGATTATTACCCATCCAATCTTCGAAATAGATTAGACCGTTATCTGAATAGTGATATTGGGGGTAAAGTGGGTTGGACCAGTTTCGCTCCCCCTTCCAGTTCTGGAGTACTTGTCGAAAGTGGGGATCGGTCTGATATTCAGAGACCCATGTCTTCAATTCCTCATCTGTAATCCCAATGAGGACTGAAAAACTGCTCGATGTCAAATAAGGAACTGTGATGTCATCACCGATCATGATCGGCTCTGCGTTAGCTGCAAAATCTGATGTTAATTTGTTTTCTTCCAGTTTAACGAATCGCGCGGCCACCTTAAGCAGCTTCTCCTCGAACTTGCTTCCCAGCTCCTCATACATATTCTTTATCGGGTCTTCTAGTCCTTCCGATAACTTCAAAGAGCGGATGTCATCGGTTACGGGTCCTGATTCGAAAGGTATTCATCGCCTTAACCTGGAGATGGGATCAACATTCGAATGCACTCTTCCAGCTCGGTGAACAATCCATAGGTCAGGGTATGCGGAGAAAACGGTTCCCCAGGTGAGTAACCGACGATTTACATTCTGAAAGGTTTTACTCCAGGTTAGGGCCGCGTGATCGGTTATGGCGAGAGTCTTCACGCCCTCGATGAAAGGCTGGAATTTGATGAGTGCCTCTTTTAAGGCGAGCGCCTCCCGCTCGGTGGGGGAGTAGTTTCTCTCAGCCGATTTGAGGACTCTGGACCAGTAACCGATTACTCGTTCAACATGTACTATGGTGTCTTCGAAGTTTTCTGCCCAATCTCCGGGATTCGGTACATCGTTATCTTCTTTCACGAGAACAGGAACAATTGTTGGAACGGGTTCCTTGTTCTTAAAGGCCTTCAGTAGTCACTCGTATATCTTGGTACCCTTCAGGTCTCTGGTCTTGATTGGTTGTATTTGTTGAAGGATTCCAGCTAATCCGTAATCACAGGCGTCTGTGTAGAGGTGATAAGGTCACCCGTCCATGGCGTATCCTTGCACTGGAGCATTGGATAACACCTCTTTGCATAGGTCGAAAGCTTCCTGGTGTAACTCATTCCATTCCCACTCTTGTCCTTTCTTCAACAGTTGGAAGAGTGGGTGCGCTATCTATGCATAGAATGGTACGTACGCTGAGAAGTATACCATCATTCCTAAGAACGTGTGTAACTCACTGACGTTCCTCAGTGGTTCAAGTGCTATTATAGCATCGACCTTTTCACGATGAGTGGACAAACCTAATCGAGATACCTTTTGTCCCAGGAGGAGTAACGACTGGTAGGCGAAATGACACTTTGACAGTGATAACGTGATATTAGCCTTAGTGATCGCCCCGAAGACTTGTTCCAAATGTTCCAAGTGGTCGTCGAAATTCTTCGAGAAGATGACTATGTCGTCGATGTAGACGAGCGCGAAAATCCAAAGGTAAGGAGCAAGCACCCTTTGCATTATTCGTTGAAAGACGCTTGGTCCGTTGCGATAGCTGAAAGGCATTCTGCGAAATTGCCAAAGCCCTCGATGCGTCCGGAAGGCGAGTTTCTCGGATGAGTCGTCTGACATGGTAAGCTGTGTAAATCCTGCTAAAGCATCTAAAGTTGACAACCATTGGGATCCTGTTAGGGCTTGAAGGATGTTTTCTTGCCATGGAATGGGAAATTCGTTGGGAATCACTCTCTCGTTGAAGCGGCGGAGATCGATAACCATTCGAGATTTCCTGTTCCTGTACGTTATGAAGACCGGTGCTGCCCATGGACTCTTAGATGGTTCAATAACTCCCAACTCGATCCATGAATCCATTTGTTTGTCTATGACTTCTCTCTTCGCTGGGGATACGGGAAACGGCGGTAATGATATTGGCGTCGTTCTGGGCTTCAACAAGATCTCGACCTTCTCGTCAAAGTTGCCAAGATGTCCATCTAAACCGAAGGCCATTTCGTTCTGGTGTAAGATTTTCTCCAAAGCCTCTCTTTGAACACCCGTGAGGTCCTTAGAGATGTCTACTTCTTGAAGAAGCCGCGATGAGGAAACGATCTCTGGGGAGACTTCTGCTGTCTTTGGTCCTCCTTCTATGGGTTCTCCTGCCTCCGGATCGTCTGGATCGTCTGCGTTTCGTTGGGCTTTGGAGGATATCTGGGTTTGACTGGAGACTGTTCGTGTTTCGACTAGACCGGAAACGAGCTTGTGATATTTAGACATCCTTAATTTCTGTGTGTAAGACAGGCGGTGTCCTTTATCTAACCACGTCCCTGGATCATGCCCCTTTCCGACTACTTGTCCTTCGCCGATCACTACTGGTTCAGTGGAGAAATTCGCGACATGAAGGACCGGTTCCTTTCACGAAATTATAGAATCCGCACTCCCATAAAGGTTGTCAAAATTCCCAGCGGCGTCGATCTGTTGTTCAACGAAAATTGAATCGGATCCCTTGTTGAAGGAGACGTCCACTGGTACGATGCAGCTTGTCATGGGAGGAATAACGACTCTTTTCGAGGCGCGAACTTCAGAACGGTTCTTCGCGGCGACGGCTCGTCTTTTAAGTTTCTGGTTCCTTCGGTGCGATCGGTTTCTCGGCATCGAGGTGAGGAATTCGGGAGAAATGCGAATCTTAAAAGCGTGTCCGTCCTCATCGAGTAGGGAAGCCACCGACGTCGAGCTAGAAACTAGTAGTTCTCTTCCCGAGTCTGCAAAGAATAAGGTCGTTTCACCATCTTGACGAAGAATGGATATAGAGTACTGATCTTGGAAGTCATTTCCTAGGATAAAGGGGGTTGACATACCTCGGACCACGTAGGCTTCTACACTGAGCTTAATTGGTCCTTGGGGAGTATGGAAAAAGAGATCGAGCATAACAAATCCTGATATTGAACTCGTACCAGTCACTTGAATCAGTTTAATCTTCTGCCCTTGTCGGATCTTAGGTTTCGAGATTAGTGAATCCAGTGTCTTCTGAGATATAAGAGTTATATCAGAGCCTGAGTCTATAATGATGTTAGTAGGATCAATGTCTAGTCCTCCGATGTTCGCTGTCGCTTGAGTTGCACGCGACCCCAGGAAGGAGCAACCGAGCGGTCGTGCCATAACCTTTTTGAGTTCTATGAGCCCTCTGTCGCTCGCGATCTGAGCGGGCGAAGTATAGGTGCGGAAGCTAGAGCTAGTGACATCTCGAGCGAGCCTTCTTCGTGAGCGTCGATTAAGTGGAGTCTTAATTATAGATTTCAGGCTCGCCGTTTTAACTTGATAGCTCTTCGTTTCGTTCTCGTGGACTGAGGATCCCTCCGGGACCGTGACTTCTCCTTCATTGGAAGTCCGGAGGGAATTACAAAAATCCTGCTGGGTCTCGCTAGTATGATCCTCCTCCTCGGAGTCGAGATCGTAGTAGAGACCGTCGTAATCCTTTTGAGCTTGAAGAGTTTCTTCATCAACTGACGCGAGGTTGGCTCGAGCGGCGCGATTTCCTTTGAAAGCGTGTTTGCATTCATTGTCCCAATGATTTCCACTACCACAGTGTTGGCAAGGTCTAGCTCCTTTCTGTTCTGGGGTGGCAGATCTTCGGGATACGTTGTTGTCGTCTTTGGGGAACTTGGGTGGTTCCATCCCGCGAGAAGCACCGACTAAATTCGTTCAAGGAAATGAGTGAGGGACTCGAGGAGGATCCCTGGGATGTCCTTGATCACGATAGTTTGATTCGAAACGTTCCCGGCGGTACGTTGGAACAGTCGAGTTCGATTCGAGTCTCATAAGTGTATCCTCATGGAATCGGATAGCGGACTGGAATTCTATGACGTCGGTGTAGAGCTGGGTGGTAAGAACCGTATTCCAATTCGCTGGTGCACCTTCCATGATTTCTAGTATAACCTCCGAGTCGTCCAGGGTATAGACCGTGTTTAGAAGTTCAGCTTTTCGAATGTAGTATTCGCTTGGAGTTTCACGACCGTATCTGGTTTCTCTATAGTGTGCTCATGTAGCTCTTGCCTTCTGTTTATCTAGCCATTTCCTGTTCATATAATAAGAAGAGATACAGGAACGCAAAGTGTCCCAGTTTTGTTCTACTTCGTCTCTATATGGGCTAGGTAATGACCAATACCAAGTCTCCGCAGGACCTTCGAACCTTCGAGGAACGACTGATCCGAGCTGGTTGAACATGGTAACCGACATTCGAGCGATATTATTAACCTTTGAGAGCCACCTTACAATGGTGTCAGTGTTACCGTCCCATTTCGGTACGTTCTCAAATTTTAATTTATTATCGAAATGTGGTTCAACTGACGGCCTACTAGGATCAGTTCTCCGTCCCATCTGATCCTTGTTTCGAAACTCGGGTCGCCGTCCTGGATTCCGAGGAGGTCCTCCACCGTTTCGTCTTCCATGACCACCCCTTCCGTTTCCACTTCCGTCGTCATCGTCGTCGCCATCGCTAGGATCGTCCGATGGTCCCAGATGCCTTCTATGATTTGGGTGTGAAGCCAACGATATTGGCGTGGATCGATCGTTGTCTTCGTGTTGGTGGAAGGTCCTTCCTATGTCACTCAAGACTTCGCACATCCTGGATGTTGCGGGTACTCTATTGCTGGCATCTCGTGCACCTCTAGCTTGATCCCATCTGGTGGTGCCATCTCCCTGGTGGTAAATATTGCTAGTTCTGTATGACCGAGGTCCGCCAGTTTCGATTCGAGAGGCACTTTGACCCTGATAATCGTGATGATGTCCGTCCTGTCTTCGGTTACGATTTGTAGGCCTCGGAGTTGATTGTGTTTGTTGCTTTTCTGCAGGAGAGTCTCGCAGGATGAGATCGGGGTTGCGAGGCAGGTCGGTAAGGAAGTTGTAGTGTTCATCGAAGATGTGTAGAAACCTTTCGACTTCGGCTCGAAAGCATACCCCATAGACTTCGAATTTGTTCTCGTAAAAGTACTCGTTAAGATCGCCTTTAGGACCCCAGTAAGGGAGGTCAGGAATCGGTTCTCCATTGGCTATCAAGATGTTACTCAACTTCGTCCTTATACGCATCAGTAATCCGAGTAACACTGAGTACTTGTCTCGTCGAAGAGAGAACGCGAATCCATCCGCAGTGGGTTTCTTGAGGCAATCCGAGAAGATATCGTCCATTCTTTGAGCTTCTTCCATGAAAACGTCCTTCCATAGTCGTCTGGTGAAGACTCGGTTGGTGTTAACTAGGAAGTATTTCTCGAGTGCCTCTGCTCCGAGTCTTAGAGCGATGTTTCGTCTGGTCGCAAGTTCATTGTTTGATCTATAAGAATGGAAAACAGCTAAGGTAGGAAGGTCAATCATAGTAGCTGTAGACTCACCTGTGAAGTCCTCTGGAGACGCCGCTTCTGCGAGCTCTTCAATACCTGGGAGATCGAAGGAAGCGTCCGGAGGTACTGTATCGCTTCGATTAGAAAGATCGGTGAGAGAACTTTCGCGGTCAGCCATGATGTCGAAGCTGTTGCTGAATTTTCGAGTGCGAGAAAAGAAAGAGGAACTGAGTTTAATGAATTCTCAGTTCCGGGTGTGTCCACCAATGTTGCGATTCGTCGAGATCAGAGAGTTCAAAGGTGAGACACGATCACAACGTAATAAAGGTTCGAAGTATTGTTAACTGAGATTATCTTACCAAACTCTAATTCCTAGTCAATTCTTAACAGTTCTCCGAAGTATCGCACTGATATTCGAGGTCTTTCAGGACTCCTGAAGACTTTCAAGAATGTTGAAGAATTGAAGATGTTTGCAACCTGCAAACGTTACTTAGAATCACTCGAGCTTTTGAGTTAGAAATCAGAATAAAATTGGATGGATCTCATCTAATACACTGAGTAGTTTATATACTGAAGTATGGGACCGGTCTGACTCAGGAGACCTCGTACTAAAGATACTTCTGGCAAAGTCGCGGTCCTTCGAGCGTCTTTCCAGAAGTTTTGAGGTAACCGAACTTGCCGGATCCTTTGCCGATCATCTCGGCCGGGAGGATTCCGAGTGAAGCTGTTGCCAAACAAACAAGAGATAAGATAAGTTACGATCAAGATAAGTCACGATTAGTGTTGAGGCTTCGAAGGTAATCGGTATTCCTCGTACTTCGTACTATACCATAACACAGGCCATCTAAACTTTGAGAAAATCTTTGAGATGCTCACTGGTCTTGAGACTGTGGGAATTAGTCTCAGTGATGGAATCATTTCCCATACTCTATTTTTGCCACATCATCAGATATTGTCTGAGGGTGTTCAGACAAAGTATGACTATAAAAGCTGTACATTGTAGCCTATCATATAGATTATGTATAGGATACAATGTTTATATGCAAAAAGTAGTTACAAAAATGCTATAAAGATTGTGCAATACTCTAAGAGCCCTCTGAGATGCTCTGAGATGCTTTGTGATGTCCTGGGAAGCATTCTGATAACCTGGGAAAATTGATTATTCTTGGGAATCTTTAAAGCCAAATGGTTTTTCCTGATGTAACTGGTGTCCTGCATGACCGACGTCTCTTGAAGTATGTTGACGAAACCAGGGTGATGCCGACACTGTCGAGCGCACCTACAGAAGATGAGAAGAAAGTGTTAGCAACTTGGTATGATGAAGATGCACAGGCACAGACTCAGATTGAGCTCACCTTGAGTGATCCGCAGATGATCCACATCGCAGGAGCCAAGACCGCCGCGGAGATGTGGAAACAGTTGAGGATAGTGATGTGCAGGCCCGGCCTGAGGCCACGAGGCCCGCTAAGCCAGGCCCATTTAGGCCAGGCCAAACAGTTGGCCTGAGCAGGCTTTTGGCTTGGCCTACAATTTTGAAAGCCAAAGCCAAGCCCCAAAGCCATGGCCTACAGCAGTTGGGTAGTGGGATGTGATATTGATGATAAGAGAGGAATTTTTTTCTTACTTTGCTAGCCTGGCAATTGAAAAGTGTTGTGGATGCATCATCAATGGAATCTGAGTGCTGAAATCTTTGCCCATTGCTCTGACCAATGGGCAAAGATTTCGACAGTAGATGGGAAAATTTTCTTAAAAAGGAAATACCTCGACATTGAGCATACCTCGATGCATTCGGTGTTGATTGAGACTCGTTGAGTGATTGCCATGTGGAAAAGTATATATTCAATCACATTAGTACACTCTCAAGACACCCAATTCACCAGTACTTTTCATCCAAAAGCCATGGCTTGGGCCAAAACCAAGCCATGCCAGGCCAATATTTTTGGCTCGGGCCTGGCTTGCAATTTTGACAGGCCAAAGCCCTCCCGAGCCAGGCCAAAGCCATGGCTTTCAGGCCAAGCCAGGCCTGCACATCACTAGTTGAGGACCATAAAGGAGGCACAAGGCCAGATGGGGATCATGTCCGCATGACGTCGACTGTACCGTACGATCGCTGATGAGACCACCGACATACCTACCAATAGTCCCGGTAGTGTTTAAAAGTCCGGTCCAGTCCGGTTTTTTGGCTCAAAATGGAAAGACCGAGACCGGGACCGGTCCCAGGTACACCCAGGATGTCAAAAAACCGGACCGGTCACAATCAGTTATGATCGGTCTTTTAACTGGTTTAGACCGGTTTAGACCGATTTCCCGGTTCCGACCGGTCTTTTTCGGTCCGCGACCGTAGCAACATTGTAGAGGAGTACTTACGCTATCATCTGAGCCCTGGATCGTGAGAAACAAACAAGAATTGACTGAGTTATGGTCAAAATACGGTTGAAACACTAATTTGTTTGTATCTCAATCAAGTCTTAACCGTTTTGGGTGACCCAGGTGTCATTTCGAAGCCCTTTTGATGGCGCATCTGGGGTATTTACCGATTTAGTCGAAAACCGGTCTACGACCGGTTACGACCGGTTTTTGTCCGGTCTCAGTAATTTCAGAATTCTGAAAGACTGAGACTGATGACTGGTCACTCCGAGTGAGACTGAGACTGAAAGTCCGGTCTCGATTGGTCCCAGTCCAGTCCAGTTTCAGTCTTTTTCCAGTCTATGTGACTGGACCTTTAAACACTAAGTCCCGGTAGCCAAATCATAATTTATTGTGCAAAGTCCATACTATGGGATATCGGAAAATGCAAATTTTTCACTGTTCAATTTCTACACGTCCGCAGACTTGTCCTACACAGCTCAAACTTTACCAAGTCATTAAAATGGACCTCTAAAGTGTACTCCCAACATCCTAGAGTATTTGAGCTAGTGTGGAGGGACTCGGACAATGACCGAGGTCAAAGTGCGAAAGATTCACTATATGCAAATCTTCATCACAGAAGGTCACAAGCACCAATGACCAGCAACCACCGAATGCTGACTGTGGAACGTGGTTACGTGTCCTTCGGAAGGTTTGTCGCGTGGGAGACTAACGTCGACGTGCGCAGCCTGATGGATCGGTTCCGAGTTCCTCTGAGGTGTTTAATCTCGAGGAGTCTTGCCGCGTAGCAGTCTCGGACAGAATCGGAGAGGGTTGGCCGCTCTCGTTCTCTGTTTATCTCTTGGGGTTGGCCTCCGAGAGATAGTAATGATCTACTTTCAAGACTAGTCAGTACACTTAAGAAGTATCTCCAACTTACTACCGGTACACCTCATACTCCAGCCTTGCTGAGCGCGACGTGTGATGATAGAAAAAAGGATATATTTATTTGTTCATACGAAGTCACTCTATAAACTGTGACTACGTGTGACTGAAAGGTAAGCATGATTTGTCAAAGTATCAAGATTGGAATGGAAAATATTCAAGTAACAATCCCTCGTGTGTGTTCTCCGATAACTGTCGAATGTATCCGTTACATAGCCCCCCTATTTTCCATACACAATCGGGTCGTAGCGTTCCGGAATGACGATATCCTCCAGCAGGGCTTTGTGCCAACCAACCCCAAAAGCGTCGGTGAGGCGGCGGCGTCCTTCTTCAAATACGGCGGTTGAGACCGGTGAGACTTCGGATTCACATCGAGCCATCTTACGGAAGAAGTCCTTCCATTCACGTCTTGTCCGGGCCTTGGAGTTCTGGCCGTGAAGGGTATCAAAAATGGTTTGGAAGGTTCTCTCGCATTCGATGTTCCACTCGCCGCTCCAGTTGTGAGTATAGAAGTTGTTGAGAATGTCCTCTGTGGGGTACATCCATCGTTCGGTGGCCGCGTCCTTCGTGATGACGTGTCCGAAGAGGAGGCTTAATTCGCCGGGAGTCATGCCATCCCAATGTAGGTGTAGTACTCGGGCGTCGGCTGAATCTGTTTCACCCTGTGTGTGCCAGGAAGCAGTGACCGAAGGGCCAGAGGCAAATTTCTGTAAGATTTCTCGACCAGCATATTTACGTGCGATCCAGCTCGCAGGACCTCCTAAGCCGATGAGAGCACCGGAATGAGGTCGTCCGAGTATTTCGTATAACCTTCCAAGCCATTCCTTGCGCAGAGAAACTCCACCACTTCCGTAGAAAAGCTCGGGTTCTTTGTATCCTGGTTGATGAAAGGCTTTCCCGAGAGAACGCTCCAGTACGGAAGGGTCTGTGGGACGGAACCGTCGCATGTCGTCGTCTGGGATTCCGATTGCGAATCGGACACCGTGAGTGATTGCGAACTCTAGCAGACCGAGTCGGTTACTGATCCCTTCATAGCAAGCAATCCAGTATCTCATGCGAATCTGGGACGCGAGATCGTACAACAAGAGATGACCGTAGCGGAAGAGATCCGGGTTCAGTTGATGCTTGGGGGAAAGTCCCACAGAGCATTTTCGTAGGTGAGTCCTGCATCTTCTCCCCATTGGCGGAAAGAGTCTATGAAGCTCTTCCTCTCGTCCCGACGACTGGTGGTGATTGTGTCGCCCAGACGTGTTCGCATGAGCAGAGAAGCTGAACGCGTTGTTCTCAGGACAGTGGGTCCTTTCCGTTGATGTGAGGTGTGTGCTTGTGCGTTTCCGCTCTGGGATCCAGCCATTTGTTCTGCCCAGGAGCTATCAAACCGACCATCATTCGGGGTGACTTTAGTCGGACCGGCTTGTCTACGATCGTGACTTCGGAATCCCGAAGCCTCTGTTTTGTTTCTGGTGGTGTCTCGCCCGAGAGAAGTGGTTGATAGTGAGATGGCTTCGGGTTTAGGGTCATCGATTGCCATTGGTTCGTCGATTCGCGCTGAAGCTGTAGGCGCTCGTGAGATGCGTTCCTGTAGCTTGGTGGGTTTCTTGCTTTGGCGGCGCTTCATGATTTCCTCGAATGCCTCCCAGGCGCCGTTGCCTTCTAGACCTTCCCTGGTACGCTCTCCTGAACGGTCGTCATATTCGCTTCCAAGTGCGGGAGCGTAGTTCCCTTTGAACCACTCGAATACTTCTTCCAATGTCAAAGGGTCGCTTGGTCCTTCGAGGTTCGCTAGCGCTTCTTGTTCGTCCGATGGTCTTCATGTTGGGACGTCGTTGGTCATTGCTACTATGTCAGGATGTCGGGGTCGATACCTCGCATATACGACACGGCGCTCTTCTGGTGCGTCGTAGACAGAAGCGACGTAGAGATGAGCGTATCGGTCTGCATCACCGTGGTGATATATATGACGAGCTCACCATCCTCGGAAGTCAATAAGGTAGAGGTTCTGTCTTACTTGTAAGTCGATAATCCCCTGGTGACTTTCGTATGCGTCGAACGGTTCGATGCGTTCCAGGAATGGGCTATAGTTATCCAAGCCTCGCGCTATGTCGAACCATCCTGAGATTTCTGTGGATAACATGGAATCTTTCCCGCTCTTGAGTAATGCAGCTTGGTATGCTCGGAGGATCTTCGGATTGAGTCTGGCAAAACGGTCGTCGAGTTCTTCGTGGTCTGTCCATGTATAATAGATCGGAACGCCGGCTTTGATTAGACCGACGAAATTAATGTGTGGCCAGTCTCGTTGGAGGTTGATGAGCATGCCGTGCATCGGCATCTTATCCAATTGAAGTCCTCTCATGTATGCGATAGCTAATGAAGACAGTCTGTCTGCCTTACTGGGGACGAATTCGATTATCCAGCGCAAAAAGGTGACCCAATACAAAGCGGTACGTTTCGCTTCAGCTGCTACCGCTTGAGCAGCGGCTTCGGACGCTTGGACTCGGAATAGGCTGAGATGGTTAAAGGAGTCGGGCTTAGGACTGAAGCCATAATTCGGGTTCTTAGTAATAGGCTGAGCGAATTCCTCCAGAGTGAAGATAGTTTCGCTCATCGAAGTCACTTGGTCTTCGTCGATCCGACATTTACCTCCGTCTTCAAGTTCGACTTTAGTGGCCTTGTTCATGTTGAGGAAGAACTCGTGATGGTGAGGGCTCTTGCTGTCGGATGTTGGAATTAGGCAGTGGAAATGACGTGGAAGATGATGCCATCCCGTCTGCAGGACTGGATCCATCTCGAAGAAACAGCCAGTAGGACCCGTACCGGAGGAGTTTTCAGTGAGATCAAGCATGTTCTTGTATGCCATAGCCTCAGATGGTATATTGTCGCCAGATCCGTTAATACAGAACCATGCATCAGCTTCGATTCGTCGCTCTTCAAAGCCGTGGACGAGGCCGTTAGGTCCTTTGAATAGGTAGTCAGACATTTCTTCTGAATGGAAGTGCTGCGGGTTGGCCACGCAGTAATTCTATTCTCCTGAGGACGTCAAGGGGTTGGCCACCGAGACGAGATCGCAGGTCAAAGGGGAAGCGATGAGATTGATTCCCCGTTCCCTTTGTCTTAAATTGTTTGCTTGACGTCGGCTACGAGAACTGTATAGTTCATCATGGTGGCTTGATGTTCGGAGTTTGCGAATCCGGAAGGGACGGTCCGAATCTGCTCCACATGAGTCGTTCGTAGATAGCTGTTCGCCGGAGGAAATATTGTCGAGGAAGAGGAAATGAATGGTATCAGTAAAGGTGAGGGAAAGAGAGAAAAGATCAAAATGTCGTGAAAGCATTGTAGTAAATACAGAGAAGGAAGGTTGATTAACGGTGGTCTTGATTGGTTCACCTTAGAGGCCGTTGCTCTTCTTATATTCTGCAAGTAGAGTGGGTGAGTTCTTTAGATGTGAGGCGGTTTCCCAGGTGTCGAATTGAGGTCCGTAACCTTCCCATCTTATCAGAAAATGCAAGGTCTTGCTTCTGCCGACTCTTTTGTGACCAATAATTTTCTCGACGTCATATTCCTCGGAGGCCAGTTTACCTGCTCGCGTCTCTGGGAGAGTGGTCCGTTCGGTTTCGTTCGAAGCTGGTGGTTTATATTTCTTCAGGTGAGCGATGTTGAATACTGGCAGGCCTGGATATTTGTCGCTCATGCGTAAGCGATAGACATTATCGTTGATCTTCTGGATGACCTCGAAAGGACCTATCCACTTTTGGACGAGCTTTGCGCCTTCGCCTTTCGATTCAATCCATTCGAGTGAGTGAGGGTTCACAAGGACCATGTCGCCTTTCTTTAGCTCGGGAACCGGCTTACGGTTTTTGTTGTAGTATTTCGCTTGTGCGTCTTGAGCTTTCGCGATAGCGTCTCTCGTGCTCTCCCTGTGCATTCTCAACGAGTCCAGAAACTTCGTCGAATCAGGATCGAGGTTTCTATCTTCGATGGGTTCGTATCCTTCTGCTTGAATCAGATCGGTTACCGTTCGAGGTCGAAAACCATACAACAAAAAATTCGGACTTGTGCCTATTGATGCATGGTGATTGGAGTTATACGCGAATTCTAGAATGCGCAACCATTCTGACCAGGAGGCTTTGTCATCTGCTACATATGCTCGCAGCATAGTTTCCATCGCTCTGTTCACTATCTCCGTTTGACCATCGTGTTGAGGGTGATGCGATGACGATAATGACATTCTCGTGTTCAAGGCTTTGGCGACCCCTTTCCAAAAGTCTGATGTCCAACGGGGATCCCGGTCACATATGATACTCGTGGGCAGTCCGTAACGGAACACGATTTCTTTTGCGAAGAGTGCACCGAAATCCTCGGCATTTAGTCCTGTCGTCGTCGGGATGAAGTTGGCATGCTTTGTTAAACGGTCCACTACGATGAACACGGCGTTATACTCTGCCGACCATGGCAAATTCACTACAAAGTCCATCGATACTGAGTCATAGGGTCTTGATGGAATAGGATTGGGAATAAGGTAGCCATATCTGTTGAAATTACTGGGTTTCGTTTTTTGACAGATGTCGCATGAATTACAGAACCGCACAACGTCGGCTTTCATCCGATGCCAGTAAAAACGCGGACTTAGTCATTGCCATAACTTTTCGGGGCCTGCGTGCGCTGTCTCTGTTGCGCTTTCATGTATTTCTTGAAGTAACCGTAGTCTCTGGTTTTCAGGTACACACAACCGCGGATGGTAGTCTGCATCATTGAAGAATAGCAACCCTTCGTTATTCATGAAGTATCGCCTCCCGGGTTTCCAGTTGTCTATATCGGTGTCGATATTCTTCCAAACGTCCCGAAATCCTTTGTCTTTCTCGTAACCAGCGACCCAGGTTTTCATAAATTCCTGATCCATTGCGACGTGAATGTTGGCGGGAGGATTTACTGCTTTCCAATATTCCTCTGAAGGCTCCAGGTGATCCAATGGTTCTTTGTCCGGTTCCTTTTCAGTCGGATTCTCTGTAGGTCGTCCAGATTTCATAGTCTTCCTTGATGCTGCCCAGACTGATTTAACGTTTACTAGACAGTCTTCTATTTCCCATGCAACGAACGTGGCTCGACGTGCTGGTGCCTCATCTAACAATTTTTCTTGAGATTCGATGAGGTCGGAATTGGTCAAGATCGTCCGCTCGTCACTGAGAAAAGGAGATGTCTGTTGCGGCGGAGCTCTGGGAAGTCGAGATAGAGGGTCGACATTAGAGTGGACTCGACCAGCTTGATGAACGATTTCCAGGTCGGGAGCGTAGGCTGAAAAGATCGCCCCCCAAGCCGCTAATCATCGATTGGAGTTTTCGTAGGTCCTTGCCCATTGTAAGGCTGAATGGTCTGTTACAAGGGTAACCTTTTCTCCTTCAATAAACGGTTGAAATTTAACTAAGCCCTCTTTCGCAGCTAGGGCTTCTCTCTCCGTCGTTGAATATCGTTGTTCGGCTCCTTTAAAAGACCTCGACCAATATGCGATCACCCTCTCGATGTGGACCTGTGTTTCATCCAATGTAGGTCCCCACTTATCCTCAAAGGAAGAATTTTGCTCATCGATTTTGCCTCCCACTTTGGTGATTAACCTTGGAGGAGGTAGACCGTTCGCATATGCTTTCTCCAGCCGTTCATGAGCTTTGGTGCCTTTCAGATCCTTGACAGAGATGAGTTGAACCTGTTGTAGAGCACATCCTGCAGCTCCATCTGATGCGTCTGTATATAGTCTATACGGCGAGCCCTCGACTGGGTGTCCCAGTACTGGAGCTCACCTTAAAGCTTCTTTTGCTGCCTTAAAAGCGTGCTCTTGTTCCGCCCCCCAGGTCCAACGCGTCCCTTTGCGTAGGAGCTGAAAGAGCGGCGTGCATATGTCCGCATAGTAAGGTATAAAGGCGGAGAAGTACACCACCATTCCTAAGAATGTTTGTAGTTGAGTGATTTTCTGTGGCCGTTCGAGCTCCAAAATTGCCTTGACTTTCTCATCATGTGTTGACAATCCTAGTCGAGATACTTTATGCCCTAAGAGTAAGATCGAGGAATAGAAAAGATGACATTTCTCTGGTGAGAGAGTTATGCCAGCGTTCTCAATAGCCTCTAATACTTTGTCCAGGTGGTCAATGTGGTCTTCATATGTCTTCGAATAAATGACGATGTCGTCAATGTACACAAGGCAATATATCCAGAGGTATGGAGACAGTATACCCTACATAACGCGTTGGAAGATTGATGGACCATTTCATAGGCCAAATGGCATTCGTCGGAATTGAAATAGACCTCGGTGCGTTCGGAAAGCTGTTTTCTCCACTTTGCTCTCGTCTAGCTCGAGTTGGGTGAAGCCAGCAAGGGCGTCCAAGGACGATAGGACCTGAGCGCCTGACAGGGAGGACAGAATTTCTGATTGACGAGGAATGGGAAATTCGTCAGGAATAGTGACTGCATTGAGCTTGCGGTAGTCGACGCAAAAGCGTGGTTTCCCGTTCCTATGGGCGATTACGACAGGAGCACTCCATGGACTTTTTGAGGGTTCGATGACGCCGAGTTCGAACCATTTGTCGAGTTGCTTGTCCATTATTTCCCTTTTCGCTGGGGAGCTCGCATACATGGGTACAGCAATTGGAACTTGGCCGTCGACAGTTCGGATATGAACTTTCGCTGGGTGGTGTCCTAGCCTGCCGTCAAATCCAAATGCCTTGACGCGTTTCCTCAACATTGCCCATGCTTTCTCCTTCAGTTCTTCTGGTAAGTCACCGACGTCAATGAGTTCTTCCATTCGGCGGGAGGGATACTCATCCATATCTGGCATAGCCGCAGTTTTGGGGCCGTAATCATCTTCCTCTGCCGTGGTTTCTGTGTCTGGCGGATCTGCCACATTGTCGGATTGTCTTTCGGGTTCGTCCATAGGTTGTGTGGTAGAGAGAGGGTCATCCTGCGCTACCCTTATAATAGCAGCTAATGCTTCTGTTTTCTTCTGAAGCTCTTGTAGCTGGTCCTCGTCTGCGGGATGATCGAAGAATGCGCTCGGATCTGTGATTGTGCCTATGATTTCTCCTTTTCGTATGTATCGAGGTTGATCTGAAGGATTTCCGATGGGAACCTTCGGGTGTCTACTAGATATCAGGACGTTCGGGACAGTCAAGAACGTCCCGTTTGGGCTGTGGAGTAGGTTCTTCTCAACTAGCCAGTCCCTATCTGTCGCAAAATTGCCTTCGACTGTGATGTTCTTCGTCTCATGTGGCTTGATCTTGTAGTCTTCCGCCGCTCGGATGGTTCTGAGTTCCTCACCAAGTTTCCGCTGACGTCGTGATCGTCGTGCCTGGGACTTCCTGTGTGCTTTGGCTTTGGCGAATTTGGTGACCAAAGCGACGCTTGGTCTCATGCGGTCAAAATCGGAGGAACGTTGAACGCCTTGCGCACGTATGCTGTGTGTTGTACGTCCTACGTTGACTAATGTTCCGTCCTCCAGGCTCCGTATGGTGGAAAGTTCGTAGTTTAACTGGAAATCTTCGCCTAACAAAATGGGTATGGTCATGTTGGGCACAACGTATGCTTCGGCTTCCAGTTCTAGAATGTCGCCATCCGTGCTTTCCATGAAAATTGGAATTCGAACGTAACCGGCGAGTGAAGTATCTTTATCAGTGAGTTGCCATAAGTTCATTTTCAGCCCTTTTTGAATCGGGGGTTTCTGTCGTAGTGATTCATAGAATTCCTGTGATATCAAGGATATGTCTGCCCCTGAGTCTAACCTAAGATCTGTCGAGTCATTCTGGAGACCTCCGACTCGTCCTCTGGTTGACAAGACCGATACTGTGATGGACGAAGCTCCAGGTTCGTGCTTTCTCCATTTACGCAGTCGAATTGGGTGACTGTCTGGTGGAGGTGGAGGAAGTGAAGTACTAGCGAATTTTTGGCTTTCGGATGTACTTCTTTCCACTTTGACTTTTGTGGAGTGGAAGGATTCGGCTTCAACGACATTGTCTTCATCTGCCTCGTCCTCACTATCTGATTCGAGGACGTGACAACGTGCTGTCGGCATGCTTCCTTGTAACTGCCAGTACTCGTCCTCTTCCTCTTCTATGGATACGGATTGGCGTTTCTTCCCATATAATGCCGGTTTAGGTGGTGTTGTGTCTGCCTTGATTATTGGGGAAGGAGCCTTGGGTTTGTTGTCCTCGAGGATGAATTCGCTAGCAGTGGGTATTCCTCGCAGTTCGACCCAGTGTTCATCCTCAATGACTTCTATCCGCATTTTAGGGTTTGTTGAAGGCTTTAGGGTGTCCTTTTTCGCTAATGTCCGAGCCGGTTTGCTTGAAATGGGGTTTGTTCCTGGGACGCTCACTTGTTGTGTCCCTGTGTTGGCGGTCTTACACCTTTCCTCTCCTTGTATCTCGAGAACTAGAGAATCAAGAGAGGCGAAGGTTGCCGACTTAAAACCCGTTGCTGACTTGGCTGAATTAGGATCACCCCACTCGTCATCTACCCGTTGGGTGAGAAGGATTGAATACGTGCTGGTGTAAGCGGCATTCACTTCGTCCTCGTCTGGTAAATGTGTGTGTCCTAAATTCGCTCGTTTCTGCCGTTCTTTGTAGACGTTCCAATCGGGACATTCCCTGTCCCAATGATTTTTGCTGCCGCATACCTTGCAAGGCGAGGGCGGCAGCTTGCCCATCTTCGTTGAAACGTGATCATTACGAGAAAAGGGGTAGCCTCTGACAGGAGGAGGGCGTTGACGTTTTTGAACCGCCTGATAGGCTTCCTTCAAAACGAAATCCTGGTTATCAGTTGGTATGACTAGGGAAGTTCCTTCAGTGCTGGATGAGATGGAAGCTCCTTCGTTTGCTGCTAACGTATAATTCGCTCTCTTCTGCCACGTCGAAGTCCGCTGACGGTCGTCATATCCTAGTCGTTTCAACCACGTGTTTAGGTTGTCTGCTGTCAAGATATTGGAATCCTCCAGTTTTGCGGCATGTATCAACGACGCTTCATGTTGTGTAATCTTCGCATATAGAGTGGCTGTATCCTGGATGTTGTCTAGGACTATGATGGGTCCCCAAGATATCGGAGCTTTCTGCATTACTAAGAAAACTTCGTTGGGACCTCCGTTATCCGTGTTAACTAAGAGACGTGTGTACATCACCCTTCGCGCTATAAAAGCTGTAGGCGATTCCTTGTCACGACCTGCTTGCCGGAAAGATTGATTTTCGTACACCGTGTTCATCTTGAGTTGCCACGTATGTCCGAGATAATTTTCCTTGATGCCCCGCAAATATACGATGTAATGTGAGCGCATCACAGCTTGTTGGTCGAAGGTTAAAGTAGCGAACCAAGACCTCACGGGAGAACCTTCTTTTAAGCCATTCCATAGCCAATATCCGAGTGCTTGTGGGATGAAACCTCCTAGCGATGCGAGTTGTTGGATCTTCTAGAAATACTCGATCGCAGTATCGTGATTACCGTCCCAAGTTGGTAATTGATCTGGCTTCAACTCTGCTTTGATGGTTGGAATCATTGACCCGTACGCTGCAGGTGGAAGATTGTCACCTCCGCCACCACCGTTACCGCCATTTCCTCCACCAGGAGGTCCAGGAGGCCCGGGAGGTCCTGGTGGTCCTGGTGGTCCTGGAGGGCCGGATGGTCCTGGATGCCCCCCATTATGTTGCGGTGAGTCAGGGGGTCCACGTCTTGGATCCCCTCTTCGAGGATCTCCGCCTCCGTGTCCTCCACCATCATCATCCGGAGGACCATTTCCGTCTGGATATCCTTCGTTTCCGACCGGTTCTTTAGGTGGTAGAGGTTCTTCTGTATCCTCTGGCATCTCATCCAATGTTTCGAGTTTCTCAGGTTTGCGTTTCCCATTGAATGCGTTCGTCGGTTGTCCTTCTGCTTGATGACTGCCTGTACGGAGTGGCTCCTTTCGCCATTCAGTCCCAAACGAGGAGCGCTGGGTTTTCTTAGGGGTCGAGAAGCTACTACGTATTTCTGGAGTTTTACCCTTATCCTCTCTCCAATTAAAAGCAGATGGTAGACCGCTAGCCTTGTATGTCTCGGAGGTAAAACCCGGTGATCTCTGAGTACCCAACCCGTGTAGTACGTTCGGACCTCCCATACTGGCGCGGCTTCCCGGAATGTGAAATGCTGGAGAAGCTAACTTAGATTCCCCGAACATATCCTCGCGGGATTTGAAAGGAGTTCCTGAACCGAACAAATGTCCCGAACTTCCGCCTAATGATGATCGTGGCTCGATGTTCGTTGTCGAAGAAAATAAGTGAGCCGGGACTTCTCTTGCCAAGTTAGTCGAGCTTCTGTCTTCCTTTTCAGGATCCTTTAGTATGGAGGTAGAAGCTCTAGGTTGAAACTTGAGGGCCAGATCTCCAGGGGGAGGTAAAAACGAGTCCCAACTTTTGAAAGTCGAAACCCTCTTTTTCGCGCCTCCACTTAGTTGGTCGAAGTGGTGGGGAATTTGAGCGTACATATATCTCATCTTGTCCGCGTCTCCCTCCAACGTAGCAGCTGCATCGTACAAGCCCGCTACGGTGGAAGCTGGAGAAGTTTGGGGTACACCTTCTTTATACTGCTGACTGTACTTTTCGAAGTTCTTAAGGGCCAGTTCTACTCTTCGTCGTAACATAAGCCAGGCAGCGTGAAGTTGTCCAAGCTCCTGTGCACCATGAAGGATATTCAATGTGAGATTGAACGGGTCTATTTGAAAATAGGATGTACGAGAAGGAATTAACGCTGAAGCGCGTCGAAGGATGTCTTGCAATCGAGGAACGGTTGCCTTTAAAAGCTCGCTGATGGAATCTGATACCGAAAAATGTCGTGTTGCTTTGTCATCTGAGGATTCGATCTCTATGACTTCGTAAGTTTCCAAGTAGTTCTTCATAGCTATCATCGAAGCATTCTCGAATATAGAACAACTATCGTCCTCTCCGTCCTCGAGAAGTTCAATCCTTAGAGTCGCCATCTCGGTCATAGCGTATTCCTCCTCGTTCGGGTCGTCCAAATCCTCCTTCTTCTCCAATCTCAAATCCATCTCCGACTCCTGGCTCATGAGCAGGGATGTTAAGTTCGGCAGGTCGTCTGTGTTTCCTCCTGCTTTGAAGGGAGGGGAGTCGAGAGAGGAAGCCGTTCGCGGGGTAAGTGAAGTCTTGGAGCGAAACGTGATGTTTCGTTCAAACGCTTGTAGTAAACTCTCTTGATGTCCGGGGGATGCGAGTTCTTCAGTTGTCGTTTTTGGATGTGTCGAAGCTTTGATCGTCTCGGAAGCTTTGATCGTCTCGATAACTTCGGATTTTTCGGGGGATTTCGAACGAGAATGCGACTGCTGAGTTGGTTTGATTGCGGATCCGAAAGCGATCGATTTCCCTGGTTTTGCTAGCGCGGGTTTAGGTAGTCCTTTAGCTGTCGCTGAACGGGATGAAGGCTTCGTCGGATCCGTGGTTTTGCGGTGGAGACGATCGGCCAGGTTGTCGACGTTTCCCACAGTGTCCACCTCTGTGGAACATGGTTACGTGTCCTTCGGAAGGTTTGTCGCGTGGGAGACTAACGTCGACGTGCGCAGCCTGATGGATCGGTTCCGAGTTCCTCTGAGGTGTTTAATCTCGAGGAGTCTTGCCGCGTAGCAGTCTCGGACAGAATCGGAGAGGGTTGGCCGCTCTCGTTCTCTGTTTATCTCTTGGGGTTGGCCTCCGAGAGATAGTAATGATCTACTTTCAAGACTAGTCAGTACACTTAAGAAGTATCTCCAACTTACTACCGGTACACCTCGTACTCCAGCCTTGCTGAGCGCGACGTGTGATGATAGAAAAAAGGATATATTTATTTGTTCATACGAAGTCACTCTATAAACTGTGACTACGTGTGACTGAAAGGTAAGCATGATTTGTCAAAGTATCAAGATTGGAATGGAAAATATTCAAGTAACAATCCCTCGTGTGTGTTCTCCGATAACTGTCGAATGTATCCGTTACACTGACAGCATCGAGTGATGGCAAGAGGAAGTGCATGATGTCGAAGCTGATGATGCCGACCTTGCCGTGATGTGGAGATTCGATGCCTCACGCAAATGTCACGCTTTGGATCCTCTCCCATTGCCCTCCTCAAGTTCAAGGCATTGCAACAGCCTGGATGCTTTGGTAGATTACTATAGGAGACCTTCAGGTATATAGACTGACTTGAGATAAGCATCCTGGCAAATTTCTACGCCCAACTATTCTTCCGGACTGTCTGGTGTTGCTACAACCTTGCTGTTTTTTCACCTTTTCGTCCCCCACTTTATAACCACTCCATTTTTTTTCTAAAGGGATGTTATAGACTTCATCCTATACATAGTAAAGACCTGCTCAATTTTTCCTTTGAGGATCTAGCGAGTGGTTGTAGTGTAATTCATGATTTGCATATAGTGAACCATTTGCACATCGTGACATCCCACAGTACACTCAGATTATGATTTTTACACTGTGGTTGTCGGGCTTGAAGACATTACAATGTCATGCTCTTGTGAAACAGCAGAGCCCGAGACTCCCAACAGCCGCTGCGGCAACCACCGAGAATACTCAGGCTGTGAGCCCAAAGTCCCCGTAAAATGTAAGTTCAACAAGGCAGAGTCGAACACTCGACCTCGTGGATACTTACATAATGCAGGTACTTTTGATCACTATGACTACTAGACTACATGTCTGTTATATTAGCAGCAATGTAACTACTCTATATACCCCAGTGCTTCGTAAGCACCACCAAAAAAAAATTACCGCCGCCCCCACCCACTCACTGCGCTTCATGCCCCGCCATTTCACCAGCCCCTGGCCCATGCATCATCCTGCGATTGCGGTAATATACAGGTACAGGGGCTGAAGCTTGGAAGCCCTGGGGCATCGTGGCAGTGGGGGGTCGGTAACGGAAAGCGACGGGGTAGGTGACAGGAAAGCGCTCAGAAAGTGCAGGTGGTGGGCTGGCCCCAGTAGCTGGTAGGCTGCTAGGGCTGGTGTGGGGGATGCGGGTGGCCAGTCGTAGTGCTGGAACATGGGGCAGCGGGTGCTGGTGCAGGGCACCCAGGGTGGTGGGCCGAATATGCAGCATCGCTGGTACAGCAGCCAGCTGCCAGTGCACTCTAGGTTCCAGGGGTGGAACCATGAGTAACGCACTGGCACGTCTGGCCACTGTGCATCGTTCAGGCATGTGGGTGGGGTTCGGTGCTGTTGTCAGCTCACAGGTGGGTGGGTGACGTGGCAACAGTGAGGGGGCACATCACTGCAGCGGGGTGGGCAGGTGATGGAGGGGAAGATCTGTGGGCAGGGGGATGTGTTTCTTGGTTAGGAGCAGCGTGTACAGTAGGTGCAGCATATGCACCTTGCAGGTATCCCACTACACGGGTCTCCTGTCCATCCCTCAACGTCGTCCCACCTCCAGGCAGCCGTCTCACATCCCTATTACAGGGGAGGAGGGACGTCATTGTATAAATGAGCCTCGAATGTCGTTGTTAAAAGGAAAAGCCTGTAGATTAAAATTGAGCCATTAGTTTTGCTTCAAACATGGGGAACATGCCTAGAATGTTGAGTTTACTTACCTTGTCCATTTTGGTGGTCGTGTGGGCAGCCAGAGTTGCGTGGTAGGGGGATAGTGGTGAGGAGAGTGAAGAAAAACTGATGCGCATCACTCGAACCAAAGTTCAGACGATGCTGAATCCATTCCCATGCTTCATCGGCGTCAAAAATGTCGACGATGGAGGCTTCCCCCACATGATCGCAGCATTCTGGCACCTATTTAGATATCAGAATATACTGATGTATCAGTAAGTAAGCATATACAGTTTTAAGAACATGAAAATTCGAAAGATATGCACAAGATAGTCATACTGACAACCAATTCTCTACCTTTTTCAATGTATTTCGAGTACTACAAGAGATCTACCTAATAGAAAAATAATCGGACAGTTCCTAAAGCATGTTATACTAGATTAAAGCTGAATTGCCCAACAATTTCTGAAGGTCCGAG
This sequence comes from Hypsizygus marmoreus, assembly GCA_013433165.1. Lineage (NCBI taxonomy): Eukaryota > Fungi > Basidiomycota > Agaricomycetes > Agaricales > Lyophyllaceae > Hypsizygus > Hypsizygus marmoreus. The sequence continues at coordinate 153,853 of CM024094.1, read as the reverse complement.
GTGCAGAGGGTATGGTACAGTCAAAGGTGCAGTTAAACCCAATACCAATGCTGTCCAAACACCGTAAATCTGATCCATTTCATATATTCTGAGCCTCCCTCTTTCCACAATCATTTGGGACCTAAAATACCTATTGAATACTATATAGTACATGTCCTGGAATGCTCTCCAGGCATCCAAGTAATTTTCTGACAAGTCCTAGGCTCACAGGAAGCAAAATGGTAAAAATATTTCACCTCAGATTTTATTTCAGAATTCGATTCTATGAGCATGGGGCTCTCTAGAACTGCCTGGGTTTCCAGATTTTGTCTACTGGATCCCAAGATATGAGCTATTCAATGTGCAAAAAGTGCGAACATTTAATTGTGAGGCTATTTGGCCACAGAAATTTATCCTACCTATCCTCAATTATTAAGACATACCTCTAATTCGACCCTACCATAGCGAAATATATGAAAACTACGAGGAAGGCATAGTGCAGCGCTGTGCGATGTTGGAGCACCTTTATTTACCCCTATTTACTCATGCCATCTGGCAGGCGCGCCGCCGACGCCGCCGCACCCGTGAACAGCTTTTGCTACGTAAAGTGTGATAGTGGTATATAGTGCATCAGAATCTGCCCAACTTCAAGGCTGTAATAGCATAGTTGCTAATGGTGCTTTTAATGCACGGCATGTAACAGTACCTAAGGTTGGCGGTTCAATTCTTGCCGGAGTACATTTCCTTTTACTGGTAATGGACCGCCCCGCTGGTTCCGAAGCATGATTTGCCATATCCCGGAACATCCCATTTCAGTCGGAGCTGATAAGGCACTGTGAGCTGCTAGTAAGCTGACCAATTGCCAGGTTATAATGTGTGACACCACATTATGATGTGTTCGAGCCCGGGAGCCATAGTGAATAAATTATAATTCACGGCCTGAAAGTTCTCTATATCAATTATGATATCTCTACAGGGACACCTCTACCTACACATGTTACTGAGCTTTGGAATACCCAGGAAGAACTTCACTTACTAGGCAGCCTTGTATCTGATGATGACTTCACTACTATCTTGATCAGTTCTCTGCCAGAATCTTGGGATCAATTCATGACAGCTTACCTTGGCACCAACACGGGTACGAGCACTGCCGCAAGCACATCACCAACCCTGAACGTGTGGTCCATCATGTCTTTCGAGCTAGTCGCACTTATTCTTGAGGAGAATCGCTGATGCTGGGAGCGAGAGGGCCAGAGCGCGAGTGATGCTGCGATGTTTTCGCGAGCGAAAGAACCGCCGAATGCGAGTCGAAGTCAGGCAAAATTGAATGCCGACAAATCTGATGTGGAGTGTTGGAACTGCCACAAGCTGGGACACACTCGGGATGAGTGTTGGTCGAAGAATGGCGGAAGTGAGGGAAAAGGTCCACAGAGCAGTGGGAAGTGCTCTGGTAGAGGTCGAGGTCGAGGAAAGGATCACGCTAACCAGGCGCAGGAATCGGATGTGAATCGGGACTTGCTGGACAGGGCGTACCAAGGGGGAAAAGCCCATTTCAGTACTGAGTTCTCCCGTGATGCATGGCTCGCAGACTCAGGTGCTACATCCCATATCATTAACTCATGCGACGCATTCATTGAATTCACACCACTCACCTCACAATCCATCAAAGGACTTGGAGACCATCCCATCGATGCCTTAGGATGAGGAACTATAAGGTTAGACTGTAGAGTCAATGGTAAGACACTTACACACCGACTCCAGGACGTTCTGTATGCACCAAAAGCTGTGAATAATCTCTTGTCAATCAGCCGACTTGATGACGCAGGTGGAAAGGTTGAATTCGAAGGTGGAAAGTGCCGCCTGTTGGATCGGAACCGTAAGGTCATTGCCGAAGGGAGGAAGATATGCCGATTGTACTTACTTGATGTGAAGACATCTAGCAGTGAAACATGAGAGCATGCTCAGGCTGCAGTTAGCCTCTTGAATACCTGGAACAACCTGCACAAGAAGTACGGACACCTCTCGATCAGTGGATTAAAGACACTTGTCAAGGACAAACTCGTTGGAGGACTTACTGTGGATCTGGACAGCCCCAAGTTCATCCAGTGTGAAGCCTGCATCCAGGCAAAGCAACATCGCAAATCATATCTGAAGAAAGCTGAGGAGCACACGGAAGCGCCAGGAGACTTGATGCATAGTGATGTCTGGGGTCCCGTGCGAGTTGCATCCATTCATGGATCGAAGTACTACATATTGTTCACCGACGATGCGAAATGCCGATGCATTGTTATGTTTATGAAGAAGAAATCAGAAGCATTCAGGTGTATGAAGGATTATGTTGCTTACCTCGAGACCAAATTTAAGGCCACCCCGAAGATCATCTGTGTCAATAACGGAGGCGAGTACATTAACAAGCAGGTAGAAGTGTGGTGCCGCTCAAAGGGAATCGAGCTGCAGACTACTGCTCCCCACTCACCATCCCAAAATGGAGTTGCCGAACGATTTAATCGGATGTTGGTTGAGTTGACACGAGCGATGATAATTGCACAAAATTTGCCAACTTTCTTGTGGGCTGAGGCCATCTGACATGCCACGTACTTGAGGAACCGAGCACCAACATGTGCACTGAATGGGCAAATGCTGGAAGAGGCATGGTCGGGAAAGAAACCAAATGTTGCACACTTAATGGAATTTGGATGCGATGTATGGATCTTGAAACAAGGAAGCAAGCCGTCGAAGCTAGCACCTAAATTGACGAAACACACCTTTGTGGGCTACGAGGATGGCCCAAAGGCCGTGTGCTATTATGATGCAAGCACTTGCAAGATCAAAGTCTCCAGGAATTACATCTTCTCTGAGTCGGAGCTGCCATTTACGGAATTTGAAAGCCGTCACCGCAAGCTCGAGGGGGAGTTACTGGATGGGAAGGTCGATCTCCCGTTGCCAAAGGAAGAGCCCAAGAACAAAGAGGAAGAACCTGTCAAACCAGAATCAGTCGAGACGAAAGCTGCACAACCAGAAGCACGCACTTCGAAGATTTCTGCACCTGTGACTCAGACACCCTCGTACCAAGGCCGCACCATCCACGACATCCCATTGCGATGAGGAATGCATACTGTAAAGGACCACAACTATGCAAAACTTGGGAACCCCAATCGACGTTTACCTTCTGCACCAAGAGTGTTGCCATGAGACGCCGCCGAGACGCTGTCCGATGCAAGTGAGGAGACATTTGTAAACCAAGCGCTTGAGGAAGAGAATGAGTTTTGTTTTTCATCTCAAATATATCAGCTGGATGACTTACCGCAGATGATTGATGACGCCAAAACCTCGCCCGAATGGCCAGAATGGGAGAAAGCAATTGAAGCTGAATACAAACTGTTAGAGGAGATGGGAACTTGGAAGCTTGAGGACTTACCAGCGGAACGGAAGACTGTTGGATGCAAATGGATTTTCCTCTGCAAGTACAATGAGAGTGGAAAGGTAGCACGGTACAAAGCGCGCCTCGTTGCCCAAGGTTACTCGCAAGTCCCGGGCATGGATTTCCATGACACGTTCATGCCAGTCGTTCACCTCGATTTGCTTAAAGCAATGCTCGCAATCACCACCATAAATAATCTGGAAGTACAACAGTTAGATGTGAAAGGAGCTTACTTGAATGGAGACTTACAGGAAGAAATCTACATGTGTCAACCAGAGGGATTCAATGGTGGATTGGGATGTGTTTGCCGCCTCTACAAGATGCTCTACGGACTGAAGCAATCAGGACATGAATGGAACCGCAAGTTGCATGGAATCTTGAGTGAACTTGGATTTGATCGGACCAAGGTAGATCACTGCATGTACATCCGTCAGCAAAATGGGAACATCACAGTTATCACAGTCTGGGTGGATGACTTACTCGTGTTCACCAAGGAGCCCGACGAGAGAGGTGTCCATGTAACCAAATCATAACTTATCCTGAGAATCCCACAATGTCACATTGTAATCTACCACTATCTCTGTCAGCCTCGAGCACATCATAATGCGGCCTCACACATTGTAATCTGGGAATTGATAACCAAATCAGCGGCTTGCAGCGGCTTACCAGCTCCGACCGAATTCATAATGCTCCGACCACGGCAGCTCGGACCCGTGGCAGTCCCTCACGGTAAAATTAAAAGTGCACATAAGGAGAATTGAACACCTACCCTCACGGCCTAGTGATGCAGTGCGCCCACAAAGTGCACACTTCCAACTAGGCCACGGCGGCTTGACAATGGCCATGACATTAACTGACTATATACCGCCACTACACACATACACTTACTCTGTCTGATGCATGCATCGGGATGCGGCACGCGGCGCTGGTTTGGGGCTGCAGTTAAACAATGATCAACATTGCTTGGCCACAGATCCTGCCACTACAGGGCCCTCACATTTGAACAGAAATATATTTTCTTCAATCAGGGTGTCAGTAAACATGCTCTGAACTCGTCTATGTAGTTAGTGTTAAAAAGTGAGCCACGGATTCAAAGATATCGACCTCCCGACTGGCCAAAGAGCGCGAATAAATAGGAATAAACAAAGGCGCGGTGATGTCGCTCAGCGGCGCGCAGTACCTTGCTCCCCATGTTTAAACATTCTGTCATGGTAGAATGTTGAAAGAGGTATACTAGCATGATCCAGGATAGTCATGAGGACAATCCGTGGCCAAATGGTTTCACAAGTAATGGTTTACACTTTTGCCACATTGTTTCATACATATCTTTGGATCCAATGGACAGAATGCAGAAACCCAAACAGTTCTGGAGTCCCCCGAGTGCATAGAAACGAAATCCAACATAAAATTTGAGGTCAAAAATATTTAGTATTTTGCCTCCTGTAAGCCTATCACTCAGTATAAATTTATATGGAGGCCTGGAACACATTCCAGGACACGTACAGTACTATATATAACAGGTATTCAGGGTCACAAGTAAATGTGAAAAGAGGGAGCCTCGAAATACTGTGAAATGGACCTGATTTCCGGTGTTTGGACACCCTTGGTATTGTGTTTAAGACTACCTTGGACTATATTATATCCTCTGGGCAAAGAACTTACAGGTCTTTCTTTAGATCACGACTCTAATATACTCAAGGATTACACTGCAGGTGTCCGATTATTTTTATCTAGTGTAGATCTATTGTACTGCTCGAAATACGTTCAAAAAGGTAGAGTTTTGGGTGTCAGTATGACCATTCTGTCCGTATCATTACCAATTCGCACTTATTTAATGCCGCTCAAGCGGTATATACTACTCTATCCATAGTATAATATATCCCGATACTTCTAGATGCCTCGGAGGGCTGCGATGTCGAGGGGGAAGCCTCCGTCGTCGCCGTTTTCGATGATCGAGGGGCGTGGGAACGGAGCCGGCATCGCCCGAACTTTGGTTCGAGCGACGCGCGTCACCCATTCTTCATTCTCCTCATCGTCTGCCTCGTCCACCACGCAACGCTGGCTGCTTGTGCGGCCCCCAAAACTTGTAAAGTAAGTGTTCCCATTGTTCTGATGTGTTTTCTTTCGTTTGAAGTGGAACTGACGGCACATTTTTATTCCACAGAGAATTTAGAAAGACAACGACATTCTCAAGGCCGGCAACGACAACGACGACCCTCCTCCCCTGGAATAGGGATGTGAGGCGGTCACTCGGAGCTGGGACGACGCCGAGGGATGGACGGGAGACCCGTGGAGGGGGATACCCGCGTGGTATTTCGCCTGTATTCTCCCCCCAACGCCGCTGACCCCCCAACGCTTCGCAGCACCGCGCCTCCCTCCCTGCCATCCAGCAGCAGCGCTCCCACGTCCTATCGCCGATAGCGGCGTGTATCCCCGCCCCCCCCCCCCCCCATGCTTTCTTCGTCCCCAACGTGCTACGTGGCACCCGCCCGTCGCCACGTCTCCCGCCGTGCGGCAGCAAGACGCGCCCCAGGCCACACCATGAAAGTGCACGGCCCATAACGCCGCGCCACGTGGACCCAACGTCGCGCCAGCGTCATCCCCGCCAGCAGCCGCCCTACCCAGCATTTCGGGATGCGGCGCCGCCTGCTCACCATATGAACGTGGCGTCGATGCCACGTCATGTACCTCAGCCTGTCCTGCCCCAGTGCTCCGCCCCTGGAAGCCTGGAGTTTGGTTTGGTGCTGCAGTGAATTACGGGACCCACCACACCCATTTTTGCCCATCACGCCGCGCTGCACCGCTGGCTCACTCGCAGCCCCTCTGAGCATGCTCCCCGCCATCAGTGGCTAAACGGCTGAACAGGGGCAAGCGAATCGGCGCACGCCCGCAGTAGGCGGCGGCGGCGGTATTTTTTTTTTGTACCCGGGTATGTAGACCATCGTATATAATGTAGATATGTTTGTACAATTATAATGGTCTTGTGGATCAGCGGTAATCACTGATGTAAAGTAGCTGCATAGTGTAAGCTTTGCTGAGGTCGAGAGTTCGACTCTCCCTTTGTGAACTTACATTTTACGGGCACTTTGTTGCAGTGCATCTAGTGTTTAGACTCCGCCAGTTCATAAGGTGCATGACATTATGATGTGTTCAGCAGTGACAGACATAGTGATAAATTACAATTTGACTTTCTGAGATTCTTGGGATAAATTATGATATGGCTACAGGTACTATTGGACGAGATGGAAGAGCTGAAGAAGCTACTGAAAGGAAAACTCAACATTAGTGACCTTGGAGAGCCAAAACTGATTATTGGTCTTGAAGTCAAGTGAGATCAGGCTAATCGAACGATTCAAGTTGGACAGAAGACATATATTGAACGAATGTTGATGAAGTACAACCTATCGAATGCAAATCCTGTCGCCATGCCACTCGATCTGAATGTCATCCTCACGAAAAACCTGGAAGATTCAGATGGCCATGATAAGCTTGCTGGAGGTTATGCCGCCACCGTAGGATCGTTGATGTATGCTGCCATGAGCACGAGACCAGATATTGCCTTCGCAGTGCAGAGTTTGAGTCAGTTCATGAACAATCCAGGGAGTGTGCATTGGACAGCGTTGAAACGCGTTTTTTGGTATCTTGCCGGAACATGTGATCTTTTGCTTACTTACAGAGGTTTAGATGCCGGATTGACCGACATCCTCTTCACCACCTACTCGGACGCTGACTACACTGCTAACCTGGATGACCGAAAATTGATTTCAGGATACGCTATCCTACTCGCTGGTGCCACTATCGCTTGGAGCTCGAAGAAACAGACAACCGTCGCCCTATCTTCGACCGAAGCTGAATACGCCGCCATTGCACATTCGATGTGCCAAATCATTTGGTTGTGCAATCTATTTGACGACTTGGGTTATCTGCAACCTGAGTCATCTATTCTATTTGGCGACAACCAGTCCACCATCACGCTTACGCAAGATGCTCAATTTCACGTGCAATCAAAATACTTCGACATTCAAAATCACTTCGTTCGCGAAAAGGTGGAATCAGGTATTATTGAAGTTGTCTACTGTCCTACTGACGAGATGGTAGCCGATATCTTTATGAAGGGACTTGCTAAGCCGAAGCACCAGAAGTTCACGATGGATCTTGGGATGCTGCCAGCTTGAGGGGGAGTGTTGAGATAGTGCAAGCCGCCATGGGAATGATCTCTATCATTCCACGGCATTCCGTACCGAGTCAGAACAGACTCTTGTAGTTTACTGTAGAATGTTCTAGTTATTGTCACACATGTATATAGACATTTGGAAACTTGAAGTCAAATATGAGCATTTGTAGTATTCCTCCAATCTATCTACGTGATCCCCTTACATCCGTGTGAATCTAAGTTCGTTCTTTGTGTACCCGCCGTGTTTACCTGCACTTCATGACATCCGCCTGTCCTCGCCTTTTCTGATCGAGTCCACGTCTCGTCAGCCATCATGATGATCGGTATTGGACTTCGGAATTGCGACATTTTCCTCGGTTTTCTCCACATACGGCTGCCACCAACAAAAACTTTTAAGAGACCACCCATGGGCCTCACTGCTTTCTGGGAAATTTCTTCAAGGGGTTCGACGCTCGATGGCATGCCTGGCACGCTCAATTTGGTGTAGTCATCAAGTCTTTCTGAAACAAACCATCGAGTGCTATGGTACATTTCTCTGTGGCTGTTATCGCTCATCTCCCAACAGCAGATAATTACCGTATTCAGGCCTCAAGTTATTATCATATCGAGCACCTTCATTGACACCTGTGGTTTCAGTGACGGTGATATCAAGAGTGTGCATGTCCACATGGACACCGCCTCTGCGTGGCCAGCGATGGCCAGACACCTATCATTTGGGGTGCCTCCGACCAAGACTACAATCTTACTCAAAAGCAGGGATACTGGGAATAGCGTGGATGCAGAAGTGGTTGCCTTTGAGAAAGATGTGAAGTGCTGATGTGGACGTGGATAAATAGCAACCGAGGACTGCTGCCCTGTTCTGAGCTGTCAAGATACAAGGTGATTGATTGATGTAGATCCCATGCCATGGCAGCTGAGCAGCTGGGGCATTGCTTCGACCACGATGAATGGCATCGTATGGCCAGGTTTATGTTCATTTTACATTGTGATCATCATTGTCGATGTTGCTTGATTGGTGGTCTATATAGCGGATTTGAAGGATCGGTGCAGCTGCATGTACAAAACGTGAGGTGGTCCACTCTCGTGAGATCTATCCATTTTGTATTCGAAAAGAACATACTTTGCCGCTAGTCTTTTATTATATGACTACTATCCATGCTCATTGGTATTCAAGCCACTGGAGTCGATATAGGCTGTCAATCTGTATTCAGTTGTTCCCATCGCAAGCAAGATACCAATGATGCTGCTCTATACCCCATCAGAGCCCTTCAGATCCTGCTGACTGAGCATGAGTTCACTCCCACATACACCCTCGACCAGAACCTAACACATCATAAGATAACAAGAATACTCCCCTGGCATCTGTAATGCCTGCTATAGTAATTGCCACCACATATTTAACTCATGTCCAAGTCTGCTGACTTGGTCAGCTCTTCTTCTCCATCGACGCTATCATGTCTCAACCAAATGCCCTTCTCCAGAACATGGTTTTAGTAATCATCGAAAGTTTTTATGGAATTATTATGCTTGCAATATTCCAGGGTTTGTTCTTACACCTGAGGGATGTTGTCCATATGCTGACTGGATCGTGAGCAGGTGTTTTTATTCTCCTCTGCTATATCGGGATTGCTTCGCTTCTGTGCGTAAGCTCAATGTGACATGTTCACACATACCTCTGACTAGGATTCTTACAGACGGCGGGGCCTTGGGGCTCGCTCAACTCGGGCAATGTTTGTATTGGCGGTAATCAGTTTCGTAATGGCAACAGTCAATTGGGCTTCACACACTGCGTTCGCTATAATACAAGTCCGGGAGCCGATGGTAAAAAATTTCGAGGTGCCTCTGAAGGAACGGCTGAATGTGACCAACCACAAAACATTCCCAGTGGCATTGGTTAGCGAGTGGGCTGGAACTTTGATGGTGCGAAACACATCCCCTTACTTGAACAAATATGTCAATGAACACTGACCTGGAATCCCCATGACTGAAGCCAATCATCACTGATAGTGTTGTCATTTGGAGAGCTTGGGTCATCTTCTTCGAGAATCGCTTGGCAATGATATGCCCCCTCTTGCTTTTGTTTGGAACAATTGGTATGTTTCCTATCTTCTGAGGCATCTACTATAGTCTTATATACTTCTACTGACCAGCTACCTCACTGATATATTTGGCATTTGATTTGAATGTTGAAACAAACATTGCAGCTGGTCAAGGCCTCTTCACCCTGTCAGCTATATTTTATCTGGCCAGTTTAGTATTTTCCCTGGCAACCAATACACTGGCTACAGTAATGGTTGGATATAAGTTATGGTGTGTCTACTTTTCATTGCACTCAATGTTTTGTTTTTCTTCTTGGTACCTGCACAGGGCACATCAGGCACTCCTTGCTAGAATGCTTGGCCTTGAGCGACACTTGACCCGTGCACAAAATGTCCTCACAATCATTGTTGAGTCAGGGATGTTTTATTTTGCATTACAGGTAAATCAGAGCCACATACAATATTGACTAAATTGCTCACTCTCATCCTACTAGTTAATCAATGTTCTTCTGGCTCTATCTCCATCTGAAGCTAAACCTGGTAGTGCAATAGCAATTGCTAGACATGTCTTTAATAACATTTATATTCAGATCTCAGTCAGTCCACACCAGTTACCAGTTCTCTCAGTCTTTATCACTCACTTCACCCGTCCTACTAGGCAATGTACCCATTGGTCATTGTAGTCTTGGTCAATGACCAACGTTCTTTTTTTGACACCTGTGGCTTCACAACTATAGATCTCAGTAGTGCCCAAACCCACCAACATGATGCCACTGTGCATCCAGAAATAGCTGGGCATCTATTACCTGTGCTACCTGTAGCAGCAAAGACAGAGCTGCTGGAAAGCTGTAATGTTACCACAGAGGATAAAGCAGGTGTCCAGCTGGGTGTACTTGAGAGGTGTATTGAGAATGTGGATGTAGATGTTGTTATAGAGGAAAGGCAGGCAAGCACTGCCCCTTTTTGAGATGTTACCACATAGTATGACCGGGTCCGTATTTATTATCCATCTTCACTGTACCATACAGGAAACGAGTCAGATATTTATGGTGGGCATCTTATGCCGTACATGTTCAGCAATGCACACAAGATTCTGCTTGCAACCTACATACTATATCCCAAGCATCAGACTGACATTTGGACTGTCAAAAATCCTCTTCGCATTTCAGAACATACTCTCTATCTGGATCGACGTCATCACGTATACGTGGATCGAGAACATGTCCTCCATATGCATATGCATTACCTGCTGCAAATTGCATTGTAACAGAAATCTTCCACTGCAGGACTCCATTGGCGCGACCGCTGATGCCTGGAGCAAGAGCTCCAAAAGAAAGCTTCAGAGGAGTAAGAGATGGTGAGGATGCCTGTACGGACATGAGGGTATCGTCGAGCACCTCACCTGAGAACGGAGACCAGAGGAGACCAGGACGGGTGGTGAATAAGAAGACAACACTTTCAACTCAGGCGTATCTGGCAATCTGATATACCACGTACCTGTAATTAGAACACAATGGTCGTTACATCAACCCCTCTAACTACAAGTCCATTCTGATATATCATGGCTTGAGGTCAATTACTAATCAATGTGGTGCATTTAATTGTCGGGAATCGAACCATCGACCTCATGGACTGCTAAAAATGTCTCTCATTTAACCATTAGACCAAACTGTTCATATTATTTCATGCATTGTTACTCTCTATATACCCACATTCCACTGCCACTTTTCCAAGGCAATAATGATCCTCACCCTAACCAGGCTAACCAGACTCTAACCGGACCTAATGGAACCCTAAAAAACCCTAACTGGACCTTAACGTGAAGCCCTAACACCCTAACTGCTAACCAGCCCTGCGGAGCACAGTGCTGAGTCCGAATATTGAGTGATGTGATGCCAGACTTCGAAGAATTCTGTTGAGTATTGCCTTAATTGGTCATTGTTGGTGGGTGATATATCATATTCGACTTCTACTTAGAGGGGTTGATGTAACGACCGAGTTGTTCTAATTACAGGTATAGTCATGCTCGAAAGTATTGCAACACATGACTTTTTTCCTCAAATAAGCAATATCACACTCGTTAGGAATTATCATGACTTCATTTATAGGAGGCAATTACTGCCCAATATGTAAAGAAATTATATGTACAACAATCATATTAATTGAGTGCTTCATTGTTGAGCTATGGATGAAAGACTTTGTGTGACCAAATCGGGAAATGTAAACAAATGCAAATCTTGACCTCCGTTACCAACCTTCCAAACCACCGCACTTCAACAACGTGTCCAATCACTTCCGCATTATGGTGCACACCACTCCGACTAAGAAGGCACGTATTGTGCTCATGCGGGAGCATGGTTCGAGTTTTCGCAACATCGGGAATGAGTTGAATGTCCACCCCTCCACTGCTTGTCACGTCTATCAACAATACTGCAAGCACCTCGATTTCTACTACAAAATACCCAAGACTGGTCATCCATCTGCACTCTCCCCACACTCAAAGCAATTCGCCTCACGGAAACTTCGTTCTGGCATTGTAAAGGATGCAGCCGACTTGCGCCGCCAGTTCTTTCTGAATGTCGGCACCAGCACATTGTGCAGAACTCTCTTCAAAATGGGTCTGAAGGGCCGTCGGCATCGGAAGAAGTCTCTCCTGTTCCGACAACATGTTCAGAGGAGAAGGAGATGGGCAGTGGAACATAAGAATTGGACGGTCCGAGAGTGGAAAGTGGTTGTATTCTCCAATGAGTGCCAGTTCAGTCTCTTTGGGTCAGGTGGCTCACAGTATTGTCATCGGGAGGATGGTCATGCACTCGACCCTCAATATGTCAATACATGCATCAAACATGGTGGTGGGAGCATAATGGTGTGGGGCTGCATCACCTCAGAAGGCTTCGGCCGCCTTCACTGCATCGTTGGAAACTTGGATGCTATCCAATACACCAGTATCCTCACCCAATCCCTCCTTGGAACACTTAGCGACCTTCACCTCCAACCATCCGAGGTTATCTTTCAACAGGACAATGATCCAAAACACAAATCGAAGCTTGCGACCACCTGGTTCATCAAAAACGGCATCAAAACTTTACCTTGGCCTGCAAGTAGCCCCGATATGAGCATTGTCGAGAATGCATGGCACACTCTGAAGACACGTGTTTACCTTCGGCGAAGTCAGCTATCAAACCTCGACTTGCTGTGGGAGGTGTTGCAGGAGGAATGGTCGAAGTTGGGAGATGAGCTTCTGGAGGCGTTGTATGAAAGTATGCCCTGCCGGTGATAAGATGCACTCGCGTCTGTGCATGAATTTGCGCATTTTCACTAGAAATTATTGTTTCATTGGACACAAACCAACGGGAATTACTGCAGTCATTAGCGAGACTCCAGCACTTAAGTCACCCCCTACTTGACTAGTCTTAGTAGCAATGATTTTGGGTGTTGGTAGCTTATAAGACTAGTTGGATATGCTGGATCTTGGATGAAATCCTTGGTTGCGGATGCATCCAGCATGGATCAGTTGGATGTATATCCAGGATGCCATCCTGGATATATATTCAAGCCAAAAGTATGTCCTATGCATCCATAGATCCTGGATGCATCCACATTTCCATGTTCCTGTCACAGGGTCTCTGGGGTCCTACTTTCAAAAAAGTTCCAAAATGCCTGGCTTCTTCAGCATTGATATACATAGCTTCTTTATGTGTTTCTTCGTCTATTAGATGTATTAATGATCAGTTAAAGTAATGTATTCATATACATTGCACAATTGATTACTGCATTTACCACCTTATTGCAATATCACTTGACTTCCTTTGTGCACTCTTTCAATTATATTATACTGCATCTCTCTTGCATCAAAGCAGCTATGGGGTTTGACTAGATGAAGGGTAACAGAGGTTGGTTCTACTTGGGGTTGGACTAGATGAAGGGTAATGGTGGTTGGTTCAATTTTCTTGGTTGCCATGTACATGCATGGAGTTTGACTTGATGAAGGATATGGGAGGCTGATTCAACCTTCTCAGACAGATACATTGGAAATTTAGTTTTTCATACAAAGTCAGGGTGTTGAATTCTCTATAGTATCAACATAATATTTGCAGTTGAATCATGTCAAGCCATGCTGCATGTTATATAGATAAGCCTTTACAGCCTCACCAAATGCATCAAGTCTTATTCAAGATCATATGCAATGCTTACTCAATATTTTCAACCTCATTCAAGTCATTGTCTGGATACATCCACTGGTGTCCAGGATACTATTGGATGCTTCCATTCTCATCCTGGATACTATCAAATGGCCTCCACTCGCATCCAGGATACTCAGTAGATGCCTTCATTCTTATCTAGGGTACTTATTGTATATGTTCACTCTTATAGTGGATACTTTCACTCTTATGCAGAATACTCACAGGATACATCCACTGGCATCCAAGATACTCCTTGGATACATCCACTGGCATCCAGGATACTCCTTGGATACATCCACTGGTATCCAGAATACTCATTGGATGCTTCCATTCTCATCCAGAGTACTTCTTAGATGCTACTACTGTCATGCAGGATACTCAGTGGATACCTTCATTCTTATCCAGGATACTTATCGGATACATTCACTGATATCCAAGATACTCATTGGATGCTTCCATCCTTATCCAAGGTTCTCATTGGATGCATCCAATCCCATCCAAATATTATCTATATTGTGTAGCATATTTGTAACTAATACAATTTTATACTAGTAGATCTTAGTTGATATATACATCATTATCTCTGACTTTAATGCATCATAAGGTTTGCTCGATGTAACCATCTGCTGATACAGAGTATTCATTTGCCTCTAACTCTTTTAGCAAAATACATATTGATAGACCCACCTCCAAAACGCAGCATTCAGGTATGACTCTAAAATAGCTCTGCAGCTGAGAAACTGAGATTCAGCAGTGATGGCATTTTTAGGCAGCCAATAACAATGCTGCATTCTGTTTGGTAAGCCTCAAAACTAAAAATGAACCTTCAGTGTGGCAATTCCAAAGTGGGTCTATTGATATGAGTTTAGCCATCAACATCCCCAAATCATTGCTTGTATTCATAATAGATGATACTAGTTCTATATTCCATTACAAGTTTGATTTCGTGATTGGATTTCTAAGGCAGGCCATGCAAAAAAACATAAACATTTAAATTTCGGAACCAGAAATCAGCATGCATCAGTAGGGTTCGAACACCTGGCCTCAGCAGAGAATTACTTAAGCTAAGGTCGTTGGCAATTAAGACCTATAATCCATAGAGGCATTATTAGTGGCGACATTCTAAAACCTATATGCTGATTCTTCTTGACCATAAACAAAAAAAAATGGTCGCCAGCGCAGCCATCCATTTTTGGACGGCGCGCCGACACCCACCGCCCCCCGTTTCCGCCGCCCTCGTTTCTGCTCGTTCCTACCGCCGCTCGTGCTCGTTCCCGCCACTGCTGGTGCTCCCGTTGGTCCTCACCGCTGCTGTGCTCGTTTTCGTCTCCACTCCCTGCTCCTGCTCGCGCTCGCCACTGCGCTCGAGCCCCTACCTCACCAGCCCTGACTCCCCACACTTGGTTCCTGCTCCTGATCGAGCAGCTGCCTGCAATAGCAGACGCCTCTCGATGCAGGGGCTAGGGTGGGGGATAAGGGGATGGGGTGGGGGATGGGCAGCGTGGTGCTGATGCGGCGGGGCGGTTGCGTTCGGTTCGTGCCGTGGCGCCGGTCGTGGCTAAGCGGTGGTGGTGATGCTGGGTGAACGGAGGGCGAGCTCGGTCACCCCCCCCCACCTCCCTCTCTTGCTTGTCGAGCCCCGGTGCACGCCAGTCAGTCAGCCACTGCAATCCTTCTAGAACCTGCAATCGCAGGCACCGCAGGCGCAGGGGCTGAGGTGGCGGAGGTGACGTGGGCATGGGCGTGGGGCCACAGGGAATCCCCGAATGTCGATGCGGGGGAGTGCTCGTGGCCACCGTACAGGCGAGGCCGTGTGCGGCGTGCAACGGAGGGGGGTGACGCGGCGAGGCTGGCGGCGATGGCAATGACGTGGCGGCGAGGCCACGTCACTGGGGGTGGTGAGGGCGTCGGGGCGGCGTCGCGGTGGGGCGAGTTGGTGGGGTGGGCGGCGTGGTGAGAGCTGTGGTGAGGGGTCGGGTTAGTCGAGGTGGTTTCGCTCGCAAGAGTCGGGTGGAGACGTACCTTTGGGGGGTTTCCCGCCGACCGGGTCTCCCCCTCCTTCCCTCGTCCTCGGCCCATCTACGAACACCGTCTCACATCGCTCGCTGAGCGGAGGAGGGTGTGTGGCGGTCGGAATCGTTGTGGTGGGGGCGGATGTCGTTGAAAAAAGAACAATGACCTGTCAATTGAAAAAGGAGGCAGTTAGTATCACAAACAAGGGTTAAAACCAATAAATACGTACTAAAGATAATATACACAAAAAATGGCGGCCGGATGGCACGCCTGGGACGAGTGGTGGTAGCGGGGAGAGGTGGGGAGGACGAGGTTGACGTTGGTTGAACCAGCGCAGCCGCGTCTCGGGCGATGCCGAGACCGTTCCCACGCCTCTTCGTCGTCGAAACCTGCGACGATGGCGGCTCCCCCTCTCCGATCGCGGTATGCCGGTCACTCAATAAGCATGGGAATACGTTATACAGTATCTAAATGTGTGTAGGGAGGTTACCTCACTGAATTTGATGATGTTCCGGTCAAGATATTCATGTACTAGATGTTTTTATGCAGCAAATCCCCGTGTTTCGAATGTATTTCGTATCCTACAATAGATCTACGGTGCATAAAAATAATCGGACACTTGTAACATGTTAAACTGGTCTGGTAATGTAGGAATCCAAAAGGATCTGGGGGCAGCAGATGTCCTGAGCATATAATATGGTTGGATGAGTTCTTAAACTGTAACCAAATGTGTCAACCTGCCGCAAATATGACCCATTTTCACGTATTTCGAGTCTTCCTCTTTCCACAACATCTCGGGACCCAAACCAATTGTTGTACACCCTTATATATATGTCTCAGAACATGTTCCTGACCTCTAAATAAAAATTTCAGAAGTCCTAGGCTCATGGTGGGCAAAATGGTGCAAATTTTTCACCCAAAGTTTTATTTCAGTTTTCAATTCTACTCTATTGGCGCTCTCCAGAGCACCCGGGGTTTTGTAATTTGGGCCACGGGAGCCTGAGATATTCACACATTAAGGTACCAAAAGTGCGAATCTTTAATTGTGAAGCCATTTGGCCACGGAATTTTATCGGACCTGTCCTCAATCATTGTAATACAAGTCTACCTTGGACCTACCGTGACGAAATATTTATAAATGATGAGCAAGGTGGTGCGCGCCGCTGCGCGATGCCGTCGCGCCTTTGTTTACCTCTATTTATCTGCGCCTCGCGCCCGATCCCGAGGCATGCATTTATTGTAAGGTGGTGGTGTGTCTATATAGTCAGCCCGCACAAGCAAAGTCATAAGCTGTGATGGTCTAACAGTTAATGTTGTCCTGTTGCATGCATCATGTGACTCATCCTGACGTTGCTGGTTCAATTCCTGATTGTGTCAGTCCTAGTTTTGCCGAGAATCGGCTGATTTCCTTGTGTCCCGCTCTTTGCACGACTTCATTTCGGACTTTAGTTGAAGTTGGTTTATTCCTTAGTTTCTGGTCATATGTAATTGGTATATAGCACGCTTGGATTTTCAAAAATATAAGGATCCTGTGGCTAAGTGGTCTTGATTGCTTGCTGACTTGTAGTCATGTGAGGCTTGCTGAGGCCCTGTGTTCAATCCTTCTTTGTGGAAGATGTAATTTGAGTGTTACTTGTTGTATATTGTGAAACTGTTTAGACTTGCTTCAACTGAGTTGAAGTTAAACTTTTTTGTACTCACAATTATTCACTATGATAGTCCCAGTGAACTGACACATTTCAGAATGCATCATGGGGGATGCAATAGAATATCTACCACATGATAACACATATACATTATAAGAACGATGCACATTGTAATAGTTGATGAACCTCTATTCTCTTACATTGATATGCTCATTGATTACACCTTTTACATTCTGCCCATGCTGAGTTCCTGTGTCTCTCAGAAGAGCAGGAGATGTGTGACATATTGTCATATGTTGTATACATAAGATTTTATTGCTACATAGCAGAATTGTCTTACCTCTTTTTTACCTACCAAATCTACTCAACAGAATATATTTTCCATATCTGTTCAGAACTTGACACTAAGTTCACAGAAACTTTATGCCTTATGTCCAATAATTCATACAGAAGACTTGTGAGGTGAGACTAAGACACTACATCTACAAATAGCCTAGACAGTTTGAATCTCTTTATATTGTAAGTTTAGTGCCTCGGACTCTGACTTACCAGTCTTTGACCAAGGTCTGACCCACAGATACACAAAAACATACCCTTAGAGGCATTTCACATGTACCACATATTGGTAACCATACTTGCATGACATGCCTATCAGCCCTGGTTTTTAGTGACATAGTACAAGGCTAGGTTGAAAAATCTAAGAAAAGACTGCCAACTACTATTACTGATATTGGGAATATGCGTAGGAGGCCTTAATGTCAGAGACATTCTGAAACAAGAAGATGTCCTGGATGTCTTGTGAATAAAAGTGTGCTGCTAAAAGCAAATTGATTTTGCTTCATCAAATGACCAGAAAGTAAGATCACTTTGAAATGTCAAAAGTCATTTCTTGGAGTAAATCGTGTTATTGCCCTGACATATATCAAAGGAATTGATTTCACTTCATCAAATGACCGGATTGAAGGAGCAACACCCCCAGGTGCCACGTGTGCCTTGATAAGGCAGAGATCCTGAAATGCGACAGAGAAAGCAAAGTTGGGATTGAAGTGGTATGCATAGGAGGCCTTGATGTCAGAGACATGCTGAAACAAGGGGATGTCCTAGATGTCTTGTGAATAAAAGTGTGCTGCTAAAAGCATGGGATTGTTTTGGTCATGCTGCTTCTTCATTTTCATTTTCTTTGTTGGCGAGCATGGGTCATCTTGGATCCCTCCTTTCATAGCCGGCTTCAGTCACAATGTCGATAAAGATAAATATATGCCTAGCAATATCAACAACTCTGAACAGCCCACACCTTATAACATAATGTATCTGATAAGTATCTTGAATGAGGTTGGAGGTATCCACTGAGTATCTTGGATATGAGTGGATGTATCCAACAAGTATCCTGAATGAGGTTAGAGGTATCCACTGAGTATCCTGGATACTAGTGGATGTATCCGCCAAGTATCCTGAATGAGGTTGGATATTTCTGGATACTAGTGGATGTATCTGCCAAGTATCCTGAATGAGGTTGGATATCTCTGGATACTAGTGGATGTATCCGACAAGTATCCAAAATGAGATTGGAGGTATCCACTGAGTATCCTGGATGTACATGGAAGCATCCAATAAATGTTCTGGATGAGATTGGAAGCATCCTGGATAAGATTGGAAGTATCTTGGATAAGAATGGAAGGATCCAATGGTCAGTATGGGGAAGTTGTCGACTTTCCAACTCATGTTAAATCTTTCATATTCAAAAGTGTTGAACTTCTCAAATTTTGACTTCGTTATCCCAGATAGGTGTGAAGGTATCCCAAAAATACATTGGATGAGGACTGTAAAGGCTTACCTGTATAATATGCAGCATGACTTCATGATTCAACTGCAAACATTATGTTGATGCTATAGAGAAATCAAGACCTTGACTTTGTATGAAAAAACTGAGTTTACAATATATCTGTCTCAGAAGGTTGAACCTACCTCTGTTAGCCCTCATTTAGTCAAACCCTAGGTCAAATCAGCCTCTGTTACCCACTGTCTAGTCAAACTCCAGCCTTTATTACCCTTTGTCTAGTCAAACCCTAGGTAGAACTAGCCTCTGTCACCCCTCGTCTAGTCAAACTCCATGGCTGGTTTGATGCAAGAGAGATATGCTATATAATATAATTGAAAGAGTGTACAAAGGAAGCCAAGCATTATTGCAATAAGCTGGCAAATATAGTAATCAATTGTGCAATGTATATGGATGCATTACTTTAAATGATAATTAATACATCTAATAAAAGAAAAAACACATAAAGAAGCTATGTATATCAACACTGAAGAAGCCAGGCATTTTGGAACTTTTTTGAAAGTAGGACCCCAGAGACCCCGTGACATGAACATGGAAATGTGGATGCATCCAGGATCTATGGATGCATAGGACATAAGTTTGGCTTGGATACATATCCAGGATGGCATCCTGGATATACATCCAACTGATCCATGCTGGATGCATCCGCAACCGTGGATTTCATCCAAGATCCAGCATATCCGACTAGTCTTATAAGCTACCAACACCCAAAATCATTGCTACTAAGACTAGTCAAGTAGGGGGTGACTTAAGTGACTCCAGCTAGTTGACTTGTTGCCTCGCGGGACAGACACACCCAGTGCAGCAGGAGGCGAGGCTGATAACGAATCTTATCGTCTTTCCATACTCGGTCATGAAGCATCAGATCGACGGGGACCTGTCCAGTCCCTTCGATCTAAGCATCCCGTGGGAATATACATTGAACCAAGGAGTTGGCGCATGGACCAGATTGTATTGAACTAGACCCCGCCGTAACCACGGATGACTCTGAGGACTCGGGCAGCAACCTTTACGCTCCCGACAGATCTCGAGACGGAAACCCCAAATTCCTCGATCATATCTCAGGAACGAATCTGATCCGCGCACACGTGACTTATGCGACGCGACCAATTAGCCACCGATCGCGGTTACTCTCTGGGCCACTGAATGGAAAAGACACTGGAAAACTTCAGTACGATCGGTTGCGCTCCGACAGACGTTGGAAGGGGAAGCTTAGGCTAATCCTCCTTCCTCTCCGGAGCTCTTCCACGAATAGAAACGATGCGATTTGACTGAACCGCCGGTAAAATGCTACGGCGGCGCATTCAACATAATGACGAATGCATGAGGAATCGCGGACGTGTTTCCGACAGACACACAATGGTGCGCCGATGAATAGGCAGCTGTTTAGGGTACAGGGTACCCGGCTTCTCGAGTAGGCGTAGACCGATTGCTGCACATGTATATAGTAGATAGTTCGCGTTTGTAGAAATTCAGACTAGAGTTCTCATCTCATTTGTGCAGACGAACGTGCAATAAGAAAGACTCGAAACCTCTCTCGACCGTGATCCCCATGTGGATAGCACCTAAGAGATAACGAAGACCCATAAGCCAGTGTGCTTGAGCTAGCGTGCTCGACCCTCGTCCCAGTGTGTTCGAGTTTAGGAAGTCAGTGTACTTCGAACCCGTGTGTTCACCCTTCGTCCCAGTGTGTTCGAAGTTCAGACTGAGTCAGTGTACTCAAAACCGACCGTTGAATCGACGTAAGACTCACAGAGAGTTTTATTTGACCAACAAACCAACCCCCATAGTGCCTGCACTATAAAACCGTACAGACCCTAGTAGTGTTGTCCCTCGAGACGCTATACTATTGCCTAGACCTTCTTGTCGAGTACTACCTCTTCGAAGTATCTTTCCTACGACCCAGTCAAATACGAAACCTGACTTGGTGTGAGGCTTCTCAGTCCTCTACCCCAAAGAACCCGTTCATTCGTCGTTGTTGTGTTGAGTGTGATTTGAGTGGATAGGATTGAGTGTGGTGGTTAGAGCCATCTTCATTCGTTGCATCTCTTCACGACTACCCCGAACCCAGCATCTCATCTGGAGCCCACCGCGAGGGGTTGCCATTTCAGATCTTATTTGACCGTACCTCCGAAACGAGATACCCGAACCGAGTTTATACTCAACCAGACGACCTTAGTGATTAAAACCCGAACAAACTGTCTAAGGCATCTTCTAGTCAGAAGAAATCTAAACCAGTAGTTCAGACCGGAGTTACCGCGTCCCCCGCTACCACAGCAAATGCAAAAGCTTCGTCGTCTCGACCCAAAAAGCGAGAGACTAATAATTCAAAATGAGCGGAAGCAGCAGCGACAGCTACTGCTTTAATTGTTGCGACCAGAGACAAAGCGAAAGCCTTATCCCGAGAAGGAGCATCCATGAGACGAAAGGAACAGGAACTTAAGAAAGTGGCCGCGAAAGAAAAAGCGCGACCTCCTGAACCAGAACCTGAACCTGAACCCGAACCAGAGCCCGAAAACTCTGATCCACCCGCAACAGCCAGACCAACTACGCCACCTCTAAACCAGATGGCCGCAGTCCCCCAGAACAAGAAATTCCCTGCCCGAGGAAGCAAGGGAGCGCCCTCATTTAAAGCCTCTGAACCCACCGGTTTATTGAGATTCTTTGAGGACATCGAAGAGTTATTTACCGAGTGCAGCGTTACCGACGAAGACAAGAAAATCGCGAACATGCTCCGATTAATAGACGACGAGACCTACGAATTCTGGAAGATCCTAGCCACGAAATTAACCATTAAAACTTGGGAGAATTTCAAGGCCACGGTTCTCAAAGATTACCCTGAAGCCGAAGCGTTCCAAAAAGGGTCCATTAAACGACTCGACCGCATTTGCGCTGAGAACCAAAGACTAGGCGTAGAAAATGTCGCCGAAATCTCAGCTTTATGACGTGCCTTTGCGGCCGAGGCAGAGAAACTACTTAAGAAGGTCAATGACAAAGACCCTAGGGTATCCAACCGAGAACTTGTTCAGAAGTTCCTAGGTTGTTTAACCCCGGCCTTCCGTCTCGAAGTCGAACGAAGATTAGACTTAATCAGAATATCTGAGGTAACGGCCGGAAAAGCAGAAAATGACGGTAGCGAAGACCCATATACCTTAGATCAGGTTATGGACGCTGCTAAGTTTATGGCCGTAACCAGGACCTCTGGAACAGGTGTCTCGTACGCCGGACAGACCAGTAATTTAGACCCTGACCGAGTAATCAAGATGGAAGAAGAAATAGTCCTCTTCAAAGATTATATGGCATCTGAATTAAAACAGAAGAACGCGGCGCGAGCCTATAGACCACCGATCAATCAACGACCTACCGAGGCTTATGGCCAAGGAGGCGCAGCAAGCGAGTTCTGGAAGAAAACGGACTGCTTGTATTGCGGAGAAATAGGGCACGGAATTAAAGTCTGCCCGAAGGTATCCCAAGACCAGACTGACGGTTTGGTAACCTTGGTCAACGGACAAGTCCACCTATTCGACAAGACCCCGATTCCGTCCTTCCCTCGAAATAAGAGCATGAGGGAACGCATGTTAGATTTTATGGGCAAGACTAAGGGACAGCAGTTATATGTCGCCGGTTTAACCGACGATGTAACCTGTATGTCAGCCGTAATGTCGGCCTACCAGTTAGAAGAAACACATGACGATCGAGACAAAGAAATCGAACGTTTAAAGACTGTAATTGCTCAGCAGACTGTAGCGACGAATAATCTACAGTATCGACCGACGGTACAACAACAGCCCATTCCTCAGTTGGTGCAAAGAGGACAACCTATACCACAAGGCCCTCCTGTCCCCGAAGACCAATTCGACCGCATAGAAAAACTAGTGGAATCTCTCATGGTATCCCAAAAGGGTCTCCTAGAGGTTGTCCATCAGGGTTTCTGAGAGGTTCGAGGAAGACGAAGGATGGTAACGAGAATGCTAGGGCTGAGAAGCAACCATCTACTGAGTCGGAGAACCAAAGAAAGACAAGCCCAAGAAAATCAGAAAACGACGATACCGATTCAGAACCGGAGAAGGCTGGTCCTCCTCCACGTCCTCTGCGAAGCCCGTTTCGCGGACGACTTCCTCCGCTACCCGTGGTAGAAATCGAGAGAACGAGAGACCCAAAGAGGGGACCTCCACCGAGGCCTCCTAAAAACCCACTTCGTTACAGTAGACCGTCCACACCTGTAGAAGAAAAGCAGGATGATCAGAAGGACGATCATAAAGACTTACCATATAAGGAAGTTCCTGCTGTGACGTATGTGCCGATCACCAAGAATAGGCGACCTGATCGCGTAGAGCCTGTCCCTGACATCTCGGGGCCTGCCTACTGAACCAAAGCACCGATAGAGGATAAAGATCGCATCCAAAGGATTGTTAATAAATTCCTGGACGCGGACATAACCCTGTCAGCTGAAGAACTTTTGACGTCGTCTAAAGAACTACAGGAAGCACTTAAAAGGCTGATCACGAAGAAGAGAGTTCCGCCGGACAAACCGAAAGTGCCGCCAGATAAACCGGAACGAGTAGCCTTAGTCGAAGAAATGACTGAGGAAGAAATGATATATTTGGAAAACCTTTGGAGAGACTACCCAACGGGGATGCCGATCGACGTCAATAACCTACCGCCGGCAACGTTTATGATCACGTCGGCTGCAGGAGGTGAAATTCCTCCAGGTTCGGTTGTACTAGACGATCCCGTTGTGCAGTACTTCGACTCTTTGGCACCGGGTGAGAAACCGAGGGAGATTTATGTTGCCTGGGAATCCCAAGGCCTTAGAGCGGTTTACCCGTTGATAAACAAAACTGGCAAAATAGAAACGATCCTCGACGGGGGATCACAAATCGTATCTATGGGCAAAGCGACGGCGTTATCCTTGCAGCTGCAATGGGACCTGGACATACATATCCACATGCAAAGCGCGAACAAGCAAGTTGAGAAATCTTTCGGCTTGTCAAGAAACATTCCCTTTGTATTCAGTGATATCGCCTTGTACCTACAAGTGCATATTATAAGTGACCCAGCTTATAAGGTACTCCTCGGGAGACCTTTTGACGCCTTAACCGAAAGTTGCATCCAGAATACACGAGATGGAGGGCAAATGATTACAATTAAAGACCCCAATACCAGACACCGATCCACGATTCCTACCTACGAGCGAGGAAGACCCCCTGAAATCTTGAAATGAGAAAAGACTACGGAGGTTTTTCAGCACTCGAGGATTTGATTGAAGATCAAGGAGAAATCGCTGTTACGTTTGGTTATGACTCGGCTGGAGAACTTGTGATAAATGGATACTCGATCGCGGAAGACGAAGGAACCTTTACGAAGACCGAAATAAGGGACCTATACTTAACCAACTACCTGAAGAACGAAGATGTTGAGTTAAAAGATGCAGACACCTTGTCGGCATATTTACAAACCTCCGTCAGTCCAATGACCGGACTGATGTCGCAGGAAGTAATAACTGAAAGAGAACGCGAAGAACGAAAAGAAGATCCTGTCAAAGATATTCAACAGGTATTCGCGGGGAAGAAGTATAAACCCGTGGATAAGAAAGTCAAACCAGTATTGGCAGATTTACCGCAGAAATTCAGGATAGAACGAAATATAACCGGAGACCCCTTGGCGAAATTACCCAAGTTGAGTCCCTGGCCGCCTGAATTTACGCCGACAGGAAGATACAATCAGGAACGGAAAGATGCTATGCACAAATTACACGACACAGGTTTCTTGTGGCCTGAAGAGTTGAAACTAGTGCACCAAGCCATCTCACTAGAGAACGAGGCGTTTGCGTGGGACGATTCCAAACGAGGAAGATTCTGAGAGGATTTCTTTCTGGCCATAGAGATTCCCGTCATTCCGCATACGCCGTGGGTACTACGAAATATCCCCGTTCTCCCTGGAATATATGACGAAGTTTGCAAAATCATCAAGACGAAAATCGCTGCTGGTGTGTATGAGCCGTCGAACTCCTCATACCGCTCACAGTGGTTTACCGTGCTGAAGAAAGATGGCAAAAGCTTGAGGCTTGTACACAGTCTCGAGCCTCTGAATAAGGTTACTATTGCGCACTCTGGTATACCACCAGCGACAGACGAACTTGCCAATAGGTTTGCAGGACGTTCGTGTGGCGGCATGTTCGATCTCTATGTTGGTTATGATGAGAGACTACTAGACAAGAAATCCCGCGACCTAACAACCTTCCAAACTCCCTTCGGAGCTCTACGACTTGTGACCTTACCAATGGGCTGGACGAATTCAGTCCCTATATTCCACGACGATGTGACTTATATTCTGAAAGACGAAATACCAGAATGGACCAGTCCTTTTATAGACGATGTACCTGTAGGAGGACCTTTAACCCGATACGAACTACCCGGCGGCGGTTATGAAACAATACCAGAAAACTCGGGCATCCGCCGTTTTGTTTGGGAACACATGACCGTCGTAATGAGAATCCTTGAGCGCATGAGGAATGCTGGAGGAACTTTCTCAGGGTACAAATCAACTTTGTGCGCCGAAGAAATTGTTGTCGTAGGATACAGATGCACATACGAAGGCCGAAAGCCTGAAACTGATCGCGTTGGAGTCATCACCTGTTGGGGCCCCTGCAAGACCTTCACGGATGTAAAATCCTTCCTAGGGACTTGTGGGGTACTCCGCATGTTTATCAAGGACTTCGCTAAGATCGCGGAACCTATAAATAGATTGACTCGCGCAAACGTCCCCTTTACCTGGGGACCCGACCAAGAAAAATCGATGCAGCTATTGAAAGACTCCGTTACGAATTGCCCCGCTCTACTACCAATTCGGTACGACTGGTCTACTTCGGTAGTGCTAGCCATCGATACGTCGTATCGAGCGGTGGGATTCTATATTTATCAGGAGGATCCCGATGATGCAACATGGAAACATTACGCGAGATTCGGATCAATCACCTTGAACGACAGAGAGAGCCGTTTCTCGCAATCTAAACGAGAGCTCTTCGGTTTATACCGTGCTCTAGACAACACGAAATATTGGTTGTTGGGATGCCGAAAACTAATCGTAGAAACCGATGCATCCTACCTGAAAGGGATGTTGAATAATCCAGGCTACGTGCCGAACGCGACCGTAAACCATTGGATTGATCACATTCTAATGTATCATTTTGTACTACGACATGTACCTGGAAAGACTTTCGGACCGGATGGACTGTCAAGACGAGAATGGCAGCCGGACGACGAAGAATATCCGGCAGACACCGAAGGAGATATCCTGATCGGACCTCCGGGATTTGAGTTCCCTGAAAAAGACACGAAATACAAGAACACCACTGCTTTCGACCCTTTAGAATTTGAAGACTTCAAAGGAGAAATCGATACCAGAGGGGGCTACATTCAGACCTGGCCGCATTCGATCGCGGACTTTGAACAGGACTTGATGGATGCCAGAGTTCTAGTAAGGGAAGAGAAAGACGGCCTCAGACAAAAGATGGCCGACAACGATGTTAAACATGAAGATTTGCCAGGACATATCGCTCAGTTCCTGGGAGAGCCTTTAATCCCAGATTTAGAATTAAAATGGGATCCTGAGAAACGAGAACCATATCAGGAAGGACACCGTACCAATGCAGGAAAAGGGAAGGATGCCCGACTAGCGTTTGTAAAAACCTGGTTAGCCGATCCTCTCGTGCGTCCGGAGGCAATGACAGACAAAGAATATTTGCACGCCTCACGATTCGCGCGGCAATTCTTCTTAGATCGAAACGGACGATTGTACCGCCGCGGTTTAAACTCCGCGCATCGTCTCGTAGTAGACAAGGAACATCGCATGTACATGATGCGTGCTGCCCATGACAGTCTTGGACATCGTGGCTTTTACGCCACAAAGTCTTTAATTGGACAACGATTTTGGTGGCCAGAATATGAGAGCGACGTCAGTTGGTATGTGAAGACTTGTCACATCTGTCAGACCAGACAGAAGATGATCTTAGCAATCCCACCGACGGTTACACACACGCCCTCTATATTTCAAGTCCTCCATGCCGATACAATGAACATGACCCCCGCGTCCAATAAATGCAAATATATTGTTCACGGACGATGCTCCCTATCCTCTTGGATGGAAGGCCAACCGCTTGTCAGAGAAACTGGACGAACTATAGGAACGTGGTTGTTCGAAGACATTATTTGCCGATGGAGCTCCTTGGCCCTAATCGTAACAGACAATGGGCCACCATTCCTCACCGCCTTAAAGTGGTTGAAGCAGAAATATGGTGTACGAGGTATTACGATCTCCCCGTACAACTCGAAAGCGAATGGAAAAATTGAACGACCACATTGGGACGTCCGTCAAGCATTGTACAAAGCCACTGGTGGAGACGTTTCCAAGTGGTATTGGTTTTTCTTCCACGTTATGTGGGCCGACCGTGTAACTATCAGGAAAGGATTGGGCTGTTCCCCGTACTTCTTGACCACGGGAGCGCATCCCATCCTGCCGCTCGATATAACTGAAGCAACTTGGCTTGTGGAATTACCAGACGGCCCTTTGACCACCTCGCAATTAATTGCATTCCACGCCCAGGCTTTAGCAAAACACAGACAACACGTAGACGAAATGCGTGATCG
Source organism: Hypsizygus marmoreus (assembly GCA_013433165.1). NCBI lineage: Eukaryota > Fungi > Basidiomycota > Agaricomycetes > Agaricales > Lyophyllaceae > Hypsizygus > Hypsizygus marmoreus. The sequence goes on along the minus strand of CM024094.1, from coordinate 125,912 downwards.
CGTCGACCGAGAAAAGATTGAGCGTGCAATCCAATATGAGAAAGACCATAAATATTCGATTAAAGACTACGTCTTCAAACCCAAGGATTTAGTACTCGTCCGTAACACAGCGGTCGAGTCCTCTGGAAGGGAACCAGGGGTCCCTACACTCAAGAACAAGAAATGAGCTAGAACAAGACGTATATTGGATAACAAGAAGCAATCGATCTCTACACGGAATATAGGTATCGAGTCAGGTGATCGTGATCGTGATGTGTGACCGTCGTGTGTACGTGGTCCTGTCAGTAAGTATGTAGAGGGATGGTATGTGCTAGGTGTTGTCCGAGGGAGTAGGTAAGTAAAGGGAGGCTAGGATGAGGTGATGATGAGCAGAGGTAAGAGTGGAACACTCTTACACTCCTCCATACCATGGGAAAAAAGTTGAGAATATAAAATGGAAAGAAAAAGAGAGAGAAAAAAAAAAATTGCGTGCCAAATTGACCAAGTCGAGGTTGTTCAACGTTTCTCCCACTCTTCCAGCGCCTTTGTCTCCGCAACCTCGGCACCGGGCAGCCAGAGATCGGATTCCGGGCCATAACCGAGCCAACGTACGAGGTACTGCTTCCCCCTGCCTCGTTTGCGTTTGTCAATGATGCTTTCGACGAAGTATTCCGTGGAACCGTCGCTCATGACAATGGGTCCGGGTCGTGCGAGAGTTCGTGAAGGGAAGAGGGAGTGGTCATTTTCCAGGAAGGGACGTAGTTGCCAGGAGTGAAAGGAAGGGTGGATGCGTGCGTTGTCAGGTAATCGTAGGGTATAGAGTGATGAATCGGGATATGCTTTTAAAATTTCATATGGTCCGTCGAAGCGCGGCATAAACTTGGCTACCCGACCGTCTCGAGCTTGCATGTAATCGCGTCTCTTGTGTGCCGTGGTGAGAAGAACTTTATGTCCGACTGCAAAGAGGTGGTCCGGACCTCGGTTTGAGTTTGCGTGAAGGGATTGAGAGATCTTGGCGGCAGTGAGGGAGTCGTGGGCATCAAGGAAGTCGATTTCTAATTGGTTCAAGAAGTCGTATGCAGCAGATTGAGCGGGAGCAGAAGGGTCATCATCGGGCGGGGTAATAATGATGGCTGGGATATCAGATGGAGACAGAAGAGCGGGTATAACATGGGGGGAATGGCCTGATTTCAGCATGAAGCCAGAAAGGCCTGTCGAAGCGTTGATTGAGTTCATAATATCGAAACGAACTTTCGGGAGAGAGCGTGCCCATCTGGTCTGATTGCGTTCGACGTGATAACGGAGGCACTGAATGACCGTCTTGTTGGAGCATTCGGAGGCGCCGTCGGTTTCGGGGTGATAGGATGTGCTGAGTTTATGACGAATCCCGGAGAGGCGCATTAAGCATTTCCAGAACTCGGAGATAAAGATCTTGTCGCGGTCCGAGATGATTTCGTTAGGCATGCCGTTTTCGCAGACCCAACTGTTGAAGAAGATTACGGCAAATTGTTCTGCAGAAAGAGTCGTGTGGGATGGAATGATTTGGATGTCGGCCCCGGAGCGGTCTGTCATGGTGATGATCTCATCAAAACCCTCGTCTTTTGGAAGAGGACCGACGAAGTCAATCGCGACAGATTCGAAACGTTTATCGGGAATCGGGAGGGGATGAAGTGGGCCGGGGACTTTGGAGGTTCGGTTCTTGTTACGTTGGCATTCGGTGCACGAAGGTACGTAAGCTTGGACGAGGTCTCGCCGCATATTTGGCCAATAGAAATCGTCTCGGAGGGAAGAATAGGATTTATTGCCACCAAAATGACCGAGATTGTCGTGAGCGAGACGGAAAAGGTTTTCGCGGAGGTTTTTGAATCATGGGATGATGAGACGGGTACCAATGAAAAGGAGGCCGTTCGTGAAATGTATGTTGAGTTTGGAATCAATAAGGTTTTTGCTGAGATCGGAGATGATGGACTTGCACCAGGTGTCGGAAAGGTAACCGGTTTTGATGTCTGCAACGAATTCGGGGTCGGAGCAGATTTCGAAGACGGGGGCAATGAGCGTGGTTGAGTTCTCCACATCTACGGAGTCTGGAAGACGAGAGAGAGCGTCTGCGACAGTATTCCGTTCCCCTGTGATGTAGTTGATGGTGTACTCGTATTGAGACAGGTATTCCATCCAGCGCGCTTGTCGTCAAGACAGGTCCTTCTGGAAATCGAAGTTCTCAAGGGTTTTGTGGTCGGTAAATATATGGATGTGTGTTCCTAAGAGGTCGGTACGCCATTTGGTAACTGCACGCATGATCGCGAGCATTTCTTGTTCATGTACTGGGTAGTTGAGTTCTGGCCCTTTAAGTTGCCGGCTTTCGAACGCGACTGGGCGGGCTGTTTCCCACGTCGGTCCAAAAGTGAGGACAGCGCCGGTCCGTCGTTGGCTTGAGTCGCAAGTGATGAAGATCTTGTTTTCGCTGGGGTTCTTGTGATCGATAGTTGTTAGGCATTCTTGTGATAGGACAATGGATTTGATGGATTCAAACGCTTGTTGGTGCGTGGTGCCCCAACCGGGGAATACGGTGTTGCATTCTTTGCGAGCAAGGGGAGTAAGAATCGCAGTTTGTTCCGCGAGGGCTGGCAAAAAGGCAGAGAGGTAGCGGACGAGACCGAGAAATCTGCGGACGTCTTTTGCGGATTTGAGACGTGGCCAGTTCATAATGCGTTCGACTTTCGACGCGTCTGCTTCAATGCCCCGGGCAGAGATGTGATGCCCGAGAAAGTCGATTTCCGTTGTAAAGAGGGTAGATTTCTTCATGGAACAAAACAGATTTGCTGCTCGAAGGGCTTCCAAGACGAGGGCGACATTGCGTTCGTGTTCCTCAAGAGAGGAGGACCAAATTATGATGTCGTCGAGGTAAACATGACAAATGCGTCCGATGTGTTCCTTTAAGGTGAGGGTGACGCGACGTTGATGGGTCGCTGGCGAATTGCGGAGGCCCATGGGCATGACTACCCATTCCCAGAGTCCGAAGGGAGTGAGAGTCGCAGTGTACTTGATATGATCTGGATTCATGAGAGTTTGGAAGAAGGAGTTCGTCATATTGATTTTCCCCCAGATCGAGCCCTTTGCACAGTCCACGAGGATATCTTCAATACGCAGAAGTGGATAGTTGTCGGGGGTGGTGATGCGGTTTAGTGTACGAAAATCGTTGACCCAACGAGGGAGGACGGAGGGATCTGTTTTGGGGACGATAAAGGAGGGTGAGGTATACGGGGATGAAGATGGTCGGATGCGGCCCACGGCTAAATGTTGGTCGATAAGGGTTTTCCAACCTGCACAGAATTTGCGAGGACAGGAGTAGGCACGGGCGGTGGAGAAATGCGCATCGGGAGGTACTTCGATATTATGATAGATGGTGGACGGGAGGTCTTTGACGTGGGGAATGTCGGTTGGGAAACAGTCTTGGAAACGGGTTTTGAAATCTTTGTCGAGATTCGTTAGGGTATCGAGAGAGGCGAGGTGTTCTATACAGGCACGGACGAGGCCTACAATGTTGGTGTGGCCAAAGGTATATGCATTAAGGTTGAAGCGTTCGGGTTGACGTGCGAAAAGAAGCGAAAGCTCTTTGTGTACAGAGATTCTGATGGGCCGCCAGCGTTTACGTGCTGCCCGAAGTTTCTCAGCTTCGGCGCGGGCATCTGCCGCAGCTTTACTATGCAGTTGGGGGGGAGATAATTTGACAGGAATTTTGGCGAGTGAAGGATCCCCCGGGTTTAATAGGTCGAAGCCTGATTCTTTCGCAATAGCAGTTCGTAGTTCAGGGTCAAGGACTATTTTGTTTCTGACTTGAAAATCTAAGCCCAGTATGATATCGGTAACTAAACCCGGGACAATAATCGCATTGAGCGCGCGGGATTTCCATCGAGAGTCGTGAGATTGGAGATGCAGTTTACAGTAGGTGGTGAGGTCATACGTAGAGGAAGGGTTGTTATTGGAAGTGAACGCGCCGGAGACTGTGAAAGGCTTGTAGAGTTTTCGGGGAATGAGACCGTAAAGTTCAGCTAAACGCGAGGAAATCATCACTGGGCAGGCGCCGGAGTCTATTAGCGCACGAACAGGGGTGGGGGCACAGGTAACGGGAGCATCGATGCAGCAATCCCACCAGATGTGTTCTGGAAGGCATTCTGGAAAAGATGGTACGTACTCATCTGCGAAATTGGACCATGATTCACGTGCAGATTCATCCACGTCCTGGTCTTGGTCATCGGAGAGGACGTCCTCCTGGGTATCCATGTGTTCATCGGCATCGAAGTCGGAGGGGTCGTAGAGCACGTCGTCGACAGGTTCTTCTGTGTTGGAGGAGTCGTCGGCGAATGTAGCGGGGCCAGGACCGAAGACGGCGGCGACTATGGAAGTTTTTCCCTTGAGGTAGGCGGCCTTGGCAATTGCAGCGTTTTTGGGCGTCATGTTGTTGACAGCTTCAGGGGTCGGGCGAGGGACGGTACAGGCATCGGCATAATGGCCAGCATAGAAGAGGCGGCATTTGTAGCATCTGCCGTGGCTTGAGAGAAGCGTCTTGTCATCGTCGGTTCACTTGGGGATGAATGGTCGGAAAGGAGCGTTGCTTGACGAGTTCGAGGGAGCCGAAGAGTTGGAAGCAAAAGTATTGAGGATATTAGAAGCGAGGGGAGTGGTCTTGGCTGGTTGAGAGGCGAGTGTCTCCGCAATGAGTTTCTTGATGTATTCCTGGCCTGATTCTTGTCTGCGAGCTTGAATGTCTTCATCAAGGGTTCGGATTTCTTCAATCCAGTCGTCGAGGTCGACGATATTGTCGAGGACGTTCTGACGATTAGCAGCGCGGTAAGAGGAACAAAGTGCGGGATCGAGACGTGCCATGACGTGAGCTCTGAAGTCGACAGCAGCAACATGATTATCCTTGTTCACAAGCAGGCCGTTACACTTCTGCAGGTCGATGATCCATTGCCAGAAGGGCTGGAGACCTTGGAGGCCGATGACACGTCCACGGATAGCGTCTTCCCAGTCGCGAGGTAGCCATTTCTTCTTAAACTCTATCATGAAGACGGGAAACGTGAGGACGACGAGGCAATCAAAGTTGTTTTCAACCCAGTCCTGGATAAGAAGGTCTTCGAAATTGTAGATGATACGGTTGACACGATCCGCAGGGACGACGGGTTTGTTGGAGAAGAAACGGAGGCACATATTTTCGAACGTCTTCATAACTTCGTAGGTGATTTTGCCTGGGGACATGACGGGTGCATGTGTCGAGGACGACTGGGTAGCAGTGGCCAGGAGGGCGGTGGATCCGGACATTGTGGAAGGAAAAAGTCGACGGAAAATTGCGGCTATATGCGAGGTGTGTGGTCTTTGATGGGCTATATGCGCGTGGAAAGTAATCGAAGCGTCCGAATCAGAACTTGAAATGGATAAGGGACAAACGGGTGAAGACGGGTTTGTAGTTTCAAAATTGCGTGTTGGGGAGGGAGTTAACGGTAACAATGGGGAGGACGACAGTAACGGAGTAGTGAGACTTAAGTCTAGAGAGGGTGGGGGCATTGGTGGTTGAGGAGGGCGGTGTGGTAATGGGCGAAGACGCCTATAGTGATCCAGGGTGGGTACTGATGGGGGTAGGAGACAAGGAGTGGGGGGCGACAATTTGAAGAGGGTACGGTATTTAAGGAATTTTGAAGTGGGGGATTTGCTTGAGGGACAAGGTGACGTCGATGGATGGGAATGACGTGTGTGAAGGACGTAGGTGGGGGAATGGGTGGTTCAGGTATCGGGAGAGGGAACTGGGCAGAACAAGTGGGTGAAGCGAGAAGGGATCAGGAATCTGTATACGCGTAGATCTCCGAGGATGAGGCTAGCCAATGGGAAGACGTGGAAGTCTCCAGAGATGGATCTCCAGATGTAGATCTCGTCACAAGGCAATTCAGGGATCGTCCGAGCGAGTTCGCGTGAAGTCCAGATACCAACTGAGGTAGAGCTCGGAGCACTGAATTCAGGAGGATAAAAGGTCAGGGCGGGTTGCAGAGAATAGTTACACGAGAATGTTCAAGGCGGGGCAGATAAGGGAAAGGGATTGAGTGGGTGTACGGTGCGATAAGGTAGTCGCGAGGGCGAAGAGGAAGACAAGGGCGCGATTTTCGCGCGATTAACGGGAAAAAGGTTCAGAAGCTCGGAAGCTGCGAAATGTTCAAGCTCAAAAAAAAGTGGAAGGGAACCAGGGGTCCCTACACTCAAGAACAAGAAATGAGCTAGAACAAGACGTATATTGGATAACAAGAAGCAATCAATCTCTACACGGAATATAGGTATCGAGTCAGGTGATCGTGATCATGATGTGTGACCGTCGTGTGTACGTGGTCCTGTCAGTAAGTATGTAGAGGGATGGTATGTGCTAGGTGTTGTCCGAGGGAGTAGGTAAGTAAAGGGAGGCTAGGATGAGGTGATGATGAGCAGAGGTAAGAGTGGAACACTCTTACATCCTCCTTGGATAAAAAGATGAAACCGCGATACATGGGACCAATGGTGGTCATCGCCCGTGACCAGGGCGGTGCCTACATTTTATCCGAATTGGACGGTTCAGTCTGGCAAAATAAAGTCGGCGCGTTCCGTGTAATACCGTACTTTGCACGGAAGACCATTACTCTGCCCGACAGCATTTTACGGTTTATTGACATCTCAGAAAAGTCCCTTGACGAATTAAAAGGAACGGTTTTACGAAACACCGCCGAAAATGACATAGACTTTACATTTGATGGAGTAAAGCTACGAGACTGGAATAGTGACGATGACGACGATGATTCCTCCACAGATGACTCAGAATCAGAATCCAGTCCTCCCGCCGCCCCTCCCCGTCAAACACGTAGTAAAACTTTCCGCAACCCTGCTAAAACGAAATAAGCACCACGAACTACATCACAGTGTGGGGGAGACCGACGAATCCTCTTCCCCTTCTCTCTCCTGGTTTATTCCCAACTCGCGTTGTCGAGCGGTCACTTCCTCGCTAACCGTGGAGGATCCAGATGCCTCGGTTGGAGCACTGAGCAGTTCACCCATTAGGTGGATGTATTCATGAGCATCAGAATAATGCACAGAGAGGATTCTTAATTGTTCCTCCACGCCCAGGAGAAGCGCGTCGAGAATGTCTGGCGAAACGTTCTCCGCGTCCATCCTGCACCAATGCGCGTACCGCGCTGACATTTCGAACTCATCCATCTATGACGATATCAGACCCCCAAATAAACGAATATGACAGACGATGACCTGACTTGTGCCATGCACCACAAAACCCGGAAATTTGCTACATCCAAATCAGCTGGCGTGCCTCTCACCAGAGCGCGTACCATGCATGTCATCACTTGCGCCCTGATTAAAGCGGCCCCGAAAACAGGGATATCTGTGCTCGACATTTTGTGTCATCTAAGCTTCTGCTTGGTGATGCCTTATGTATTGCAGTGTTCCAGGTTGTTCTTTTTCAGAACGGAAGTGCTACACAAACTGCCAAGACCATTGGTACCTGATCGATCAAGCTATTTTTGGAACTACCGACGACTGCCTCTACGAAGCGGCTCGCGCTTCTACTTTGCAGGCGGCTCTAGTTCATTTGGAACAATGGCCCCGCATGGCGCATCCTATACCCTTCTGGATGCATAATCTCCTCCTCATGCCGCATATAATAAATTTGCGCTATATTATGGAACGCCGCCCGACGAAGCAGCGCGGCGTCCTGAATATCTTTAGCCGCCTTTTGAAGAGCACATCCCACGCTTGCCGGAATAGCGTGTGGGCCTGCAACGAAACTGCGGGCATCGATCATGACCTGCGCAGGAATAGTGTCTGGCTGTAAACGAAAATCAGCCATAGATTAAGTAACGAAATAGTACACCACAAACGAACAATGGTTAAGAACGGAGCTATCGCCAAGTCTTCTAATAGAATGGCGTACATCACAGCAGTCCAGTACACCGAACTCCCCGATGGCCGAAAATCATCGCTGGGCAGGTTGCTGGTCGAGCGCGTGAACAACGTCTCGTGTACTTGCAAACCATACGACGGAGGTTCCGTACTGACTTCTGGAGCAGACACCGGGCTGACAGGACGAGCTGCACGCGCGTAGCAATGACGTTGGCGGTAGGACATGGTTCCTGCCTCCTTCCACTCCCAACCCGTTTCTTTTATGCTCTAAACCTGCGCGCGGCCTCGCCGATCCAGCTTTGAAAATTTCTGAAGAATTGTTTTTCTGAAAAGAAAAAGATGGGAAGCCGATGGCTTGACAACTGAAGCATGACAGACCAAAGCAATTGAAATTTCGGATCTATCTATCTAGACGAAAAACGATAGACGGTTGCTGTAGTTCAAGATCTCAAGAACACGAGATTTCTACTCTACAGGCCCGGAACGCAATGGTACATAACTTTAAACGGCCTTCCCCTTCCCCTTCTCCTCAGGAAGAGTCTCGATCACAGGAGTTTCGTCCACGACAGACAAAGGCTCGAGGACGGAGTTGAGCTCGTCCATATACTTTAGAAGCGCGGCGATGTGTGCGGCAACGCGCTCACGGCCCACTTCGAAGTCGCGACGGACTTGATCGTGAGCTACAGCAGAAGACGCCCCAGGAACGGAAACGATCTCGCGGCCCCGCCAGATAACATCTTCGATAGTGGCCGTATCTAAATTGATAAAACGAAAATATCAGTGATGAAATCGGCAGACGAAACATTAAGATTTAAAAAGACCAACCAAGACTAGCTTCAACGACGGGCTCGAGACGACGTCTCTTGCTACTAGAACCTTCCGCATAATCCGCAATGGGAACAGACTTCCTGGAGCTACAGGTACGAGGCTATAATCAAAAAGGGTCAGAACGCCAAAGATAAGACAAAAAAGAAAAGGGATCACCCTTTTCGCCTTTGGCGACGATTCTTCCTCGGAAAGCTTCATGCCGTTCAGTAAAACGGATATTTGAGCTAGACAAACACGATTACCATGTCAGTCTCGTCCTCAGGGGAACCCATTTCGGTGTCTTCTTGAGCAAGGCGAGACCCTGGCTCACACAATTGAGTAGCGGAAAAGCTGACGTCCTCCACGGACTCACGCTTAAACTAGCAAAAGGAAGAAACGATGAATAACAACGACAAAGACGAAATTGTCAGACGAACATACCTGAAGGTTACGAGCGTGGTTGTCCTGCTCACGAACAATAAGAGTACACATATCCGACAGGCGCTTCAGCAGTTGCGAAGCGCCTCCGCCGAGTTTGATGACCTTATGAAGCTGGAAGACGAGCTCCTCCTTCGCGCGGTCGCCGAATATGCTCGCCAAGATATCACACTCATCTTGCTCAGTAATCTAAAAACAAAGAATCAGCACGAAACAAGAAAGAACAGCTAGCAGACGAACCAATAGCCTAGCAAGAGGATCCATGTATTTGACTTGACGACCGACAGGAATTTCGCCTGTATCAGCGAACTGGTCACGAATACGAACGAAGATATCACGGGAGGACATAGGACTGAGAGGAGAAAAAGAGGATAATGGGTTGAAACTTTACCACCCATCAGTCCAGCTTTTATGCCCTCGAAGAGGCAGTCTGAAAAGACCTGGAACCTGCCATGGTTTTTCCACGAATTTGACAATTGACTGGACGACGAGCAACCAGAAGTCGCCGCGGTGTTTGAAATATCATCGAACGCGCCATGGCATTTACCCCGATCACCATCACCGGTTTCCGATCTACCAAAGGGCGGGAAGCGCGTGTAATAGCGCCTAATCTTATCTCGTTCCTAACTCGGGGGAGTCAGATCTTCAGTGTGGGGGAGATATAGATGTGCCATCAATAATTTATTTTGATTGCACGGCACCGCGAAAGCATAACGAATAGGAATGAAGAAAGCAGGAACCAGGGACCGAGAATAACCTTCGAGGTCCAAGATTCAAACTTTGTTGGAATCTCAAGATGAAACGCGATTCCAGAAGATTGTATGTTACATTTTTGAAAGACACCTATGCGAATGATATGGTACATTTTGTGCGATAACTATGCAAAGACTACTTTAAAAATACAAACAGCAAATACAAACGGGAAAAACACGACAAAGTACCCAAATATAAAGATATAGGATATATAACAGACGAATTAGATAAAAGATTCACTTAACTCTCAAGAAGAAAATGAGAAACGACCAGCGAGGAACCATGACCACAAAAGTGAGAACACCAGAAGAGCCCCTAGAGACCATAAAGAAAAGCCACAGCGTCGTCGTACCAAGAACCTCCGCCAGAGGGCAGCTCCAGACGGTCCGCCAGCTCTGCCAGACGAGATAACGCCTGATCCCGATGAATGGGGAAAGTACGGAGACGAGCAACCGAACGACCTATCAGATCGGACGTAAAGTTGACATCGTCGACGACACCTACGAGTTCTAAGGAAAATAAGTACAAGTCAGGAAAGGGAACGAGAAGACTTACCACGAATATCACCCTGAGGAAAGTTGACGGAAGGACGAAGATCTACCATCCTTTCCGTCGACACCTCGAACGAGCACCCCTGACGATTCTCCGCGTAACAACGCCCACAAGCGAGATCTTCTCCCTGCGACTCACAATCGTCGGCCCTCCCGCAGGCAAAGCAGGACGCGCAACAAGTGTAGGACTAGAAAACGAAAATCTAGTGAATAAGAAAAGAAGATAATAGACTTGCCCAACATACCAAAGAGAATTCGAGCGGGGCGGGTGTCACAGAGGATGGCCCCATCAAGAGGTCGACGGCCGAAGCCTCAGCGGGCGAAACGAATAAAGTCTGCAGCAGTAAACGGGAAATCGAACTAAACGAACAAGTTCGAAACGTACCGGGAGCGAAACACCTGCTAAGTAGGAATACTAGAAGACCGGATCAGTCAGAGCAGACGAAAAGACTCGATTGAAAACACGCACTGAAGGGTAGTATTTGCCCGACCCACCTGCCAAAATCCACGGGTTCCACTGTGCCGGCGGGGAGGGAAACCACTTGAGATGCGTAGCCATCGCGCGGCACAGGTTGACCACCGATGCATGCTCGCGAGCGGTGGGGTGTGCAAGCACGGCACACTAAAGATCGACGCGTTAGAAACGTCAAAAACCGAGAAAAATGAAGGTTAACGTACCACGCCAGGGGTCCACGACTCGAGCTGCCTCCGCAACGCAGGTACCTCCCCTTCGGTCGAGATCCCTTTAAAACTCTTCACCTCCTCGAAAACGAGCCGGATCGGTGCAAAAACATCGATCGAGACGTTGGAAACGGATGAGGACATTGGAAATGACGAAAAAGAACCAAGAACAAAGACTTAGAAACGAATGAGAATGGTTAAAAACGAAAGAAACCAGAAGGAACGAAGTGACTTGAATCGACCTCGAAAAGTTGAACAAGTGCCCGTCACGCCTACCCCATTTGGCAGACAGGTAACATAGAGAGTCGAACGGAATATTCGACTTGATGTGGCTGATAATCGCGCTCAACATGGAAGAAGAAATATGTTGCCGTTACGCAGAAGCATTCAATTGAATGAGATTGGCGGAGATTTCCCCAGTGACGTCAGGGTCTTTCCTAAAGCGGAAGATTCTTTGCCTGATTCACCAGAACTGAAGTGACCGGCGTTCTACAAAGAATACGAACCGCGGTACGAGATGCGCCACAAATGACCCACCATCCTGGCTCATACAGTCCGTTCTGACTGGAGTCAGTATTTCAGTGTGGGGGAGATGATAAGATGCACTCGCGTCTGCGCGTGAATTTGCGCATTTTCACTAGAAATTATTGTTTCATTGGACACAAACCAATGGGAATTACTGCAGTCATTAGCGAGACTCCAGCTAGTTGACTTGTTGCCTCGCGGGACAGACACACCCAGTGCAGCAGGAGGCGAGGCTGATAACGAATCTTATCGTCTTTCCATACTCGGTCATGAAGCATCAGATCGACGGGGACCTGTCCAGTCCCTTCGATCTAAGCATCCCGTGGGAATATACATTGAACCTATTGACCTTTATTTACAGGTCCAAAACGGGATGTCAATTTTTTTCAGGTCTTTCCTCAATAACCGCAGCTCCATTTGATTTGATTGTTGTGTAGTCATATAGCCCATGTACTATACTTCATATGTCTCTTATAAATTGAGTCATGAAAATGTCTATTACAGATGTTATCGAAAGATTTTAGAAAAAACATCACGTGTTGCAATACTTTCGAGCGCGACTGTACGGGTTTACCGATCATTGAGGTGGGTATTTATCTGCCAGTATCTGCCAGTATCTGCCCGGCATATCCCGGGGTCTGCAGTATTCGATCCTTTGTTGCGCGCACATGTTGTCGGGAGCTCAGAGAAAATTCGCAGAGGTACGTATCCTTAATTTTAGAAGATCTGTCGCTTCAGATTCCCATTTTCTTGACATAAACGTGAGCAACGAGCGAAACAGTTACCTGCCACGCCCAAAGTTAGCTGCCAGGCACACATTATGTAATTGATTTTGGCTCGCGCGTGGACGATGTCGTGCGCGCTCGACGTCCTCCCGATAGCTCCTCATGCTTCCCCTTATTCTGGCAGCATCGGAACTTCAAGTGAGATATTGTAGCATGCCTTCCTTATTTTCGTAGCATAATGCCTCTTTTTTGTCCCGGTCTTAACCAGTTACACAAAATTTCCCACCATGTTAGTTTTTGTCAAGTCTCTCCCAGACCAGACATCGGCACAGAGCCCCCGTCCGCCCACCTATAAGACTGAATTTGGTTCATCAACCTCTCATGCATGTACTCGAGTATATGCCCTGACACCTTACATACCACAAGAGGTGATATTCTGATCACAATGCTGTCCAGATTTGGAACACTACAGCCAGCTTTCAGTCTTTTTGGATGTGTTGATGTTCTTCAGGGTCATATTTGGGGCTTCCGGGTTGTACTTAAGATGGCTTGGGCTATAGTTTAGAATCTATTCTTGCTCACAGACTTGTGGAGAGCATCAGCGAGAGATTTTGCTGAATTTCCTTTCTTTTCCTTTCTTTTTTTTTGTTTTCCTTCTTAGATACCCACCCCTATGGACGGAAAACCACTGTACGTGATGTATCACACTGCCAGATACTGGTGTTCAACTTTACCAACACGTAAGGTAAAGTACACGTCGCAGTAATTCATTCATACATTCACCATTCATGACACTATACACGATGCAACAGGCCTCTTGACGGAACAGGAAGACGAGTTACAACCCTAGGACACACGAACGCGCGCCGAAAACAAAAAAAAAATTGCGGGTCGGGTTCAGACTCCAGAGGCAGAGTGGGCGTGAGGAAGGCTAGGGAAAATGTGAGAGGGACGGTGGAAGGAGCGCGAGAGAGAAAGAGGGAGTATGATAAACGCAAAACGAGCCGCCGCTATGCTACCGCCATAAGTAAAAGAATGATTAAGAAAGGCGGGGGACGTACGCAGGGTGCGAAATCGTTACAACTATTCCTTCCTTCCGTCGAAGTGGGATGACACAGCATGAACAAAAAAGGACAACACCAGCGCCGGGTACGGTACGGTAAGTGAGGAGAGCTTGAGCGCCAGTCGAAAGGGAGACAGAACATAGACAGAGCGAGACAGAGGGATGGAGAAACAGATTCGGGATGAGCTAGGCATTCTAGACTACCCGAAATCAGTAGATGAATGACAGCATAGAGGCGGGGGACTTACGCGGGGTAATCGAGAGCGGATTCCTTTCCTATGAAATCCTTGCTTCCTTCCATCCGTCCAAGCGAGATGATACAGAACGAGCAAAAAACGAGAAAATGTTCACGGCTGTGATTCAGTGAGTGTTAGGAGGGCTTAGGAGGGCGCTTGGGTGGCAGTCGAAGGCAATGGGACATGGAGCGAGAGAGAGAGTACGAGAGAGTCCAAAGCGAGTGGGGGCTTCTAAATCGCTCGTAATCAGCAGAAGCACGATAGCAGAATTAAGGCGTACGTACGCAGTGTAGACGAGCGGCGAGACTCTTAATCGTTGTTGTGCTATGCTTCCTTCCTTCCTTCAAATGCTGTGGCACCGAACGAGCAAAGACGCAACATGAGAACAGAACACGGCAAGGCACAGACAATAGAGCAAGCAACAGAATGAAGAACGAGAACAAAGCGCAAAGCAACATGAAGTCAAGCTTTCCCGCCGAGATCACCCTCTAACGGCGGGGACGTGAGAGATCATCCGTCAGTGGAGAACACAAACCATTCTCCACCGACGACGGAGACGAAGGACACAGCCCATCTTCCAACACACTCCCACCCCACACGACGGGATCACACATACACCGCTCAATGAATGACCCGTCCAGAACACGGGGAGCACGTAAAGCTTTAACTGGAGTCATCGCGGGTGCACCACTCGCGCTTCCGTTGGACTTGGACTCCGGGAAGAGGACTTGGCGAGGCGACGAGAACGACAGAGCAGGCGGTGAGCTCGATGGGAGCGGAAACGTTGATCTTGAGGTCGGGAGAGACGAGTCGCGGTGGATCCATGCGCAGTTTCTGATGGGGGGTGGGGACGACACGAGCGTTTCCGATGAAACCAGCGAATCCGAATCCTATGCCTCCATCTTCGCCCTTCCCCTCGTATTCCTAGCGATACCCCGTCCCTTCCCTCCCCCTTCCTCTTCCTGCTCCTCCATCTTCACAGCCTCTGCCAAAACCGGCGGCGTCCCAACATCCAGCTCATACGTCTCCTCAAGCAACGTCTCCCCGGCTCTCTTCGCAACCTGCCTCCGACGATGCCACCACCGATGTACCACCTCCACCTTGAGGTTCCGGGCGAGCGCCCATGGACATCGACCTGGGAAGGAAGTCTTGATGGACTCGGATGTGGACGTGTATTGGTGTGGATGCAATGAATCTGTAGGTGCTGTCTTTCGGTTCGCCATGACGCGGTGATGGGAGGAAGGGAGGAAGGGAGGAAGATACGATGGCTTAACGGTCTTCGAATCGCGTTCGACTTCGAGCAGTCCCTCCTCTTCCTCCGGGCCCACACTCGGTATACACGCGTGGATTTTTTCGTAGGGTCGAATCTGAGTACGAACGCTGGAACTCCCTCCACAATGAGTGCCATCCCCAGGCGGATACGGCGGGATCGCTAACAATACTCCTTTATGGAATCTGCAAAGAGGGATCAGTGGGTTTCCATGGACATGCTGAAATGGGAGCAGGGACAAGACGCACCAGGGTTGGCTAGTATATGTCGACGCTCCAAGTCGTGTCTGGTACTAGGTGGGTCGTCACTGTCATAGTTCGAATTCAGGAGGTGTTGATGTCAATATTTGGTTTCGGTGCTTCCGCTCACTCGATAACCGGCCCGGTTCTCTGTGTTCGCTCTCATCCAACGTCCATCCACATCTAGGAGAGACTATCATCCATACAAGGCGACTCAATTTCTTGCACGCGTCATGTCCCGAGGAGTTGGTCGATATTCATACACGGGTTGTGTGTCCTTCTCCTCCGCAGGAGGGCTTCGTCATTGTTAGAGGGCTACGAGCCGATCTGCCCAGTTCGTCCGTGTGTCGTTCACTCCATCGTCCTGTTGTATTTCTCCCAGCTCTGCATCACCACCTCATACGGACCAAAAGAAGGCAGGAAGGAAGGAACAGTGTTTGTGCTTATCGAGCTCAAGCGCTTCACATTTTTTATCTCGTGCTTCAAGTGTAGAAGCTGTTGCCCTCTAGCCGAAGTCGATGCGGCGCCCTTAAGCGTTTACCCACCGCCAGTAAATTCCACCCTCATCTTCCCCTCCCGAAGGAACGAACACCTCGCTGTCCCATTAAACTTCTTGTTCACGCAGGGATTCGACGGGTTTACGTTCAATTGAAGTTGGAGAGAGGGTGCGTGTTGTGTTCTTCATTTTGGGAGGCGCCACATGTCGACAGTTGAACTGAGTATTTATTTTGTTTTCCGTATCTGTTGCTTGCCATTCTGAGGGATGGAAAGGAACGGAACCATATGATGCATAGACAGGTGGTACTGTAGTTTGGAACGGCTCTAGCGGTGGCAATAAAGGAACCTGCGAGTTTTTTGTGGAACGCAGGATGCGGCGACCTTACGAAGTCGATTCTTGAGCGGATCTCTTGTATGGGTTACGGGCGTGCGACGTGGAGGAGGTACTCTCGATGCCAGAGATTAGATCGAGAGAGTCACCGTGATCCGGGGTCGAGGGCTGTGAATGTGAACGATCCACAGTACGACAAAGGGCTCATGGGCAGGGGCGTATGAGGAGCGGGTGCACGCATGAGAGATTCGAGCGAAAGTCAGATCTTGAGTGACGACAGAGCGCAGTCAGAGAGCCAGAAAGCGTATGACAGTTCAAACCGAACAAGTATCTCTCGAGAGAAACACCAGTCTCCTGGTATGGTATGGGGGGACGGTGAGGCACTTGTTCGGGGAGGGGAAGATTGAATGGGCATTGAGCCCAAGCTCACATCATTGTCGCTCATGAGAGTCAGAGCGGTGTTGAGAAGGGGATGCACGTGAATATACAAAACACATGCGTGAAAGAAACGTTGGCTATGGAGAGAACTGTAACGTGGCGTTCAACGGTAGCTGAGCACAAGGAAAGCCACGCTATCTAGTGAGATCCTGTGTGCACCGCACCGTTCTCGCTATGGCCAGCGTAAGGAGGACTTGATAGGGCTGTTGAACAGAGTAAAGTCCCAAACGGGTGGGTGGGTAAGAGTTGAGCGGCTTGTCTTCCGAGATCTCAGCCTGACCCGAGAAGCAAACACCTGCCAATGGCGATCCCAGAGACAAAAGATGGTCCAAATGAGTTCAGATCGGTCCACATGAGTTCAGATCGGTCCAAATGAGTCCAGATCTGGACATACTACTCCACCGAACACGCACATAGATTACCGAAATACGATTACATCAAGAGTCGTAGACATCTGGGGATGTCTGAGTCGCCATCGGCATTGATCATGATCGGACGGTCTCCTTTAACAAGAAGAGAGCCTACAGTGGGCATATGAAACAGGCCGCCCTTGTGACCGGGAGTGACTGTAGGGTCAGTGATCCCGATTGGGGTCAGGATTTCCAAAACGCGAATGACAGCGATACGTTTCCCTGCATGTTCAGGTGCGAGTGAGCGCTCGAATCGCACCATACACCGTCCTAAGAATGTCGAGGGGAAAGCCCTCATGAGTGCATTACTCCAGTTCCACTCAAACAGAAACATACCTGAGTACGGGAAGAATATCCTCGGGCTAAACCCGATTCTCTGTACCGCTGTGACCCGAAGCTTGGCCCTCTCAATCCGTTGTGGACCTAAAACTGCAAAAGAGTGCGAGGACGCGAGATCGAGGATGAATGGCTGCTCAAGCGTAAACAGCATATTATGATACATCTGGTTCAGGCCATTGGGTACCTCAGATCTCGCACCCAGGTGTCTGCAATGTTCCAGAAGTTCGGGCGTGACAAGGCCGTCCGAAAGCAACGACTGCTTCAACCCAACGTACATGACTGCATTCGCTATCGTCACAAGCCAGATTGCCCACGGGCTCCGGCCGTCGGGTAGCATGAGATCTGTTCCAACACTAAAGCTCGAGGCATGGGCATCGGGCGTGAGGCGAAACCGTACGGCGCCAGATGTCGGGGGTAATTGGGGATCGCGGTGATAATAAAGGAATCCATGGCTGTTTTGAGGGAAACGACTTCCAACACCGGATATGGCGTAGTAGAGTAATGATCGCAGTCTAGATGGTGATGAAGATGTCTGCTGAGTGATTGGGATTACGGAGACAATGCTGGGTAATTGGCTACGTGGATTCTGTAGTTTGGGGCTCAGGTCGACGAAATCGCTGTCCTGAAGGCGGGATGGGTCGAGTGTGTATATTACGCGCACAGGTCGGGGACATTTGGGCTTGATCTTGATGGTGGTAGTAGATTTGATGGTTTCTGAAGAGAAGGAAGACTGGTCGCGATAGGTAATTCAGACACAACATGCCAGTGATATGATGGTACGTGGTGTCACGTACATGATACTTTCTCTGACATCGAGGTATACCGAGATGGAGTGCACGGAGCTTGACTTTGAACGAGACGAGAACAGTGTATAACTTGAGGGGCGGCAGAGTTTCAGCATGTAGGAGCAAAGGACGGGACCGTTTATGTGTCTGGGGACTGAGAGATGGTTGAGAGCAAGATGAGATTTCCAAAAGTGATGATCGCTGAAATCAACCACGTGGGAGCTTTAGGGCCGGTCGTAACGCGACAGACTTATTTTGACCCAGATATTCGATACGACGGGACGCGAGGCAATTCCCATCTCCAAAATGAGAAGTGACCACGTTTCAGCAGCATGTACGTGCAGCCATAATGCCTGACAATGACACAGTATCCCTGTCACATGAAAGAGAACACAAAATTAGATACACGAATCCAGCTGAACTATCTACCACGAGGTGTACGTGTAAGTACAAGAAGAATTGGCTCTCAGTCGGTTTCATAAGGAGCAAGTGCGACAAGTTCCACTGCGCTGAACCCGAGGACCGAACATGGTAAAACCAAGGCAAGTAAGAGAGGGACGAGACGAGCTTAGCGCTCCACTCTTGCCTAATATACGCATGATCACCAGAAACAAACGGCGGTAGGGGACGCACGAGTATATCTTTCTTAGGTATAACAGTCATCCATCCAAGACCGTCCGTCGAAAATCAGTAAGTGAATACGAACCTATGAACAGCACAAAGCGAAAAGAGAGCAAAAGAGAAAGCGACAGGATACGGACCAAAAAGCACCCATTCCAAATGACCATACTATAAACACATCCCAATTTGGTGCTTGACGATACATCACAGGGTACGAACGGGGGTGGGGAAGATGACCGTAGAGATTGAATTTGAGCTCGGATCAGGTGTCCACGCGTCAATGAGGGACAATTCCAGCGAAAAAATGTCGAGCGAGAGACAGTTTTATATTTTTGTTTGCGACTTGTTCATTGGAGCAGACCAGTGGATGGTTCCAGGGGTATCATATGTAGCATCAAGGACATAACGACAGCAACACGATGACACGGGATACAGCCATGCAATTGCAATGTCAACGAGTTACGGAGTAGAAACACACTACATGAGCTCATGAACACGGATTAGGAAACAAGAATATAGGCGTGAACAACGTATCCGCGCGCCACGAAGAGTACTAAAACAGAAAACCTGGAACGGGTTCGTAGCCGGAGTGGGCATGGGCATGAGAATGCGAGCTCGAGGGACGAATGCGAGGAGGAGCATAGAAAGACTGAGTGATAGAGCACGAGACAAATTAAAAACGGCTACGTGGAGCAAAACCATGAACTTTCCCTCTGTCCGTCCATGCGAGGTGGTACAGATGCTATTTTGATAGGCCAGAACGATGAGAGAGAGCACAAGAGTCCAAAAATAAACGGCACTGCTAGACTCCTCGCCATCAGGACAAGCACGACAGCAGGGCACATATGACATTCGACGAGCAGCAAAACCATTAGTTCACAATCCATCCATCGGTCCCGGTGAGGTGATACATGACCGGCAAAAAAAAGGTATGAGCACGAAACGTGACCTTGAGGTGAAGGTGAAGGAACATAGAATGAGGGAGCGACAGAGAGCACGAGATAAATCCAAATGAGCTAAGACCTTCAGACCCACGTAACATTGATCAGCAGAAGAAGGACGCCAATAGAAAAGAGGGGGACGTACGCAGGATAAACTAGGAGCGAAAGTTGAAACCATTGCAATCCTTCCTTCGTTCTTTCCTCCCGTGAACGTGGGGTACACCAGAACTAGCAAAACCAAAAAAAAAAAAAGACAACGTGAAACAGACATGAGTACCAAGAACAAAGCGCGAAACAAAGGTCAAGCTTCGACTCGCGGTTTCTCCTCCACCAACAATGGCTATAGCGCGCCCTCCAACTCAAGCCCACCCTACGCAACAAAATGACAAAGACACCGCGCAGTGTCTCCCGATGACGCACCGTTGCCTATGTAGGTAGGGGTGAGGATGGGTCGTTCTCCGAGTCCAACGACGGCCATAGTGCATCCTCCAACTCCGCCCTCCAACTCATGCCCACCTCACACAACAGGACCATGTTCCACCCCATGCAACAAAACTACAAACACACCGCGCCGTGTCTCCCCATGGGAGTCACTCTCCCCCCACCTGAACATTGAGACTTTACGACTTTACGAACACATCGTTATAATTTACTCATTATGCTCCTGACAGAACAGGAAGACAACCCGCAACACGAACATGAGATTTGGATACACGGAAGGAGCGGGCCGAGCGTTGCAGGACGTAAGGAGCGAGTATGGGCATGAGAAATTAGAATGCGAGCTCGAAAGGCGAATGTGAGAAGGAGCATAGAAAGACCAAGCGATAGAGCACGAGACGAATTTAAAACGAGTCAGTATTCTATATTACCCATAATCAGTAGAAGGGCGAACGGAGAAAGGCGAGCACGTACGCGGAGCAAAACCATGAGCTTTCCTTCCTTTCCTCCGCGCGAGGCGATATGAAACCAGCGAAAGAGACAAAGAGCAGGTTATGGTCGAATGTGAGGAGCAGGGAAGACGAGAACTTGAAGGTCCGGGGGCGAGACGAGAGCATGGAAAGAGTGAGTGAGCGCGAGCAAAACAAATCCAAAGAGAGCTAACGCCTCTATACTACCTATAATCAGCAGAAGCACGGCAGAAGAAAGGCGAAGTACGTACGCAGGATAGAGGAGTAGCAAAACCATTCATTACTGCACGATTCTTCCACGGTGCCATCCGTGCAGGCGGGGCGATACATAGAACCGACAAAAACACAACAGGATTTCGGAACATGAGAGACAGGAGAGCATACAACAGAACGAGACCGAGAGCAAAAGCCAAACATCATGAGGTGCAGCCCATCCACAAATGACGAAACGCGCCATCCTCGCCGAAGATGACAAACTGCCCTCTAGCAACGACGAAGACGGAGTACATAAACAGCTCTCCAGTTCAAACCGATACCACATGATGGGACTACAAACACAGCGCCCAATGAATGACCCCATCCAGGGTGTAGTGTCTCCTGACGATGCACCGCCATGTGGGTATAATGGGAGGAGTGAGTGGTTCGTCCAAAGATGGGAAATATGAGCGTCGACAAAGGTGAGGGTGTGGAGCTGGAGGTGGCTGGAGGGAGAGAGTCTGCAGCTGGATTAAATCAAGATCGGTGAGCACAGAAAAAGCAATATCCATTCGATGGTTTACCTGAAGAACACAGGGAACACGTAAATACAGATCTCTCTTCGTCGCCTCTGGCACGGGTGCACCATTCTTGCTTCGCTTGGACTTGGACTCTGGGAGGAGGGCTTGAAGGGGCCGTCAAGGACAACGGTGCAGGCGGTGAGTCGGTGGGAGTGGGGACGTCGATCTTGGGGTTGTGAGAGATGGGTACCAGTGGGTAGGGTATATGCGAATTTTCTGGAGGGCGGTGGGGACGACACGAGCATGTCAGGCCAAAGCAGCGAGCAGTGCCGCCCGACGATACACCAGCAGGTTGGTATGATGGGCAGGATGAGGAGGTCATATGGGCATGGGAAGATGAATGGCGGTGAGGCGGATATGAGAGGGGTGGGAGGGAGGGAATCTGAAGTCGACATCGGTCAGCGTGAAAAGACAGAGGTGGGGGGCAATGCCTATGTTCGATCGTTCACGTAGGAGCACGTAAAGCGAGAACCCAAGTGATCGCGGGTACACCACTCGTGCTTCGGTTTTGGAGTTGGAGACTGGAAGGAGGACTTGACATCACCGGTGAGGACGACAGCGTAGGCGGTGAGCTCGGTGGAAGCGGAGACGTCGACCGTGAGGTTGGGAGAGACGATCAGCAGTGGATATATGCGTGTTTCCGGGATGCCAATGGGGAGGACACGAGCGTGTCAGAGGAGAGCATCGTGTCCGAATCCTGCATCTCCATCTTCGCCCTCTTCGCCCTTCCCCTCGTATTTCTAACCACACCCCGTCTCGCCTCTTCCGCTTCCTCCTCCACCTTCACGCCCTCAACAAAAACAGGCGGCGACCCCACATCCAGCTCGTACGTCTCCTCAAGCAATACTCCCCTGCCCTCTTTGCGGTCCGCCTCCGACGATGCCACCACCGATGCACCGCCTCCACCCTGAGGTTCCGAGCGAGTGCCCATGCATGCCGGGAGAGGACAAAGGGGCGTGCGTTTGTCTTTGTTCCAGATTGCTGTGAGCTGAAGGAGGTGCTCGGGGGCGGGCGGTTGTGGTTGGCGCATTGGGTGCGGGACGGCGGGTTTAGAGTCGACCTGGAGAGGAGGGACGTCGAGGACGCGCTTCTTCCTGGGCCGGGTCTTGACGGACTCGGAGGTGGACGTGTATTGGTGTTGCTGCGACGCGTCGGGGGGTGCCATTTTGCGTTTCGTCATGGTGCGGTGGTGGGAGGGAGGAGGAGAGAGGCCTTGTGATGACGTAACTGCCTTCGAACCGCGTTCGAGGAGTTGCAACTTCTGAATCTTTCGCATATGCAGACATCCAGCGTCCTGCATGCAGCTTGCCTGTCGACTGAGTGGAACCGTCGTCGCGATTGCCTCCTTCTCACCGCTTCTCCAAGTCCTTTACGCGCGATAATGAAGTGCTTCTTTGGGAGGGAGGATAAGCCATCATACACTGGACAGGCACTGTTCATGATCAGGATTCGTATGCGTAGAGGGAATGGTGCTCACCAGTCCGATGTGATTGAGGCATTGGGTGCGAGGGTTTGACGTCGACCCGGAGAGGAGGGACGTCTAGGATGCGTTTCTTGACGGACTCGGAGGTGGACGTGTATTGGACTAAGACGTCTGTGGGAGCGGTCTTTCGTTTTGGATTCGCCATGGTGCGGTGGTGGGAGGAAGGAGAGAAGGTTTGATGACGTAGCCCAGCGTTGTGAGCGACCGTGTTTCCCGCATGAGTGCCCGGATGTTAGAATCAACGATGGGAATCTGAGGAAGACGTCGAAACAAGCAAGAACAAATATGAATTCGCGTTTGACCTCGGTGAGCTCGTGAGGCAAACGGATGGGTACATCCAGTATTTACAAGCTACTAATATACCTACGAAAGTGATAAGGAATTACCTAGGGCTCAACAAATAAAGTTAGTGTGTGCCACAAGAATGTAAAGTATGAATGGGGGCTGAAACGGGGTAAGGAGTGAGGTAATCAAAATGATGAGCAGTGCACAGCATGCGCGCTCGCAAATTGACGCCCGATATTCCAACACCGGATGACCATGAATTCAAGCTCGTCGCCATGGTCGAAGGTTCGATGACGCAGCTAGCTTCGAATCGATATAACATTCGAGCAGTCTTTGCTCTTCCCACCACTGGCACCCGTCACTAGCCTTGATCTCCCACACTTCCTCTACGTTCCACCAAATGCATGCATGGAAAAGATCTTAAAAGGGCCGACGATATAGTTGGTTGGATTCAGCGATGCCTGTCATACTTCTCGTGGGTGTCTCCCGTGGACATGAGCAAGGGTATCTCGGAGGCGCCTTTCTGATGACATATGAGCGCATGATAGGAGGCAACAAGCCAGATTGCGACATACCTGGATTGCATATTGTACTCGTAAGCGCGATGTGGGGTTCGGAATTCTTCATGAATTGTCTCGTCCCAAAAGGCTAGCACTGCTTCGCCTTGCGAGAAAAACGAGGTGTGGAGGGGTTTGAGTCTCGATGGTCCGATCTTCCGACTCCTATTCATCGCCATCACCAACGATCCTCAACACACCCATCAGTAAATTGGGAAAATGTCGCTAAGGGGATATATCGTAAATATCTGAGGTACAACTTGATGCCAGAGGTACAACCTCAGAAAATCTTATGATGGGTGCTATAAGGTCGGAAAGGGTCAAATCAACCAAGCTCGTTTTTCACAACTGGAGGCCGTTCGACCACAAGGTTGTGTCTCATTTGCCTTTGGTGCCAGAATTGCCGAGACTGGCAAAGCACTACAGGGTGCAGGTGGAGGATGCTTTGCTCTCATTTTCTTCTGGTTACCCGCAAATCGAACAAAATATGGAATGCAGATAAATTTTGCATAGTAGGTACAGCCGAGCTCTACATGACGACTCATAACACGGAACTCGTGTTACATGAAGGATGGACATGAACCCATATACATGATGGCATCGTGCACATCACGACATTACACTATGCTCAGGGCATTGGAGGACTTAACAGGTACAAAAAGCAAACCGAGACATGGCTCGAACCTCGACAACGAGGGTACATAAATTCTAACAAGCCCACATCAGGCCTTGGACGGAGTCGGAAATACATTCACGTGTGCGGGGCCAGCGATGATGTTGATGTGTCCTGGTCAACTGCGTAGCATTCCTGAGGGGCTCATGAGAAATGGGCTTGAAAGGTCCACAGGGTTACTCCAGAGACGACGGAGACGACAGAGGCGACAACGGCGAGCATTGGAGACAGCCATAACGACGGCACCAGTGAATGTTCGGCCAGTGTTGGAAAGGCTATCTTGACAAGAAAGGAGCCAGGCAGAATGAACTCGGCGAAGGCACATGTATTAGGTTTAAGGTCGTGAGGGGATCATGGAGGGATGAGAGAGAGACGAAGGAAATTGTCGTGTGCGTTGTTTGGTCCATGTTCATTTCTGAGTTTCAAATGACTTGCGCAAATTTTGGCGCACGGACGTCTTGCTCATGATGGTGCCCTCGTCTGACTTCGAGCATGGACGACAGCACAATAGAATTTTGCTTCATTTTGCATCTGCACACATTGTCTTTAACATGCATTCCAGCTCTCGGTGACCAAATTTGGAGTAAGCTACAACTGTGCAAAACCATTACTGAAAGTCGCAGCATCATATCCTCACAGGAAAACAATCTAAGCAAATCATAACCCCACATAACCTCGCATAATAATTTGACCGTCGTGCAACCTGATACAACCTCGAAAAATCATTGTGATGCGCCGACGATGCCATATCCGTCCATATCTTCTCAATAAAACACTGCCAAATACGCACAACTGGAAAAACGTGTTACCCCGATTTTCCCAATTTACTGATGCCACAACACCCCGTGGCCGACCTCGAACCACAACCCGGGGTTTCATTGTCGAGACATGGACGAGACGACACCAATGCCATCCCGCCTCTGATATGCGCCAGTTGACGTCTGGTATGCTCTGCTATCCTGCTTTTTCCTTTTTTTTTCGTATTGGCAGGGTGTGCGTGGATGGATATGGGTGCTGATCCTCGAGCCACGCATGCCGGCTGGATGAGGCGCGACACCCGACGACCCCTTCTGTTGCATGACTATACACCCTCTACAGTAACAAAGAGTGATGGATGCGGGTGGTTTGGAATTCAGATGCCAGAAGGAGAAGCGCCATATCGTCCCGGGCTAGCCAGAACGATATCAACATCGTGACGCACACCCTGGACTGACAGGCGCGATTCGTGCTCAGGAGTCTTCGCGATTGTGCTTCTAGTCCGTCCATGGCGTTGGGGTCGAATTCGGAGCTTCCTGTTTACTGTTTACTTTCACCTTTTCACTTTTTGCTTTGAAAATCTTGAGGCCGTCAGGTCCCCTCACGCTGAAGTCGCGGACACGTTAATCATCCCTTGTGGTGGCAGACTCAAATAAGTATCCCCCCTGCGTGAGTTGATCCCTCCTAGTCGTTCGAGTCCTTCTCACCACCAGACCTGCCCGGTCATCACAGTCACAGTACGTGAAAGAACGGCTCGTGTCATGGTTATACTAAATAATGATTAATGAACACTGGACTCTTCTCTTCTCTCGGGATTCACACTCACGAAAAATCTTCCCAGGGCGACGCTTGTTATCATAAGTATTGGTTTTGGCATGCTCAACCGTCCTCCAAATCCTTCTCTCCGCCTTAACGTTCCCTGTTGATCATACCGTCGGCTGCCTCACCCCAGGAGACGGCGGTGTTCATCTGTAGAGGAGAACGGGGATTGGAGCTGGTGTCATGAGGAGTGCACCACGACGATGCAATGCACTCTTGTCACAAGTCAACTTGTACCATTCAAATTGAAATTCATCTCCCCCCCCTCGATCATGCCGCCTCTCGCTAATAGTCTGCAACTTGATCTTCTTAGCCCATTCTCCGAACCCCTGGACCTGAAGGTCCTCCCAGCTGTGTTGATCCATTCAGTGACCGTCTCTGTCTCCTCCTTGTCCGGTGGACGATATATCTTTATTCCCTGGTCCAGATACTCCTAACCTCGAACGAGTCTCGCCAATTGAACACCAGAACCATCAGAAACAGTGCAAGGAGCGGTGGATTCAGCTGGCACATGAAACTGCGTAGCCAAGGAACAAGCTCCTAACCCTTCAGCCCTCCTCAAGGTCGATGTGTATAGTTTTTATTGAAACCTCAAGAGCCCGAGATGCGTCGAGTCAGGGCAAGAACGGCTCAGGGAAGAGGGCTTCAGCGCGAGGTACGCGATGTCAAACGAAGCGGAAAGATTTGTTAGGCAACGATAAAGACCAATCGAGGAGGGGGGAGAAACATGCTTGTGGACATGGTATGCCTGACTCGGGTGAGAATAATGCCGTCGAGAAATGGGACGACGTTGGAGAAATGAGAACTAATCCGCGATGCGAAGTATCCACTTGTATAGGTGGCGGAACCGGCGGCTGGGCCATTTCGAACGGCGAGAGTACGCATGATGCGAGGCTGACGCATTACCGTAAAATGTTGCGGCACTCTTTAGACGGTATGGGAACACCGATGCTTATGTATGTCACTGCAACGCAGTGAGAGCCAGAGAATACGAGAGTCCAAACACGAATTCTAGATTGTTTGTGAGCAGATGTAAGAACAAGAGGAGTAAGCAAGGTCGATTTGCACACACGAACGTGAACGAATGGCGAAACCATTACAGAACTTTGTCCCTTTCGGTCGTCCGTCCACGCGAAATAAGAGGTAACCAGCAATAACGCAAGAGTTCAGCACACGATACGAAAAGTCGAGCAAGCAACACGCAAAATGACAGAAGCATGTCAAGTCATTATCTCAATAATCGCTACACAGCCCGTACTCCAACGATGAAGAGGAAGGACAAAGCACGTCATGCAACTCCTCCACCACATTCCTACCTCAAACTCAATTGCCAGGACCGCTCATCCGCTATCCAATGACCGACTCGTCGAGCGCACAGTGTCTCTCGAGGGAACAACAGTATCTGGAGGCGCTTGCTCTGGGAGAAGATTAATGGCGGAGTTAAATTTCACATCGGCGTCGCTCATGAGAGTGCCGTTGAGAAGGGGATGCACGTCAATATACAAAACACATGCATGAAAGAAACGTTCGCTATGGAGAGAACCGTGCATGGAGTCCACCAGCGGCTGAGCACAGGAAAAGCTGCACTATCCGGTGAGACCCTGTGTAGACCGCTTTTGCTGTGGTAGGTGTAAGGGGAGCTTGACGGTGCTGCTGAACTGAGTAAAGCTTCAAACAGCGGGGAGGGGGGAAGAGTTGAGCGGCCTGTCTTCCGAGATCTCTGCCTGACCCGAGAAGTGGACGCATGCCACGGGCGCTCCTAGAAACAAAACATGATTAAAATGAGTCGAGATCTCGACACCCTATTCCACCGAACACGCACATAACTTACGAAATTATGTTACATCAGAGGCCGTAGACATCTTGCGATACCTGAGTCGCCATCGGCGTTGACCGTTATCGGATGGTCTCCCTTCACGAGAAGAGACCCTACAGTGGGCATACGGAACAGGCCGGTTTTGTAACGGGGAGTGAATGTTGGGTCAGTGATCTCGATTGGGGTCAGGAATTCCAAAACGCGAATGACAGCAATACGTTTTCCTGCATGTTCCGGTGCAAGTGAGCGTTCGAATCGCACCATACACTGTCCTTATAAGAATGGTGAAAGAAAGCCCAGGTGAGTGCATACTCCAACTCCACTCAAACAGAACATACCCGAGTATGGGAAGAATACCTTTTTGCTACGTTGGATTGTCCGTACCATTGTGAACCCAATCCGGGCCCTCTCGATACGCAGTGGCCCAATCACCGAAAAGTAAGGCGAGGTCGCAAGATCGAGGACGAACGGCTGCTCAAGCGTAAACAGCATGTGACGATACATCCTGTTCATGTTGCTGCCCCCAATTCCCACAACCAGCTTTCTACAATGTTCCATAAACTCAGGCATAACCAGGCCGTCCGAAAGCAATGTCTCCTTTAGCCCATTGTACCTGGAGGTACTCGCTATCGTCACAAGCCAGATGGCCCATGGTGCTAGACCGTCGGCGGCCATGAGGTCCGTACCAGCCTTGAAGCTCAAGACATGGGCATTGGGCGTGATGCGGAACCGTACCGCGCCAGATGTCAGGGGTAATTTGGGATCACGATGGTAGTAGAGGAAACCACGACTATTTTCGGGGAAACGACACCCAACGCCGGATACATTGTAGTAGAGCCGTGATCGGCGTCTGGATATTGGCAAAGAGGTCTGCGGGGCGATTGTGAATACTGAGAATACACTGGGTACATGGCTTCCCGGATCCCGGACGTCGGGGCTCAGGTCGAGGAAATCGCTGTCCTGAAGGCGGGAAGGGTCGAGTGTCAAGATTCTGCGTCGAGATTGGGTTATTTTTGGCTTGGTTCTGGTGCTAGATTTGATGGCTTCTGAAGAGTGGGAAGACTAGTAGCGACAGATATTTCAGATAGGAAGTGCTGGTAATAAGTGTCACGTACATTACACCTTCTCTGCCATCGACGTATACCAGGATGGACTATACTGAGCCTGGGCTTCAGACGGGGCGGATACAGTGTGCAGCTGGAGAGG
Source organism: Hypsizygus marmoreus (assembly GCA_013433165.1). Taxonomy (NCBI): domain Eukaryota; kingdom Fungi; phylum Basidiomycota; class Agaricomycetes; order Agaricales; family Lyophyllaceae; genus Hypsizygus; species Hypsizygus marmoreus. The sequence goes on along the minus strand of CM024094.1, from coordinate 97,077 downwards.
CGGCAGACTTCAGACATGTAGGATGAAAGGATGGGAATGTTCATGGGTGTAAAAGCTGAGAGAGGGTTGAGAGCAAGTTGCAGTGAGAGCTCGTTACAAAAGTGATGATCGGTTGAATTTAACCACGTGTAAGCTTCAGGGCCGGTCGTAGCGTGACATTATTGAGACACGGATAATCGAACCGACGCGACGCGAGGCAATTCCCTGTGAATGTATCGCGTTGCGGAAGCATGTACTTATATGCAGTCCGATGCTTGACAATGACACAGTATCCCTACTAATGAAAGAGCACATACGGTACGAACAGGAAATTAGCATATCCGAATACAATTTAACTATCTGCTGCGGACAAGTACGATGAGAAGCGGGAAGTTCCCGACCTTCACGTCCTCTGAATATTTACAGTCTAACGTCCATCTCGTACATACTTAGTCACAATGCACCTTATATCCCTCTCATCCCCCCCCGCAAAATCCCCAAACATCCGAAATTGAGAAACACGAGTCCAGATGCAGTGGAAGTTTGAGCGTGAGTATGAGCGTAAAAAGCTCCATCAAAAAAAGAAAGCTCGAGGGGAGCACAATGGTCCAGATCGAGGCAATGGGCTGACAGACGTACCGGATTTATTATTCGATGAGGCGCTAAAATCCATCTTTTTCCTTCCTTCCTTCCTTGCCTGCGACGTGATACAGTGTACGACAACAATGCCCACAGCCCACTCTATCACAGGAACAAAATGCATAGCAGCTCCTCCCACATTGGGTCCATCTGTCTGCATGATCTCGCGCCCCAGAAAAGGGTATAGGAGCTGATCGTCGTGACCGAGGCAGGATGGATTGGGACTGGGACTCAGTGTGGTCACGAGAGGAACTCACGAGGTTGCATTCATATTATCGTGACGCGTCGGGGAGAGAACGAATCCAAAAGACGTGAAAGCTAACGGCGATAGATTGAGATGACAATAATTTTGGAGAATGAACGTGAAAAGTTGAATGTGCTGCTCGCAAAACTGCGAAATGCGGCATGTGGCCATGGACGAAAACGCTCAAGACAATACTCAAGGTGAATGTCCTGGAAGCGGGCCACTCAAAATGCTCTAGTGTGAGGCGGGACCGTGCTGTGCAAAGATAGGTGGTAGTTTGAGATGACTCTCACGGTGGCAGTGAAGGAACCCTCGAGCATTTCGGCGAAAAGCAGGATGCGGCGACCCGACGTTCATCGTAGAAGGTCGATCTTGATCGGAACTCTTGTTTGGTTTACGGGTGTGGCAACATGGAGGGGTACTCTCGATGCCGGAGATTAGATCGAGAAAGTCAATGGGATCTGGGGTCGAGGGTTGTGAATATGAACGATCCATGGTACGATAAAGGACTCGTGGGCGGGGAAGTGGCAGGAGCGGGCGTGAGCACAAGAGATTCAGCTGAAAGCCAGGTCTTGAGTGACGATGGAGCACAGTTAGAGAGCCAGAGAGCTACGACAGTTCAAAGTGAACCACGAGGACTGCTCACTGACTTCCCAACGAACACTCCGAGGAGCGTGCAGTGTCTCTCGAGGGAACACCAGTTCCTGCGTATGATGGGGAGGTGAGGTTAGGGAAGTGGCAGATGAACATGCTGGGAGTTGAAGTTCGCATCATTGTCGCTCGTGAGAATTGCACTGAGACAGGGATGCACGTAGATATTCAAAAAAAGTGTGAAAGAAATGCTGGGCGTGGAGAGATCTGTGCGTGGAGTTCATCTGCGGATGAGCACGAGGAATGCCGCGCTATCTGGTGAGAGCCTGTAGGCACCGTTCTTGTTATCGTTGGTGTAAGGAGGACTTGACAGGGCCGCTGAACTGAGTAAAGTTTCAACGGCGGGGAGGGGGGAAGGGTTGATTGGTCTGTCTTCTGATGTGTCTGCCTGCCGCAGAAGTGGACACACGGGAGGGGTTATCCTAGGAATAGAACATAGTTAGAATGCGTTCAGATTCATACACATGAATTGGACTAACATGCACGCAAGCTACCAAAATAAGATTACATCAAGAGTCGTAGACATCTGCTCAAATGCGAGTCACCATCGGCGTTGATCGCGATCGGATGGTCTCCCTTGACAAGAAGAGACCCTACAGTAGGCATATGGAACAGACCGCGCTTGTTACCAGGAATGAATGTCGGGTCAGTGATCTTGATTGGGGTCAGGATTTCCAAAACGCGAATGACAGCGACACGTTTTCCCGCATGTTCAGGTGCGAGTGAGCACTCGAATCGCACCATACACTGTCCTGATAAGAATGCCGGATAAGCGCATACTCCAACTCTACTCAAATGGGAACGTACCCGAGTACGGGAAGAATGGCGCCCTTTTGTGATGCTCGGGTCTTAATACCGACATGAACCTAAGCTGGGCCCTCTCGATTGCTTGTGGCTCCATCACTGAAAGGCGGACCGAGGTTGCGAGGTCGATGACAAATGGCTGCTCAAGCCGAAACAGAATGTGGGGATACATCTGTGTCAGGCTATAAAATGTCCTCGGCTCGCACTCAGGTTTCGGCAATGTTCCAAAAGCTCGGGCGTAACCAGACCGTCCGAAAGTAACAACTGCTTAAGCCCAATGTACCTGGCTGCACTCGCTATCGGCAAAAGCCAGATTGCCCATGGCCCCCGGCCACTGGGTAACATGAGGTCAGTGCCGGCGCCAAAGCCTGAGGTGGTTGTACAGGAGTCAGGCATGAGGCGGAACCGCACTGCGCCTGAGATTGGTGGTAGTTTGGGATCATGGTAGTAGTACAGGAACCCACGGGCGTGCACGGGGAAGAGGCGGCGCAGTCTGGTCTCGCCGTGGTAGTAGATTTGGATTGGGAAGCGGAGATTTTGTGGAGGTGATGAGGAGGCAGGGGGTTTCAGAATGGTGGGTATGCATGCCGTGAGGCGGGCGCTCATGACGCCATTGCTTAGGTCGAGAAAATCGCTGTCTTGGAGGCGGGAAGGGTCGAGCGTGGATATTACATGCCGACGTCGGGGACCTTTGGGCTTGATGGTGGTGGTGGATTTGATGGTTTCTGAAGACTCGGAAGACTGGGCACGATAGATATTTCAGACACGACAAGCCAGTGATATGATGGTACGTATGTCACGTACATTATACCTTCTGAAGCTCTGACCACGTATACTAAGACGGAGTGCACTGAGTTTGAACGTCGAATAAGGCAAATATAGTATGCAGCTTGAGGGGCGCCAGAATTTAAGCATGTAGAAGGAAAGGACGGGAATGCTTATGTGTGTGGAAACTGAGAGAGGATTGAAGACAAGATAAGAATTCAAAAAGTGATGATCGGTGGAATTTAACCACGTGCACTTCAGGGCCGGTCGTAACGCGACAAATACCCATGACGCGGATAATTCTTACGACAAGGCAATTCCTCTCTTGCTTTATTTCGGTCACGAGCACAGACAGCAGGATCACGGTTACAGAATCAGGATATTTACATGGGGTGCAAATATGGTAACAAGTCCCACCGCACCGAGAACGAGAACCTACTATAGTAAGATGAACAAAAAAAAGCAAGATCGAAAGGCACAAAACGCGAGTTAAAAAACCAGCCACATGGCACTCTATTCCTGCATGATCAACGGAAGCAAGCGGGGGTAGACGACACACAAGCATATCATTCCTAAGTATACAAATCATCCAACCACGACCATCCAATGAAAATCTAGAAACGAATATGTACATGACCCGCACGATTCAAAAGAGTGCAAGAGAGAACGCACGAGGGGACGAAAACGAAGCAAACAACAACCTTTCCACTCAAAACGATCGGATAGTCTACATAACTGCAGTACCCGAGTACCCGACGATACATCATAGGGTATGAAGACGAACGTGATATGCGGGCTTGCCACTGAGTCAGTGTCCACAATGAATCGATAACATGAGATAGAGGCATACGTGACATACTCGCACTCTACGAGGGGTACGAAATACAAAAGTGTGGGTCAAACTCCTCTCGCACCCAATCTCAGTCCTAGTTCAACTTGCGTCTTTGTGTCCGCCGCGATGATCAGATCCTACACCCTCTCCTGAAGTGTGAGATCAGGTGCGTAGGAAACAAAACGGAAATGGAAGTGGAAATGGATCTTAGTTTCGACGATGAAGGAAAGTGCTAAGCAGAGGGGAGGTAGGAAGACCCGAACAGCATGTCTTCCGATGTCTCTGCTTGCCTTAGAAAGGTAGTGCGCAGGCCGCCGAAAATAGACACAGGCCAAGGGTGATGATAGCCAGAACTTCCACAGCGGGTGTTTCCTATTATAGTTGCACGGTTCGGCTGTCCTACAGAAAGACGCGCACAGGAGGCGGGACAGATAAACGTCGCACCAGAACTTCACTGTCATGACTGGCAATACTGAAGATAGTTAGTATGACTTCGGTTCTATAACACAACGAACACACCGAACACACGCACAAGCAACGAAAAGTGGATTACATCAAAAGACGTACACATCTGCTCAAATGCGAGTCACCGTCGGCGTTGATCGCGATCGGACGATCTCCCTTGACGAGGAGAGATCCTACAGTGGGCATACGGAACAAGCCGCCTTTGTGACCGGGAGTGTACGTCGGATTAGTGCTGACGATCGGGGTGAGAATTTCTAAAACACGAATGACAGCGACACGTTTTCCTGCATGTTCCGGTGAAAGTGATCGTTCGAATCGCACCATACACTGTCCTAAGGATGTTAAGGGGAAAGCCCACATGAACACAGACTCCAACTCTAGCCAAACATCAACATACCTGAGAATGGGAAGAATGGCTTCATGCCATGTCCCATTGTGTTTACCCTTGTACACGCGATCACGGCGTGCTCGATCCCCTGTAGTCCCACCGCTGAGAAGCGGGGCGTGGATGAGAGATCGAGAACGAAAGGCTGGTCAAGCCTAAATAGCATGTGGCGATACATCGAGGTCAGCCCGTTGGATGCCTCAGATCTCGCACCCAGGTGTCTGCAATATTCCAGAAGTTCGGGCGTGACAAGGCCGTCAGAAAGCAACAAATGCTTCAGCCCAACGTACTTGGCTGCATTCGCTACTGTCACAAGCCAGATTGCCCACGGCGTCCGGTCGTCGGGTAGCACGAGATCCGTCCCAGCACTGAAGCTCGAGGCATTGGCATCAGGCGTGAGGCGGAACCGCACAGCTCCTGAGATTGGTGGCAGTTCGGGATCGCGGTGGTAGTACAGGAACCCACGGGTATGCGTGGGGAATGGGTGATCCAGTCCGGCTCTGCCGTGGTAGTCGATTAGGATATTGGAGCGGCGCCTTTCTGGGGGTGATGAGGAGGCAGAGCGATGTAGAATGGTGGGTGTGCTTGTGCCGAGACGGGTGCGACTGACGCCGTTGCTTAGGTCGAGGAAATCGCTGTCCTGCAGGCGGGATGGGTCGAGCGTAGATATTACGCATCGGAATCGGTGTACTTTCGGCTTCGTGGTCCTGGTGGATTTGATGGATTCCATAGAGTCAGAAGACTGGTAGTCATAAGTGTTTTAGAGAGGAAATCCTTGTCAGGAGAGTCACGTACATTACACCTTCTCTGCCATCGATGTATACCAAGATGAAGTGCACCGAGCTCGAACGTCGAATGAGATGAATACGGTGTGTAGCTTGAGGGGCGGCAGAGCTTGAGCATTTTAGGAGGGAAGGACGGAAACATTCATTATAAAATGTGTGGAAAGTGAGAAAGGGTTGAGAGCAAGCCCAGCGTTTGAAAGAAGATCGGTTGAATTCAACCACGTGTGAGGTTCAGGGCCGGTCGTGACGCGCACTCAACTCGGACGCGACCCGTCTTTGGAAGTTGGAACTGTTAGTACACTGCATCTTGTTGACCTTACATTTCTAACATTCAGTTCATCGTCGACGCTCTTCGACTGCAGCGAAATTGAATAAGATGCTCCGACACAGTAGGGACAACAGAGGGATAAAATTGTGCGTGACAACACTGAATGAGACAGAACGACAATAAACAGGCAAAATTCAGGATACACTAATCCCGTTGAACATACGATATTATGTGTAAGTAATGAGTGCAATGAGAAGCGTCTTCCACCGGAAACGAGAGCTTCCGTTTGACCTTGCGGGTAAGCAGAGAGAGGAACGAAGTGAGAGCTCAAAGCAGAAATTCGTTTCCGATTTCTAGATCCAAATCCAAAATGCCGAATCAGAAAAGAAGTGCATCAATTTCGGTGGAGCGCCATGAATGGCCAGGGAAAACAAGAGGCATGAACGAGGCTGATGCATTACTGTGAAATGTCGTGGCACTCTTTATACGGTGCCAATGCGTGTCAGTTGCACCCAGGGGAAAATGAATGGGACCACAAGCCGTTGATAAACCGACAGGCTGGAGGTGTGCACAATATCATTCAGTTGGGGATGAGAATACGGATCTTGGTGAAATTGACTCGACGAAGACAGTAAGCACCAGCGAGGAAGGTCATTTCGCTGGTAAGTAAAAGGTCACCATGTGCGAGACCGTTAAGAACAAATATAATCGAAATTGCCACGATGCTGTCAACCGAACTGGGTGAACGAAGTCTGCAATGAGATTTTCCGCATTCGACATCCGTTCGAGTACCGTAGACTCTCCAATGCTACTACTCCTCGAACATCGGCGGAGAGCAGGGACGTATATCCTCTCCTGGCGAGACAATTTCGTGATACAGACACTGTGTCTCCGCTTTCTGTATCCACTCTGGAGGTTTCGCCCCTGCAACGGCGTATTCGTGGCCACGGCATACTATAGCCATCTTCGACCGACTTCGGCCGACGAGGCGGGTGTCTCCGCGCGGGGTGAAGACTTCCAGAGCTCATTTTTCCCATGATAGCTGTACAGTTCGGACGTCCCTATGGAAAGACGCTTGTGGGGAAGTGGCCTAAATACGATTTGACCCTTCCGACTGGAAAAAAAACAGAAGATGATTGAAATGAGTTCAGATCTGGACACACGAATCCACTGAACACTCACATAACTTACAAAAGTGAGACTACATCAAGAGTCGTATACATCTGCTCAAATGCGAGTGGCCATCAGCGTTAATCGCGATTGGACGGTCTCCCTTGACGAGAAGAGACCCTACAGTAGGGATACGGAACAGGCCGCCTTTGTGACCGGGAGTGTACGTCGGATTAGTGCTGACGATCGGGGCCAGAACTTCCAAAACGCGAATGACAGCGATACGTTTTCCTGCGTGTTCAGGTGCGAGTGATCGTTCGAATCGCACCATACACTGTCCTAAGATTGTTAAGGGGAAAGCCCACATGAACACATACTCCAACTCTACTCAAACAACATACCTGAGAATGGGAAGAATGGCTTCTTGCTATGTCTCATCTGTACCCTTGTGAACGTTATCACGGCCCGCTCCATCCCCTGTGGTCCCACCACTGAGAAGCGGGGCGTGGATGCGAGATCGAGGACAAAAGGCTGGTCAAGCCTAAACAGCGTGTGGCGATACATCTGGTTCAGGCCGTTGGATGCCTCAGACCCCGTACCCAGGTGTCTGCAATGTTCCAGAAGTTCGGGCGTGACAAGGCCGTCCGAAAGCAACAAATGCTTCAGCCCAACGTACTTGGCTGCATTCGCTATCGTCACAAGCCAGATTGCCCACGGCGTCCGGCCGTCGGGTAGAATGAGATCCATCCCAGCACTGAAGCTAGAGGCATGGGCATCGGGCGTCAGGCTGAACCGCACGGCTCCTGAGATTGGTGGTAGTTCGGGATCGCGGTGGTAGTACAGGAACCCACGGGCGTGAGCGGGGAAAGGGCGGCGCAGTCCGATCTTGCCGTGGTAGTAGATTTGGATATTGGAGTGGCGCCATTCTGGGGGTGATGAGGAGCCAGAGGGATGCAGAATGATGGGTGTGCTTGTGACGAGACGGGTGCTACTGACGCCGTTGCTTAGGTCGAGGAAATCGCTGTCCTGGAGGCGGGAAGGGTCGAGTGTGGATATATTGCATCGGGATGGGTATACTTTCGGGTTGGTGGTGGTGGCATATTTAATGGATTCTACAGAGTCAGAAGACTGGTAGCGATAGAAGTTTTAGACAGAAAACCCTCGTAAGGAGAGTCACGTACATTACATCTTCTCAGCCATCGACGTACACCAAGGGGTGCACTGAGCTTCAACCTCGAATGCGACGAATACAGTACGAAGCTTGAGGAACGCCAGAGTCTAAGCATGTAGGAGAAAAGAACGCGAACGTTTGTGTGTGGAAACTGAGAGGGCAAGTTGAGACTTTGAAAAGTGATGATCGGCCGAACTCAACCACGTGTGAGGTTCAGGGCCGGTCGCAACGCGACAAGTTACCGTGACGCGCACTCGATTCAGACGCGACCCGTCTTTGGAAGTTGGAACGGTTAGTACACTCCATCTTATTTAAGTTACCTTTCCAACATTCAGTTCATCGTTCGATTGCATCGAGAATGCCATGCAATGAGCAACGAGACAGAACGACGATGAACAAATTCAGGATACACTATTCCCATTGAACATGCGCTATTAGGTGTAAGGAAGGAGTGCAATGAGAAGCGTCTCCAAGTTAGATTCGTCAGGAGTATGACCACGAGCATGCCTTGTCTTTCCACCGAAAACGAAAGCTTCCGTGGGACCTCGCGGGATAAGCAGAGAGCGGAACGAAGTGAGGGCTCAAGCAAAAACTTCTAGATTCAAATCCAAAATCTCGAATCAGTGAAAGCGCGACAAAGTGCATCAGTTTCGGTGGAGCCCTGTGAACGGCAACAAAGAACAAAAGCCGTGATAGGAGGCTGACGCATTACTGTAAAATGTCGTGGCACTCTTTATACGGTATGAGAACGCCGTGTCAGTTGCGCCAATGGGCAAATGAATGTCGTGGCCGCAAGCCGTTGGTAAACCGACAGGCTGGAGGTGCACACGATATCGTTCAGTGGGGGGTAAGAATATGGTTCACGGTGAAAATGACTCCACGAAGACGTTTGGCGCCAGCGAGAAAGGGCAGTTCGCTGATAAATACTGGGTTATCGTCCTGAGAGATCGTTAAGAATAATTATTATCGAAATTGCCACACCAAAATGGATGGGCAGACAAAGCCAGGCTATGAACCACCTTCTGCAAAGCAGAAGCCTGGTTTCTTTCAACCGATGTACGACGAGGAGAAAAGGAAGTCTGCAACTGAGATTTTCCGCACTCGACATCTGACTCCAAGGCTACTCCTCGAACATCCGCGGAGAGCAGGGACACATCTCCTGTCCTGGCGGGATAATCTCGTGATGCCGACACTGTATCTCCGCTTTTCATAGTCATCTGGGGGTAACGCCGCAATGGCGTATTCATGACCACGGCACGCCATGGCCATCTCCGACCGACTTCAGCCAGCGAGGCGAGTGTCTCGGCGCGGGGTCAAGAATTCCGGAGCTCATTTGTCCTAATGATAGCTGTACGGTTCGGACGTCCTACGGAAAGACGCTCACGCCAGTGGAGAAGTGGCCCAACCACAACTTGACTCTTCCGACTGGAAAAGCAGAAGATAGTTAGTATGGGTTCGATTTTGTAGCACAACGAACCCATCAAACACGCACACAAGCAACGACAACCAGATTACATCAAGAAATTTACACATCTGCTCAGATGCGAGTCACTATCGGCCTTGACTGTGATCGGTCGGTATCCCTTGACGAGAAGAGACCCTACAGTGGGCATACGGAACAGGCCGCCTTTGTGACCGGGAGTGTACGTCGGGTCGGTGCTCACGATCGGGGTCAGAATCTCCAAAACGCGAATGACAGCGACGTGTTTTCCTGCGTGTTCAGGTGCGAGCGAGCGCTCGAATCGCACCACACAATGTCCTAATAAGAATTTACAAAGAAAGCCCAGGTGAGTACATATCCCAGCTCCGCTCCAACAGAACAGAACGTACCAGAGTATGGAAAGAAATACCTCCCGCTACGTTCCTCATTCCGTACCCTTGTGAACGTGAGCACGGCCCGCTCGATCCCCTGTGGTCCCACCACCGAGATCCGGGGCGTGGATGAGAGATCGAGTACAAAAGGCTGTTCAAGCCTAAACAGCGTATAGCGATACATCTGGTTGAGGCCGTTAGGTATCCCAAATCTCGCACCCAGGCGTCTGCAATGTTCCAGAAGTTCGGGCGTGACAATGCCGTCGGAAAGTAACAACTGCTTCACCCCAATGTACTTCGCTGCATTCGCTATGGTCACAAGCCAGATTGACCATGGCGCCCGACCATTGGGTAACATGAGGTCGGTACCAGCGCCGAAGCCTGAGGCGGTTGTACAGGAGTCAGGCATGACGCGGAACCGCAAGGCGCCTGAGATTGGTGGTAATTCGGGATCGCGGTGGTAGTACAGGAACCCACGGGTGTGGGCGGGGAAGGGGATGCGCAGTCTGCTCTTGCCGTGGTAGTGGATTGAGATTGGGTAGCGGCGCCTTTCTGGTGGTGATGAGGAGGCTGAGGGATGCAGAAGGATGGGTGTGCTTGCGACGAGGCGGGCGCGGCTGATGCCGTTGCTTAGGTCGAGAAAATCGCTGTCCTGGAGGCGGGAAGGGTCGAGTGTGGATATTTTGTCCCGGCTTCGGTTTCTTTTCTGCTTGGCAGTGGTTGTGGATTTAATTGATTCTACGGAGTCAGAAGACTGGTAGTTATAGAAGTTTTAGACAGGAAATCCTCGTAAGGAGAGTCACGCACATTACACCTTCTCTGCCATCGATGTATATCAAGGTGGAGTGCACTGAGCTTGAACCTCGAATGGGACGAGTACAGTATGCAACTTGAGAAACGCCAGAGTTGAAGCATATAGGAGGAACGAATGAGAACGTTTGTGTGTGGAAACTGAGAGAGCGGCGAGCGCTGAGGGCAAGTTGAGACTTTGAAAGTGATGATCGGCCGAGCTCAACCACGTGCGAGCTCCAGGGCCGGTCGTAACGCGACAAATCACCATTCCGCGGAGAACCAACTCGCGACACGCGCTTCCATCTGTACTCGTGTACTGTACTGATTCGACCTACTACTGTTCATAGCATGTTACGCGTTACAAAAATATGACCTCTTCAGCTCTTCATGACCCCAAAACCGGCGTTACGATCCCGAAATCTCTTCACTTGCTCAGGGGAAAAAATCGATTTCCCGAGCGATCCCTGCCTCCAGCAGCTTACAAAAAAAAATGTGAGTTTTTGATGACATATTTTGTGTTGTAATTTGTTATGTGCTACACCCACCATATCTCTTCTCTCCAGGAGCCCGTGTTACTTGTTATATGAAGAGTAGGTCAAATCAGTACAGTATATGTATCTTACCTTATATTTCGAAATTCATTCAATCACAGGCGCTCTTAGGTAGCTTTTATCCCGTATCATCGACTCGATGATACGGGATATGTAACCCATACAATAAGTATCTTTGAGTTCCAGAGCAGAACGACAACACACGAGCATGTGAGTATGGATTTGGATGTGCGACTCCGAGTATGAACCATCCCGCACAGCCATGGGTACAAGAAAACAACAAGCCGGTAAGCCCCTTAGACGGAGCAAGCATGGCAAACTCCAGCTAATGAGAACTTAAGTTGCAGCCAGGGATAAGACGGGGCGCGTCTATGTGGATTTGTATTTTTGTTGGCGAAAGCAGTTTGCAGGTACAGTCTTGCTTGCAGCGGTGGGATGGAGGTGAAAGCCAGGGGTGTGTGTGTGATAATGCAAACGCTCGTGTATTCTAATCCGTTTGAAGTGTTCCTTCTGACCGCCTCGCAGACAAACACCCTCACTCCAGCGTCATGATTAATTTCCCTATCGCCTTCAAGATGAAACTGATGCTACGACCGTCCCCAATCAGCGGATTCCTGGACGACCTTTTCTAATTCTCGTCAACGTCTCCGGGGGCCGACGAACACAAAAAAGGGGTATTTCGTATTTTCGAAGCGCCTGACAACCATATGGTGGTAAATTATAATTCCACGAGAGCAAGAGCGGATTTGGGTAGAGTAAGTCTATCTTCCTGAGATCGAGCTTTTCATGGCAGGCACGCTTCTCTGCCTCTTTGCACCATGCTCATGCTCACACTAGCACGCCCTGTCATGGCATGGCACCCACACTCCTGCCCAAGGTTTCAGATAATTTCTTCGAAGTTTAAGTTACTGTACGTTCCTTCCCGTGCCTGATGAAGAGCGGCTCGAGTCAAAATTGATATCGTTCGTATCGTCGGTATCATATTGCTTTAGATATGGATATGGATACACGAGTAGTGCTGGGTCGCAGGGCGAACCCGTTCGTCAGAGCGACTAATATATAAATATAAAGACGAGCTGAACAACGAATCGTAGCATGCACCGGACGTAGATATAGATACATGCACTACGCTTCGCCCCCCCAATTATCTCGAGCGCTCGAAGGGCTAAATGAGGATCAAGGTCTTGGTATGGAGACCCAGGAGTACAGAAGCACAAAGCATATCGGGGCCATAGGAGTGTCTCAACATCCCGAGAACTTGGTTGGAGTGAAAAGTGAGGTAGGACTTACCGGGGAAGCGGAGCCCAAAGACTCGTGCGCTTACTTTACCAACTAGTCAGAAGTAGATTCGAGCCGACACGACAAAGCGAGGTTGAGCTGGAAAAACGCGTGTATCCGGCGCGTGTTTAACTCGAGATTGACAAAAATGGCCGGTGTGACAGAACAACTTGTAAGAACCTCGGCGAGGATAATGAGTAATGAATGAAATAGAGTTTGTGGGATTGTATACAGGAGGTCGTTGAATGTGAATGGTTAATGATCCTGAACCACTTGTCTGGCCGAATTGGGACCTCCCTACATCGTTAACTCACGTCTGACTGCTGACTGCGTCTGCGGTAAACTAGCCTTTCTCCACCCTGGACTGGTCTGAGTTCTGGGAGAGGACAGGGAGGGATCACAAAAACAGAGTGCTGGAGGTATCATGATCAAACCAAACTCGGATGGCAGGTGAACAAGATATGGAACGAGGGATGCTTGTGCGATGGAACTACGTTGCATTCTATTTTATTCCTTTACCTGAAATCAAATGTCCTCCAGGGAGGTTCGTCTAGATCTGGCGGGGTCCATGCCTTGCCACTCTTACCGCCTATCGCCGTGACCTGATACCACTCGTCGAGCTATTTCCCTGATGTTCACAAAGATCGCACCCTAGTACAATTAAGATTGATTATTCCAATATGAAAAAAACGAATATGGGACACGCACCTGTATATCCTAGATCATGGAGATGGGATACATCACGACTCGAAATATGTTGACAGACTATATCAAGAGCCGTAGACGGGTTGCATCAGGAGACGGAGGTAGTGTACATCAGGGATACCCGGGGAGACGCAGACATCATACACAGGAGGAGCCTGTGTCCAGCCTACATCAACAGACGCAGACATTTCCCCAACTCCGTATCGCCATCAGCATCAATCGTCAGCGGTCGGCCTCCCTTCATGAGCAGCGACCCCGCGCGTGGCTTCTCGAAGGCACGACGGGAGGAGTTGTAGTACGTCGGGTCGGTGATCTCGATGGGCTTGAGCACCTCCAGGACGCGAACGACGGCAACGCGTCTTCCTTGATGTTCTTCCGATCGTTCGAATCGCACCATACAATGTCCTAAACAACGCAAATCAACACCCCTCGCTCGCACTTCAACACACGAAAGAGCAACGAAACATACCCGAATACGGATAAAACCTCCCCCCACTACTCCTCCACCCCGTCGACGTAAACTGTATCTGCGCCGCCCGTATCTCCCCTGGTCCCATCGCAACCACCCTTGGCACCGTCCCCAAATCCAAAAAGAACGGCTGCCCAAGCATAAACAGCGTCCTCCTATGCATCCTCCCCAACCCATGCACCGCCCCACTCGCCTCCCCGAGCTCAGCGCAATGCCTCATCAACTCAGTCGTCACCAGCCCGTCTGAAATCAACAGCTCTTTAAGCCCCAAGTAGGTCCTTTTCGTCGCGATCACCATGATCCAGACTGTCCACGGTGCACGTCCGTCTGGTGATAGTAGGTCCTGCCCCGCAGAGAAGAAACTGGATACGTGAGGAGAGGGTGTACAGCGGAAACGCACGCCGGCGGAGGTGGGCGGGAGGGTGGGGTCGTGGTGGTAGTAGAGGAATCCGCGGGCGTGCGGGGGGAAGGGGAGGAAGGGGATTGTGCTGCGGAGGTAGTGGATTGTGACGTGGGATGTGGGTGAGGAGGGCGTGGATGCATATGGGCGTGTGGTGAGAGTTGCGCTCCCGATGTTGGTGCTTAGGTCCAGGAAGTCGTGGTCTTGGAGGTGGGAAGGGTCCAGTGTGGATATTGTGCGTCGGTGCCGGGTGGCGGTGGTGGTGGGTTTGGTAGTGGAAGTGTCTGGGGGTGCGGAAGACTGGCGGTATGGGTATTTTAGTGATGTGCTGGTTTGAAGGAAGGAGTGTCCACTTGCATTATACCTTCTCCACCGTTGACAGATACCGGGGATGCTGTGTTTCAATGTCGAAGAAGACGGATGGAGTGTACAGCGCTTGACGATGCTTGAGGAGCGGCAAAGTTTAAGCATGTCGGAGGAGAGGAAATGTGTGGTCAATGACAAGAATTGGATCGAAAAAGTGACGGATGCCAGTGGGACCGATTCTCACGTGTGAACTTTAGGGCAGGCAGTGACGCGACAAAATTATCAGGACTCCTCCGTGACGAACCCCGAATGCGATCTAATTTTAATAGGTCTCTCTGGCCCTCGACGTAGCTCATTCTTCTCACCGCCGACTCCGAGCCCGCACTCCACGTTCTCCATTTGCCGTGCCTGCCTCCGTTCAGCGCTCAGGCCTCAGGGCTCAGCAGTCGATGATTATCCAGTGGGCATGGTGAACCCCTGGACCTTTCATGGGATCGGCACGATGAAATGCCCTTCTCAAGGCCCGGTTGTTCTTTCTTTAATCCCTACACATTTCGCCACCTCATCCTCTCCCCTTGTTTCCTCTCGCTCAGTGTGGCTTGGCTTCCGCTCTCTTCCCTTAGCCTCTAACGACTCCGCAACTACGACACAGGGACGTCTGAGCAGCTGTGAAGGATAAGCCAGGGTGTGACTTGAGAATGTATCATACTAAGCTGAATTCCAGCATTAATTCGATAAGTGCCCCTCGTGTTATGCTCAATTTTTACGCACAGATTCGACCAACCTCATTCTCATGCCAACACGTTTATTCAGTCTCCAGACCTCGATCTTCAAAGCTTCACACATAGATTCACTTTTCATGTTATAGCGAATGAATTGATCTAGACTATACACGCAAGGGAATGGAATGCAGACACGGTATGTCACCTCTCCACTCTTAGTTTTCATCCGAACGCTCATGTAACAAGGAACTCGGCATCCACCATGACCACCCCATCCCGTACGCTACTTCGAATGAACAGCTATATCGCCCTTCCATTCCGGATCCACCACTTTAACTTCTCACACACCCTCTTTCTCGTTATATCTCTCCCACCTCATACACAAACAGGTTCATCCCCCACGCCTTAAACCACTCCCCGCCATGTCCTCAAGTACATCTATGCGCTCACACGCCATCGTGAAGTCATTCTATTTCTTTTTGTGCACCCCGTATATCCGCTTATTAACGTCCCGTCATGATGAAGGCACATGTACAATGGGGACAGTGCCATTTATCCATGTGTCAGAAGTACTCTCAACGGTAGGCATCGTTTCCACGACGGCGCCCGTTCGTACATCTGGGTGTCGTGGAGAGTATAAAGGAATGAGTTCGATTTACACGGTGCGTAACAATTCCAGTTCCTAGTGCTATTCATTTTCATTGTCATTCTCATCATGCAATTCAAGTCTCTCTCCGTCACTGCTATTACTCTTTCCCTCATCTCCGTCGTCAAAGGTATCGCGGTCGCTCCTCGTAGTGCTTTGGATGTCTTTGTTCCCGCAATTATCAAGCCGGACGCTTGGACGATTGGTCAACTCGAGACCGTTACCTGGTACGCGTCTGGTCTAGCAATATACAATATCTGTAACAGCTCCCTTTTTTTAAAGAAGTGCTTTGGTGCTCCTAAGACAGGATACCTCTAACGCTCATGTCAAGATCTCTCACGGCGCCGCAGTCGTCCTCAACGCGAGTAAGTCTAAGTCATGGGGTAGTTCGCGAACTGCTTCTCAGCTTAGTAACAGACTTGCTACTCGCAGCCCCCCGTTTGACTCTCATCAGTGGATTAAGTGGATTTGACCTCCGCAGCGGAAGTGTTCAGGTCACCGTTCCGCCTATTCTTCCTGGTGAATACACCATTACGCGTAAGTGTATAAGGACAGGAATATTGTGATTCCGCATCTGACGTCTGTCCTTGCGTTAGTCTTTGGAGACTCCGGAAACTTCAGTCATGCGTTCAGTATCGCTGCTTGGACTTCAGGAACAGAACGAATACCTTTTGGTGTGCTCAAGAAGCCGAAGATAATAAAGCGGTGATGGTTCGAACGGTTTTTTAGGACACTTGAATATATCACTGTTGTTTTGTTTTTCGCTTTCATCGCCAACTTCTTAGGCTGGGGCCAACTAGTTATCTCCGTCAAGAAAGTGTAATGCAGCATAAAATTCTTGTCGGAGGCCCGAGGGTGAGTGAATACATGTAAAAAAGAAGATTTCAGTTCCGCAGAGGGCATGGTCTTAGTTGCGAATTGTGGTTTGAACGACGAAGGATGCACGCTGCACGACTCACGAGTGCGGCTCCGGAAGAAACTGAGGAATAGCAATAACGTAAGTACCGCGACAGTTTGGCGTGGAATAAACGCTTTCTTCTCAGTAAGGAGGAAGAGGACAGCGGTGATAATGAGCGCATTGGTGGGCCTGGTGAGGGCACTAGAAAACGAAGAAGTGAGCATAAAATTTCCTTGTCCCCCGATGCTTTCGAGCATGATCTACTGCCGGGGGCATTTTAATACTGGTGTGTAGTGCATTTTTTCTCGGAATAGATAAATGATTGAAGCTAATCACTTCAACGTACACATGAGAAAAATGATATGCAGGGGAGGAGAGAAGAACGTACAAGGTCCGCTGTCAAAACTTGTCGCAGCCGCCGGCGATTTGGTTCAGAGATCGGCGGCGGGCGCCGCCTTTCGCCATTTCTCTCCGTCTCCTACTCTCAATCGCGAAATCCTCTTACCGCCATCTGCCATCTGATGGGGTTCAATCTTCAACTTGGCGCCTTAGGAACGGATAAATGCCTTAATAGCCACGGAGATTTCCAACTGCCATCGTCTCCGACATGGGGAAAGCTCGTTCGGATAGTTTCACCTCGGTGTGATTAAAGATGCCGCGGTTAGGTTCGGAACCGGTTATTGGCGGTGCGAACCTGAACCTAACCGAGGTTCGGTGCAGGTGCAGGTTAGGTTCGGAGGTCGACGAGGATGGTTCGGTGCAGGTTACGGGGGGCTGGAGGATGGCTGAACCTGTTCGAACGTGGTCGAACCCGGTTCGAACCCCGCCAAATTACTATATTAGGCCGTCTGATTTTTTGAGTAATCAACGACTTTTATCGCGAAAAGTCCGCGTCTCGCTCTCCCGTTATCCATTCCTCCTCAATGGCAAGCAAAAAAACCTACCCACAAGATCCCAGCAAACCTCCTGGGGAGGCATGCTACTCTGGTGGTGATATCAAAGATGCAGAGAGTGTTAATTGGTCAGAACTTGGTCAGAACCAGATTTCGCCGCTAACAACAACACCTGCGAAAGTTACATTCATTCGCAATCACATGACATAATTAACCATGGAACCTGCAAAACTGTCAAAGCTTGTGAACGGCAGCTTCTCAAAGCAAAAGAGTTGTCTGTACGTGGGATGTCGACAATGTGGAGGTTGTAGCATTACAAAAGGCTGCCACCAAGTAAAATATTACCATATATATCTAAAATTTGGTGCGAACCTTGTTCGAACCTCTGATTCACCCGAACCGAACCTTAGCGCACCGAACCCTCATTAACCGCGGTGCAGGTTCGGTGCACAAGAATTCCTGAAATTCGGTGAGGTTAGGTTCGAGGTTCGCCAAAAAGTGCCCGAACCGGACCTGAACCTAACCGCGGCATCTTTAGGTGTGATACTAATTCACCGTCAACATGCCGTGTTGGCCGTTTTGGGTTTCTAAGTATTTCCTGGGTAAGGATTTGTCGGAAAACGGGATCGAGTCTTTTGAGTCTTTTGACATTGGTGTGGTACATAATACACACCTAGATCATGTTTGCAGGAAACACAGTCAGAGTCAGATTGAGAGCGAAGGACGGTCGTGCTGGACTTGAGCGTTCACACCTCTGGCAAAGGCCTATGTTAGGGAGCAACATATTTGCTCCATATTTGTCTGAAATTGAGAATAACAAGTGCCCGGTATGCCATGCTTCCATATCTATTGTGATGTTCTTCCTATTTGAGAGAATATCAATTGTCTAAATACTCTTTCAGAAATTCAGAAAATGAATGATTCACATATCCGCGTCTGGCGGCGCTGGAACGGCATATGTGGTCGACGCATATGCAAAATTGGGAGGGAACGAATCTTTGATGTAACAATAGGCTTCGTGAAATGTTGAAAAGAACAATAAACATATTGGGTGCGCATACTCGCCTTTTGTTATTCTCAATTTCTGATGCATATGTGATGCATATGGTGCTTCTCAATATAGACCCTTGCCAGAGGTGTCAAGAAAGTTCAAGAAAGTTACAAGCCATATATTGGTCTTGGCGTTCTTGGCGTCGACAATGACCCGGACCTGACCATCGCGGCTCGCCTAACGCCTTCAGGAAAACCCTCAAACGATGTTCCGAACGGGCTCAACTGAGCCCACACGCACACAGGTCCGGGGGGGAAGTGCGATATACCCTCGATACCACGTAGCGGTCGATGCTCCCGATATACAGTCCCGCTACCCCGAGCGCAACCAGCCACAAGCCATGGAGGATCCACAAACACTCCTGGTCACGGCGCTGGCCGGTTCTCGCGTGTGTCCTCGCCGTACTCGTCCTTGTTTGGCTGTTGGAGCCCTACCGCCTCCCGCTACCCTTCTACAGTGACCACGATGACGAGTTGGTACCCCTGGAACCCGTTCCCGCTCCTCCGAGCAAGAATATCCCGAGTCCGCCGAGGCCGCTGGCGGATATACCCGAGGTGGTGAAGGAGAAGACGTGGAAAGGGAGAAAGGAGCAGGTGCGTAAGGCATATCTGCATGCCCTGGAGGGGTACAAGCAGCATGCGTTCCCGGATGACGAGTTGTTGGCGCTGTCGGGTGGCAAATCGAACAAGTGTGTATCCTCACTTCATGCTACATATGAAGCTAACAATTATTATTCTTCTTCGCAGGTTTAACGGATGGAGCGTCACGCTCCTTGACTCGATGGACACGATGTGGATGATGGGTTTGCACGACGAGTTTAGGGACGCCGTCCGCGTCGTCGCCGCACAAAACTTCACTCTTGTTAACGTCCGTCCACTTACTCATGCCACGGAAATTCACACTAACAACCCTTCAGCAACAAACTGCACCCTTCTTCGAGACCGTCATCCGGTACCTCGGTGGACTGCTTTCCTCATATGCCCTCTCCGGTGAACCCATCCTCCTCGCACGCGCCGATGACCTCGGGCGGATGCTCCTCCCCGTGTTCGACGCGAACCCCTCCGGGCTCCCAGCGTATGGCGTAAATACCAAGACGTAAGCCGCCTGATACAGCTTTCTAGCACCATTTATTGATGTAGATACGCAGCGGCGAGACGTCATATGGGTGGATGGGCAGCCTCATTCTATTCTCCGAGGCGACGAGCTGTCAGCTGGAATACAAGTACCTCGCAAAGCTGACAGGACGGAAGGAATATTACATCGCAGTGCGCGGTTTTCCTTTTCTTCACCTCAAGTCCATGATGTTGATTGTCGGGCTAGGTCGACCATATAATGGAGCATATGTACCGCGCGAACGTCCCGAATGGCTTGTTCCCGTTGACATGGAGCAGGGAGGGGCACCCAAGGGACAGTACGTGCGATCACCCTCTCATTCCCTTCAAAACCTTATCTTCGCCATCCAGAGCACTACTCCGTTGGCGCCTCCGCGGATAGCGGGTATGAATACCTCCTCAAACAGTACCTCCTCTCCGGGGATACCAAAGCCCGAGCCCAATGTCCGTCCACTCGCCTTCTCAGTCTCATGTACATTCACGCTAACATCCACCCACCTCCAGACCTCAAGTCCATCGACGGCATCATCACGAATCTCCTCTACCTCACGCCGACGCGCCATCTCCTCTACGTGACGGACATGAACCACCAGACGCCGACACACAACCTCGAGCATCTGTCGTGCTTCCTCCCCGGCGTCCTTGCGCTCGGGGCGTACACCTTGAGTTCGTTCTCCCTTCTCCTTTCTCATCTCATCTCCTCACGGAACGCTAATCACCCACCCACATGCAGACCTCCCCGAAAAGACACGCACCCTACATCAGCGCGCCGCCGAGGGGCTCGCGTACACATGTTATACCACGTACGCGGACACCACGACCGGGCTTGGGCCGGATGGCGTGTACATGGTGCGAGGAGAATTCTGGGTGGAGGCATTGGAGAAGTGGGAGCGCGATGCTGCGAAGGGCGCCGTTCCGGGGCTAGAGGAGTTTGGGGTACGGGTGGCGGGGGAGAGGGATTATAGGGTGTCCGGGTCGGCATATTTGTTGAGACCCGAGGTGCGTTTCATTTTTGTTTTGTTTAGGAGGGTATGACATGGCGATTGCTGATTGATGATTGGGATTTTATGTAGACGATAGAGAGCATGTTTGTGCTGTGGAAGACGACGGGGGACGTGAAGTGGCGGGAGCGCGGGTACGAGATATTTTTGGCAATTGAGAGGGTGGCGAAGACGAAGTATGGATATGCGTCTGTGGATCGCGTGGACGATGAGGTGCCCAGGCAGATCGATGACATGCCCAGGTGCGATTTCGCTCTTTCATCGTCTGATTTCTGGTCAAGTGCTCATCTGGATGTATTTGGTTTTCAGTTATTTCCTCGCGGAGACGCTGAAATATCTATACCTCCTCTTTGATGACACGGATGCATATCCGATTGGGAAATGGGTGTATAATACCGAGGCGCACCCGTTGCCAGTGTTTAAGTGGACAGAGTGGGAGAGAAAGGCGTATGGGATTGAGGATGCGGCGTAATGCATACGGCTGCGAGTCATTTTGTTTTGCTTGCTGATGCAGGTTTCTTAAGGAAGATTTGGGTTTAACGCACAATACTGAGTGCTTAATGATTAGGGTCGAGCAATACTTATAACAAACTTATAAGACTTCAAGACACACACCTCAACGGTCACCTCCTCCCGAGGTCTGGCCTTAAATTCAGCGTCTCTCAACTGCGTGTCGCTTAGGCGAAGAAACGTGGTTGGAACTTAGACCAGTACTGGATATTGAATGGCATATGGACAAGGACAGAGCCAGACGTCTAGGAGCGTGGTGGATCGTGGTTGGCAAGGTCCGATGATGGCAGCACTGCCACATCAAGCATGTGTTGGGATGCGGCTCCAATGGTGGAAAGGAAGCATGAGCGGCTTTCTGATCCATCATCGCATAGATTGTGAAAAACGGTGAGGCAGGATAATCCATTCCTTACAGTCGTCTGATGTGTTCCTTCATCCTATGTAGGCAATTTAGTTAAGCGGAATCCGATGGACTATGCGTCGCTCATGGTGATGCATCACTCACATGGCTGCAACAGGCCTTTGTGGATTCCTTAGGCTGCGCTAACCATATATGTTTGTTATTTCTCTGCTCGTGTTGGGTTTGGCCCTGACCCTTGGACTAATCGATATCGATTAGCAGAAGAAGCGAGCCTTCAATGGAGATAAAAGAGCCTGAGATTTTGGATCCAGCTCACTGACGCCTGCTCAGCCCACCTTCCTTTTAATCTGCCAGATCATTCTCAAGCCCCGCAAACGAAGCATGTCGCAGATTTCTCTCTTCCTCGTTGGCGCATCGGGTGAGTCTTCTAAGATTCTTGCATGTCTGACAGATCTCTGATCATAGGTTTCTGACGTAGGTTTCGTCGGTGGTACGATACTCAACTCTCTTCTTGCCAGAGACGACAGGCAGCGCTTCGACATCACTGTCTTGATTCGCGGGGAGGATCGCGCCGCGCTGATTCGTGAGAAGCTCGGCTTGAAAACCATCGTAGCAGACCTTTCCGACCGCGCCGCCGTCCTTGCAGCCGCTGAGAACGCCGACGGTAAGATCGTTTCATGTTCCACAAGGCTTACAAATTGATTCGATCTTCTTTCCAGTCGTCATTAATGCCGCGAACGCCGATCATCCAGAAGGAGCTGCAGCAATCGTCGAAGGCCTGAAGAACCGGAAAGCCAAAACCGGGAAAACAGGAACCTACATCCATGTGCGATTATTATTCACGCTCTTGACGACTCTCTTCTGATTGATTGCGGCAGTTATCTGGCACAGGCGCCCTCACTGATAGTGCTGAGGGTGAATTCGCAGACGACAAGGTATACGATGACGAGCATGTCAAAGACATCAAAGCAATTCCTGTCGATTACGTCCACCGATCCTGCGACGTTGTCGTCAGCAACGCCGGAGAGGCTGGCGATATCCGTTCTTATATTGTCATGCCCCCACTAATCTGTACGTTCTCTCATTGTACTTCCCGTACCACTCATGCTAATCCGAGCCCGATTTTTCAGATGGCCGTGGCGTAAGCGCAGGTTCAATACTCTCGACTGTCCGCGTCAACTCATTTTTGTCGGTCTACCAACTAGACTGGACCGTTCCATCAGACATCTGTCCAGATTCCTGCCTTGATTCGTGGAGCCCTCAAACTCGGCCAATCATGCTACTATGGAAAAGGACTTCCTTTATGGAACGGTGTTCACGTTCAGGACCTCACAAATCTTATCCTCTTGCTTCTCGACGACGCCTTGTCGGCCACTCCTAAGGCTCCGAACGGGGGCGATGGCTTCTACTTCTGTGCTACAGACAGGTACGTGATACATTGCGCTTGGTTGGAGTCAGTCGTTGATAATGGTTACAAATAGCTACCAGTGGAAGCAGCTTGCGCAGGAAATCGGCACCCGCCTTCACGCTCTTGGTGTTATCCCTACCGCGGAAACGCGATCGTTCACTGAGCAGGAAGCCAGTGATGTCCTTGGAACGTGGGCTGGCTTTGCGTATGGGACAAACTGTTTGTTTCCTCTTCTTCGCGCGTGATCTGCTCAGTTTTTAAACCTCAATCGTCCCTACAGCTCGTTCCAAAGCAATCAAGGCTCACAAGCTTGGTTGGAAACCTGCTCACGGGGAAGGAAACGACGGTTTGTTCGAGTCCATACTCACAGAATACAAATTCGTCGTGGAAGAAGGGAAAGATCAGGCACCTGCGGTTCACTTCGAGGAGATGTACGCCCTGGGTGGCAAGAAGTAAAAAAAAAGGTGGCGAAGGAGACGGGTAGAGGGAGACGGAAGGAGAGGAATTATTGGGCGATACGCTGTGATTTGTTTTTGTTTTTGGTTGGAGGTTGATGGGCGAAGCAGGAGAGGAAGGAATGTGGAATTGACTGATTCCTCAATATATGCCGAGTGTGACTGTTTGATACTCGGCGGTAAGTTGGTGTTGGACTTGCGACAGTATGGGTCACGAAGAAATCGCAGCTCAGGGAAAGAAGGGGCAGTAGAGGACAATGTGATGACCTGTTTTGCTGATCGCACTCGATAATCCCTCCGGATTCCGCTGGCCTAACGAAGGTCTGCTCAGCTCTCGTTGTGGCTCTTGGAAAAACACAGTGAATACCAACCAAATACTTACGTAGACAGGACCAGAGCAAATACTACGGCATGGATAACAATCCATATGGAACGATCTGTCGAGCCACTAGCGCTTGAAAACCTGTTAAACATTTGATATGTTCGGAAGCGGGTGGCCATTATGAAAGCTTCGCATCTCGAGGGGATGACGGGGATGCTGGGATCGACAGGCCTGAGACCATGGGCGTTGTCGTAGAAATGCACTGGGTGCGTCAACATGCATATATATATAACAAAAGACGTCCGTCCATCATATATCAGCGCCATCCAGGTTATTTCGTTGTAAACTAAGCCGCGGCTCGTTGAAGTGCGTTTGACCGTCAGCACCGCTGCGCCTGGAGATAGCGAGACCGTAAGATGAGACGATATTCATTTCCGCAAGTAGGTTCATTGGAACACGACATTAGAAGGATGCTACAAAGGGATGACAGGCCTGTGATAAGGCCTGTGAATTCAAGGCTACTGAACAAAACTCAGGCTCCCAAGTGTCTACGTGCAGTCGGAAAACTGTAACAGTATTCTAAACCAAAGTTTAAGGATATATCCAACACGGACATCGCATGGAATAAAACGGGTATGCATAGCCCATCCGAGAGGAAACACAAGCTACTTGGTTTCTCCGACCATGGCATTGTTACAGTGGGGTTTCCCAGTGCTTGACATCTGGCATTTGCGAGCCTAGAAGCCAAAGACAGGCGATTCCCAAAGAGTGGAGTCTCGGACCACGAATTGTGCAGTTTTCAGAGGCTCTTGAAGATCATGACGGAGGGAAGATCGTCCCAAAGGATGAAGTAGGTTGATAGATAGAGCTGTGTAAATGAAATCAGGAAGTCGTCCTGCCTCGCCTTCAGTTTCAAACCAAACATGTCACACGGACCTAATTACAACCAAACAACAACTTTTTCTTTCCCCCACGACGACCTCGCTCTCAAACCCTTTATCACTGGCCAGCATGCAACTGCAGTCCTCCAGCGGCAGACAACCTACTCATGAGTCAGAAAACTTCCCCAACTCACCGACGGACGCACCTGACGCGTCGCGTGAGGCGGAGCGCCTATATAAATCCCCAAATGCGCCCATCTACTAAACCCCCGCGTGAGCGGTTCGCCCCGTACTCTAGACGATCATTCAACAGAGAAGACGAGGGACCACGCCGCGATATCGAGCAGTTGACGGACTTGTGAAAAACAAAAAAAAACGCCTTTCCCATCACGCAAACCCCGCGCCATGTTTCGACTGTCCTCCGAGTCGGCCACGACAGGTGTCACCACGGACTTACTCGTCGCTGTCGGCTCTCCCAAAGGAGGCGTCTTCTGATTTTCATTTCCTTGTGACGTCACTCTTTGGGCTGCAAAGTCACTGATCATCGATCATGATTTTTTGAACTGCAACTTACGATTTCCTAACACCGTCTGGCACTAGTGAGGCCTTGCAAGGGTACCCAGAGCACGATAACTATAGTCCCTTTTGAGGCGCCAAACATTTCCACAAAAGACACTTGGTCTTTATCTTAGGATTGCGTCTTTGTAACTTCGGGCGATACTCATCTTAAAGACCTAAACTATGGATATGCATCGGCCGGTGGGTGTTAACAAGTCAATCGAGCTCGAGTTCCGGGACGTCATTCGATGTTTTTCATCCGGGCACTACGGCCGTCCAAGCTTCCATCGTCTCCTTCAGGCTTTACGCTTATGTTGTAACTTCCCCAGGTGATGCCGCTTCATCGTCACTTGTGTCAGGAGCATTCGTCGCACAAGGTGCAGTGCCACGAGTGTACCTGTATATGCATATCCGGAAATCGGTTATGTTCGCCTTTCGGTCTACGATCATCTCTCAGAAGCCGAAGGAAATCATGACGACTAGCGACTTTCGCATTGTACCCTTCGGCTGACATTGGATTGTTTCAGAGCTAGCCCTGATACGGACGCTCGTCATCGAACATACCCTTATAAGACGGAATGCGACTCTTGTTTCTGCAGCATAAGTCGACTCCCTCTTACAAGCCAGCTCCACTTGAAACTCCTCGCGCTCAAATTCGCTCAACGATCCTCATTATGAAGTTCGCCAACAGCTTAGTATTGACCAATGCTCTCGTGAGTAGCCTGCTCTGTGCTCGAATGCCATTCCTGAAGACAATATTTTCTACCCTACCAGTTCATCGCCAGCATCCCCTCTTCCGTTTGGGGTTCCCCTGCTGGACTTGATGGCTATAGTGTAAGTAAACGACTTGAAGCCTTGTATCAAGTAATTTAATCCTTTTCATTTGCAGATATCGTCCCGTGCCAGTTCCCCGAAAGCAGTAGACCTTCGCTCGGCCAGCAATTTTGTCGCCCTCGGCACGACTGGTATATCGACCGTACCCCCTTCCGCCATCACCGGCAGTATTGGCGTCAGTCCGTCGGCTGCCACCTTCGTTACCGGCTTTTCGCTTGTTCAAGATGCCACCAATGTATTTTGTGAGCATAGCCAGACTTTTGGTCATGGGACTAGTATTAACGCATTGTGTCGCCAAATAAGCCACCTCTACACAAGTCGTGGGCAAAGTGTTTGCATTTAGCTATGCTGTCCCGACCCCCTCCACCCTCCTCACCGCCACCGGCGATGTCAGTACTGCATATCTCGATGCCGCGGAACGTCCTAATCCTGACTTTGTCAATTTGGGTGCGGGTAATATTGGGGGTCGTGTCCTCGTGCCTGGTCTATACAAGTGGACCACGGGCGTCAGCGTGCTGTCCGACGTCACGCTTCAAGGATCGGCCACCGACGTCTGGATCTTTCAGATCGACGGTGCACTTGAGGTTGCTGGCGCGAAGCAGGTTATATTGGTAGGAGGGCTGGCGAGGAATGTGTTTTGGCAGGTCGCAGATGGCGCTACGATTGGTCCGGGGGCTCACTTTGAGGGCATCATACTTTCCAAGACGCTCGCAGTGCTCCAGACTGGCGCTTCGATGAACGGGAGGATTCTAGCACAGACGGCAATCGTATTACAAAAGGCTACCCTCACACAACCCATTTGAATGCTACGCGCGAGAAACGAGGGGATAGACGTTGCTACAATTCTTCTTCCGTTGCTGACTATTGTACTGCTTGACCTGGGCCTGTATACTTACAAGTGATTTAGCTATCCGCATTTATAGTGTTCGAAATAAACCTCCTGAGTAGAATCATGTCAAGTGTGATGTTTTTAACTCCCTGTGTGTATAGCGGCTCTGGACCACACCAGCTGTGTGTTCTTCGCAAAACTCGACCTTCAGCCAAATTGACTGTTGCTGCCCATTGTCTGTTATGTTCTTGAGCATCGCCACATACGCGTCTGGCGTACTTCCATTTGAATTCAATATAGTCCACGTGAGATACGGATAGTATATGTAACAACAACGAGTGCTAAGAGTCTGACAAGCTTAAATAACGTGCATAGTGAACGAAATACCGAAATAAACAAGATACGAAACTAACCAAAGTCCCATACATGACGCATCATGATCCACAACACGACCCCAGCCCCCTCCTCTCTGTCCTCCGCTTCCCGCCCTCCAGTCCAAGCCGAATCGTCTCCGTAGCGCTCGCCTCCCGGATATGCATCCTCCGCGCCTCCACCTGCTCGTCATACTCCCACCGCCGTATCACGCGTTGCACGACATACTCAAACACGTCCGACACGCCTTCCCCTGTCTTCGCCGATGCAAAGAACAGCTTTGGACCGCGTTCTGGGGGCGGAGGCAGGGCGAGAGACGAGGAGAACGGCTCGTTTTCTGGCGTCGTCACCTCCGTATCCGTGCTTGTCCCGTTCTCGCGGGCAAACAAACTGGGGGTGATAGTGACAGCACTGCCAGTGCTCGTGCTCGCGGTCGAGCGCGCGGTCATCCGCCGTCCACGCACGCTGGAGCGAGCGCTTGGTGAAGAGGATGTAGACCACGGTTCGGGGGAGCTGCGTGCGGAGTGATAGACGTCGAAGAGGGAAGAGGATGGTGTGTGGTATATCGTGAGTGTGGTGTGCGTTGTAGTCATAGTGCCGCCGTAGAAATGTGATGAGGACCGGGACCGGGATTTGGAGAGGTGATGCTTGGGAGAATGCGTTGACAGAGAGGGTGATGATACATTCCGTTGATTGGGTATAATCGCAATAGAGTTGGACCGGATGTGCAGGGCGGGCGGCGGCGGCGGGGTCGAGGAGCTTGGAAACGCGATGTTGGGGAAGGGCAGGGATGGCCGCATTGTTAACTGCGAGGAGGCGAGGGGATCATTTTCGTATTCTTCTGTCGGCGTAGGAAGATCCAGCACACGGATAGGCGACGGAGACCTGGACGAAGCAGGTACAAGTCCCGCCAAAAATTGGCGTGCCTCGTCCTCCCTGACCGGTCCCTGCTCTCCACCCTTCCCTGACTCAACCAAGTCCATCTTGTTTCCGACAACGACACAGCAAAATTCCCTCACATCATCGTCCGCCAATGGCGCCTTCTCCCTAAACTCTGCCCACCACTTCGTCAGCGCCGCCATAGTCTCCGGCGTGTTGACGTCGAACATGAGCACTGCAGCGTCAGCACCACGAAAGAACGCCGTAGACAGACTCGAGAACCGTTCCTGGCCAGCCGTATCCTAGAAAAACAAACAAGAGCCTCCTGAGCAGTGGTTTCGCTTCAACATTCATGAAGGGAAGTATAATGACCCAAATCTGCAGCGTCACCGACTCGCCTGGTGTGCCGGGATGAGGAAGAATCTTGGTGATAAAATCCGCGCCGATAGTCGCTCGGTAACCGTTGGAGAACCGCCCAGATATGTACTGCCAGGATTTCAGTTCGCGTGAGCACTCATTTCAATCGTTCGAGCTGGACGAACGCACCTGGCCTCGGAGGCTGGTTTTTCCAACACCGGATGCACCTATAACGACGAGCTTAACTGTAGGCATTCTTCTTGTCGTCGTCCAGGACGTGCATGAGGGTCTGAGCAGTACAGGGTTGAAGTATGGAAGTAACGATCAAAGTGTCAAACGGTTGTTTGTTTTCGATGGCTTTGAGAAACAAGCGGTATGATAGATTTGGCGAATGTTCATCTTCTCCAACCTGACATTTCATCGCACGCACGGCTTGCAACGCGTTTTCTCGGACGACTTGCACGGAGAGGCCAGGGTGCACAGCGTGAGCCGTGTCAATTAGGACCTGAAATGTTTCGGGTTTGCTTTTCCTCAGGTCTTGTCAATACCTGTGCACATCGTACGCTGCACCGTTCAGCCATCCATGTGAGGACACATGGACTAAGCAATGACGCGGTGCGTCGTCGAATTGTATCCGTGCACCATTCCTAATCTGACATATAAAAACTTCACACCTAGTCGCTAAGTCCCACCAGGTCAATATATCGTTCCACTCCCCCACGAAGGCGCCTACCAAGGATACCCCGACAGACGATCTCTACCCTCCATCCTGACCATCTCAAAAACAGTGATTTCATGGATCTCAGCCGTTATACGAGACGCTGGATATACAGCCGTGCAAACTCGTCCACGCTGGTCGGGTCCATGATCCATTACTACGGCGCACGTCACCGTTTTCCGGAAAGCTGCTGTGGCTTCTTGTACTACCACCGTGATCCAGAATTACCTCCTACATCTGGAGCTATCCGATTTCGCCTCACCCCCAATGCCAGTGCCGCCAGCTTCAAACGCGGGACGGACCTCATGCAACCGCACCGCAGTGTCCCTTGGTCTCTATCTCTTTTCACGCTAGCAGACTCCAAAATTGGTGCCGGGTTGCTGTCCCTGGCACAAAAGGATGGCCTCATCACACCGGATTTGATCACGCATTGTCGAGAGCTCACGAAGGGGAAACGGGGACGTGGAGGGATATTGTCCCACTACCTTTTTGCGCTGGAGCAGCCCTTCTTCCTTGATCTGAGTGTCCAGCCATTATTGTCGATTGTGGGACCGGACCGTATCGGGACTGCGCAGTTCGCATTGGCAAGAGATTGGGTTTACGATTCCAGTTCTCAGACCCACAAGTTTTTCCAGGCGTACTCTGGTGTGTGTGACTTTTTGGCGGTTAATGACCCTAAATCGGGCGATAGATGCTGATACTTACTCGATGCAGGACATTGCATGGCGCGATTTGAACGTTCACTTGCATCAGAGGAAGAGGGACGACGCGTCGTTGTAGTCCGCATATTGGACATACTCAAGCCGATTGAACCGACCGTAAAGGGGTACAAAGGCCCACTCGAGCGGCCCACATCAGGGTCTCTTCTGACGAGAGGGGGTCGTCCGGTCGTTATAGATGTGGATCAGAACACTCGAATTGGCAGGGCTCTGCGACTCTTGATGCCGTAACTCTTGATGCTTGCTACGTCGTGTACCGATATTATACTGGGCGCAAAACTCAACATTCTTTGTCTGGAAACTTGAACATTATTGAAAAGGTATGTATTCCCTTTCTTCGATATCTTTTGAGTTATAGACTAATCTTTCAACCCTTTCTGGATCCTTGTAGAGGAATATTGAATTACGCACCCCATGTATGCCGTTGTTCATTTCACTCATCAGTATGCAAGTTGCAACTTCTGATGACAGAGGCGTCAACTGGTGCTTGTCCCTTTTCCACGAGACTCCTTGCGTTAAATTATCAGGATGTATGACCACTAGTCGCACACGAGTCGGCTCCCTTGCATGACAAACTTCAAACTAAGCACACCTTCTCGGTATTGGGTCGTTTTTCTTCTTGAGAGCGCTAGATAATCCATCTTTTTCTCCTGCACTACCGAGAGGGGCGCTTCTGAGGTCGTGCCTGTCAGTTAAGTAATACGTGCGGCTTGCCTACTCTTTCTGTCACCGCCATATTTCATAGTCAGATAAAATCCATTATGTTTAATCAACGTTAGACGGACGACCCTTCCAAAGGTCAACCCAAAAGAAAGAAAAGGCGACAAATAATCTCCACCCTGCATCCTGATCGCATTCGGGATAGCGACTACCTTGATCTGAGCTCTGGCCCCACACGGAAACTAATTTATGCTCCCACAACTACAAGTCCGTCAACCCTCAGCTACTATGGGGGAAACCAGCGTCTTCATTGTTTTCCAGGACACTGTCGCGGCTTTCTTCACTATCATCGTGACCCGACCTTACCCCCGGAGTCACCCGCTGTTCATTTTCGTCTCACACCGGATCCCCATACTTCCAGCTTCGAGAACGGGACAGACCTCATGCAGCCAATTCATAGACGTGTTTGGTCCGTTTGCCTGCTCTCGAACGATGTTATGCCGGTTTGAAAGAATTACTACTTCGCGATAAACTCGTTACGCTCCCGCTGCTCGAGCACTGCAGAGAGCTGGCTGATGGACACGCAAACCTCGGTACCATGTACCCCTCTACTCTGTTTACGCTGGATCAGCCCTTTTGCCTTGACCTGGGCGGCTCCCTCCCCCCATCTTTCATTTGTGGGCCCACACAGCATTTTGACTACTCGTTCCTTTTTTACATGCGAAAACACAACGAAAGAGTTTTACCACCCTTACTCCGGTACGTTGAATAATCGAAGGGTACACCGTGATAGCCGTGAGTTGTTTATATTTTCACCCGTAGGGCAATGTATGGCACGGTTTGAGCGGTCTACGGAACTGAAACATGCAGGAAAACGTATTTTTACAGTCCGCATCGTAGAAATTCTTGAGCCCATTAAAATGGCCAAGCCGGGATACCCTTACTCTAAACAAGGGTTATCCCGTCACAATCGACGCGGACGGGAAATCGATCTTATGCGAGGGTCTACGGCTCTTGATGCCACCATCGCCATGAGCTACTCGAGTACATACAAAATCCTGACGACCGTTGTGTATCATCCCAATTCACACCTTGCCTGTGGCGTACGATGTAAGATCATTGGACCCGGACGAACCTGAAAGATCTGAAGCCGGAACATTCCATGTACTTCTTCTATACCTGTTCCATCGTGTTCTACGACGATCATAATAACATTTAGACAATCCCTATTGTGCAGTGCTGTGCAAACGATGCTTCTATGCACGCTTCTATTGTTCGAATCGATTCCTGATTGTGATGGATTATCATTGGCGGACGTCCTGCTTCCGAAATCCGCGACGCGTGCAGGTCAGGTGACGTTTCTTGCCTTTGTCCTTTAACAGCTTTTGCCAAGTATACCCGTTCGGGACAAGTGTGGCGGACCCACAGACGCCCACAATCTAAGCGTATAAAGGACTCCGAATTCAAGTCCGCCTCTTGGTTCTCTACCACCACCATCTTCGATAAGGTGAGCCCTCCCCCGTCCTTTCCTGCTACTGCCTCAGCGATTCCGAGCCCAATGCTGACTTCTCCCTTCGTCTAGATCGCCCTGCTCGACGGTCATGCCCCCCATACCAGTGCGCCACACTGCTGTGGTCAGACTGGGTCACAGGTGAATCGCACATTCTCTTCACTTCGCCTTGGGTGTTCCGCGCTCAGTGGACACTTGTTCTCGCGTATGCCGGTGGCTTTGCCGCCGTCAGGTTGCTCGGTCAGTGCCACTCACGCCAGTCTGCTGTGGCTTGGGGTGTCTGGACACTCATTGATCTGTAACGTTTTCGTTTCGAGGGCCGCCGCCGCCGTCGGCCGTCTCCTTTCAATGTACTGTCGTCGAGAATTTCACGGCTGATCACTGTCTGCTATTCCACAGGACCGACACATGACCTGGCAGGCAGTGCTATCCGTTCCCGTTCCCCCCTTGAAGACAATGGGCCTGCAAGATAAGGGCCCATACTAAGAGCGAGGTTGTTCATGTCTGTTGCGAGTCGGTACGCGTGCTCACTCGTGATCGTCAGTGCACAGTGAGAATGGCTATACAAGGTAAGTCATGCTTTCATCGTTGCGCATTATGATATATAACGCTGTGTCCGCCTTATAGAAGCCTCGACGCAAGATCATCAAGGTGTGCTCTTTCCATGTTGTTCCTTCCCTGATACGGTTGCTCACCACTCCTGTCCCAGAATATGAGGCCGACGACAAATGAATGAATCCATCAAGGTAATGTCTTAAACTTCCCCCCTCGCGATGATCTTGCTGACGAAGTTTCTTCCAGAACATCAAGCTCGACCGCAAAAGTACCCCCCCTGGATGGTAAGTTTTGAACACCACTTTGCCGAAGCCCTTTTCTAACGATGTACACTTCAGGCGAAATACAAAGAACCGACCGAAATGAATATGCTTCAAGGTATGCACTCTATCCCTCTTCGCGAAGCTGTTGCTAACGAACCTCTCCGTTAGAATATACCGACCGGCAAATATGATGCCTCCAAGTGGTAAGTCATCCTATCTCTGCTTTTCGAGATATGTTTGCTGACGACGATGTCAATGCCAGGCAAAAAACGACTGACCGACGATTAATAATAAATGATCGATGTAAGTCCTCATCATCTGTCTGTTCTCCCCTTTCTTACGATGCCTTCACCCAGGATATAAAAGCCGATGAAGATGATCGGGAGCGCGGGGGGTGCGGGGAGGTTGGAAGTTGTTTGGTTAACATCCTTCAAGACTTCCGCCAGCGGAGCCTGCTGACCATGCTCTCGGAGAAATGAGGAGCGCCTGCCTCCCTTCGAGCGTTTGGTCCCATATGACCTAACCTCGAATGTGGGGGCCGGACAGGTCCAGTGTTCCCTTCGTGAACTCTGCGCGGGCCTCGGCGGGGTATTTTTTCCTCGCGTACCTCGCGTACGCAACTTGAACAGACATTTGATAAAATAGCAGTTATGCTTGTCCTGCTCTGCAGGCAACCGTAACCCGCGAAATATGCATGGTTCGCCCAGCATTGCGGATAATCTTTTGCTTTGTACGTTTTCAGGTACCGCGGCTTCGTGCTGCGATGATCGTCTTTGTCTGTGTGTTTCATGCATGACTCTGACGAACCGTTCCTTTTATATTGCGCCACAGTTGTGAGTCGTCCGCTTTTATATTTGGTCTATTTGGCTTTCAGCTGACGTTCTATCTTCAATCTAGGCAAGGCACGTACTATTCCTCCTAATCTGAACTCTTGACACAGTGTCCAACAGCTACCCGGGGTGTTAAGCTTGCTCCCTTCATCCTTCCTCTCGATGCTAACCATGCTCTGCGAGTTCTTGAGCGCCGCTCAGCGCCGTCCGCGGCCTGGCCGGTCAGAACCATCGATTGCGCGCCACGTCCTCGGTCCGGCCACTGCCCCCACTCAAGAGATATTCGCCTCTGTTTGACAGTCACCGAACGCGCGCGGTGGACCGGAAACACTGTCTCTAACAATGTGCTGAATGGTGGTGGCCGTACGCTCCCACCTTTGTCATAGCCCACGCCACCGGGGTCCAAGAGAGCTTGTCCAAGACGGCCAGTAAGCTTGTCCTCGCAGCAGGCTCGCTGGTTCAACGTCGCGGACCCGCTCACTCGGCTGGGCAGTGCGGTGTTTGGCAGGGTGGCTTGCTCCGCTGTGTTTCCCGCAGGCGAGGACACCAGGGGCGCCGATGTGCATCCGAGGGGACGCGGTGGAGGGACCTGTCTTTTCACCCCGTTCCGGTGCATGCAGACCTTCGGGTCTTGCACGCCAATTTTTTCCTCCCGTACGCTTCGGCGTGCATCCAGTCGATGATCGTGACTTTGGAGGTGTCCTTCATCGCGTGATGACTGATCACTTGCTCTTTACATACGTCCTCGTGGCGTTAGACGTAAGTCCACGATGCAGAATATTACGTGTTAACTTAGCGCGTGTATGATATAAACCCCCTAGCCCCACATATTCGGTGTGCTTTCCCCCTCTTCCACTCTCGCTCGCTGACCGACTTCAAGATGTTTCCTACGAGTTGCGCTCCTCGTTCGTTGTAGATGTTGTGTAGTTCCTCTACAGTGCTAAGCATTACTTTTGTGATCTCCTTTTGCTGAAATGGTTTTCGAAAGAGTTCGCCAGTTATCTGATGTCCGATTCTCTGTGCTCGTTGGTCCTTGGACGAGCTTGGGTGCTCTTGGATGTGGCCGGCGCACGAGTGATGAACTTGAAAGCATGTCACGTATGCACGTGATCCGACGCGACTAGTGATGTGCGGGCCTGGCTTGGCCTGAAAGCCATGGCTTTGGCCTGGCTTTAGGTGGCCTTGGCCTGCTAATATCCTGAGCCAGGCCAAAGCCAAAAAAATTGGCCTGGCCTGGCTTGGTTTGGCCTGAGCCAGGGCTTAAAGCTGAAAATTTCCCAAGTGCTATATGACTTTTTATTTTAGATATTTCAAAGTTAAATAGGTACTACATTGGCCTATATATTACTCGTGTAGTTTGTGAGTATTTTATGTACAAATAGATCCCTAATCAGTATGATCATCAGCAACACGGATCACTGTGCCACATTTTGGCTTTACACTTTTCATAAACCTATCACAGACTCAACTATCCTGACTGGTATATCCAAAAAAAAATTCTGAAGTGCATTTTTTTCAAAGAAAATCTCATATCCTAGAAGAATTTGTTAAATACTACAGGCCCTGGCTTCGTGGCCTGGCTTGGCTTTCAAAAAGGGCAAGCCAGGCCAAAAGCCCGCTCAGGCCAAGTGCTTTGGCCTGGCTTGGCCTGGCCTAAACTGGCCTGGCTTAGCGGGCCTCATGGCCTCAGGCCAGGCTGGCACATCACTAGACGCGACGCGACGCATCTAAGATTCTTGCGTCAATCTTGACTCGGAACGGGGAAGGCAAACTAAAGGTCTTTCGACTCGGAACGAGGTGAACCAGAAAGCCTAGATTCGATATAGAAATGGATAGTACAAACGTGTACAAGTACAAAATGTCCATTGACTCTGCTTACTTACGGGACACCAAGGAAATGAGATGATAAGTAAATCAATCCACCCAATCGGCATACAAACAAAACACCCCACAGCACACCATACGATCTACTTCTTGTGGCCAAGGTTGATGTGGACAGCCTTGACGTTCGTGTAGCTGTGTCGTGTTGATCGATCAGTCCACAGCCCACAAACAAATGTAAGAAAAGGCTTACTGGTACAGTGCGTATTCACCGAGCTCGCGTCCGATACCGGACTGCTTGTAGCCGCCGAATGGTACGTTGGGGTGCAGCTGGTTCACGCAGTTGACCCAGGCGGTGCCGGCGCGCAGTTTGTGTGCAGTCTCCAGAGCACGGTTGATATTCAGGCTGAACACGGCAGCAGCGAGTCCGTACACTAGTGATCATAAATTAGCATCCGAGTGAAGCGGAAGTATAAAAAAGACTATCGACATACCAGTATCGTTAGCCTGTCGGAGGACATCTGCGAACGGAAGTATTCAGAGAAGTGACGTCATATGCGGAAGAGATTAAGGGGAACGAATACAAACCTTCCTCATCCTCAAATTTGATCACGACACCGACGGGGCCGAAGATCTCCTCCTTAACGATCCTCATGTTGGGCTTAGTATCGGTGAAGATAGTCGGCTGGATGAAGTATCCCTCCTCGCCATAGCGTTCACCACCGTAGTGCACAGTCGCGCCCTCCTGCTTTCCAGAGTTGATGTAGTCCATGACGCGCTGAAACGAAGAATGTCAAATCAAGGAATAATCAGAGCTGGGGATTGAACATACGTCGTATTGGATTTGCGACACTTGCGGGCCCTGGTCGGTGTCGGCGCCGAATGGGTCACCGACTTTGATAGCGGCAGCCTGCTCAGTGAATCTCTTCAGGAACTCGTCGTAGATGCCAGCCTGGACGAAGATACGCGAGCCAGCACAGCAGGCCTGACCGTGATTCCAGCTACAAGGTACACGTCAGCCTCAAAGCAGTATTCAACGATACGGGAGACGTACAAGATGCCGTGTACGGACCAAGCCACGGCCTGGTCGAGGTCGGCGTCGTCAAAGACAATGTTTGGGCTCTTCCCGCCAAGCTCGAGTGTCACCTGCTTCAAGTTGCTCTTCGCCGCCGCCTCCATGACCTTGCGGCCGACGAGGGTGCTTCCCGTGAAGGAGACCTTCTCGATGTTGGGGTGCGAGCTGATTGCGGCGCCGACGGTGTTTCCGTATCCAGTGACAATGTTCACGACACCCGGGGGGTAGCCAGCTTCATGTATGAGGCCGGCCATCCGGATGGCAGTGAGAGGTGTGAATTCCGAAGACTGCGGAGGGACGTGAGTCGTAAAATTTGACTCTCGACGGAGGATGACGTACCTTCATGACGATGGCGTTTCCGGTGGCCAATGCTATGGGGGATGTCAGTCTTTCGTCAGAGACTAACGGAGTCCTTCGTACCAGGACCGATTTTCCATGTGAACAACAGAACTATGAAACCGTCAGCTGATTGAGTCGGATGACCAGAGATGTTGGAAACGACTCACTAGGGAAGTTCCCTACCAGGATCGCGCATTTCGTAAGTATGAGATTATACTTCCTGCTAAGGAAACGTACAAGGAAGAATTTGACCCTGTGTACACGAGTGAGCGCCGTAATAAAGCAGCTGAGTAAGAGGATGCTTACGACGACTCCTATGGGTTCATGGCGAGTGTAAATGAGCTTTTTCTCGTCGGTCTGCAAGCAAAACGTAAGGAAAAGGTAAGATAGTGTGATATAGACCCACCTCGATAGTTTGACCAGTAATCTTATCTGCCCAACCAGCGTAATATTTGATAACTTCGATAGCGAAAGTCACGTCAGTGCCCTTTGCCCATCCGAAGGTTTTTCCTGGGCAGCGTGTCAATGAAGATCAGATAAGGGGGTGAAATCAGAAGTACCGTTATCCAAAGCTTCGAGAGCTGACAGCTCATCCTTGTTCTGCTCCATGAGCGCTGCGAGCTTGTTCAAAAGGGTTGCCCGATGGGCACCAGATGCGTTAAGTCCCCATACTGTGTCAACAGCCTTTTGAGCGGCGATAACGGCAATGTCGACGTCCTTGTCTGTCCCCTCGGCGACCTTGGTGATGACCTTGCCAGTCGCTGTGCGTCGTCAGTAAGTTTCGAACCCGCGACCAACGGCGATCGGCTTACCAGGATTGATGACTCTGATAAGATCATGCAAGTCGATTAGATATGCCCTCGTTCGGCAGCAACGATCGTGCACTCACTCGATCTCAGTTTTGTTGGAACCATCGACGAACTTCCCGTCGATAAAGAGACCGACCGGGAACGACGCCTTGCCCTTGTAGGCGGGAGTATTCCACTCGTGTGTAAAGGTAGCGACCATGGTGAGAGGATAGATGAGAAGGTGAGAGGATGGATTGACAAAAATCTTAGCATTCGTTCCCTTTATATAGCCAGATGAATTGACGCGGGGTTCCGGGTGTGAAATTTAACCTATTATTGGTATCCGGGGTAATAGTCAGCTTCCCGGGTCAGCTGGTTATCGACTCCTGTCAAGTTCCCGTCTAATCGTTTTGTACGTATGCCTTTACATCACTCCTAAGTCCAGATCTCGGTCGGACACAATTGATGCTGGATCTTGCTGGGAGTAGTCGCCCAACGATGTAGTATGCTGCCCGTCCCTATGTCCTTGGAAAGGTCTTAGATTGAAACTCTTCCTTAGACACGCTGTGTGGGGTTGTGGGGTTGGTGAGATCGAAGGAGGTCGGCTGAGTGTGGAGTACCCCAAACCCAAAACAAGCATTTCTTCCGATCGTTTGATGACCGAAAGGGTATGTTCTGCTAATTATATTACCAAACTTCGCAGGTTGGTGCAGTGACCAGTCCCTACAGCGCGCTTCTCGTACGGTGAGATGGTCCTCCTCTTCCGCCCGAAGATCAAAATACGGAACCCCGGACCATATCATTCGTTATGGAGAGCGTATTGGGGATTGTAGCGTCCCGTTCTCCGGTGGTTGCTCGTCGCTCAATGTCGAAAGATATTTCATGAAATATCTAACCACTCTTTGGCTTCCATACTTCGTTACACGTTTATATCGTAACAGGTACTTCTGAGGAAAATAGTACGTTACTCATTTCTCTCGGAACTTGTATTGTCATCGACGCATTTGCGATCACAATGAACCCAACGATACTGACCAGTGACTTTGACTCGAAGTATCACATAGATTACACTCGTGAGAAACCGGAGCCCTCAAGCCCGAGGTATGTACATGATCGTGTAAGCACCATGTGGCATCAAGATTGCGGATACCACAAGCATGCATGAAGTCGAAGAAGACCCTTGAAGTTGAGAAATGCTGGCGTCCATGTGATCGTTTATGATATGAGAAGTGGCGGACGGCGGAGATGGTACCAACCATGTGTCATGACTCCAGAGAAGGAGATTATGCTTGTCTTGTAGACACAGATAGAGCCAGAGTCAAGAGTTGCTTCAACGGCCGTCCGAGAGCACTCGTAGTTGGTATTGAGCAGATAAAGTTCTCGGGCCGCAACCTCCGAATGAGCATCGCTTATATGATTCGTCCAAATACGTCCAAATAGGGACGCGTTTTTCAATTGTGGACGCGAGTCGCGACAGCTTTCTCCATTTGAACAGCATTCTGCCGACTTTGGGGTTCTTTCATATTGTAAGGGCCTCCGGAAACTGGAACAGGATGGCACAGCGGAGTTCTCCCGTCTATGGCACCAACGTCGGAATGTGGGACACCGTCACGGCGCCATTTGCGGAAGAGGTCGCAAAGTTTCGTTCGAACTTCGTGTTTGGGGACATGTTTATGTCTTTGAATGGACAGGACGAGATTTCGCGCTACATGCAGTCGAACATTCTACGTGGAAGGGCAGATGACTTGAAGGCCACGAAGAAATATACCCAGGCGAGTGCGATGTATCTGCAGGCTGCTCGACTGGTCGCAGGAGAGCCACTCCCGGTCAAAACGGCACATTCGAAGGTGTATGGAGACTTGACAGTCTGGCAGACTATCGAACTTGCGTCATGCTTCAATGGTGCAGCTATATGTATGCTCGAGTCAAAAAGATATGAGGGAGTGAGTAATGATACCTTTACCTTTATCGTTGAGTGGCCCATGCTTACACTCAAGCAGGCTTTGATGTGGCTAGCCGAATGCGACGTGCTGATCCAGAATTCTCGAAGGATGATCAAGCCAGCTACTTTCTGTGAGTAGCTTTGGTGTTCTTATGCTCCTGAAACTTACAAGAATTCGTAGTCTGGATCGACCTTGCCATTCAGGTTCCTGAATTTATTGTACAGAGGACGTTGACGGACGTCATCACTGCCAACGTATATCTCGAGCTGGGAAATACAGGTGCAGCAACAGCCCGGCGATGGTACGGCATGACTTCAATAAACACCCTCCCTGATTCCCTCCGAATACCCGCTGAGCAGATCCTCCCTACCGCGAAAGTGAACGAGCTCCTCCACCTCAAGCATCCCGACCCAAAACTAGTACCCAGCATTAACATTAAGTGCGACCGCCTGCAGGTCTGCGGGTCATGGAAGAAGATCAATATCAAGAAGCCTGGAGGAGTCACGGCGCGGACGGGCAGCGCCTACTTTGTTTATGACAGCCATTTGTATATCCTCGGCGGGGAAAAGAACGCTGGCGGACCGTTTTTCCGGGAATTCTGGCGGCTCAACCTCGAAAATATGGATCAATGGCAGCGTCTGCCGGACTACCCAAAAAGCAGGGATGTCACTGGAGAACTGTGTTATTTTTCTATGGCAGTCAGCTCGGACGCAAAGGCATACCTTTTCATTGGAACTCCGGTCATCGATTTTTACGACATCAAGGCACAAAAGTGGGACAGTCTTATGGGGGCTTTCACTTCAAAGGACGGGGCGGTGATGGCGCACGAATGGCCGCTCACGACTATGCACCTGGTGGATTATGCGATGCACTGTGTCAACGATCGCCTGTATATCTTCGGGGGTGCCCATATGAAAAGCAACCTCGGTTGTAATCTCTTTCTAGAGCTCGATATCGCGACCCGGAAGTGGCGTAGGCTGAGCGGCCAGTTAATTCCGAAAACACCTGACTACGAGGGACCAGGTCCTAGGCATTTCGTGTCCAGCTGGGTTGGGAAGGACCAGAATCGGATTTTCGTGATGTATGGCGACGCGGACCGACAGGCAGCAAAGCGGAAAAATGAGGCTCATGGCGGGACATTTTCAGTCGCGTACGACGATCTGTGGAGTTGGGATATCAAGCGGGGGAAATGGAACCGTGAGAAGATGCTAGGCAACATACCATCTCAGAGAACGGAGATGGCGTGCACCTACGTTCGTGTTTGCCTTATATCGTCCACTTCGCATAGTTTCCTGACGCTCTCTTGGCTTCCGTTTAATTTAGAATCGCAAACTGGATAAAGTTGTTGTATTTGGCGGATACAGTCCGACGGTTCCAACAGGCTACCCAAATCAACGCGCGAGCTGTGCGTTTTCATATTATGCCGACACCTTCATCGCCAGCGACGCAGAACCCGAGTACGGACCGACGTCGTCTGGAGTCGCATCTCCTAAATGGAAGCAGGTCCTCACCCGTGGATATCCAACCTACCGCGCCCAGGCTCGACTATTCTGCGATGAGAAGACGGGGAAGACGTTCCTGTTCTCCGGTTATACTAATATGGAGTTTATTCACTGTGGAGAGGAGCCTCTGATGAAGACGCGGACTTTTGTGGATCTGTGGCAGCTGCGGATGGATGTTCCTGGCGGCTTCTTCGAGGGAGTCGATATGGAGGAGGAGGCTCGCACAGCTAAGGCAGGTCCATGGCAGCGGTGCTTTTTCTGTGGGTCGGCAGGACAGTGGAAGAAATGTGGCGGTACGTGCGATTAATTACATCGAGACAGAGCATGGAATCGATATCTCCTCTGCTGATTTCCTTCTTCCTAGGAACGTGTGGTGGGCGTGCATTCTTTTGCAACTCACAATGCCTGAAAGACGGTTGGAAGGAGCACAAGGCTAGCCATAACTGTCGTAAGGCAACGTGAGACTGGACTGCGACTCGGACAGTGTATCGTCAACTTTTCTTGGTCTTTTCTTGTGTCTGTGTTCTAGTGAAGGAATCGTGAAAGAACCCTGTATTATAGAAGGCATACTGTATAATTGGATTTGTCAGAATGGCCTGAATTCTTACTGTGGAATATGGAATATATCTAAACCAATCTAAACCAACTACGTTATGGTTGCGAGATGGCTGGACGAAGATCACGTGAGATTGGCAGGTTAAGGCACGCGACGCGTCAATACTCTTTCTTTCGCTCACTCACAAAGTACTTACGAGATACCGACGCAACACGATTATCGGCCCCATTCTGAGACATATCCACATATTTTCGAACCGCAGACGATCTCTCGTCTTCATATCACTGTGTATGCAGTTTTCGTGATGATACGGTGACTTCGGCGAGAAGCGTGCTCTAGTATCGCCCCTTGACAGGCGCATACGATTGATTCTGAGCATAAGCGATTGGGAGGAAACTCGTGCCCATTTTGGAGGGGCGTTACTATAGAGAGGATCAACGTCACCTTGTTAAATACTGGTATCGTCAGCCAAGGCAGCTTCAAGCAGAGGAGATCCACAACCGCCTTCGATCGGGGACCACGTCGGCTCATCATGGTGCGTGCTCGGCGCATAACAAGTTGCGAGGTTGTACATGAGAAGGATGAAGTACTCACTACGACTTTTCAATAGTTGAAGGATAACAATTAGACTTCCACATCACGTTCAGGACACCATTTACATTGACTTGAAGACCAGGACGTTGTACGGAAAGTTGGACATATTGATATCCTACGACATCAAACAAACATCAGACCGCTTTCGAAAAGCCGCGGAACACAATTCGAATCCTATTTTTCCCGCGCTGCGCGGGCAAAGTTCAGGGTAAGAAGGCGCATGCCTCTTGGCCACGAGACATGAGCGACTTACGTTATCGTGCAGTGCAGCTTCCGAGGCATCTGACAGCGCGGGACCAGCGCCTATCCTCTCCCTCAATGGATATAAGACCGCCACCAGGAATTTCGCACATAGCCTCCACATCCTGTCCTTCACTGGCGGTCATAAGATAGTGCCAGGGGGGCATTTTCCCGACGTCGATGCCAACCATGCCTTCCGCCTTCGACCATCGACCCGATTCTTTCCACTTGGACATGGATTCCAGGGAGAACGTCTCGATACCAGTCAGAGAGTTGGAGGCTCGTCTCCACGATCACGTCCAATTCTCGAAGAATCTTCAAGTCACATCCACAATGGAAGCACCGCCCACCGTAGCCTCCCCTTCAGGAATGTCTTCCAAACCCACTCCCCACACCCTACCCCACTTGTCGATTCCAACCGACATTCATCGCAATGAAGGCATCACACCTGACACTCCTGCTTCCCTCAGTTCACCAATCACGGGGGTTGTGGATCTAACGAAATCAGTTAAGACACTGAATTCTTCCCCTGCGACCACTGGCGGGTTCTCTGATATATATCGTGGAGAGTGGACGAGAACCTCATCCGGAAATGATAACCCTGGCACGAAGAGGGAAGCTGTCCTAGTAATTATAACTTTGTCGTTCTGACACATTACGATCTGGTTCTTAATTTTTGCCTGCAGGTAGCAATAAAGCTGCTTCGTGTCCTCACTGTTCATGATGAGGACTACTCGAAGGCCCGAAGGGTCTGTTCTCGTTCTCTTGAGTCAAGATTTGCACATTTTCATCGTAGAATCGCAGCGCCTGAATCGAGAGGTATACATCTGGCATCGGCTTGAGCATCCAAACATTGTGAAGCTCTTTGGAACGTCGTATCACATGTGTGGACGGCCCTCCATGGTGATGCGATGGTATCAAAATGGCAGTGCATCCGACTATCTGAGTGAGCGCGTTGATGCCGATATCAATAGAATGGCGCTGGTAAGCACTCTGCATTTAACTGCTGTCTACGACTGCGGCTTATGAGCTTCGCTGTTGGACAGGTCCTTGACGTCGCACAAGGATTGAAATATCTACACACCCTGACACCGCCCATTGTTCACGGCGATCTCAAAGGCGTACGTCTAGCTTTCATTTCAAATTCATCCTGACGATGATTCACCGTCTGATTCATCAGAACAATG
Source organism: Hypsizygus marmoreus (assembly GCA_013433165.1). Lineage (NCBI taxonomy): Eukaryota > Fungi > Basidiomycota > Agaricomycetes > Agaricales > Lyophyllaceae > Hypsizygus > Hypsizygus marmoreus. The sequence continues at coordinate 53,277 of CM024094.1, read as the reverse complement.
TGTTGATCACCGACGATGGTCGTGCTGCTCTCAGTGACTTTGGCCTTTCCCAAGTTATTGAGGATCTCCTCGAGGGTCCGACCGGATTTACCCCGTCCAATCCGCAAGTGGGGCCACCTCGATGGCAAGCTCCGGAGCTTCTCGAGGACGATGCTCTACAACCTGGCCTGGAGACGGACGTGTGGAGCTTTGGCTGCACAGCGTATGAAGTGAGTCTCACATCATCTGGTAAGATCTAGCGGAAGAATTCACACCCATCTGACAGCTCCTGACGGGTAATCTTCCGTATCATTACCGCCTCCGTGACGCGATGGTGATTCGTGAGATACAGCACAGGATTAAACCACCAGGCCCTGGTGGTTTAGTTATTGATGGATCCGACGGGAGAATAGAGGACCTCCTCGAAAACTTCTGTTGGTCATTCGAGGCAAACTACCGACTTGACATGACGGAAATGGTGTCCGCACTCATCAACATCTGCGCTTACTCCCCGTGATTATCTTCATCTTAATCCTAATGGACAATAACATACGACACACTAATCCTATAGCCACAACACTTAATCGTTAATTGATTCGCATCGAAATGTAATACTTCAGCGCCGGACACTTGTCAATCGCTACTACAGACACTTATGCACAAGATACATACGTAGGAACACTTATCATTCACCAATAGTCATCATACGCAAGGTCATTGAGGATTTCATCTGTGAGTTCTGCGCGAAGATTCCCGATCTGTCCATCGCCAGTCACCTCGCTAACTGTAAGGGTCGTCTGATTCTCATTCGGCACTCCTTGATAGATGTCGCTGCCAAAGCGTGCGCGGCTCCAAAGGCTGCCGATCTGGACGTTTCTACAGGTGACCATCAGCAACTGAGATCTGTCATATTCCAGTAATCGTACGTACCCTGGATGGAGACCATCGATCTAATTGGAAGATGAGACTTGACAAGACAAGCCATTGCTGACGGCGAACACGTACCTGTCGACCTCCGTGCTTGACCGCTGCCTCATTCAGCCAGCCCAAGAAGAAGCGAATATACTCTACGGGATTATGAGCAACTACTACCTCGACTCCAATAACACGAGACAACTCACTCTCCGTCCGCTCAGTACCGAGGAACTGGAAGTAACTACCATACCCACCAAGTTCTTCAACATGCTTTTCTTGGATGCGCCACAGTTCGGGCGTCGATGGGATCTTCGCCTTGCCTGCCCAGACCTTTGTAAGGGCGACCCCGATGTACTCTGCGTAGGTGAAGGATTGCATTCCGACATTCACTAATCCCCAGATGTTAAGCGAAAGGAACCGTCTGTGCAAAGCCTGAGACTTACTGTCGACGAAGCCGATTGTCGGTTCTTCGATGTAGAAGATGTCCAGATAGAGCGAACGAAGGTGAGTGCCGTCGGTAACGATGGGCTGGGGAGAGTTGCCCGCCCTATTCTCCTGGTACTTCAAGGAGGAGTTGTGATACTGGGGGAGGAAAGGGAATGTGTATCGGTAGCCCGTGGCGAAAAGGACAGAGTCAATACCCGTGATGATCTACACGGGATGAGTATACAGGTCACTTCAACAGTACCCGGGAATAGACTAACTGTGCCATTGGCAAGCTCGACACGGCTAACGTCGATGCTTGAACCTGGACGGTGGAACCGTTTAATTTCTGGGACGACGGTGACGTTGGCCGGTAGTCTTCGGAGGAAGAAATCCAATCGAAAGTGGGGCTTCGTCACTATTCTCCACATTAGAATGAGGATATATGATACAGCGACTGTACCCACCATTATCAGGCTATGCAATTGAACAGGCTAGTCAGACACGATATCAATAGAGCCATACCAGGCAACGGACTCACGCGGATGGACTGATATATCTTGGTGGTATGAGGGACGAGCTCGCGAGAGATCTCACCACCGCTGGTCTATGGCGAATCGTAAGAGAGCATAAACCTGGAATCCGGAAATGCTTACGGCAGCGCCAACGACCAGCACAGTCTTGTTGGCGAAAGGCTCCGGGTGTCTATACGTTCGGGAGTGGGAAATACGGCCAGGGAATTTATCCGCCCATGCCTTCAAGCCAGCAATATTGGGGACATTTGGAGCGTTGTAACGACCAGTGGCTACCACGACAGCGTCGAAGTTCTGGGTTCATTCCGGTGAGCAACGCGGTACTGACGAGAAGAGCGGACAAACCTCAGTCGTCCAGATGGCCTTCGAGGAAGTCTTTCCTGTGCGAACGACCTTTTTGAGAGTGAGGGTCCAGCCAGCTTCGTTCCCAGTTTCATCGAAACGTTTCTCGACTGACTCTACCCGCGTGTTGTAGGAGACTTGAGGGTTTCCGTCGTTGCTGTTGACGCCATGATATGAAGCAAAGGCACGGACATATCGCCCCACTTTGGCATGCGGAAGCTCTAAAAGAGACGCTGAGCAACTACATGGGAAATTAGAGGTAAGAGAGTGTACCCCAAGCTGTTCCTTTCGGCCAAGGAAGTTCTGTAATCTGGATGAAGGCTTGATCATCTTGGTCTCGACGAATGACACGGAAACGTTACCTGTTGTATGGGCTATATAGATCGCATCAGTGATGTCCAACAGTTCATGAGTACCGGTAACTTACGGCGGGTGCGTTAGAATGTAAAGTGGCCCATATAGGCTTGGGTCCTCGGTGCCGTCTGAGAAGGTCGGCAGATTCTTGACCATGATATGCTTTCTCGTATGGGAGCTTTGCATCTTTGGGCGGCAACGAGGGTACATAATCGCCAACTGAGATATCGACACTTGGAATAGGTGCGTCATCTGCTGTTTCTTCTGTGTAATGCCAATTGCCACCTGGTACGTCGTCGCGTTCGAAGAGGTGCACGTCATAACCAGCCCGCGTGAACTCCCGAAAGTTGATCAAGCCACTGTGGAGAGAGCATCAATTGCAAACGGAGCCAAGTTCAATGATCGGACATACCCTGGACCCGCACCAATGATTGCAACTCGACGAATAGGCCATTTGAATGTGTACGAATTCGAACCTTGCTGCTCTGGTGGAACGAGGGGGATTTGATTCGCAGCAGCCGCGACAAAGGCGTAGTTCACAGAACTGAGGAGCGCAAGTGCTGCCCGAATCGTTAACAGCATGTTGGGTTACGAGATTGATTGATACAGACCTTGTAGCCGCCTTATACACTTCTTCTACTCTGCAAGTTGTCGCACTTTCCACAAGAAATGACGCAAGCCCGCTTATCTTCGCAGGTTCACCATGACGCAAGATTGCATAGTCCTGAGTTCAAAGTACAGCTGAAGAATTACAAGCCAAATTTTCCGAAGGGTCAAACTACATAAGAGCTACACTAGGTTCATGGACAGCTCATGGTCATGGTCAATCCGAACGTTCATGAAATATTCTGCAACCGATATTGAGTTGTGAGGCTAATGCCAAACATGCACCGTGCCGAACCCGGCCGAGCAGTTTGCTTTCCTTCGCCACTTCCAAAAGTAGTCATAACTTCCCAAGTTCCACCTCGAGACCTAGTGTCATACGGTTGCGCTCACGTTTACTCGAGGTCTTTCTTCCGCCCGATTTATGTTCTTATTTTTCTGGAGCGTGCTGAGCAGGACCGAGTAACGGTACTTACTCCTGGCGCGTTGGTGGATATCGATCAGACTCCTTGCGAATAACTGGACTAGGCAATAGGCAAAATCTTAGGCAATCCGCGCTATACCGGTTCTCCTTTTACAAATCTGCTGACTCTTGGACGGCAGTTCATCCGTAAATGACAAGTGATGAGTAAGTGAAGAAAGTCGTGGGCTTGCGACATATCTGCGGCATTTTCCTACGTGTAACTGATACTCAAATTTGGGTCAGTCTTTTTATATCAATTGATGCTCTGGACCGACAGATATCCCTTTCTAAGCCGTCGATCCGTCAATCCCTGTCCTTCCTCAGTCAAAGCGCCAAGCGGATGTTCAATCTATTTCTCAGCGCGCCGTCAGCCATTACCATCCTGTGAACTTTCGACCTTTCCGACAGCAAATTCAACTCATTTGTGGTGGACTTTCTATCCACTCCACACATGCAGACCTATGCAGACTTGTGGTCTGGCATTTGTGGATTTGAAGGGAAGACGATAAGATAAGATTTCAGGACCAGGCACAGGTGCTGCCCAAACAACACCACATCGTCTGCGTTTGAAGTTGATGGCACCACGGTCCACGTCTGCTGAGTGCTCACAATAAAGTTTACCCGAAGAGGGTACTATTTCCAAGGCTGTTACTCTGTATGCGCTGTTTCTTATATTCTCTTTGCCGTATACTTTGCTGAACCGTTGATGTCATTCCAGGTCAAAAACAGTCCGTTCTTAGATCATGCGAGAGGATGTGGTTACTATTCTTGAAACGGCTGAGAAGGCACACTCTATGTTGGCGCAGGTAGACGAACGCACGCTCCAGAACATCCTTGATCTCGTTGAGGCAGATATAATTCGGCTGAATGCAGAGATCGCACCCTTGGAAACCCAACGAGCCAACGCCCTTCAACAGATCACGCGAACCGAACGCATACTCGCACCGCTCGTAATGGCTATACTTCCAAACGAGGTGCTCGTGAACATCTTCAAGCTCTGCGGAGATGGGCCAGTTCTGATAGATTCTGGAACACATTGTCCAATGCCTTTGGCGCCTCTGGCCCACGTCTGTAGGAAATGGCGGTCGATCATCATGGAAACACCAACATTATGGAATGACCTTCTCCTCGATTACAAAGGATGGTCAGATACTGTTTCTGTCACACAAGCGGCGCAAAAGTGCCTGTCTCGTGCTGGATCATCGTCACCAATCGTCATACGTACTCGGAGACCTGCCAGCCATGGTGCGCGCAGGGGTGCAGATGACACAATCAATCCCATCGCGTCCCTCATCATACCATTCTCCCAGCGCCTCAAGACAATAGCCATATCCTTTCCTTATGTCTGGCTGCGCTCTTTCCTCATCCTTCCGCCCGGATCCATTCCAAACTTAGAGTCTGCCGATATCGAAATGATGTCGGGCCCTGTGGATGATAACCCCGTCTTATCAGAGGTCATAACTGTCTTTTCGAATGCTCCCAATCTCCGTCAACTGACTTTCCGGATGCACGCCCGTGATCTTGTCCGCCATAACCACCATCTTCCACAACCCACCCCTCCGCCTGTGCTCGCTCCAGGCGTCCAACTCCCGCTTCCATGGACTCAGTTGACGCACTTGGCCTTCTTCGATATTCCCGTGCCCTTCAGTTTATGTCACCAGATGATCCGACTATGCACCAGCCTCTTGTCCTTCGCTGCGACTCGGCTAAGCGAAATCGACGCTCCAGTCCCATCAGAGACAAGATCTCCAACCCTCAGGTCGTTGACGTTTGAGACTGGGGGCGACCCTGACTTCTTCCAGCAGTACTGCGACCCACTCGTCCTACCTAACCTCAAACACCTGACGCTGAGCAACTCCGAGACTATTCACTTTCGACGAGATGTCTTCTCCTCGCTCCTCTCGCGCCTCACGTGCTGCCTGACCGCACTTACAATGTCGTTCGTCATTGATAGGGACGCCATCGAGCCAGTGCTCCGTTCCGTTCCGTCTTTGACTGTGGTGGAATTCAAATGGTCTTCCTTCCCGCCCTCGGTTATCGAGAAGATGATGCATTGGGAGCTTGTTCCTGGCCTGCGGAGGTTGCAGTGCGGGATGGACTCCAGAGTTTTGAAGTTGTTTTTCGAGTTGTTGGAACTCAGGTGGCGAGATGCTGCGCATTCTGGTGTGGAGGGGTATAATGGCATCGAGTCGGCAAATATTTTCTACAATCCAGAGAGTTTCAAGAAGGTGAAAGAGGCAAGGGCGTATGTCCGTGGGCTTGGAGAGAAGGCAATAGGGATTGAGATCGATTCTGATAAGCGACGGGATGAGTTTGAGACGATACAGAATTCGCATCAGGGTTGGTGATCACGAATGCTTATATGCCTCCGACCTCGTGTGTTGTTGTACGCCTCCGCCTCCTCTTTGCTGACTTGTTGGCCTTTTGTATTATACCTTATTTTGAATTGCCAGCAACACTGATTGATGCCCCGTAGTCGCAAAGCTCCGCGATCTCCGGCTCAGGACCATGCTCATTGTGGCCTGTCCAATTTGAATGGATAATCCTCGGAAGGTGATGGGTTGGACGGGGGAACCCCTCCATATTTGTGGTTTGCATTGCAATTGTAAAGCATTAGGTGTAAATGCAACATCCCAACTATCAAGGAGGGAGGAAGGGACGAGACGGTTTCCACACTCACGTGGGCTCGTAGGGACACTGGACAGTTTCTTGATTGGGTGGTGTGAAGCAAAGCTCGGTACTGAAAGGAGTGACACAGTGCGGCTATATGTTTCTCCTGACGAGACTTGCAGCTGGCGCATACCGGACGCGGCGTTCTGTAAATACGTGGAAAATTGCTGTACGATACGAGGCACCCCATCGATCAACCTAAAATTACACATTTCAAGGCCATATGAGTCTGTCTCACAGTTCATGCATCGTCCCTCATCTTCCATCTTACACTCTCTCAAACACCCACAAATACGCTAACTTCTTCAGCTCCCTCACGCTCTCCTCATCCGCCTTCACCACCTTCTCGTCATTGAACAGCACCCACTCATCTCCTACCCTGATGTGCGCTACATAGTGTCCAGAATGCACCGACGGTCCCTTGTGCGAGATAAATGCCTTGAGCTTGTACCGTGCGGGGAGGATGGTGCTGCCTGGGATTTGGGCAGCCGGGGCAGGAGCGGCAGGAGCGGCGGAAACATCTTCGCCCATATCATCGGGGTGAGAGAAGAGCCACTCAACGGCACGTTCAGCGTTGCCGCTCTGTATGGATAAAATATGTCAATCACGGACCAACTGAGGGAAAGAGAGCGGGGAAGAACAACACACCGTCTCACGAAGCGCCTTGCGCGCCTGCGCAGACGTGAACCCCATATCAGCTATCATCGCAACCTGCTCCGCCGACGGCTCTGGACCCGAACCCGTACCACTTCCTCCCGCGGGTCGAATCGGGTCATCGATGTCTACAAAGTCACAATCATCAGCCATCCATTGAAAGCGAGGAGACGGAGGAGAGGAAGAAGCCCTCAGGGGAAGAGAACATACCGGGATCGTCCATGTGTTCAAACAACCACGCCAGAGCAACATCGGCGTCTGGTCCGTTCCCTGTCGCGAGGAGCGCCTTCTGGGCGCGGACGGTGGGGAAGCCCATGCTCTCGATCGCTGCCATGGCTGCTGCATTAAATTCTGGAAGGGCTGGTGCAGCTGCGTTGGCGTGTCAGTTCTCGGGGGAAGGGAGTAAGGGAGGACAAAGGAGGAGGAATGGAAGATACCGTTTGAATCATCAGGCAACTCCTCCTCAGACGGCTGAAGACCATGTCCGAGGTGTTTTTCCGTAAATTCAAGGATGTCATCGGAGGGTAGGATGACGGGGATATCTATGCGATACGAAAAGTTAGTTGTGCTGTGTAGAAAAAGCAGAGACGGGGATCGAAGAAGATCCGTACCAAGCTTGGTCGGAACCCAATTTACGAGCTGGAACTTCTTCGCATGAACCACCAACACCTCTGGGAACGACGCGAACTTCGTCTGCCTGTCGAGTTGGATAGAGTCAGTAACGGTCAGATATACAATCGATACAAGAAGAACAAAAAATGAATATAGATTGTAGATGAAGGCACGAAGGCACGATAAGAAGATATCAAAACTGAAAAAGAAGAGAAAAAAAGAACCCACTTCAATGCATGGACACTCTTCCCACATGCCGGACACGAGTACTCCAGCGCCTCCACGCCCACAAGGTTATCAAGACACTCCGTCAGCTCCACATCCTCATACTGCGTCTTCCGCTCCGCATCTTTATCTTTCCCTTCCACATCGACATCCATACTCTTCTCCACAGCAGGCACAGCAACGCTCACAACGTCCATCGCATCTGTACGGTACCTAACGCGTTTACAATCCGCGCACTGCAGTCTCTGCTCCGTCGCATACGCAAACACCTGTGTCGGATCTAAAGTTCCCCATCAGCACCTAACGTAAAAAATAAATAAAAACGACATACCCAAGTCAAGGTCCTCCTTCCTCCTAAACCCGTCCCGCCTCAACACACCCAAAAGGTACGCCAAGAACTCCTCCGCATCCTGCTGCCTCATCGTCCCAAACTCCTCATGGCCCTTCCCAATAAGCGCCTTGAACCCCACCGGGCGAAGCCCCGTCTGGAACACCGGCGTCGGCGAGGGGTGTTGGTGTTGCAGCAGCCCCGCGTCAGCCGAAGCGTAGTCAGCGGGGTGCGCATACCGCCCACTCAGCAGCCCGTCCGCGACCTTGTGCATCTGGCACTCCAGGCATGATGCGGGGAGCGGCTCGTTGCATTCCGCGATGTGCTGTTGTGCTTTGGTGGCTATGGATGGATCGATGTGGGGGCCGTATCGTTTTTGGAATGCGGGGAGTGAGAAGAGGGTTTGTAGGACAGAGGCCATGTAGCAGCTACCGGGATTTTAGTCGGTGATGAGTTGGAGGAACGGGAAGCTCACCTGTTCCCCAGATTCGCGAGGCCGGTGAGTCCGGGCCCAAATAGTGGTTCGAGTGCACGCCCGTCGTCGCCCGTGAGCGAGAAATCGTATTTGAGGTTGTGCTCGATTTGCTGGGTGGATGTAAGCATATGGAGCCAGATGCAAGTAAATCATAGACAACGCACGAGCTCCGTCATGCTTTTCTCGGTCTTCGTCAACGTCTGCACGTTGATCCCAAAAGAAGCAAGGTGCTGTGCGAGTTCGGGATCAAGCTTCGCGTCGTTGCATATGTAGCAGTATATATCTATCGCCTGGTCAGACACACGTCTCAAAGTCGAGAAGGAACTGAACTGTAACACTCACCGGCACTTCCCTCTGGCGTGATAGTCCCCAACTTCACGCTGACGGGATGTCCTGTTGCCTCGTAGTGCCCGAGTCCGTGCCCGTTTCCTCCTAACCCACCGAACTGCTGCCGCCCGCATCCGAGGGATCCGCAGGTCATGCAGAGCCAAAGGTTTTCTTTCAAGTCGCATGCGCTGCAGTGGGCGAGACCTGTGTTGCGTTTGTGCAATTCGTCAGTGAAACGAGAAGACGAGAGGCGAAAAACAAACCAGATGCGGGGATGTGGCTCGCTGCGTCTTGATGAAGAGCAAAGGTGTGCTCGCAGGGAAGGATCTCTTCTTCCCATGCTTTAACCTCGGATTGACGCGCAGAAGACATGGCCTGCATGACGCCGTCGACGAGGGCTTTGATCTAGAGTGAACATTAGATAGAAAATGATAAAAGATACGCGTACGCACCTTTGGATTATCGCTGGCTCCAGGTACTTCTACTCCATTCTCGCCATCGCACTTCCAGCATTTGACGGTCGTGACGTGCTCGTATTTTTCTTCCTCCCGATCTTCGACGATCGCGAGTTTCGTCATTTTGGCGGGTGGTTCCTCGTCTTCGGTCTAGTTTGCGAAAGGCAAAGTCATTGAACTGCGACAACATGATAACGAAACACGAGTGGCAACATACGCGCTGAGCAGATGGTTTAAGCTTACGCTTGATGTTAAGCGTGAACGTGTGCCCCGACTTCTGAACGTGAGTCCGTGCGTGATGTTTCTGGGCATCAGGACACCCTCCGTTGAAGCATGTAAGGCAAACTTCGACACCACCAGGCGAGTCCTGCAATTAGAGATGAAGGGCCAGTCAGTGAATAGTAAGAACATAGCTTGCCTGTGAGTCGAAACATTGTGTACACTCTTCGCGATGGACAGATTGAGAGAGCCTAGGTGGCTGGAGACGCGCTATTTGGTCGAGATGAGTGCAGGACATCGTCGTTGCAGAATGACGAGTCCCAGTTCGAGATCAGATCTTTGACACTCGATCGCACCACGTGCCCCCCGACGCCCGTGAGAGTTTGCCGCCAACCGATACGTACGTCTCTTTCCACGTTGAACGTTCCTCCCCCTCCCGGCTTTCCGCTTTCATGACCCTTTCTCTTTTTCTCACAGATGAACGGACATAGCGTTCGAGGTCACAGGTCTCACTACGTCCTCCCACAGGCGCTCTTTACGCGGTCGGATCTCCTCAATGTCGCACTGCAGCCGCACGTCCTAGCCGCTGCAAAAATTCGACATCTTCTCATCTAGCTGCGTGTTCTTTCAAGCTGCTCCACTTCCTCGAATCGCTTCTACACCACTGCCTCTTTTATTCGCTCAATGTCCCGATACTACTTCGTGTCCGGCTCATCTTTCTGTAAGAATTACTGTACCCGCTCCTCCGGTACCGGAGACTTGCGTTGTCCTCCAGAATTTACGACTGCGTGTATCCTAGATCTTCCTGTTCGCATCCCGTCCTTTCTCCTTAGGTGACTCTTCCACGAATACAAAATCGACTGACATTTTTTTTACGAGAGTCTGCGCGGAAACTACCAATAACGAGCCAGGGTCCAACACCCACTCATTCACCGTCCGACTTGTGTCCAGACTGGAAGTCGGAACATCTTCGACCCCCCTCACCAATCTGCTTTTCTTCAACTGATGATATTCGACATTCCGTCTTGGTTCTGGATATCCGATGTGATGCGCGACTGGAAGAACTAGCCAGGCGTAAGGCGATGGAGAAACCAGGCAACAAATTGCAAAGACATACACGAACCTAGACGCCTGTGAAACAGGACCCAATAGCGTTCGATCTGGTGCGCTCTGCCCATTTACAGCCAACCGTGGCGCCAGCAAAGGCTCGCGGCTTGTTTTCAAGCACCGCCCACCGTGAGCATTCAATCTCCTTGACCCCATATACCATAATGTTGCCCATATGGCACCTAAAACGACACAAGGAAAGCGATTCATCAGCAAACATCCAGCCAAGATGCCAGGGGGCCCATTGACGTACGATGGCGCTTGCGACGGGTTCCGCGGAAGTGGTAGGCCAGTGTCGACCAATGCTGATGGCTCTCCGGAATAATTCTGGTCGATGACAAGACGCGCTCCATTGACAACGACAGCAGATGCTGCGAAAACACTGATGAGGGCTTTGAAAAACATTGCTTGCTAACGAGGGAGGCTGGGATTTGCTGTTCGGTGCTGAAGATTAGAGGAGGTTGGGAAAGACCAGCTTTCTGAGAGTTGTGGGCATCTGCTCTCTAATATTTATAGTTTTTGTTACCTTTGGCCGCAGTCCTTCTTGGTCAGGTAAGTATCTTGTCGGCTCACTTCGGTAACAAGGCCGGAATCAGCTCAAATTGAGCATGACAGGTGTGTCCAGGATATGCAAGTGAGACCGGTTGTAGTGCGTTTCGAGAGAGTTGAAGGGAGCTTTTTGAACCTGAAGAAGATAGGGCTCAGGAGAGCTACATACCCGTTTTTGCCGTGATGAATATTTTCGCGGGCAAAGGTAGGAACAACCCGCAGCAAAATTGCTCGGCGTGCCTGCGTAAACCTCGAATGGATGCTAATAAAAAGATTGTTTCCATGTTTGGGGAGAGCTCGCGGCGGGAAGTTCTCGGCTCGCTCACGGTTGATGGACAAATTTAGGTACAATCATCCACGTGACCCCCGACGCCGACGACTGTGGTCCGTGGAAATTGAATTGAAAATTTACACTCGAATGAGAAGCGTCACAAAACAGTGCGCACCTGTTCGAGAGTGTCATCAACTCGTGAGCATGTTGGCCATGCTTTTCGTTGGCTTGAGCTCCATAGTTCAAATATTCAATCGCCAATGCCGACCATCTCAGTACTCGCGGCTTCATCACCGGGCGGCGGGCCTGACCTGCGATGCGACCTTCAATCAGCTTAGTTAGGGACCTATGGTTTCAATCGTTCGTGAGGAACTCGGAGAGGTCGCAGTTTTGTCAACGAAAGTCCATCTTTCCTTGATCTAATGCTATGCTGGGGTGGCCTTCGACAAGCGACAGCACACGGACGGACCGGTATACTCACCACACATTGGCATATTATTTAATATTGTCGTCTACCCAGAACCAAAGTACGCCATAAACCATCCACATCCTCAAATTCTGACGTTTGCCGCCATCATCCAGATGCCGTGGTCGCCTCGTTGAATCAACCACGAAGAAGTAGTGCTTCGAGAAGTCCAGGTGGGACCGGCTGCCATACTACGAATACGTCCTGCCTAGTGCAGGTGGAGCGTATAAGAGGACTGAAAGTGGTCCAACGAGCAAGGAGAATGTTACGCCACTTAACTGTAACCCGTAAGTACCTGTATTCATATTTTCCTATGTCCTTCCAATGCTGACCGCTCTCTAGCAGTCCACCGACGGAACCACATCCTGCCTAAGGTTTTGGGGTTATTTGCACTACGTTCCTTCTATCGTTCCCAATCGGAAACAGCTGCGACGGTCCTTGAGTCGGTGAAATGATGGAGCGCGAGTCCTTCTCACTGGCGCATGATGGAATTCGATGCTACGAATACCGCCCACTGAGGTACAGACAGCAATGAATAAGTCGCCGCGCCGAATTCAGTTTAATGGAACACGAAGGGCATTTGTTACATGCGCAGTATAGATATGTCGTTGCTGGAGCCCCCTTCGAGGTATGCACGTTAACACAGTCTCAAAAAGAGGGTACGATATCTGGTGCATCACGACTCCTAACACTAGTCAAACTCCATGTGTCACTCGTCCTTCCTCGAAGGACTCATGGGTATCATCACAACACGAGTTCCTCCGTCTAAAGGCCTGGCATACACACCACTCTCGAATTCTTCCTTCCTTGACTTATCTTGACATAAATCTCAATCGCTGTTATTGGGTCCAAAAAATGTACAGCATTAAACAGTATGACCGTCTTGATTCACGTCGTTGGAACTTGGTTAAAATTTCCCTAGCCACTAAACGACATGGGAACCTTCGAATGGAAGCCCCTGCGGGCATCTTCTTATATATCGAGACCGTCCAATGTCGAAGTCTTGGTCGCGACTCCAAAACTTGCACGACTTTTGATCGAATTTGGTGTTGAGCACGATTTATGCCCTTATGGCGAACTTGCCCTCGGCCACTTTTGTTTTGTACATGCCCGTTGCATGGATCGTATTTCGGTACAAGTATGATGTTCGGGGAGGAAAGACGTCCGAGTCCTGATCTATGCAGAAATTCGGCATTTGTTTCTATTTAACAGTCGCAAATTTAAACACCAGCGGCCAGGCATCGGCGACGATGGGAAATATCTGTAAATCCAACCGCTCACCCGGAAAAGCACCTTCAGCATAATTCATACATTACTAGTGTCCTTGCATTGCTCAAATATCCCACCAGCTCTTCATGACACGCTGTCTTCAATATGATAACTGCACCAGGTGAGGAGCGACAGTGGTAGTGACCAACAAATGGAGACATTGGGCGATGCTAGTGGCTTTCAGTGGGTTCCCGTGCTATGGTAAAGTTGCTTTTCATCCGATGGTCTGAAGGAGTTGAGCGGCAGATGGAATGATTCACAGAAGGCCTGTAACATTGAATAGGTAAACAACAGCGGGAAACTTAAAAAACCCAAAGCTTATTTTCCAAACACCCGACAAAACCCACCACCCACTTTCTCAGCCGTAAAAACCACATACACGTCCCTTGCTCTTCAGACATTCTTGATGCTTCGCTCTACGATATTGAAACTTTTCGGTGTCCACGTTTTGCGCGTCATTCAGAGCTCGAGTCCGAAAGAGGTCCTGGGAGAGGTGTGTGAGGCCTGCCATTTTTCTATACATCGTATCTCAAAACCTTTGCAGAAGAACAGAGCCGCTATTGAATTCGCAGAGGAGGGAAATGCAGAAAAAGGTGAAAACACGGTATGTCCAGTTTACTTGTCATCTATTCGAGTTCTGACCACTGATTTCAGGTCGTGGGCCCCATCAAACCTCTCAGGAAGTCACTCAACTGTGGGAAGGACTGTTCAAGGTACGAGCCCTTGTATGCTCCACATATCCAAAATATCTGAAAACTCCATATATCGGACAGAGAAAACGAAACTAGGCCGTGCGCTAGGTGATTGATGCAAGCTGAACACTGGGTGCAGAGCGTTGAGTCATAAACTTCGAATATAAACTGCAGGACTGTAGTATTGCATAGAGGAACATAGCGAAACTCCTTGTGGCGTGGAACCAAGCTACTGGTAGAGAGGAAGAGCAAGTTTCTTTATGGTGAGAGTGTCGATTGTCTATATCAACAAGAACACGGGGAGCCAACGCTCCGTCGTCCCTACCACTCAAGACCCAGTGATAGACATCCCGATTCGCGCCATTGAACGAAACCCACCGTCTGACGAGAGTCACAATGGATTTCGCCTGAGATAACAAACTCCCCGTTCCTCAGCGTCATCACAACAACCGACGCCAGATCTGTTACTCACCAGACCCTAACCATGTCACTGTGAGACTATAATTCGTGATGTGTTCAAGGTCTCTCGAAGTGCTGTCAATAGAACAGTCAAATCGTCGTATGAAGTGAAGGAAGCAAGGGCCACGGCTTACCCGAGGTTGCATAAGGGGCAGATAACCATGAATATCGAGCCTATCTAGCCACCGAATGGAGATACGTGCCTGCTGCAAAGTGCTTAGTGGTGAGGTCTGATTGAAGAGTATGGTGAATACCAGGCGGGCGCTAAATTGGGCGCTAGCGTCGTATTTCACAGCTTGTGGTAGGAGACGTCGGTGCTCTATTGTCTCCATTCTATCAACACCACACGCAATGAGAGCTTGAGAGTCAATGCCGTTTTCCCCATGTTTCTGCCCAACGTAATCAGTCTGAGACTACCAGCCCTCCTCGTCCCCGGGGCTTGAGCAAATCACGTTGGCGGGAGTAACATCTTAATTGACGGGCGAGCAGCAACGTGAAGCGACGTACTAACGAAATGACTTGCGTGTTAGAAGAATACAAACATAAATTACACGGGAACGTGCCTTTTTGTACACGAGGACCAGGCCAGTTATACATAAAATGGTACCAGTACACGGCGCCCACCATAGAGCTCAGCTGAGGCACAAATCACAATTGGGGGATATCCGAGGCCTAGATCGACGCATAAGCCGCTTGGTGGATGAAGAATGGCATCGAGGATATTGTGGTAGGAATCCTTGAAAATAGAGGGCCGCCACATCCAGAATCGTCCACATATGCGACAGTGTTTCTCGTGAACGCGAGTGCAAGGGCCATAGATAACGTACAGCTATATCTAGATTCCAATCGATGCACCAGGCCGCGCAGGGTAGTTCGTCGTGGAAGGTAGGTCAGTTGGAACAATGAAAACCGAAGAGAAGAGGAAGAGCATATGAATCCCCCCACCGGTTCTTTCACGACAAACCGCAAATCAAAGAGGTATAACAAGGCCAATCGCGAGTGGTGCATATTAAGCAGTAAAGATGAAGAGAACGAGAAGATTGGCAGAAGAGTCAACGAAGAGTCGATGTAGACTAACGGAAGTTGCCGAGGCCTCTGTGTAAAGTTCACGGTATTGCCAAATATCGGGTAGGTTGGCCAATGGCCGTGAAGCGTTAGACCTCGGTTGCTCTCCTTCTTACTGGTGTGCTAACTCGAATGCCTTATGGCACAGGACTGCGCATGCTGAGTTTTCTGGCCTTAAGCTAAGGAGCATCGAGGAATCACCATGAGGCACGAAATGGATATACCGAGTACAAGACCGAGTGCGTGATTTGATCTACACTCCGTCTGATAATTAACTTTTCTTGTAGACTCGAGGCTTTTTGGGCAGCTTATTCCGGCAAATGTTTTCCTGGTGATCAAGGAGCCGCTGCGGGGCCCACTCAAACCGAGTTGCGGCTTCCTTTATTCTGAACGACCCCAGGCTGGCAATTTCATTGACGTCTGCAATATTGATTCTGCTCGTCTCTACCCAGCCAAAATATTTGATGAGTCTATGGACGAGGTCTGTACCATGGGCGTTGATTAAATTTCACAGGCACGCTCTTGAATCCTCTTTTAATTGTCGTGGTTTCCTCTATTATCACCTGCATCACTAGGACCCCTCCTTTCGAGATACATCTGACTAATGTCATCTCGTGTGCCAACTGTGAACAGATGAGCAGATCGGGTTCAGCTTAGGAACCATAATCCATCTATGGGCTTCGATTTCTCCCCGTCGCACATCGGTTGAAAGAATGCCAAGCATTTGCTTTGCAGAAATAGCCAGGCTTTGTCTACCATCCAGATCGGTTGACAACGTCATGGCAATTTCGATAATATTTGTTCTTAACGGTCTCGCAGATGATGACCCGTTAGTTACCAGCGTAATGACCTTCCTCGCTGGTGCTAAACGTCTTCATCGACCCATTTCCCCCATGATCCGTATTCTCACCCCCACTGAAGGATAATGTGCACACCTCCAACCTGTTGATTTATCAACGGCTTGTGGCCCCGACATTCATTTGCCCGTGGGACACGCATCGGCACCGTATAAAGAGTGCCACGACATTTCATAGTAATGCGTCAGCCTCGTATCATGGTGTTTTCCATGACCGTTCACAGCGCTCCACCGAAATTGATGCACTTCTTTGTCGTGCTTTCACTGATTCGGGATTTCGGATTTGAATCTAGAAATCTTTGCTTTGAGCCCTCACTTCATTCCGCTCTCTGCTTATCCCGCGAGGTCCCACGGAAGCTTTCGTTTTCGGTGGAACTCAAGCCATGCTCGTGGTCATACTCCTGACGAATCATTGCACTCCTTACTTACACCTAATATTAGCGTATGTTCAACGGGAATACATCGTGTATCCTGAATTTGTTCATTGTCGTTCTGTCTCGTTGTCATTGCATGGCATTCTCGATGCAATCGAATGATGGAAAGGTAACTTAAATAAGATGGAGTGTACTATCCGTTCCAACTTCCAAAGACGGTCGCGTCTGAATCGAGTGCGCATCATGGTAATTTGTCGCGTTGCGACCGGCCCTGAACCTCACACGTGGTTGAGTTCGGCCGATCATCACTTTTCAAAGTCTCAACTTGCCCTCTCAGTTTCTACACGCAAACGTTCCCGTTCTTTCCTCCTGCATGCTTAAACTCTGGCGTTCCTCAAGCTGCGTACTGTATTCGTCTCATTCGAGGTTGAAGCTCAGTGCACTCCTTGGTGTACGTCGATGGCAGAGAAGATGTAATGTACGTGACTCTCCTTACGAGGGTTTTCTGTCTAAAACTTCTATCGCTACCAGTCTTCTGACTCTGTAGAATCCATTAAATCCGCCACCACCACTAACCCGAAAGTATACCCATCCCGATGCAAAATATCCACACTCGACCCTTCCCGCCTCCAGGACAGCGATTTCCTCGACGTAAGCAACGGCGTCAGTCGCACCCGTCTCGTCACAAGCACACCCATCATTCTGCATCCCTTTACCTCCTCATCACCCCCAGAATGGCGCCACTCCAATATCCAACTCTACTACCACGGCAAGACCGGACTGCGCCGCCCCTTCCCCACTCACGCTCGTGGGTTCCTGTACTACCACCGCGATCCCGAACTACCGCCAATTTCCGGCGCAATGCGGTTCCGCCTCACGCCCGATGCCCATACCTCGAGCTTCAGTGCTGGGACGGATCTCATGCTACCCGACAGCCGGACGCCGTGGTCAATCTGGCTTGTGACGATAGCGAATGCAGCCAAGTACGTTGGGCTGAAGCAGTTGTTGCTTTCGGATGGCCTTGTCACGCCTGAACTTCTGGAACATTGCAAACGCCTGGGTGCAAGATATGAGGTACCTAACGGCCTGAACCCGATGTATCGTCACATGTTGTTTCGGCTTGAGCAGCCATTTCTCCTCGATCTCGCATCTAAACCCAGTTTTGCAGTTATTGGACCACAGCAGATCGAGAGGGCGCAGATCAAGTTCACATTGGTACACAGACGCGAGCGTGACAAGAGGACGGCATTCTTCCCGTACTCGGGTACGTTCCCATTTGAGTGGAGTTCGAGTAATGCGCTCATGTGGGCTTTCCTCCCAACATCCTTAGGACAGTGCATGGTGCGATTCGAACGGTCACTCGCACCGGAACATGCAGGAAAACATGTCGCTGTCATTCGTGTTTTAGAACTCCTGACCCCAATCGTTAGCACTGACCCAACATTCACTCCCGGTAACAAGGGCGGCCTGTTCCGTATGCCCACTGTAGGGTCTCTTCTCGTCAAGGGAGACCGTCCCATAATGATCAACGCCAATGGTGTCTCGGATATCTGCAGATGTCTACGACTCCTGATGTAATCTGGTTTTCACTGTTTGTGTGCGTGTTTGATGAGTGCGTTGTGTTACAGAACCGAACTCATACTAACTATCTTCAGTTTCTCTAGTCGCAACAGTGAAGTTCTGGTGCGACGTTTATCTGTCCCGCTTCCTGTGCGCGTCTTTCTGTAGGACGTCAGAACCGTGCAACTATAATAGGAAACACCAGCTATGGAAGTCCTGGCCATGATCACCCTCGGCCTATTTCTATTTTCGGCAGCCTGCATAACTACTGTTCTGTGGCAAGCAGAGACATTGGAAGACATACTGTTCAAGTCTTATTACCTCCCCTCCGGAGCTTGGCGCTTTCCTTCGTCTTCGAGACCAAGATCTGTTTCCACTCTTTTTACCTGTACGCCGGGTCCTACGCTTCAGGAGAGGGTATGTATAGGATCTGATCATCGGGGCGGACGCCAAGAGGCAGGATGAACTAGGACCGAGACTGGGGGCGAGATTGCGGGGAACTCATGTTGGTGACCATGGGGTGGGATTGGGTCTGGTGGTACTGGTGTTTTCAAGTAATAAACTATCTACGTGGGTGAAACGACACTTCGGATTCGAGTATTCCGGCCACACAAAATGCAAGAGAAGAGAACACAGAACACAAGTGATGTGAAGTTCCAACTTGAACGCATCAGCCCTTATCCCCCGCACAACAACGACCGTTTCCGTTTTTGACGTCCTTCGGCACTGTGTTCAGGACAAGTAATCTGGCGCGGGGGAAGGGCGACTGGGCGGGGGTGTAATCAATAGGGAACTCAGAAAGGAGGACGGTTGAGCTTGAGCATACTTTCCAACATAGCTGTGGGGCCGATTTGTTTTTGGTCAAACCCGAGAAAAGAGAAGAGGCCCATGTTCATTATTTATATTTACGACACCATGAGAGCCTCCCGTCTTTTCGTGCACTGGTGGCTGGGCAGGTCCGGGGGGGAGCGAGATCAGCCCGAAAATGGTCTCCACGGGCAGTGATGCTTCGCGTTGAGCCTTTAAATCATCGGTGATGACTTGCATCCGCAAAGTCTCAAGATAGAGACGATATATTTGTCTGCGATATGCGCGAGCAAGCTTTTCGCACACTGTCCTTCGAGATCTCCAAGGATGACGCTGTTAGACACCCCGGTATTGAATTCGATCCACTGTTGGTTGTCGTGTCGTGTGACATCTAGATTGTGGGTGTCCTGTGAATGGAGGCTTGCAGCGGAAGAAAAGGAACTCACTCGTAAATATTGTACAGTCGAAGTAAAAACCTCTCGGCACCCGTCGTCGAGGCTCAGAAAAAGGACTGTAGGACAAGGTCGCTCCTACACGAGGAAGTCAATCAGGCGGGATTGGCGAGGAGACAGGATCATATCGGGCTTGGTGAGGGACAGGCTACACTCCTCCCGCTGTACTTGCGTCTTATAACTTAGACATGGGAGATGAGGTACTGTCTCCAATCCGCAGCTTCCTGAGTTGCCGAATAGCCGGTATTTGTCCGTGTCGATCTCGCCAAATACTACCACTCACGTGACCACATCCCTCGTGGATTTTTTTTCATCTCGATCTGATTCTGGTTTCAACGACCATCCTTTGTATCTTCTGTCTCTCGATTCCTTTTTTCTTTAGAGTTTGCCGTATCTATGGCTCGTAAATCCACCCCAAACGGCAGCGCCAAGGCGCCTGCAGAGCAAGTCTCGTCACTCCCACCCGTTGTAGGCATCAACTTTGGTAACTCGTATGCCTCGATTGCGGTTTTTACAAAAGTGCGATAACGCGTTCAAATGTGGGTTTGAAATGAGCTGACAGTGTTTTGATGATATTAGGAAGGACTGGCGGAGTCAATTGCCAATGAAGACGGCGAGCGACAGATAGCTTGCGCCATCTCTTTTTTTGGGGAAGAAATTGTGAGTAGCGCCCGTTCTTTTGCATCAAGTTATTCATCTATTCACACACACAAATGCAGTACATCGGCAACCAGGCCACCCAGCAGCTTGTAAAGAACTCCAAAAACACCATCACCGGCTTCAGAAATCTTCTTGGGAAAAAGTATGTTACAGTGATCCCAGCTCCTGCTTAAAGCTGACTGTCTCTCCAGATTCTCAGAAATTCCCCAATCTGAACTCAGCACAAAATCCGCGACAGTTATCCAACACCCCGATCGTCCAGATGAGCCAGCGTACAAAGTCCAAGTTCTCCAACCCGCACCGTCACCGCTTCCCCAAAGCACCCAAACCTCGACGTACACCACGCCTGCGGCTTCACATGCCCCGACGCCGCGGTCAGAGCCCACGCCTGCTGAGCGTATCCTTACTGTCTCCGAGGTTACCACCATGTTCCTCGCCTCGCTTGTGGAATCCGCCTCTAATTTCCTGGGCACCAAAATCCGCGGTGCAGTCCTCACCGTCCCGCCCTTCTTCACGCCCACCCAAAAAGACGCACTAGAAAAAGCCGCAGAGGCAGCTGGCGTGCGCGTCCTCCAGCTTCTCGACGAAGCCGGGGCAGCAGTCGCCACATCTACTTCACCCCTGTGGACTGCGTCCTCACCCAACCTCCACTCAGACAGGACACAGCTCATCGTCGACGTTGGCACATCTGCACTCTCGCTCACCCTCCTTTCCCTCCGTGCGGGGCTCGCCTTCGTCCTCGCCTCGTCCTCGTCGCCGTCAATCGGCGGGTCCCAAATCGATGACAAGCTCATCAAGTTCTTCGCCACCGACTTCACCAAAAAGACCAAAGTCCCGCTGAGCGTGTGTCCCTCCACCGACGTCACAGACCAGAGAGCGGAAGCCCGCCTGAGACTCGCGATTGAGCACACAAAACGCACGATATCCGCGTCGTCGGGTGCAGCGACATGCTCTGTCGAGTCACTCAAAGATGGGATCGACTACACGGGGTCGATCAACCGCATGCGGTTCGACACCGTTGTCAGGCCAGTGTATGCCGCTGTGTCGACTGCCGTGACGGCGCTCCTGTCGTCTGCCGCCGTCGACCCACACGACGTCGACGAGATTGTGTACGTCGGCGGGTCGGCGTCTCTACCTGGGCTGGACGAGCACCTCGTGCTTGCTGCGGGTTTCAGGGAAGACGTGGAGACGCCATTTGCGCGGGGAACTGTTGTGGGTGGCGGTGTGGGTGATCCAACGACGGTGCTAGCCCGGGGGTGTGCTGTGCAGGGCGCGCTAGTGTGGGGAATTCGAGAGGATGAGGAGGATGGAGAGCTGAGGAAGGCATACGAGAAGGGCGGAGAGCAGAGAAACGAGGTGCGGGCGACTACGAAGACTGTAGGTGTGCTGTTCCCTGGGGCTGGAGATGAGGAGCTCGGGGGAACATGGGTCCCCATTGTGCATAAGGAGACGGCGTTGCCTGCGAGGAGGACGGTAAGGCTTGATGCCGAGCTTACGGAACAGTTGAAACGCGTTGCTGTAGAGGTGTGGGAGGTCAGTGAAGGGATCAGGATCGAGAAGTCTTTCCCACCTAAGGTCGAGCGGGATGAAGATGACGAGGAGGAGGAAGAAGAGGAAGAAGAGGAAATTGAGACGAAACACCGCACCATCAAGAAGGAGACGTATTTAGGGTCCATCGCCATTGATGCCCTGCTTGGGATTCAGACGAAAGGAAAGGGAAAGGAAGCTGGGAAGTGGAGCACGACGGTCGAGGTACAGGTTGTGGTAGACGTTGATGGGTCATTGAGGGCTGAGTTGAGGGAGTTTGGTGGGAAGGAAGGCGGGGGTGCGAAGGGCGAGCTGAAAGTGGCTGCGCCGTGATCGTAGGATGTTGAGCCTTTTACTAGAGAGTACATCCACGCATACCTTTGTCATATGCTTTGAGCTTGAGCTTTGAATGTGATGTTTTTGTTTCTTTGGGTCAATGTGTATTGATAAGTTGCACCGACTGTAGGATAATTATGATCGTTCGTCCCACCACGTCGAGAATGAAATGACGCAAGGCTTTTGGACACTGGATAACTATGACGAGAAACGGACAGAACGCATCTACTTTTTCAAAATAAAAGTGGACTTCCCAACAGTGCTGATCAGCATAGCACTTGTGCTCGAAATATAAGAGAAATGGGTGTAATATCATGTAGAAAACCAGAATGTGGCACTTCATTGTCATTCCATCAAGTTACAGTACTCGTACATGACACATCGCGTCCTGAACCAATCCTTGACACTGGGCGCAAAACTCAATTTTCTTTGTCTGGAGACTTGAAAAGGATTATGTATAAAGATATCAAAAAGATATTCCCTTTCTTCGATATCTTTTGAGTTATAAAATAACCTTTCAATCGCACCCGGTGTGACAACTGAACTACTTACTGGTGTAAAATTTCCTTTTACATTCATCTACATTGCTGACCTTCCCGAATCACGAAGATGAAAGTACATTGCTTCCTTTGACTTTCTCTGTGACATCGGAATGTTCACTGGCCGATGTTTATCTGTGCCACAACCCTACTCCGCCTCCCCTTCCCAGATACATTCCCTCATGCACTGTAATCCTCTCAGCTTCAGGAAGGAGACCGCCTTAAGATAATTACATATGACTCAAGCCTTTGCATACAGAAGAAAAACAACATGTCCATGACTTTCCAGGACACGAAAACGCCTGCACGCGATGCTTCGTATCGTGAACACAAGGATTTAGAACTAAAAGGACTTACCCTCGGTGCTCCCATTACGCCGTACACACACGAGGGCAAGTCATCACTTGAGTTCCGCCATAATTCCACCCACTCATCGACGGGCTTAGCCAGCTATGGCTGAGGATGACAAGTAGGTACTCCTCGTTGTCCAGGTTTACAGTTTCGGTGTTCCTTTGTTCCTTGGGGGAGCGCGTTTTGAATTGTCGAGACGAGAGGATGGACTGCATAGCGTTTAATATACGCTGACGAGTACCTGGATGTCGATAGAGCCACGTGTACGTGCATAGTAGAACTACTCCAGCACGGATCGAATTTGAGACGAAAGAACAACACTTTGTGCCGCTGGGCTAGATCCAATACCTAGGCGGAGGATTAGCACACGGCCGACAAGGGAAAGAGTCGGCCTCGATATTTGGACTCCACACATTCTGGAACACGAACACCGGGAGGACGCTGATCGATTTCATGCAAGAACGTAATCGTTAACGTATACGTGCGCACCACCGTGCGTCTTCTGTGCCTAGACGTCACGAATACAAAAGGTACAGTGGCAATGGCAATGGCATCAAGTTCCGAGTCCCTGATGAGTTGAAGTAAGCAGCGAGACATGGATATGATGACAGCGACAGACATACCAGGTTAGAATGGGTTGGGTTGGCGTTATGTGTGTGTTGCGGAGGATGGATGCGCCGATGTCCACAGGTAGCGCCATGTCAGAGTAATCATAAAGGAACCTGCGCAGATCACGGTGACATGGATTAATTTTAAAATTCATATACTTCGGAGGACCGATGTCAAGGCTTTATATAGCTCAATGTGATACTGAGCCACGTGGGGAGAGAATAAATTGGGCCTACTGGCAGACCTGGCCGATGGAGAGTGTAAGACGAAACGAAACAAGCGACAGAAACGGTGTTTATTTTGAGAGTTTTAAGCTAGGCCGAGGATCACTTTTAAGTACTGATGTTCCGAGCATTATACTTACGAGAGGCTGAAGGAGGAGTCCAGGCGCAGGCCAGCCAGGAAGACAAGCGAGGGAGATTGTTAATTGGTGGAAAACTCGTTTACGCTGCTGGTAGAACGCGGAAGCCACAGTTCCATTCGCGCCGCCGACTAGGCCAGAAGAAGGCAAAAGCCACGTTCGTACGGGTAGATCGTAACTCAATGAAGGATAACAAGCGCGTTCCGATGATTCGAAAAAATCGGAGGAAAAATCGGAGGGAATCACTGAAACGGCAGAAAGGCGCTGCGTGTGTCGTTGGTGGCAATCCCAAGCGGTGACACTTGAGTGACGTTTAGGCGTTAGCACGGAGCAGAATGTGTTCAAGATGCACAACGGACGCGTGGCTGCGCAGTGCACGTTGCACCTTTGAATACGGTTCGAGCTAAATTCTGGAATAAGACAAGAAGCGGAGAATAGTAACTTGCGATGCAAACCTAGGCTAAGCCGGATATACTGTACCAAGGTCCATCGATGCACCTCCGGACAGGAGTAGACCAACGTTGACGATGGCGATAGCCCTGAGGACTGAGGTACCTTAGGTCTGTTGCGGAAATGATGATCAATCCTGAGTCAGTTTGCACCAAGCCTCGATCTCGGAACGACGGCATGTCCGTGCGTTGATTGACTGTTACGCCAGTGGTCTTCTTTACTTGGAGTGGGAGGTTTGTCTGGGCTCGCGGTGTGGTGCGGGAAGAGATCGAATGCCTGTAGCATGTAGAATCAGAATCAGAGTCTCATCTGTTGATACCCCCTAGGCTTAACGCTGACTGCTAGAACACATGTAGGATCACTGACCAATGACATATATCGCCAGAAACATCATCTTGCACAGCATCTTTACCGACATCGCGTGCAGCGCACTTCCATACAAATCGCAACTGTGATCTCGGTGACTGGTTATAGCTTCCCTGTCTGTCGACCGGCGTCGTGTCCACATCCATAATGAAAATTGGCAGATATGTCGAAAGGCATGAAGTAACATGCGGAGAATTGATTCCGGGCATGTCGAAATCTACTTATCTCCGAAAATAACTTGAGGCAAGTATAACGCATGTAAGGGGATTCCCTTACAGCACCTTGTGTCAGTAGAATAAACCAGAATTCGAACTCGTTTTGCCTTGTCTCTTCCAGAGTCAAGGCTCGTTCGGTCCTTGATGCATCCCATCGGCCGATACCCCTCCCACAGATTTGTTGAAAGTACACGTTCTTCCCCAAGAAACTTGTGGCTATGAGCGAGCATTTTGCGCCTGGGGCGATAAGGCACCTAGTGAGCGGGTAGAGAAGCCCCGAAGTCGAAGGTCACGCAGTGTCCGGTTCGCTTAAACTAGAATTTGTCGCAATAGTAAGAATCAGAGTAAAGGAACATCCATGTGAGCCGGACCATCCATGAGGCTGGGAGATAGCGCTCCAGGGCATCGAGGTCAGGATTAGAATGATGTTTTGGAGTGACAAGCTTCTCAGTGAGTCTTGCGCGACGTGACTTTTCTTTACCCAGCACGTGACTCCTTTTCGACAGGTGTCATCGGGCGAAAATCCAGGCTTGCTTCTCTCTTTCTTCGCTTTATTCCTCTGTGTAGGCATAACGTACAAGCACCACCGCGCCATTTACTATACTGGAATCTCGTTGTCCAGAAGAAAATGGAATAGTCATCGGCATTCGTTAAGGGTGAGCGAAGTACCCTAAAGAGCCTTCTATGCCCGATCACGGCACACTCCCCGCCGCGTACCTACCTGCCACATCCATCTATAGATGGGAGACGGGAAAGAAGAGCAGGGAACGATGGATGATGGTGTCAGCACGCCTCAGGTCCCGGAAGGAGCTGAGCCCAGTCGTGCCTTCGTGGAAGGCTAGCTGAAAGGAAGGAAAAATGGGGAAGGAAAATTGTATAAAAGATCGAGCAGTGGAACGGAGGAAGGACAAGACACCTTCGGACGTCGTCTTCTTCTCCTCTCGTGCCATTTACTAAAATGTTGCCATTCTCACGATTGTTTTCTCTTACCCTTCTTGCACTCACGGTCAACGGTACGCCGGCTCCTCTATCTTGTCTTCTTTGCCTCGGGTCGCTAATCACCACCGCTTGGATTTTGTTTCAACCTTGTAGCGGCGACCGTGGGCCTCATCCCACCTACTCAACGTGGTAAACCCGACTCCTTCGATAACACTCTTAACCTCACAGGCACTGAAACCGACTCGCAAAGCATCGCCTCTTTGGTCCATGTTGTCGAACAGAAAGCAGGCGCTACGGACGATTCACCACCAAACCAGCCTGTTTCCGACACATTGGTCACCGCTCTCGATGGTGAGATAGTTAATAATACCGAGACGACTGTGAGCGCCCTCGCGAAGACGACAGCGTTGCGGACCCTCCCAAAGAGGAGTAACGACAAGAGATATTTGGCCGGATATCAGCAGGTGTTTGCTGGAACGGGGACGGGATTAAGTGCTCGTGACGGTTCCATCGAGGCCACAGCGTATCTCACGTATACGGTTGTGTCGAATGCAACCTATGACGTCGATGCTTGCTTGTCGTTCTGTAATCGCGTCGATGGGTGTGGTAAGTTTTCGCTCTCATCTCTTCTCTTCTGTCAAACATATTGACGCCAACTTGTGTAGTGTTCGCCAACCTGTATTACGAATATAACAACTACCTCCTTGACTTCGTCTTCGGCGAGAAGTCGAACCTCAAGTGCGCAGTCTACGGCGATATCCATTTTGCTGCAGAGAAGACAAACACCGGCGGCCAGCAGTCGGAAGAACCTCCCGCCGGCCTCACATACATCCAGAACAGCAGTGGGTGGGCTGCAAAGACACTCGTTGATCCCGAGGTACCCGAGGGATATGAGGTCGTGTTCGGCCCCACGGACGGTGCGAACAACGCTCCTGGTGTGAGTAATTTCTATGTATAGCAATTACGCCCTATCAGCTAAACTTTGGGTAATTTCAGTACATGGGCTTTGCCTTCATCGACAAATACGATGTCAACGCGTGTGCGGCGCTTTGCAGTACCCGTGGAGCCGACGGGAACGGAGGCGCTTGCCAATTCTTCAACATCTGGCGTGCACTTGTCAAAGGTGTTCCAACAACTTACACTTGCAGCTTCGTGAGTACATAACCAACGCTAGAAGCATAAACACAAAGCTAATCATGACATGTAGTACTACGTCGTCGCAGACGAATCGACTGCAGTCAACTACGGCCAGGGTGACCTCAAAGTGACGTACTCCCGCGGATATCGCCGCAAATCGCTCGTCATCGATGGTGGCTTCGAAGGCTACACCTGCTCCGACTTCTGCTATGCCGGCAAATACGCGAACTGGATCGGTACGAGCCCCGCGGGTGGCTACCTCGACGCCAGCATCTTCCATTACGCGCCGTACGCACGGTCTGGGAAGAGCGTCGCCCTTCTCGGAAGTGCGAGCGGTATTGATACACTCCCCGGTACACTGGCCCCTGCGAACCCGCTGAAGACGGTGGCGGGCAAGAAGTATACGATCACGTTCTTCCATGCGAGTGTTTACGCAGGACAGGTGGCGGAGAAGGACGCGTTTGTGGATGTGTTATGGAATGGAGTAACCGTTGCGTCGATCAAGCCTGGGTATCAGCCGTGGACGTACTATGAATACGCGGTCACGGCGAAGGGCAATGACTTGTTGGCCTTCCATGGTGGGAAGGCGCCGGCGTGGTCGTTTATTGATGACGTTTATGTGTTTGAGCTCTAAACGAGCGAAAAGTTTTCGAACGCTTCTTTTTTTATTATTCAGGTATTTTAGTGGGTTGTAGTTATTTGTCCTGGATTCGCTTTCTGTAATGACGCCTGTGCTATCGTGTGCTCCGTATTAACAATGACAGTTTCTTGTTCTGCGGTCCTTGAAAGTGGCCGTGCTCCGTGTACGGGAATATTAAACAACATATTTTCATTCCATTGTCCGTGACTGAGTACAAATGCTCGCCTTTCGTGTATCCACGCTAGCGCGAAAGAGCTCAAATCTAGACGGGCTGCGCGGTAGTGATAGAAGTGTGGCCATTTAGGTTAGCGAAGCCCTTCCTAACGCGCGTACTTCAGACTGAGGTTAGAGCTAAAATCTTAATCAAACTAATGCATCAGCTCCGAGCATTGCATGTGATCTGAAAAATAGTTAGAATGAGATCCATCTGTCCGTTCGAGATACACGCACCTTAACGCGCTAATGACACCATGGCTTCAGGTCCTATACAGAACTCAAATGACGGTGTGGTGCATAATGAGCCCCGCCCGTCGCAAGTTGTTGAGGCGGTTCGCGATCGGGGGGCTATGCCGTCTCCCGTCCCATCTAATCGTCACTTTCTTCAGCTGCGCAAGGCCCACCTCTCTATACGGGTAAGCCCCTGCAGTCCAGGTGCGTGACTCAATAGCATCGAGCACTCGATGATCCCACTGATCCGTAAACAACTCCGTGCACCGGATTGTGTCTTGCACTTTCAGCCGTTCGAGATTCGGGAGAATATTCTTGATAGGTTCACCCGTCTCGTCAATACCATTTGTGAACGAAAGGAGGTCGAGGAGATGGGGATACTGATGGCAGCACCTTTTGTCGGTATGTATGACGTGAAGGGTGGTGAGGGTCGGCAGCTCAGAGAGCAGGTCGCGGAGGTGCTGCGTGTTACAGAGGACGTTCGAAAGCTCCAACGTCTTGAGCGGAAATTGAGAGTCGCGCTGGCATTCGAGAAGTGCCAATGGGAGGTCGATATCTATGGAAGCCATGGATGCACGTATTTTGAGGTACTCGAGTGCGGGTAATTCTAGATGTTCGAACAGAGGACTAATCTTTTTCGAAGTTTCGGCGCCGGAGGATGCTGAATAAACCGGGAACCAAGCGCTCCCAAATGTGATTGACAAATATTCGAGATGGTTGAGCACTATAACCGGGCCGTCGAGGACAAGTTCGCTAACGCATGGAGAACCAAGCATGAAGAAAGTACATTGAACGAGATTGTCGCAGCAGGCCAGGATTTCGAGCGCCATGTCCACTGAAAATTTGCCTTCTATGATTTCCAGCTCGACCAAGGACGCCCAAGGGATGTGAGATAGGACATCAGAAGTAATGAGTCCGTAACTGGGGAGGTCGATAGAAAGCGAGATCGACCGCTGCAGCGCGTGCGAGAGGAATCGGCCGGCACCAGGGCCAACATTTTTGAGACAGTCCGAAGCAATGTTATCGCGGTGGATGTAGAGGGCTTGCCAGAGTTCGGGTACACCCTCGACGAACAGGCGCCAAGATTTGCATACCTGGACCAGGGAGAGTGGTGATATCGATAGAAGGGACGTGTCGGTCCACTCGCGTTTTGTAGGGAGCGACAGAATAAAAACTTCGCGGAGAAGCTCGGGAGGAAGGGTGTTGATATAACACGGCCGTGAATTTGTGCTGACGGGCAGTTTGAACTGTGATTGGTTTAGCGATGTATTCAAATAGGCACCTATGAATGCGACGTACACTGGAAGACAAGCTGGAAGCCATCTGTTGTGTGAGACAAGGTGGGTAGTGTGATAGAAACTAACTAGAGGACATTGAACGAGGCCCCTGATTTATAGGACACAGTAGCGTTGACCATAAACCGTAAACGTTGAACAATGATAGGACGGCGAGCATGTGGCATTAGGGTAGCAACGAAACGAGAATGTGGCCAGAGGATGGTTGGCCATCCGTGGCCAGGATGATGTCGGGTGTTCATTGTATCCCCGGGGATCAAACAGGCCTGGGCTGCTCAATATCAGTACTTGTGATGTCGACCGTACACTTCTCGGCACTCACAATTCAGCTCCGGTGGCAAAAATTGTTGTGTGAGTATTTGTACCCTTTGCAGAGACATGTCTTGGATTCAGGACGCTACACTACCGAGTGTCGCCAACACAACGTCCAACAGCTGCGCAGGCAACAGTTCATTTGGTGCATATAACGCTTTCTCAATCCGCCTAACCGTATCGGTGAGGAACTCCCTGGCCCCCGAAAGATGCGTGGCCCGTGCACAAGCTGCGTGGAAGTTCAGATATGCTGGAGACGGAAGGAGGAGTTCTGATGGCTGGGACGATGTTAAGGTCACATATTCCGGGAGGTGGCGGAGGAACGGGGGATCGATGGCGCTTAGCTTGTACCGGTGAGGTATCTCCTACGAAGGAAATTAGAGCTCTTGCATTATAAATACTCGTGGTAGTACGTACTGTGCTCTCAAGCCAGATGAAGAGCGCTTGAAACATGTAGTGTTTGTCCAACGACATTGTCATGAGATTTTCGAGACCGTGAGCTTTAGGATTATGATTCCAAGGCGCCAAGTCGATGCCGCCAAAGCAAGTGAGGAAGGATAATATATTTTCCTAAATGCTGCGTCAGTAGTATGTGCGTCAACAAAATAGCAACAGCTTACCTCTGCAACTGTAGGATTTGGTTGGTAGGATATGATCTTCGTCGCTGTCGTTCTCGCGACACCAGGATCAGGCCTAGGGTGATCCTGCACCATTTCCCGAACGTCTTCCCTCTTCTGAAAACTATCCATGTCGTAGATGCCAGTCAGGACGCATCGATATTCGTCGCGAATGAGGGCCTGAGTCTCGGAGGTAAGATCGATAGGTCTTCCATCTACGAAGAGAGGAAAACACACGAGATTTCTCAGAGTCGTTTCATCCGCGTGTGCAGAATCCAACGAACAACGCAAGCAGTCTTCTGTCGTACTAAAAGCATGCGGCTCTGAGCCTTCTGGGGTAGACGGTGCCGAGAAGAGCGTCTGGTCTTCAAAGTGAACTGGATTCGAGGAGAATAATTGAGTACTAGTAACGTCTTTTGAACCACGCCAACACCATCAACACTCACAGCATCGTGCAATATGTCTCATGTACTCCAAGGCTAGTTTCACCAGACTAGGCTCATCGTCGCCGCTTTCCCTGATCGATTCCACGAGATGTTCCCGGCCTTCGGGCGTCGGTGCCTCCAGAATCAAACACCCGAGAAATCTCGCCGTAAGTTGGTGGAAGCTCGATGGAGAGGACTGTGGGTTTATCTTGCCAGCGTGTTCTTCTAGGTCGAGACAGATCCTGTAAGCGTCATGGTTTGAAGAACTGTGGGTGAAGGGGTTCGCAGGTAAAGGGTGAGTGGTTGGAATCATCGAAGCGGTTCTATGGTAGGCGTGGTGATCCTCCTCAAACGTCGAGTGCGTCATTCTGAACCATCGATCGAAATCTGTTATGACGTAGTCGGGGAAGCAAGTACAATACAAATGTTATAAGAAGTCTTTAGAATTACAAGGATTATACCACGAGAATTATATCAAAGCGTAAGTCGTCCGCCGTTCACGGCAATCTGAGAGCAATCAGTCGGTCAATAACAGTATCACTGACGAAGAACGCTCCAGAAACTTACACTTTGACCTAAATGGTGAAGTGTGGGTCAGCGTCGAGACCTACGAAGTTGTACGGCAAAGCTTACCCGTAATCCAGTGAGCCTCCTTCGATGCCAGGTATGACACGATACTCGCAATGTCCTCCGGCTTCCCATTGTACCCCAGTGGCGATGTTTGGCTTTGCTATATCACGAGAAATCCAGGCAAAAAGTCACGATTAGTAACTCGAGGACGATGCTGAGATGGGAATACGTACCATCTCGTAGAACTCCTTGACGCTCGAGACAAGATCTTTTCCTATATTTTCGACTGCACAGCGGGAATGGTCAGAATGGGCATAGAAAGGGGAAAGGGGTAGCAAGACTTACGCATTTCGGTCTCGATAGCGCCTGGTTACCGCGTGGCGGAAATATGAGTCGAATTAAACGTGAACATGAGACAGAGATATACCTGGGCAGTAAGTGTTCACCGTGATCTTATGTTGCCCCCATTCTTTGGCTAGCCGAACAAGGAACGAGAAGTTAGTGAATAGCCGGGAGAGAGTCAAACGCAGAAGACGTACCAGCTACTTGTGTCATGCCCCGGATAGCGAACTTCGTCGCACTATACGCTCCTATTCCTGGTTCGCCTGTTTAGGATTCATGGCGAGTCAGGTTCTTTCTCCATAGTCGAAGGGTGTGTGTGCTGAACTCACCTTGCTGTCCTGCAACGGACGATGCACCAATGATGCGTCCGCCGTGACCTTGCTTGATCATTTGCTGCGCAGCGTACTTGTAGCACAGAAATTCGCCGAGAACGTTTACATTGAATAGGCGAGTCCAGTCGTCGACGGTGGCTGGAAGAGTATAAGTCAATCTACAAGAAAGGATGACATAGGAGGGACGTACAATCGATCAGGGGTTTTGTTATACAGATTCCTGCGTTTGCGACCAACTGAAGAATTCATAACGTTGTGAAACAGGGGGGTATATATAAGCACTAGAAGACTCACTACATCCAGTCCCCCCAAATCCTTCACAACAGTCGAAATCATGTTCTTCACCGCGTCTTCGGAAGAAACGTCTCCGACCGCGGTGCACACTTTCCTCCCTTTCTCCGTTATTTCTTTGCTGAGAGACTCCAGCTTCGCCTTTGAAGAAGGGATATCATTGATGGCGATGTCGAAACCATCCTTTGCGAGACGTAGAGCGATGGCTCTGCCGATTCCCTGAGATGCACCAGTAACGAGAGCGACGCCGAGTGAAGCCATTGCGAGTTGATGAATATGGAGATGAGTGGAGACAGGGAAAGATTCTGGAAGGTGAAACAAGTGACCGCATTTTAAATACTAGCTAGAATTGAGATAAAAGGTTCGAAAATGAATTGGTATATTGAACATATGTAACTTACCCAAGTGCAAAGCCACAAACAACCATTTTTACGATCCCTCCAGAGCGCTCGAGGCGCGTATAGATTGCTGTAATATTCAGTGGCGCTCGTGAACGTGCATGTCTGGTGGTTTCTTCTGAATTTCCTTTGTCTTCGACGACGTCGCCGTCGTCATGTTTGGACTGATTGTGTGGCCTGGAACGCGGAGGAGAGAAGGTAATCGGAGAAGCCGAAGGGCCTAGAACTCGTTATTTGGCAAATCCGGGATGCGCAAACATGGTGCGTCGGTTAGTAAACAGCTTTAGCTTCCTTTCCTCATACAAGGCCGCCTTTCAGTGTAAGTTGTGGTGATCCACAAGACGTTCCCATCCAGAAAGTCATTCGATTCCGGGGGAATACTGCATTCGTTCTCCCTACTTGCGTACGATGCCGGCCTCATCTCCTTCATGGAGTACTCTTTTGGCCAAGGCCACTGGAACTTCGATTGCGCCTGCGCTCCTTACAAATGTACAAGCCCCGCTTTGTAAACCACTTCGGGCTCACGTAAGTGTGCGCGTAAAGTCAATTGATTGAAGCTAGTCTTCCATTCCCGCTTTACTCATCTACCGACGTGGTGCTGTATCGGAACATATCTGCAACGCCTACTCTCACTGGGCCTTCTTATGCCGACACTCTCCTCGTTCAATTCTGGGTCAGACCCTCCTCTTGTATCGACTTCTCATCTCTTCTTATCTAGGTATTCATTTGCGCTGTGGTGTTTCTATCCTCTTCAACGCTCACCCCTCCCTTCGTTCGACGTTGTCTCATTCGTAGGACGTAGTCGAATCGATTCCCGTGCTCTCCACAGGACCATAGCGCAAAATATATGTGATCAGTTCGATCTCTACGATCGCAATATCAAGATCGCGTGTGAGTCAATTTTTTTTGCGGTCATTTTCTCACTGTTTCGACAGCAGACGGAGACGATCGACCATCTTCTAAAAAGCAGTCTCGGCCGCGGAATCAATGCGCGATGCCCTAGCCAAATGACCGCCACATGGACCATGTTCCACTAGGCTCTGTCTCCGTCATCCATCTCTGCACCCAAACGAAAGACTAGGGAGGAGTAGGATGATGCTGGGGATGAGGAGGAGCGCGAGCACGACGATTAGTGAGTGCGAGAGGTGAATGTGCTGACGATGTACCGTTGGATATCGACTTCTCGTATGCCTGCTGTGGACGTAACGACCACACCTCCGTCTAATGCACTTCCGACCGTGAAGATATGGTTGTCCATCCTCATAACCGTTCTCCCTGCTCTCAAACTGAATCTGCTCTCCGGTCCCTCCAGCCCGGTGACAAAGAGAACAGGGAAGAGAGGCCAACGACTCACCTGACACCAGCGCCGTGTATAAAGACGTTGGAGAGTAGTGTGAGCGTGTGGTGGAGACAAGAGCACTAGTTGTATCTCGGAGGACTCCCAGTCACCGGGCACCTGGCCTGCACCTCATGAGCCAGATTGGCACATGATGTACCTGCTTGGGAAGCCCCGTACGACTCAGGGACCAGACATTGTGGCATTGTGTCGAACAATTTTAGTATCGTTGACTGTACACATGGACCGTCGGGTGCCTACAAGATACAACTTTAATATAAATAATCACAACGTCCGGTAGTGTAGCGGTTATCACGCACAGTGTGCCAGCCTACGTGCAAATGTAAAAATGTAAACATTTGCCCGTGGGCCACTGTTCGCAATTCCAGCATGGGTCAAACGACACAAACTGGATATTGATGACTATGACTATGACTTGAATCTTGGCTTCAAGATTACGGTTGTGGTCTATTCGGACGCCACTGGCGAGATTCAACTTCGTAACACAAGGTGAACCTCGTCAATGGCTAACAACTGTGTAGCCTTGTTCAACTCAGGGACTGGACAAGAGCCTGATAGTTGCTTTCGCTTTTTCTTTGGTCCGTGCTCGTGACGATACGTATTAAACTTTGGGATGTCTAGGACAAACCTGCCTGTCGCCGTAGTGGTCCGGTAGTGTAGCGGTTATCACACATAACACACACCATGCACTATCTGCATGGGGACCCGGGGCACCGGGTCTCATTCGGGAATGACTTGACCTTCCCTGTAATGGATCGTGTGTTGTGTACCCCCGTTCGACTCGGGGACTGGACGGTTCCTGTAGTATATAGCTCTTTGACATTCCTTTTTCAAGGAATCCATACCTTGATGAAATTCCTTGGAGTCGAAACATGTCTAAAAAAAGTTCGATGAGCGAGACGAACCTACGTTTACGCCAATAGGTGGAAGGTTTTGTCAGCAGCATGAGCCAACGAGTGAAAGGTGTAGGCTGTAGGCTGTAGGTATATTGGGGACTGCGACTCATGCAATCAAACGCTATGATTCCCGGGAAACGAAGTGCACCCACAACATCGAGGCAAAAACCAGAAAGGGCAGTAAAATCATTCCCTGAGCTCATAAGGCGGAGGCAGTGCCCTCATCGTCTCCCTCTCCCTCCCTCTCCCTTCCCCACCATCCTCCCCACGGCCACCACCCCACCCGTCCCTCAAATGCACCGAAATCCTCTCCCTCAACTCAGCCATCGCCGTCGTCTCGTCCCTGCCCTCCACGTTCTCGCTGTCCAGTTCCAGTAAGAGCTCTTGCAGCCTCTGCATGCGTCGAGTTCCAAACACTCCATCTCCACCTCCACGTCTTCGCTCTCCCACAGCTCTTGCACCCCTACGGCTCTCTTCCTGGTGCAGAGGAGCGTGCGGATGGAGAAGCGGGGAAAGCACCTCGGGGTTTGGGACGGTAAAATGTGATGGATGCGCTATGTGCACTCCCGGAGTAGATTCCTCCCTCCATATCGCCACGGTGAGGGGATAGTGGTGATGTCGATGTCAATCGGTGTGGGCTGTGATTGGAAACGGACATGCTGAGCTTTTCGCGGATCGTTACGTGATCTTGATTGACCTGTGGACGGCGTAGCGAGCATGTAAGGCTCGACGGATGTAGGGCCTGGGCGGGCTGTTTCACGGGTCATGTATTAGCTCAAGGGAGAGGAAGTTATCTATTAAAGAACGTACATTGTGTTCCTGCATTCGCAGCAGTTGCAGATGAATGATCTGCAGACCACGGCATCAGCGGCCCCGATGAGATGTGATTCTCCTTTCCCGACAACCTGCGCTTCATCTTATACCACAGGAGCATTCCCACCACAATGCATATAACCACCAGCCCTGACACCACCCCCCACCCACAATCGCACCCACGGGTTTTTTCAATGCTCCATTACCTCCACCTTGCCCACCCGTCGTGTCCATGCTACCTCCCGAAGACGAAGAAGAACCCGCCGAAGACGACGACGAGTCCACCGAAGAGATGAAGAAGAAGTCGTCATTGGCGCCTCCGCCGTCAAATTAGGCATAACGCCCACACTCGCAAACGCCGCCTCATACACAAAGTAATCCAACACAAGCGAATCATTCAAAAATAGGAGTGTGTTCTCGCGCTGGAGTGTCCCGGATGTGTATTCGGGGGAGGAGGGTGAAATGGCGTAAGTCTTGGTGAGGGGGAAGGTATCGATTGTGTATAGGACGGAGAGCAGGCCCGGGGATGTGTACTTGAATATGCCATAGACAGCGAGAGAGGTGTCTGCGTTGAGGAGAGGAGAGGAGCGAAAGGTTGCATAAGCGAAGATGCCAAACACGAAGAAAGAGAGAGAGAGATTTTAAGGCAACTCACCGGTAAACAGAAGCCTTGCGCTCGCACCCACAACGTCTGTCTCCATCGTCGCGTTCCGATACGGCCACCCCATCTTAGGATCGTCCGTCGCGATAAACTGTGCCTCCCGCCTCGTCCACCCTGCCCCCTCTCCCACATGTACCGTTCCATCCTCATCTACAGCATGAAAGACCAATGGCCCTTTCTCCCCTGTTTCCAAATCAGCATCGACGACTACCGTTTCCCCACCATCGGTGTATCCCACCCTGCCTGTATGACCGCATAATCGATCGATGCGCCGTAGATGTTGCCCGCCGACAGGGAATGTGTACCTGAGGGGAGCAAGGGGGAAGTGTACCACTGCCCCGCGGACCCGGGGGAGACGTAAATGTTTTGTGAACTGTGTTCGGATACGTTGTCGATAATGATGTCGAATGTAGGGGCGAGCGGGGGCGGGGATGTGCCATGGAGGGTTATGGATGTGCCTGGAGTGTGTGGGTTGGTTGGGTGGGCGAGAAGCAGGATGAAAAACGCACCATGAAAATATATATCAAGAGCCGAGCCAACATCTGCGACCTTGCGAAACAGCGTCGACGAGCCGCCGTACGAGCGCACATTGGTAGTTGAGACCGACCATAGGTTGGGCTTCTGCATCCTATTCGAAGTGTCGTCGATGATGATGCTCGCCATCGCGGAGGAAGGGGAAAGGAGGGTGGGCACCTGTTAACATCGGACGCGAACAAAAGTTACCTGATGACCAGGCTGTTGCCATTTGTTACCAGAAGTGCCATTTGACAGGATGCAGTATCTGTGATGAACAATGATTGATGTCGAAGTCTAAAATTGTGGTGAGCGAGTGTAGGTTCAAATCGACGAGTCCAGTGTTACGCCGAATTCGAAGCTAGGTCGTGGGAGAGAGGAGAAAGGGATCAAGTATGAGGCGAATTTTTGTCAAACGTAAGGAGGAATAGGATAGTGATAGGAGTGGGGGAGATGCTAAGAATGCTAAATCAAGCACGACGCTCGCTTTAGAGTCGTTCCACCGATGGTCGACAGACCTGCAGCCAGGAACCATGTTGAGATCCTGTCGACAACCAGCCACGCACCGAGGGTACACATCCAACAATACCCCCACGATATACGACCGAAGAACCAGCGAACCCAAAGCAAAAGCGAAGGCACAGCCAAGAACATATCATGGACGGCGAAGTCAGGAAAACAATCTTGGAGCAAGACAAGTGGACGGGTTAGGTCATGGCGAAATCGGATGAATGCCTCGGATGTGAAAAGCCGATCGTGCTAGACAGGCGGGGAGAATCTTACACCTACGGTCGGGACAAGCATGAGAAAACCTGCGGAGGAATGTCGCTCGAGGATAAACTCATTGAGCTCAAAGTGAGATCACGAAACGCTGACATACATGGCCAAGACTGACGACACACTTAATTTCTCTCTAGGACAAGAGATTTCGAAGAAAAACGTTGGCGACACGAAGAAGAGCAAGTTTTGCGCGAGGAATTCGCTCGAGCAGCCTGGAGGGCGGACGATAGCGAATCCAGATCGCATCAATACCAGCGAGTCAATCATGGACTCACAGAGTGCCATCTCAGGCCCAATGTACAGTGGGAAGAAATGTTCTCGTGCGGAAGCTGCTTCTCCACCCCGCATTCCACCCGTCCCGCAGAACATCATGTTCGGTTGCAAAAGGACGTTACCCAACCAATATTCCGAGTTCGGTTATCCCGATATTCCAATGATATCGTACTAGATGGCGGCACCGTTTGACAGTAAGCATCGTGTCATGGATCAATGGGCGCGATGAGTGATTGTACGCACGTTCAGATCCTCCACCTTCTCCAGTTCCTGCTGTTTCTCAGAGTTATTTTTACTCCAGGGGCTATGACCTTGCGTCTGGTGTCAAGGAAAAGCTCCCGTGCAACGTACAGCTTGGGCAAAAAGAATTGGCGACGCGATAGGAGCGAATAGCGCCTCCATAGCAGGAAGATGGGAAGATGAATGAACGAGAAGGGGATCAAGTACCTACGAGATCCTCTATCGCCTCAGTTCATGGTGAGGGCTGTTGTTCGATCATTGTAGGAGTAAGTAGGAAGTAGGTAAACAGAAGATCGAGTTCGACACCGCTAGACTCATCTTATCCCCGAACCCCGTGCCGAGCACAGATCACGCACCCACCGAACTCCAGGGGAGGCATAAAACAAATGTCAATGATTGGGTATCTCTACAAGCAGGGTGGTCATATCTTGCGTGCACTCGAGCTACATAGTTATACACGAAAAGTCGGGACAAAAGGGAAACGAAAACAGATGAGGAAAAAGATAACTAATGGTATGCGATGAGGGTTCAAAATGTGTTCGAACGTGAAAGAAAATACAACGATGAGTGGAAGTCCACACATAAGAAAGTAGGAAAGGAAAATGGAAGGCCAAAACGGCACACTAACGAGAGAGTGGAAGTCAGGCGAGCTAGGAGTCAGGTGTTCCATCATCCTTCAATCCTCCGTAAGAACGCCCTTCACACCTCCGCTCTGCGTCCGACCACCATCCCTCGCCCGCGCAGTATGCATCCTCTTCCCATTCCCCTTCCCAGCCGAAGAGTTCCTAGCTCTCTCGCCAGGCGTCGGCGACGTTTCCTCTGCAGAACGTGGAAAAGGGAAATGCTCCTGCGGCTGCTGGTAGCGATTCGGTGTGGGAATCTTGACCAGCGGTACTGGAACAGGGATCTGGCCTCCCTTTCTTCCACTCTTCTTGCTTTTCTTCGTGGTTCCCCTTGTCGCTTTAGGTTGTACGGCCGGAACATCATCGTCCCCATCAGCGGATCCGAAGCTGGTATTCGAAGGTGGTGGTGGTTGGGACGAAGCAGGGGCAGATGACGTTGGACCCGGAGGTAGCGAGCTGGGTATAGAAGGATCCACCCAATCATCTTCGATATCCCCCTCCTCAAACCTCCCCTCCTCCGCATCGGCCAACTCCTCGCCTTTCTTCCCCTCATCCTCATGAGACGGCGGTGGCTGCCCGATCGAGAATCGAGAGTTCGGTCCAGGGGTGATCGGATCAACAGGATCCTCCTCCGTGTCGACATCCTCGCTCTTGCTTCTCCTACCCTTGCTTGCACCGCTCCCACTCGCACTAGCGCTTGACACCGACGCAGACACCGACCGCGTATCGAAGAACTGTTCCGCCTCTTCGTCCTCTTCGTCCTCATCCCCATTTCCCCGCGCCTCATCATCCTCCTCGTCCATGTCCATATCCAAATCCAGGTCGTCCGGCTCTGAAATAGACTCCAGGCCCATGTTATCGTCCGAATCCGAAGGCCAGGTCGGCGGCTCGTCTTGTACTGAGAACACCATTCTCGGAAGCTATGCGGAGAAAAGAATCAGCGTCACGATCAAAGGGTACATAGATATATTAAAAGGGCCAAACTCACATCTCCGACTCGCCTTCTAAAATCCCGCCAGTCGGCCTCATCCTGACACAAGAACCCGATCAACATGCTCGGATCCAGCCCACTCAGCGGCATCTTCCTCACCCGCTCACAATGGAACGTCTTGAGCTCCGCAGTATGGTACGCCGTCACATAGTGCTCCTGCACTGGATCCAGCCCCGAAAGCTCGCCTGCGTCCATCACGTCCGACGGATCCGGCTGGTACTGGTGATGATGGCGATGAGTGTGGTTGTGGCGACTGGGACTCTGGCTGTGGCTGTGGCTGGTGGAGCGGAACCGCGAGTGGTGCTGCTGCGATGAGGGCGGTGGAGATCTTGAGGTTCTTGCGTTGTTGTCGTGGTAAGCATGAGGCAAGGGCTGGCTGTGATTGTGATTATGGTTTGAGGAAGAGGAAGAGCCAGTCTGCTCAGAGGACGTCGAGAACTCCTGCTGCAGCGGGGAAGGCGAGAGAGGCGCATGGTACGAAAACGTCGACGATCCTGTGCGGATGGACGACGGGCTCGTCGGCGCACGTTGGTGATTTGGTGTCGGGGAGCGTTGGTTCCTCTGTTTAGTGTTGGTGTTCCGATCCGATTCCGGCGTGGTTTCCCGATAAGAATACGAGTACGAAGGGGGAGGAGGACGCAAGGGAATTGCCGGGCGAGCATGATGCGGGTCGAGGTAAAAAAGGTTGTCGGCCTGGGAGCCGACGAAGTAGTATGACGAGCTGGGGCGGCCGCCTGCGATGCCAACGGATTGCGGGAAGGTGTACAGAAGCTAGCGAACAGCGTTAGCTTGTAGGAACAGGCGGAGAGGTTAAGACAGACGAACCTTAATCGTATCATAATAAATCGGGTTAACGCCATCTATTCCCAACCTTACTCCAACCAATAACAGAACGGGACGATCCCCCCAAGCTGATGACATTGCTTTGACATGT
This sequence comes from Hypsizygus marmoreus, assembly GCA_013433165.1. Taxonomy (NCBI): domain Eukaryota; kingdom Fungi; phylum Basidiomycota; class Agaricomycetes; order Agaricales; family Lyophyllaceae; genus Hypsizygus; species Hypsizygus marmoreus. Next base: position 12,533 of record CM024094.1, on the reverse strand, counting down.
CTCCTCGGCGAACGCGAGGTCCCGCTCCCAGTGTGCGAAGCGGCAAAGACATCGCTCTGGAAGAGGACGCCATCCGTAGCGACAGATACACCGAGGCCAGCGTCGGGAAAGGAGTTCACTAGGGTCCTGAAGGTAATCATAGTGTGTAAGATTCCGAAGAAGCAACCGAATGAAGGGGTTTAACATACTTGATGGCACCAGCAGCCGTGCTCGGGCCAAACCATTGTCCAACGTCTTTCCCCAGCTCCTTCCCGGCCAACGCCATCCTATGAACGCTGAACGGCGCCTCCGGGGACGGCGTATCGAAGAACCAAGTCAATATCTGCACATACGTCGCGTAGTCAGCGGTATGCACCGCATACGGCGGACGTCTCCAATCTGCATCCCAAATCAACTCAGCTTGTGTCCATTTACTAAAAGAACGAACGAGGCCCACGTACCACGCCCGAGATGCAGATGCACCAAAGCACTGGCCAAGAGACTCTGTCCTGTACGCAACATACACCCCCACCCGGAATCGCTCGTCCACCCCTTCTCGCCACCAACCCATCCCCATGGTCTCGACCTTAACGTCGTCGGGCTGCTCGACACTTCGCCACCATTCCCGCTCCCGTCCCCACTACTCAAATCCGCAAGACGTCCGTCCCTGATCGGCGTGAAGTGCGACCGATACGTGAGCCAGACGCGCGACGTAAAGTCGGCATAGAACACGGGCGGCCAATTAGCCGCAGGGTTCACATGCTTAGAGGGCGTTGGGGCGGGGATAACGGGCTGCAGCTCCGAGTACGAGAGCGACGAGGCGGAGGACGTGGAGGAGCGGAATGAGCCTGAGGTCCGGTGGGAGCTGGTCGAGGCAGCCAGGGAAATGGGCTGTGGAACCTCGTACCCTGGATGCTGTACGCCCAGCAGCCATATTGGATCGGTGCACTTGTCCGGTGTCGAGTCACTGTCAAGGAGGTACCGCACCGCCTTGTCCAAATGGCCCTTCCCGTGCTTCGCCGCCATCAGCAGTGCAGAGCTCTTGCTCTTAGGCGAGGTGGATGTCTGGGAAAGGAGGGACGGGAGCGAGAGGTCTGTTGAGGACGTGCTGAAGGTGTGCGAGAACCAGCCGGATAGGCGGGTTGGAAGGTCGCCGATGCGCGACGTGGACGAAGTGGAGGAGTACAGCGAGAGGTGCTGATCCGACCCCGTGCTCAGCGGCCGCTCGGAGCGAGTGCGTGGGCGGGGGATGTTCACCGGCTCGATGATTACGGGGGGCTCGTCGACGGTAGGTTCGTCAGGAGGAGGCACCTCGGACGACCGCCGTGCTTTATCCTCCTTTTCCCTGATGGGGAGGAACTTTGATTTGCGTGACTTGGATGTGGATGATGGTCCATCGGATGAAACAGATGTCGAGCTGCTAGCAAGGCTGCTCGTGCTGGGGCTCCCGGAGGGGTCCGTCACAGATTTTGACCGGTCCCGGTTGGCTTTGTTCTGGAGGAATTTCGGCAGCTTGGAGGCATGTGCGAGTGGTGGAGAGGTTGGGGAGGATTGGTGGGAGTTTTTGGGCGACATTACGGAGGAGAAGCTGATGATGGTGTTAATGACGATGCTACAAAGGAAGGAAGGCGCTTACTCGTAAGATAAGATGTAAATAGAAGTCGGATCTGGGAAAAAATACTGGTGAGCGAAGACGAGCTGAACGAGGACATGATACGCTACCTGTTGGCACGTGGGTTGGTGGATAGATATGATAGTAAAAAGTGAGACGCGAATATCGCTCTCGTCAAAAGTAATGGCCTGAATAGAAAATCAGCAAAGTCGCGTCATAGGTTCCATGTCAGACAGCAGGCAAGCAAATGTCGGCAAAACAAGCTCAACATCTCGATCGATGCTGCAGACCAACAGTTTTACGCACGAACATCGCCTCCAAAAGACATAGAAACTTGGGCACTCACCTATCGCAACGTCGTTGTATCACAAGTCACAACCTCGGTCCCACCCTAAATCCTCGTGTTCTCGTGCGAAGTAGGGCACTAAAACACAAGTCTTGAGTACTACGCAACAACCCGCACCAGTGAATGGTCCTTACCAAGTAAATACAAGCAGAAATGCACAATTGCCCTCCTAAGTCCAAAACGCCCGATCCAAGATGAATGATTTTTCCGGCCGCCTTCCCACGACAATCCAAGCCAATTCCGACGATGAAAGAGAGCAGATCTAAGAGGACCCTGCCTGTAAGAGATGGTCCAAAGAATGACCGGCAGCGACGATGGAGAGATGAGAGGAAATGGAGTCGTCGGCGTTGAGACGAAACCCTTGTTTGGATGTTTGGCCACGTTTATTCATCACGATCACCGTGACCTCTCGCCACCGGACTCTCGAGTCTCTTGCCTCCTGCCACAACCCTGTGCGGCGTGCTCAAATAAATATTCTCTCTTTTCTCAATCTACTGGCTAAGAAAGACATGAGACCCCGATCGTGCGGCTAACTTAGGACGTCTAGAAATGTAGTTCACCAACACTGGTTTCAGAAGCACGGTACTGTTTCCAACACGTTCTAGCATCCAGAAACAAATTGACGACTGAATGAATCGGCAGCATACAGATTACTCTTTCGATGAGGATGATGCGCAGCAAGCATGTCCAAAATCTCATCATTTATTGATAATATTCGGCAACAGGCATGTCGTGCCACCAGTCAAACTGCCTCGTTGATTGCAGTGCACTCACGATCTCCCTAAAATCACGTCTACGAGTACGTTAGGCTTTCCATGATCGAATTTGATGACTTCTAGGTCCCGAGCACGTTCATCGGAGCGTCGACAGGAAAAAATGAAAACCTTGCAGACGGTGAGACATCACTCATGTCGGTTATCTTGTACACCTTTGCTGATGGAAATCAGTCAGCATGACCCGTTGAGTGGCGGGTTGCCGTTCAGGAAGCCCTCGGTTGGATGAACACCACAATGCGGTCGTTGACGACTAGCATTTGAGCGGAGCTCGCCTGTCTGGCATGTCCTGCGCGTTAGACGGAAAACCCGGTTCCGAGTTTGAAGGTGTGGCCTCGACGAACGATGGATGAACCGGAGAGACCAAAAAGCTTATTGTATGTAAACATCCTCGACTCCTTCCATTCCGCGTCACTTAGGAAACGCGTAAGCCCCTCTCCGCCCCCAGCGGGCGCTGGTTCCCGGTAGTACCCTCACGCCTCGAGCTCTTTGGAGGGACGGTCGGACGGAGGTGAATGGGTTCTTTGAATTCCGTTCATCTCTTCATCCATCAACGTAGTGTGGCGATCTGTGTTCCTCTGTCCCGGGGATTAGCTACACCACGATGATCTCTGCAACAGCAACTTGCAGCGAGAGTCGCCTGGGTCGCCGATCATGCTCTCTCTTGGGTTTCATGGATGCTGGCCTGTAAGCCTAACTTCATTGACCTGACCCTGGTTCGAACTGGACACGTCCACCGTCCACGTCAAACATTCATCCGCTTAGAAGCATGCCACAACGCCGTCAGGCCAGTATGTATTCACAGGCGAAAACGGATACTGACCTGTGCGAGATTGAACTAACCGCATACAATCCGATCGTTGTCGCCGGTGCTCGCAATGAATAAAAAAACACTGACTCCCAAGAGTGCCGTGGCGGCGACTGTCGGTGAGAGCATCGTCGATGAGCCTGATATGCCACATTTCGAGGGTCATAATGGAGAACAAAGTCGGATGGTCGAAAAAGTTGCATTCTAGACGAGAGTCAGTGTTCAGGTGATGAATCGAACAGGTGATCCCATGAGCAGACTGGTACACAATCGTGGAGAGGTGCCGTTACACTACCGGAACAGTGTTGTGAATAAATCTGCACTTCAAGGTGAACTACTTAGTGGGCCAGCGGCTTAAAATACGACATAACCACGGAGAATTATAACCATACCCCTTTGGGAAAAACTTCATGAAAGTGCGATACGTACCTAAAAATCGGAATATGCTTGTTGTGTTGAATGTGGCACGAAATGTGAGGAATAGAACCTCGATGCAGGTGGCCCTGCGAGATGTCAGGCGACCACGAAACGAATTTGACAGCGAACGGCTACTCGAGCGCGATGGATGAATGTGGCGTCGGAATTGTGCCAGTAGTCGTAGGTAGCGGCTTTCACATCAAGCGACCGGACAGTAATAGTTGTCAGCGGCGATAGGATGTGACGTAGGACACCGCCGCATCGTTGGGTGAAGTCTCGCACTGTGAGAAAGCTACGGCGTGTGAGCTTGGAGGGATATACGGCGTAGTAGAGCGACAAACTGACACTCTTGTCGGATACTTTACGCTTGTAATTTGATAATTGAAAGGTAAAGGAGACAGTGTAACTTGTAAGCACCTGATGCGAGACGTCGTGGGTGAGGATGGACGATGTAATGATCGAAAGCGGCGGCGGCGGGATTCGCTCGCTGGTGGGGAGCCAATATAGCCAAGTATGTATGGAGATCTTCGCGGAAGGAATAGAAAATCCACAAAGAAGCAACGAATGCGGTACCTCGAGGAATTCACGAACGTCGGTGAGCATGGGATCCAGGAGTCGGAAATAAATTTGTTGCCTTTATTCACTAGTCAAAACGATGCTCTGTCGGCCACGACGGTGGACATATATGATCTTGTCGGTCTCCGGTTTGCGAAGACCTAGAGTTGTAGTGCGAGAAAGAAGGCCGACGTCTTGGGATGAACCCCGCAGGATATGGAACGGTGGAATCGTATCTGATTCTTTGCTGGAAATGACGGTGGAAGTATGACCGTTCCGCGGAACGCCTCGAATTGTGCGTATCCTCGTCACTTCGATTGAAAGCCGGGATGTGAATTCTATCAGGGGATTGGATGGGCTTTCGAGAAACCGCCTGATGCTGGTCGAGAAACGTCAGCAAGGGTGCATAGCAGTTGGAGGAACGAAAATCATACCCAAGGAATCTGAGGGGAAGGGATGACTATGAGAGGCATTGATGCGCCATCCAGATTCGCAAGCGCCGGTGATTTTCAGTCTTGTCCTTCGATTTCAGACCGAGGGTCTCTCGGACCGAAACCTGTGAGGCCGACCAGATGGCGCGTCAAAAAAACATGAGCGGGCACTGTTGAACATGAGAGTCCGCGTTGCCCCACAAAAATCAATCGGACCACTGACGTCTGAAGCTACGTTGAGGAAATGCAGTTGAAAGGTGGTTACAGTCACAAGAATATGCGACTCACTAAATTATTTTGCATGCTGTGTAACATGGTGTCGAACCTGTGTGCTCGAGTTCAACATGATGGCAAACGCCAAGCAGAATTGACCCACGTAATACGCAGCCATTTGGAGATTCGGAACGTTGGAGTCTATTCTTAGAGCATGCTTTCCACATCGAACCCTCGACCTTGGTGGCATCATCGAGGGCAGGGGATTATACCTCTGGACGGGAGCTTCACCAACGAACGAAGGGCTGCTTCAATAATGTCGAGTTTCAGAAGTTGAAGACAAGAGATGGTTGAGACGCCGAGTGAAACCAAGGTGTGCTGCGGTGATCATATCTCATGATCGTGCTCGTCGTGATCAGCAATGCCGGCGACTCAAGACTTTCGACTAACCAGATTCAAATACAGGCTTCCTCGTTCTCCACTGCCATCGTTCCCCGTCGAGCAACATCGACCTATTCATGGGTCCGTCGCTCAAATTCAAACGCGCTCTCAGATCAGCCGCACGTCTACCTGGCCGCGTTTCTGGTGTCAGATCGAGCTCGGGACGCAATGTTTTCACCCCTCAGCCGAACGAACAGCCACTCGTGGTTCTCCGCATCCAAGTCGTCGGATGTACTGGCCTCCTCGCGAAGGACCGTAACGGGAACAGCGACCCCTTCGTCGTCGTGTCTGTCTTGAACACTCGCCACCAGACTCCTGTCGCCAAACGCAATGTCAACCCAACGTACGCGGCCCAGGATGCCACGTTCGACTTTGAGCTGTACGTTTCGCTGGCCGATAAACTGGGCGCCGTCGAGTTGGTGGTGTGGGATAAGGATATGGTGGGGAAGGATTATCTCGGAGAGGTGGCTATTCCATTGGAGGAGTGGTTTGGGGATGATCGGCCGTTTGCATTCAACGATCCGGCTAATAAAGTGAGTTCTGTTGCCTTTATTATTCACTATGTAGACAGCTGATTCTGTCATCAGCCATTTTCTGTCAACCTCGAGTCAACACGAGCCAATACGAGCGCGACTGGCGCTGTCCAGCTCAAGCTCGGCTTCGCGGCGCCAGCCAACGCGCAGACGGAGCTCCATTTCGATGAGATCTACAGGGAGCTGGTGAAGCGTTCGCGGCCGTCATTGGTCTCTGCTCCTCCAGTATGTCACGATTTAGCTTCCATTCTGGCTTTAGACTGACCAGACTCCCAGACCGAAGGCGTTGGCACAATCCGCTCTCGTGCCGGCAGTCCCGACTTGGAAGACGACGGTGGCCTCTCCTCCAATGACGAATCTGACAACGAAGCTGAATTCGTCGATGCTCCCGAGGAAGCCAGCGCCCCTCCAACGCCATTATCAGACCATACCCCTCCCGCCGCGCCAGTGGCGGTAACCGAGGAGAAGGAGAAGGAGCGACATCCTACGCCTGCTGCCGACGTGATTCCTGCGATTGAATCCAAGAAGAAGGCAAAGAAAGCAGTCGGGAAGGGGGCGTATAGTCTCGAGGCTGGGAATGATATCCTCGGAATCGTGATGCTGGAGGTTCAGCGGGCTGAGGACCTGCCGAAGTTGAAGAATAGTAAGCGAACGCGTATGGTATTCATTTTCAGTCTTGACGCTGCTCACAGTGATGCACACGGGATGGGATATGGACCCCTTCGCCGTCATCTCCTTTGGCAAGAAGGTTTTCCGCACACGCGTCGTTCGCCATGCTCTCAATCCCACATGGGATGAGAAACTGCTATTTCACGTCCGCCGCTACGAAACGAACTTCCACGTACAGCTCAGCATCCATGACTGGGATAAATTGAGTGGTAACGATCGTATCGGAGAAACTGGGTTCGAGGTACGGTCTGTCTCTGTCTTGTACCGTTGATCGATGCTAACACAGTGGCTTGCTTAGGTTCGTGAACTCATCGAGAAGGCACCCCAGAAGAATCCGGAAACGGGGCTTTACGACATGGAAGAGAACGGCGAGCGTGAGATGATCGATTTTAAGCTGAAGCTCGACCCCGGGGCAGGTAACGGCGGGTTATGGGAATTAAGACACAGTCCATTTATCTATGTTCGGTGCGTTTCCCTTGCCTTGTTAAAGTATTGTATACTCATTCATCTCCGTAGTGCCAAATACCAGCCCTACGATGCACTTCGCCAGCGGTTCTGGCGTCACTACCTGAAGCAGTACGACACCGACGATACGAACACCATCTCCCACATCGAGCTCACCTCCATGCTCGACTCCCTCGGCTCCACCCTCACCCGCGACACCGTCCATGGGTTCTTCACCAAGTACGGGAAGGAGCCCCACCGCGATGAACTGACTGTCGAGGAGGTCATTCGGACTCTTGAAGAGGAACTAGGACGACCAGATAGCGAGAAGCGTCGTGTGGATGAGGTCGATGGGTTGAGTTCCGATACGAGCGCCGTGCAGACGCCTGCGGTAACCGGCGACGCCGAGGTCGGGAAGCTGGACATCAACAAGATGGACTTCTCTGGTCCACCGCACAGTCAGGCGAGGTCCAGCGATGATTCGATTGAGCGAGTTATCAACGTCAAGAACTGCCCAATGTGTCACCGCCCGAGGATGAGTGATAAGGCAGAGGTGGACATCATCACGCATCTTGCGGTGTGCGCGAGTCAGGACTGGGAGAAGGTCGATCGGATTGTTGTCGGGGACTTCGTTACGGCGAATCAGGCACAGCGGAAGTGGTATACGAAGATCATTACGAAGGTATCAAGTGGGGACTATCGGCTTGGAGCAGTACGTCGGTTTCTTGTTATCTTCAGTGCATATTTCGGGGTTGACGGTATCTCTAGAACTCGGCGAATATTATTGTTCAAAGTCGGATGACCGGTCAGCTTGAGGAGGAGAAGATGCAGGTATATGTTCGGCTTGGTATTCGCCTGTTGTACAAGGTGCGTTTCCGCCTTCTGCGTCCTTTTCCATTTCATGCCTGATACTCCTGATTTAATCGTGTAGGGTGCTACAAGTCGAATGGAAGGTGGACGTGGTACGCTCGCTCTCCGTTCCTCCATCGTGCTACTGTACATCTAATCCTCTCGTAGCTCGACGTCTTCTCAAGTCATTGTCAATCAAGCAAGGTATCAAGTATGACGCGCCGGAATCCGCTCTCGACATCCCCACATTCATTGAGTTCCACGGCCTCAAGGTAGAGGAGATTCTTGATCCGCTAGACTCGTTCAGTATGTTATCCCTTCACTCCGGTGCGCGAGTGCTTACTACGACGTCTGTTAGAAACCTTCAATGAATTCTTCTATCGGTATGCCTCATTTTCCTTGTCGAAAGCTCTTTTCCTAACCGCCTTTGAACCTCACAGCAAACTCAAACCTTCTGCTCGCCCCATCGAGAAGCCAGATGATCCCTACCGTCTCGTTAGCGCAGCTGACTGCCGCGTCATGACCTTCGCCACCGTCGATGATGCAACGCACCTCTGGATCAAAGGTCGCGAGTTCACCGTCGCTCGTCTACTTGGGGACACTTACAAGGATCAGGCCGAAAGGTATACGGGCGGTGCATTGGCGATTTTCAGACTTGCACCGCAGGATTATCATCGGTACCATTCCCCGGTGGAGGGGAGGATAGGGCCGATGACAGTGATCTCGGGAGAGTATTACACCGTCAACGTACGTTTCTTTTTTTCGTCGTTCGATGGTGACAGCTGACCAAGTCCGTTGGATGATGTTACAGCCACAAGCAATTCGCAGCTCCCTCGACGTGTACGGGGAGAACGTGCGCAAGATCGTTCCCATTGACAGCCCGCATTTCGGACGCGTCATGGCTGTGTGCGTCGGCGCCATGATGGTAGGGAGCATCAAGACGACAGTGCAGGAAGGTGAATACGTGCTTCGCGGGCAGGAGTTTGGCTACTTCGCTTTCGGTACGTATTTTCGTGAGTGATGTTGCCTATGACTTATTTTTTAACGGCGCATTGGTAGGTGGGTCCACGATCGTATTATTGTTCGAGAAGGACGCGGTAGAGTGGGATGAGGATCTGTTGATCAATGGCCAGGCATCATTGGAGACCCTGGTCCGTGTCGGGATGGGTATTGGCACTGGCCGTCGTGAATCGGCTGACTAACAGTATTCCACACGGAGTAGGGGTCTGCTCCGCGAGGGAGCACGCACAGAAAGGCGCACGGCAGGAGCCGAGATTCGTCTGAATTGGGAAGGCCGCTTTCTCAATTTGGGTTGATGGGGCTTAGATAATATTATTTCGCTAAATATAACGCAAAGCACAATTGTGCAGATTTCAGCACACGACGTGCACAAACTCGCACATAATTCGGCGATCTCGGAGTTGTGCTCGATCGTGCACACGGTCCCGACGACACATTGCAGGCACACGCGACACAGTGATCAGGCCCACTCTGGCACACGTCGGTGATCTCGGCCATGTGTCCCGACACACAATCTACACGAATTGCACACCGACGGGAAAATTCTCGCACAACTCGGTGATGTCGGCGATGTGCCCAACACATTGTGCCGCCAACAACGACACACGACGCACACTGGGCAGGTCGCGGGAATATTTCTGCACACACCGGCGATCTCGGCAACTCACGTTGCACATTGTGTGCTGTTTTCCGCACAACAGCGAGCACATCGAGCACACCTCCCGTCGGTTGTTTCCGCCACCCCACGGCAAGTCCCGTGCACCTAGCACGCTGCACGCACAATCCTCGAGCACAACGAGCACATGTGCGGACCGTGCATCCTGTCCAGCACACGTCGAGCACACACGCCGGTCCGCCGCGGGCCTCAGGTCATCACGTCATTCCGCAGCTTGGATCTCATTGCCACTATTACCCGCGCGCACCACAGTGCGCACAGATTCGCCCGCCGCTCTCGCGTTCGGCTCGCATATTATAGGTGTACATGGCCGCGAATATTAAATAAATTAAATGAAATTAAATAAATTAAATCGAGAGGAAAGGGAGGGGGAGGAAGTTCACCTTGTATCTCTGGCTCTCAAGGGTATTTCCTCACGAAACTGCCAACTTTGACCCTCGACAATCTCATCATTTTTTCGGTGCGCCTTCGGCGCATCCAATTCACCCACGGATCGAACTTTCGCGTGATCCGCGATGGTGACATCAAACATCGAAATTTGACTTCAACGGACAAAGCCTCAACGGATTTTGCTCAAACTTTTTTCTTCGCATGCAGGTACAGCATATGTGGCCAGCATGGTGAATTCTCTGTGCTCTGATAAACAGATCAGCATTTGAAGTACTAAATTCACTTTCTGGCATCCTGATCAAAAACAGTACAAGTTTCATAGCTTCTTCTCTGATCCTTGCTATCTAGCATCAGGATCTCATTCCAGGCATCCTATAGGCTTGCTTCCACCCAAATTTTCCTCCCAGGAGGCACAATTTTTTAAATTGTCAGCTTGATACACTGTGACAGGTTAATTCATTTCTCTGTGACCAAGAAATGACCTAAGAAGCTTGAACTTTTCTCAGGAGATGGGCACCAGATCCCGGCATGTACCTGCATTTTTTTCAAACCTCCTGCACTGTGAGCAAGGTTGCAACGATATAATTTCGCGTCCAGCCACAGCCTAAGTTTATACTCTCGCCACAATGGTCATTGTGCTGGGACCCACTCAGGGGGGTAACCATGCCCGAAACCCACTTGCGGCCAGTAGTTCATTATGCTGGAACATTTTCATTATGCTGGCCATTCGGGCCGTTTTACCTCAGGGCGTCCAAGAATTTAGGAATTATAGTTGCTAAATTTCAGATGCCTGAGACCAGGTCCATGTTGCACGCCATGCATCAATGATGAGTGAAATTTAGCATTTAAAATCACTAAATTCTGAGCTACTAAGCATGGGAAAACTTGTAATACCAAAGAACCAAGGCAGTCGCATTGCTTTCATGTCCTGCAGGTGGCTTCGCGACCAGCCACAACTGAAACGCATTCAAAGTAAGCCATGTAGTGCGGGCTGCATGGCTGGCTTCTGATCGCAGCTTGTCGATGGTGAAAATACAGTAAGCCAACGGAAGCACGACATCCCGATACTCGCACCCAGCACGGCTGCCAGCTGCAAACGGTGGATGAAGGAGGTCACTGCAAGACGGCACATGGCACTGCCAACAGATGCCATTGTGGATGCCTGGAGTGTACCGTATGCTTTTTCGAAAGGTGTAGAACGTGCCGCGGGTCGCAGCCGTAAGCGTGGGACAAGCTTCGATCAAATGCGCACCATGATCAGCTCCGTGCATCATACAAAATGTGCACGTGTTGCTGAACATGCCCAACGCTGTACGCATTTGTGCGACATAGGTGCTCGAGGCCTGTTCGATCTCAAGCTTCCTTCGCTTTCCATCGGCCACAGCAACGTCAAAACGTCCAGCAACTCTCATGCGAATTTGCTGAGGTGACAAGGGCTTCATAACACCACTGGACCGTCTGCGTTTTGTGGGAGATCCAGGGGGTGCAGGTGCTGCATGGCAAATTTAGTAATTATAAACGCTAAATTGGAGAGATCTCACCTGGACCTCCATTATCTTCTGGACGAGCTGTGAGTAGCTCACATCGGCTGCATTTCTGATTGCGTGGATCGTCCCAGCAATGAGTACCTTTGCCATCACAAAACTTGGTCAACTGATAGCGAATGCACGCGAGCAAGTGAGGAGCCTCGAGATACGTGATGTGGAACATGGCTGCCTTGCCACAAAGATCGGTGTCTGTGATCTTGGGATATCCAGCACTGGTAGCTGGAATAATATAGCAAGTGGCAGGCTGAGAGTCTCGACCTCCACGACCTGACTCTTGCACGTAGCCAATGGCCTCGAACGGTGCATGGATATGCATAATAACTCGCACTGCAGGATAATCGTTTCCGGCACCAAATGCAGATGTACACAACATGGCCTTTTTGATACCTGCACGCCAACGGCCTACTATTTCGAGTCGGCCAGCATCGGTCAGATCCTTTCCTCCATGGTAAAAGTCCAAGTCCATCAGGCGTGCGAGCATCTTTCCTGTACTAATAAAGGGCACAAACATCAGGATCCGTCCAGATTCAGGCAGCGTTTCCAGGTGACGTTGGTAGATGTCGTTGATGGAGTTCATGAGCTCTGTATGTCCATCAATGGGCTTGTTCAGGATGTATTTGAGCTCTGGGCGATTTGTGTCTGTTCAAAAGATTTGAGGATTTACAAGGCCGAATGAAGAAATCAATGCAGCTTCAGCAGCAGGCGGACAGCTGCCAGTCAAGACGATTAGGGTTAGGGTTAGGGTTAGGGTTAGGGTTAGGGTTAGGGTTAGGGTTAGGGTTAGGGTTAGGGTTAGGGTTAGGGTTAGGGTTAGGGTTTAGGGTTAGGGT